>OX459189.1:12550962-13183783 GCA_949775195.1 Diarsia dahlii
ATATAACTTGAAGTCTGTAACGGTAGGCATATTGCCAGGTGGTGATTACAAAACTAAGAAAATTATGTTTCTATGACGAAATTACAGGCCCTCACGGAGTAGGTACATCAGAGACGAAAAGGCTTTTTGAATTGTATTTTTTTTTTAAGTTTTGTAAATCTATATATTACAACAAATGTAAAGTTGTCTAAAGGGATTTCCCACAATAATTATTTTCAAAATACTGAGCCTCAAAGATAAATATAGATCGATATTTGTTTTGCTTAATGTTTAAATAAATAAGCAGTCAACAATGCGCCTTAAGAGCTCGATGGCCCTGCTCTCGATAGTTCTCCTTAGATGGCTCACCAACAGACTAGGTCGAGGAGAGCGACTACGATGTCAGTGTCATGATTTACTCCGCGAACCTGCCCATAGTACCATATCCATCGCTTGCTTTGCTGGCTTGCTTCTCGAACATTTAGATATAAAACGAAGGTTGAACAGCATTTAACTTCAATTATCGTATATCTTTTCCGAAAAGGCGGTTTTTTGGTGAAAGGCACAATGTGTGGTCAGACTGTCAGACATAATTGCATATTATGTACTGTGTAAGTTGTTTACGGTGATGGCCGTCAAAAACTGAGGTACCTACATACCTACCCAAAATATCAGAAATGTTAAATCTTTTAAACGATATCCTCATCATCATACCTACCCTACAGTACTTTCATCTGTATGACGTTTAACGTAATAAAACATCATCAGAAATCCCACAGGATAGAGAGGTTTATATGAGGCCTTTGCCTAACAGTAGACAGCAAAGAACACTAGCAAATAAGTTTTCGCGAAAATCAAAATTTGCCCATATCTTTTTATCGTGTTGACTCAGGTCTTGGATTTTTATAAACCTAATAGGGACTATAGACCTCAGTATCTGGTATAAATTTCAACTTACTAGTTCCACCCGTTCCTGAGACAATCGGTGGTGAAACACGGACAGACGGACAAGAGAGTGAAAGGGTGCCTTTTTTACCTTAACAGGTACGGAACGGAACCACCACAAAAAGAACATTATTTACTACTAAGCTCAAAAAGAACGCATTGCAATGAATGTTCGACAAAATTTATAGATCTTTCCAAGGATGTTCGTAACTCAAGGCAAGGTTATTCAGTATTTTCCCTCTGAGAAGGTAGATGATACTGTGAATCAAGTCTTAATTTCTCGAAAAATATAAGACCACAGTTTCGTAAAATTACATAACATTAATTGTAAATCCGTATTTAGCCACCGAATAAAGAGTAACCAGTGAGTTAAAGTAATGCACACTAGAGACTTGTTTACCGAATCCTTTCTTTTACAAACACATAGATGTGTAAAGCGTGTGATCTGTGTACCAAACCAACACATAACCTTCGCACGAGCCTAACGTGTTGATTCAAGGTAAATTGTCTGTTATTATAAAGACCTCTATTTTATACCAGTTCACCACGAGAAAATCACTCTTTTGAATCAAAATGTGTTATTAAAAATATTCGGATAAAGATAAATAATTGGTTTTCATAATTATTATTTGACACTGGTATGTCAATTAACAAACTGATTAACAAAGCTTGAAAAATGCTGAAGTTTTAGTTATTGTTTGTATGAATGAATCCAGGAAAAAAGGGCAATAGGGTACTTGAAAATGTCAAAATTTTCCTAATTGTTTATGTTATTTTAAACAACTAAAAGAAATAATACGATGTGTAAAAAAGTAATAAAATCGATCGAAAAATGGAGTAGCTACACACTTTAGAATTTTATGGTCAGGCACTTTCTATCCTTGTCGCGTGAAACGGCCATTTGTACTTTGTACTACGTGTAACGTGACTATGGCATGGCGGTATATCAATATGACGTCACATCTATGTAGCGCAGTCTCTGTCAAGCACGTCCTTTAAAAAAAAATAAGTTCAAAAATCTAAAACCCGACTACCTACTAACAAAATCGCGGTCTTAAAAGTAGAAAACAAGAAAATAATTCTTGTCTGCTATTCTTCGTAGTCGCATGCCACTGATACCTGATGCTCCTTCATGGCGTTCTCATTGATACAGAAGTCAGCTGCTAATTGCCATTAGCAAGGTGGCATGCGACTACGAAGAATATCAGACAAGAATTATTTTCTTGTTTTCTACTTTTAAGGGTAAACAAGCCAACGGCACGAAACGAACTAGTTGGTGGGCGGGGCTAAAATGCATGCTATTTCATCCGACATCACGAGCGAAATGCATAGAGCGAAAGAGACACAACTAAAACGGGCGCGCGATTGTTTCTATGCAGACCTTTGGTTGTATGGATACCATAAAAAATCCATTGAATGTATCTGTTCAAAATAAAATTATTTGAATTCTGTAATAACTAATCTATGCCTGTATGGTTTCACTTTTTTTTCATTTTCGTACTATATACGTAACTTATTTACGCCCAAAGATGGTTAAAATTAGTGCTAAAATATGAAAGTTTCTACGCTCGTAACTTCCAAACCAATCTTTTTTTTCTGCTTCCATAGAGGCCTAGATAATGACAAGACCAGTTGATAATTTTTTTTTTTAATTTTGAACCAACACCGTCAACCAGAGGAGTAATCACCATACTACGTTTGTATGGAAGAATGACTGGCTTGTGCAACCTTAAGACCGCGATTTTGTTAGTAGTCGGGTTTTAGATTTTTGAACTTAATTTTTTTATTTGAATTTTATTTTTGTGTGTACTTAAACTATAATATAATACATATTTGTAATGTGCTCGCCAAGACCTTTCATTTGATACCAAACTTGCTATGATTATCTCAATTTAATATTTTGAGGTAAGTTTTTGACATTTAAATTCCGTCTTATAGAAGAATTTATAAAATTTATATAGCCTAAGATGTCACCCAGGCTATTCTTACGAATCTATTGACACCTAATTTATTCAAATCCGTTCAGTAGTTTGGGCGCTACGGTGGAACATACATACATAGACTGCCAAAATCATTACCCTTCCTTTTGGCTTCGCCGTAGTCGGGTAAAAACGGTTAAGACTAAGCCATTTTTAAAGATAATACACTATATTTTTTACATTTGTCTATCTTTTTATTTACTGTTTCCGAATCACAAGTAAAAAAAAATAGTCAAATACCCAATTCTAGACAAAATGAAATTGTATGAGCATAATCTTTTTGAAAATCGTAGAATTACGAAACGAACTAAGCACACACGTGGAGTCATTGATTGTCGGTTAAAGGTACACACGGCTAAACATCAAGCTATACAAAACCAGTATAATCTGATCGTTCATTGTGCGAAAAGATCTAGTAAAGTGAGGCCAAGATTAACTGGTTTTGTATAGCTTGATGTGTAGCCGTGTGTACAAGTTGGTAGCCGACTGCACGCAGCAGCAGCAGACGACATGTCGCAGCGACACTACTGGTTTCTACGTATTTCTATGAAATTCCCTCCGTAGTCAAAATTGGTTTGAACGAGATATAGTAAATAGATTTTGAGATATAGCACACTTAATAAACCACTAATATAATTTTGTCATTCTTACAAACATTATGAGAAACACTTATCACAAAATTTTCTGTCGCCGCTAAAACAAGAAATAATATAAATTAAATGGGACTTCCCTGCTACGATGGTACGGAACCCTACAAGTACTGTTTTTTTATTCTTTCAGTTGTAGACCACAAAGTCTTGTCATCAACTCATCATGAATAAAATCAAGGAGGAATATAACTAAACTACTGATCCGGTTTTGATGATATTTCTATGGAACCCATCGGAAAGCATATCCTTTCATATAAAAAAAAATCCTTTCTAATCGATTCATAAATGACGGAATTCATAACATACATACAAAATAAAACAGTCGAATTGAGAACCTCCTTTTTTTCTGCAGTCGGTAGAAAAGAGAGCTGTGTTTACTGTTCATGGAAATGCATTTAAAAACAAGATATACTTTCTGAGTTTGGCCACGCCTTTGTGGCCACGGGCGAAAAGATCTGTGTACCGTTTGACAAGGATGTTTTGGTATAGGTGCGAGGTAGGTAGGACTACATACAGGACCTTTAGGAAATAGCTATTTTTCGGAAACTTTATAAGTTATTTACTTTCTGCACCAGAAGAGCTAACCATTCCAAGACAGAATGTAAAAATAATATTTATATATTGCTGGATCTTTAAACATTGAAGCCCACTTCTCTCGCTCTACGCAGAATGCGTAGAGTAAGAGTTAGTACCAAGACCGGATTCAGGGGGCGGGCAAGGGGTTCATAGCCACGCCGCTCTGTGCTGGGTTTAGGTTAACCATGGTAATTTTCTGACCTTATTGATTTAAAAATAAATACATTGCATGATGGCAAACGGCTAAGTTGTAAGTGTTTCGTGTTTCTGTATGAATGCACTAAAATAACCTCACTTATCTGACAGATGGCTTGCGTTGTCTTATCTAGGAACTTGAAATTCTAAATCATCTCGGGGAACCTCCCACTTCTCTAAAATTCGAAGTGATCAACTTATCCGAGGCGGAATGCTAACAATTTCATTTACGAGCATTTTTGAGCTCGCTTTGCTCGCTCTGGCTATTTCTTCGTTCTCAAAAGTTTTTTACAGTGGCTGTTTAAGTACCTACTTACGTAATTCCTGTATGAAAAGTTAAAAGATATATCAAAAGAAATATAACCCATGTTTTTCTATATATGATACTTTCACACAATTTTTATATTAAATTAATAGACAGTAAGAAAATCTCCCAAATGTAAAAAAGATGTTAAATTTTACGAGTTCGCTACTTTTGCTCCTGACTTTACTCGATTGATCTGCTTTTCTATGTGAGTCGACAAACTTACTCATTGCATGAATCAAGACACAAAACTTTTCGGAATAGTGAAGATAAAAACCCCCCTCCCACTCGAAAATAAACCTGTCAAACTCCTGGTTACGGCCCTTGTGACACCCCCCAAAATCGTAGGCTGGGACCGCGCCTGACATATGGCTGGTGCATACGAGTACCTAGGCTAGACCTACATACATAGGTATTGCAACTACTTCTTCCATTGAACGGAACAGCCGTCAATGGTTACTCCCCCATGGAAACATCAATTCTTAAATAGATTCCACTGAAGACCAACGCTAGCGGCTAAAGCTACCCCTACGAAAGGTAAATGCACTTCTAACTCAATCTATTATATTATTCATAGTTTATGTTCTACCAAGGTTACCAATTATGCTTTAAATTATTACTGAATAAAAATAGAACAATGCCTCTTCTATTAGACTATTCACCCCTTTCGATCAAGCTTGCACAGACAAGTGGAGGCCCGTTGAGAAATCAGGGCTTTCTAGATAGCCTTCTAATGTAATTTTACACTTATTACTCTTTAACTAACTCTTGCAGGGTATTTATTGCATGCACTACTCAAAGTAACTTTAATTAGAAGGGTTCTTTAACTAAAGGGTTGAACTGCAATTTGCGGCACTTAAGTCACTTAAGTACTTTGTTTAGCGAATTTTGGGCGAAGAAAGAAACATCAGAACTTAAAACAAACCATCAGTAGGGTCTAAGAATACAGATTAGCGTCCTCAAAACACTTAAAAGTTCTTATACCTTCCTGTCTCTTCATCATTTATTTCTTCAATTTGATACGTATGAAAAAGAGTCGTAACTAAGATTACCATCCGGTTTGTTTCTGACATGTACGGCATTTTGGGCACCCAGCCGAATTTTATTTGTGCGCCGGAAAGAGGCAGGTTAATGATTTTTTTAAGGTTTTCCAGGTTTTTGTCAAACCTCTACTTAAGAATTGCGAAACCCTTCTTATAACTTCACATGATCGTATTGGCAGCCATCCGATCCGACGATACGTCTGTAAATAATGATGATAGGTACGTCCTATAAATTATTCGGAACATACGATCCTGGAATTTTCCGGCTAATGTCGTACCTACGTGGGCGGTGAAGACTTGCGACATAGGTAGGCACAATGGGGCAATTGAAGTAGAAGTAAGTTTGGAACATGAAGAATACAAAAAATGAGAATTGATATTAAATCTGTAACTATGTACTTCGTTTCACTTACGTTTCAGGATACTGTAGGCGTACAGATAGATAGTCGATCTATCTGTACGCCTACAGTATCCTGAAAGGCACACAGGTAGGTCGGCTCCCACAATCCACCTTATCCCTATCCTTTGGTAAATAAAATTTGTAGTAGGAAGGTACCTATTATTATTTCAAAATTAGGTCAAGGGATTTTCATCACATTTTCTAATTCAAGGTTACTTGTATAATCGACGAAGCACCGAATAGTAAAAAACTGTTTTTCTCTAGAAGCCTGTAAAAGTAAAATCTTTGTTACCTTAACGAACCTTTTCTGAACTTCCAAGATTCTTTAGTGTTTTTAAAGTTGTTGTATTGTAAATGCAGTTGTGCTGACTGGGAGGCCCAGCACAACAGCTTCACGCAACAACTACAGCTTATCTCTTGTCTCAAGGTGTAACGTCACCATATTCACGTCGACTACAATGGCGTTTGACCTTCGCCTACTTATTCGCTCGTTCGGATCGAGCTACTGGGCGAATCTTTTCAAAACATTATATGTCTCTTTCCCTCATTTTTAACTGTGAGGTATTACACATAGTGATGTGTAATTTTAATACCAAATGTGTTACAAAATTGTCGGCGATGTACATGTTCGCACACGCTTGGGTTAATAATTATGTTCATGGTTAAATTATTGTTGCTAGAGTTATATTTTGACTGTCATGTATTGGAAAATAATTAAAGACGCGAGCCGTGCTAAAATATAGCAAACATTTTATGACGAAAAGGTTCCCGTACACGTCGCGAACGGCGAAATTCGTTTTGTAACAAATAAAAAAAAGAAAGACTCGCTCGGACGGTGATGGTTTCCCCGCGTACATAATGTGGAAAAATCCCATATTCGCATGCTGGGACTACGACTGTGAAAGTGCAAATAGCTTAATAAAAATTTCAGAGGCAGCTTATTCTTAAACTACAGGATAAAGGTACAGGATATAGGAAAACGTTATCCGTCTAGTGTCTGTATCTTTGTATGTACATTATTTGGAATAGCCATTTTTAATTAAATGGCCATTTATATAAATAATAGACTAGTATTAATTAACTCAAAAATACTGGTTGCTTATTAAGTCTGGTACCTAAGGAGATTTTATTTTTACCAAGTACCTATTAGATTTAGCTATACTCCATTTACTATAAGATTAGAATTTTAAGTTAACCGTTTTTACAGCCCGTTCAACCGATTGTGAACTCTATTACGTTGACAGCAAGACAAAATGCAGGTGCAGTAAACAGTCGCTATTGTAACATTCTTTTTGCTTTTAATGCCTACGGCATAGAAGTCAAAATCGGTTGAACGAACTGTAAAAACGGTCAACTTAAAATTCTAATCTAATAGTAAATGGAGTATAGATCGATATTTCGCCGTAATCACTGCAACATTCATCGAAATCGTTACAACCGTTTTCGCGAACGCGAATACAAATATTGCTCATTGAATAGCATAGGACCTGAATATTTGCAAACTAGAACCATAATAAAAGATGCAACAAAGGAAACACAGTGTATAATTTAGTATTTACAGAAAGCGCAAAGGGCTCACTTAATTGCAATTTTGTAGGAGAAATAGTGGTGTAATTGTAGAGAACGAGTGCAGTCAATAGATAAAATAATACATACGAGGAGTCGACGCACGTCCTGTTCCTACTGTGTGGTTGGGGAAGCACCAGCGCAACCAACTAGCCGACGACATACGCACAAGGGCAACAAAAAAATTATGATGTTACAGGTGAACGGGCAGCAAGTAGTTCTACTTACTTACTACGTGAGTAATAAGTAATAACACCATACAATCTATTTGTCAAGCGAGGAACCATCTAATTATTACAAATAGCGCTGCCATTCTTTATGGTGTTCTACTGTGGAGACCCCTCATCATCTGTGACATTCTCATCATGCTCCACAGATTTTATACGTGTTATTATAGATAACTAGCCAGTGTGTATTTTACATCTTCCTGTCTAATTAGCTGAACCAATTTAATGCTGCTCTTGTAAGGACCTGGCCGGTTAATATGGCACAATACATTAGTAACGACTTGTAAACCCTTATATCGCAAATGTAGTTTTAACACCTTCAGTGCCGGGAGCCATCCTGGAGGGCTCACTCAAATCGTATCACCGATGCCGGGAGCCCTCCTCGAGGGCTCATTTTAAATGTAGGTTTTTCTTTTCGAAAACAGCATGAAATAATGTAAAAATAAAAAAAGTTGTATATTTTAACAAGATTTATAAGAATACGCCCTGGTTTTAAATTACAAGCACTTTTATTTTTAATTAATTTTCTACCTCTTCTGTAGGTTCTATTTCAGAGGTGGAAAACCATTGGTACGATTTTCAATATTTTCTAAAAATAGTTATTAATAGAATTTTTCCAATGTTTCAAGAAAAGACCAGTATTATTTCATGTTTTTTTTTTTCAATAAAACCGAAAAAAAAAAAACTGAAAATTTTTCATGTTTTACATACATTCTTAGTCAATTTAACGTAGCATATTCTATGCTTTTACTCTTTCCATCATCATCCACCTAGCCTTTTTCCAACTATGTTGGGCTCGGCTTCCAGTCTTACCCGATGCAGTTCGGATGTAGTACGTTACATGAAGCGACTACCTATCTGACCTTCACAACCCAGTTAGACGACAACTGGGTGATACGATCAACCTGTCAAGTCTGACAACTGGGCAGCAACAAGTCTTACCAAGCATAAGACTAGCAAGACTGGTTTGCAACCAGTCTTACCGAAGGTAAGACTAGTAAGACTAGACTGCTACCAGTTTTACCAAAGGTAAGACTAGTCTGCTATCAGTTATACCAAAGGTAAGACTAGTAAGACTGATCTGCAACCAGTCTTACCAAAAGTAAGACTAGTCTGCTACCAGTTTCATCAAAGGTAAGACTAGTAAGACTGGTCTGCAACCAGTCTTACCAAAGATACGACTAGCAAGACTGGTCTGGAATCAGTTTTACCGCAGGTAAGACTAGTAGTACTGGTCTGCTACCAGTTTTATCAAAGGTAAGACTAGTAAGACTGGTCTGCAACCAGTCTTATCAAAGGTAAGACTAGTAAGACTGGTCTGCAACCAGTCTTACCAAAGGTAAGTCAAAACTACAACCAGTCTTACCAAAGGTAAGTCAACACTACAACCAGTCTTACCAAAGGTAAGACTAGTAGGTTATGGTCTGCAACTAGTAGGTTACAGTCTTACTTTTGGTAAGACTGGTGGTCAGGACTTGACAGGTGATCGCATTACCCAGTACTAACTGGGTTGTGGAGGTCAGATAGGCAGATATCGATACCCATCACATACGTGTGGAGTATCGCTAGATAATTTAATTTAACTGATTATAACATAACATCACGTCCGTAATCCCCGAAGGGTTGCGCAGAGGTGTACCTAATAGTAGGTAGGTACACCCACATTTCGCCAATTATGTTCAAGTCCCACATAATAGGGGGCGACCCCATTGCCATCAATCGAGCACAAATCCAGACTCCGTGGCTGCTACTAGAAATTCCTGATGGAAAAACCCAATAACACTTTGCCCGACCCGGGAATCGAACCCACGATCTCATGATCACCAGTCGCGGTTGTGAACACTAGACCAACGAAAGATTCTACAAGATTTAAAAAAACCACAAAAGGTTGAGCACCACTTATTTTTTGGAGGGCTCACATTTTCCCAAACGTAATGCCAGTGACCCCCCTGGAGGGCCCACTTGCAATATGTATGGCGGGATAGCACATGAGTTCTATGAAATGGGGATGGAGTCGAATGTGTTAATAAGCACGTTGGACTATTCAATTTTGCCTCTAGTTCACACGTGAGAAATCATAAGTGTAATTTTATTGATGTATGTACATAACATAACATAATGAGCGCGTTGTCTTTTATTTTGAATCGTCGACCCAGACCTATTTTAAATATTAGCGCTTATTTGCTTAAGACATATAAAATATCTGTGCACGTAACACGAATGTCATTACACATATCCACGTGTTTATGTCTATACATAGGTTTATGTTGCTTGACCTACATTATACTGTCCAGTGCATTTCTGTTATCCTCTGTCCTGGTTGTTATAAACTTGACCTACTTGCGGCGATATATGGATGTTCAAATGATATAAACAGTGTACATGAATGCACTATTAAGTGGTGGAAACATGATTATGCGTATGCAGGCGATTGTTAGTGTGCTAGTGCAGGCGACGCATTCACGGTTACGTCAAGGGTAACGCGGCTGCATAATACTAGCCATGCGTTATACACTAGTTCTAGTTATCTATAATGTTTTATTTAACATCACAAAATTAATAACGGTTCTTATTTAAGTAAACACACTAGCTGATCCCCGCGGCACCGCCCGCGTGGTAGGTAATTATAGGTGAAAACACCATGAAAATCGGTACAGTAGTTTTTGAGTTTATCGCGAACAGACAAACGTGGCGGAGGACTTTGTCTTATTATTATAATACAAAAAAATGTAGTGATACAGAAAAAATGCAGTAATTTCACTCTGTACATAGCACTTGTAAATCTTTTAGAATGATGTAAACAAGTAACGCGACATCAGAAAAGTCCCACAAAGGATCTGCGAAAAATCTTTGCGCGTATACGTGCAGATACAGCGATCCCAAGCCGACCCTTTGTACGCACTTCAAGCGAGTTTCGAATGCTCGTTTGTATCTATAAAAACGTTCAAGAAACGCGCGTCGTCGGCGCGTTTAAAATACGCCGTATACTAGGGGCCTAAAGGGTGTAGCGTACGATAGACACCATTATTTTTAAACTGCAGTCTAGTCAATGAGATTTAGCTAGTCTATTTAAGGCCGTGGCTAGATAGAAGGCAGAGCAAGGACCGGGCTAGGCTCGCAGCCGACGGCGACGCCACCCTTCCCACTCCCCATCCGAGTGGGGTGGCATGAATGCGATCCCCTATAACCTACTTCTGAAAATGATCATGACCCGTCCGCCGCCCGTGTTCATCTAGAGCGTAATTAAATATTTACGTTATACACTTCGTTTACCAACGTAGCAAAGTGTGTACAAAAAATGCAGTTACATGATCATGACCCGTCCGCCGCCCGTGTTCATCTAGAGCGTAATTAAATATTTACGTTATACACTTCGTTTACCAACGTAGCAAAGTGTGTACAAAAAATGCAGTTACTATTATGAATAGTTGGACTGGATAAGTTTAGCTATTATAGCTAAATCTATATTTAAAAAAATATGTACACATCAATAGGTATAAGATCTCGTGCAGTCATCGTACAGTATAAGACGTACAACAATTTCGAAACGTGAGTACATAAATATCCGTTCAGGAACGATCTTTAACTCCCAGTTGTTTAAATCCCCCTGACCTAGTTTCGTATAAACTTGGCCCATATTCACGGCGACCCCAGACGTTACTCATACCGATGTTATAATAAAACCCCTCCATTATAACTGCGCTGCAAACAAAACCCAGTATCTGCGTATAAATACATATACTTTACAACAGGTAGGTACACCTGTTTTAAATTACAAATAATATCATAAATTATTACTTTTTTAATAGGATTATTTTGATTTAGACCTCTTTATGTAACTTCGATAACTCATTATTATAGAGTTCTTATTTCAACGTATAATACTTAAAAATAAACTAAATCGTTTTAATTATAAGGAAAAACTACGATTGCAAATGTCTGTTAAATCATTCATTAGGTACGGAGTAAAACGAATTTATTTACTAAGCTTTGCGTGACCCACTTTAGTATTGTCCTGGTTCTCTTTACAGGAAAGCAGAAATAGTAACTGACTGCTATCAACCGACTGTTATTTCCCTGTTTTTATTACTTACTACTCTTTAAATTGTATACATAGTACCGAGAAATTATTGGAATGACGAATATTTCATCACTACTATTCTCAAAACGGTGGATTACTAAAACAAAAAAAAATGTATGTATCATCCAGCACATCTCAACGAGAGGCGGCCTGCGACCCAATCCGCCTTATTACAAAAGGTAGTTAAACCTGGTTTAACTTAGACCTGGTTTATCTCGCATGCTGTCACTTTCTTTTGAATATTATTGAAGTGAGACGTCATGCGAGATAAACCAAGTCTAAGTTAAACCAGGTTTAACTACGTTTTGTAATAAGGCGGAATAAGTTTAAACGGTGTAGGCTGATTATGCTATGCTACTCTACCCACGCAGCCCTGACACTCATTATGAACAAGCATGTCTACAAGGTGCTCATAACTTACTCGCAATCGTCTTATTATTAGACATTACAGATCTGATGTGATCATTATCGTCTCAGTAATTATATTTAATTAAAATCACTTTTTTCCGGCTCAGCTACTCGCAATGACAAGGACAGATTGTTCCTTTTTTCTAAAACAATGACAAAAACAATGCAGCCTTACATAGAAAGGTCAACTTTAAAACAATAGTAAAATTAAATAGTTAAGATCGATTGATACTATTGAATTATTTGTTTCACGGGTAGTCTTAGAACAACAAGAAAATCCTTGGCACAGTCGTCTGGTACTAAAATGCGCAGGAAGTGTGTCATTATTACACGACTGCCCCAAAAAAAGTGTTCCGTGTAAAATACCAGTTTTCAGCTGCATTTAGTTAGACTGAAAGCCGACTCCAACATAGTTGGGGGACTTATCTAGGGGGATAAAGCGCTAGATAACCAAGCCTGGATGGAGCTCAAAAGTAGTAAAATTTCAACATTTCAGCTCCACAAAGCTCAATATTATGTTTGTCGACGAACTCAGTTTATTAATTATGTAATGCAGAAAAGTTATTAGAGTCAAGAGGAACTTGAGTTTTTTTGTTCAGGCCCTCAGAATAGGGAATACTCATGTTTTTTCTTTTTTGTCTTAAATTAATAGTTTACTATTTTATAACGTAGAAAAAAATATTAATGGGCTTCAAAATACTCTAGATATTTTTAAAAATGAAATTTAAAACTTAAAAAAAAATTAAGCTGTTCAAACGCCGCCATTTTGCGCGCGCTTTGCGTGACGTCACATGACACGTCCAGTGGGTGTTTCACAGAACATCTACATACCCTAACGGGATACAATGTCGTGTCAGATGACGTCACATTTCGTTCGACCAATGGTGGCGCGTTTTGGAAGTTTGAATTTCGCTCCCTTATTTTGCACTTTTTGAATATTATTTTAGGGGTTTAAATAATCGGTAAATAAAAAAAAATCCTTTTCATTATAATATTACGATAATAAGTATTCGAGAAAAAATATTTTAGGCCTTTTCAAATTTTATGCATATTCCCTATTGAGAATAGAAGCATGTAGATAAGTCTGTGAAATCACTACGATTGATGAAAGCACGAAATGGGTGGATGCGCAAGCAAAGCGAGCGCGAAATTCTGGTACGGAACCATTGGTGCAATGACGGATCCAACTCGCACTTGCACACATCAGTCTTTTGTTTTATTACACACGCAAAGCTTTATTAATTTGCGTTAGTAATGAGTTTAAAGTTTTTTGAATCTCGCACTATCACATTTCCATACAATATTCAACCCTGAATATCTTTTTCCACCCTTTAAATGAGTGTTTTTGAAAAACCTATAAATGCATACATTATTATTTCCTTAGATGAATATTCTTACCATGTTTTAGGTAAATAATTGATTTACGCATATTGATTTTTCATACAAACTTTAAAACCATTCAGCTGCCGTCGTGGACGGATTTGGGAGTTGTAACCTAGCCAGTTTTATTTCTGTCATTACAAGGAATCTATTGATATATATCTTATTCATATCGAATCCCGGGTTTAAAATGTTAAAATATCATTAATTGTGGAGTAGTATTACTAGTACACAATAGATATTGAATACTACTGTGGTATATTTTTGTAATCTACTTAACAAGTTCTAGACGATGATAATATTTTTCATAAAAATTTCAATAAAAACAAATTAAAAGTTCGTTTTATTTCTAAACCATGGCCACCCTATTATGTTTTTTGAATTTTTCTATAGCCTATGTCACCCGGGATAACGCAAAGAATCGAATGATACCACACACATCAAAATCGGTTCAGGTTAGAAGTTATGGTGGAATAAAGAAACTCACAAACATACATACATGAACGCTAATTATTTTCTAGTTAGATTAGAATATTGAGTTACCCAGCAGGACCTAGGCGATTCTCGTTTCGGCAAAGGCAAATAACTAAACATAACTTTGTAAGAAACTAAATGTATAAATCCCAATTAAGGCGAGGTTGCAGTACTTTGTTTTTATGTACGCACGACCTCACCCCCCCGCCCTGCCGCGCGAGCGATATAATGCCTAAATTTTGACTGTTTTTTGCTTCTTGGAGAAAAACTATAAAGAAATTATACAATATGTTTTCAACATTTACTTCAGAATAAAAAGTTCTATCTATTGATATAACTTTTATATAAATTCATGATGAAATGTCTTAGCAGTACACGTTTGAAATTGTGATTTAGAGTCATGTTTGATAAAAAAAGTATCGAGCCGATCATTCTAAATCGCGTTTCTATCTTTACGATTTACTAGAGACTAGAGAGTATGTTCAATTTTTATGTAATAATTTTTATTTATTAAAAAACTCGTATTTAGTTCGATTTTTATAGGTTCAAAAATCTTAAAAAGTACTGCAACCCCGCCTTAATGTTGCAATAAAAATTTACCGTAATGAATTAGAAAGAAGAGTTTTTCTTTGAAACTGACAGATTCTATAGTGGTAGAGGGGTAATGGGTAAATCATAACGCGTATACAATGAACAAAAACAGTTAATGTTCAGGTACCTATACTTGTACGCCAAACTTAGAGGAATGGCGCAATCATACTGGGTCATAAGCCGTATTCGGGTGGTCGAATGACTTTACTCGATCTATGCCCAAAAAAAAAAAAAGGTCCGAATAAAAAGAATTCGAACACCCGATGCATTTATCACTGACCCACCCACTTGAACGATGAAGCCGGACGAATTTGTCCGAAAACGGCCCTACACGAACTTGTTCATTAAGTACCAAGTGGTCGATTCCCCGTATTTAATAGGCAATCGAATAACGAATTCGGGAAAACGACCAATTGTAATTGCGACATGGTACACGAAGGTAGCCTCGTAGTCTGAAAAAAAAACACGTGATAAGATGAGATATTTTATATAGGGTTGCTTTTGGCGGCAACTCGTCTGATGTAATGCGATGATCGACTTAAGGTGGAGTACGCTTGCCTAGAAGAAACTGATTGGTGGTTCGCATAATCAGTGTGGAAAAACATATTATGAGGATGCTTCGCCGTATCTCTGCTCGCAGCTTCCTTACATAGTATAAAACAAAGTCGCTATTTTTGTCTGTTTGTTTGTCTGTATGCTTAAATCTTTAAAACTACGCAACGGATTTTGATGCGGTTTTTTTTAATAGATAGAGTGATTCAAGAGAAAGGTTTTAGTATATAATTTGAACGACATCCACGCGGGTGAAGCCGCGGGCATCAGCTAGTCTAATTATATTATGTTCATACGATATAAATAGTAAAAGAACAGGCCACGTTCTAACAAGCGAACAACAAAATAATGCAATTAAAAATGAGATGAACAAAGCAGCTCTTTCATAAGAAATCTCGTTAGGCGAAATATAAAAATCTTATAAGGAAATATCTGCGTGAAAAATCGTTGCAGAAGCTGTGTCGAGGTCTCGAGGACGATTAAAGGTAGTTAGAAAGAAATCGATCCATATCGATGCATATTTGAAAGCTGTAGGACGTCTTTATATTCGAAGGTTCAGGTAGAATACTAATGACAGACATACTAGGTTAATGGAGAGAATTATTAAACCACAAAATCGATTGTCATGCACGAGTACGCTTCGCTCATAATATTTGGGGCTGTGTCAAAGTTTGATATAAAAATATTTTAAATGGCATCATACGAGTATATCACATAGGGATGTTTACTGACTAAAAAAAATATGATTCTAATTAGCCCGTCTGTTAGATTATCGAAAAATATTGGACACGTATTTTTTGTTTTATCAAATCAATAAAAATTGACGAAGATAAAACGCGTCAAAGATTTGAGTGGGAGGTGGTGACGTCACTGCTCGCTAAGAAATGTCATACTAATGTCTTAGAACATGACGTCACACGAGTTTTCAAAGGACTGTATCGTCTTCATTGTTTGTTTACGTGAAAGAAGAAAAAATATGTGTCCAATATTTTTTGGAAATCTATCTTAGGTACTAATTAGTTTTTTAAGCTATTGCATAGCTTCTATCGCGGGCCTTGAGCGTGGAGAGCGAATCCAGAAATTCCGTAACGAAAATATTCATGATTCAGTATTCAACCAGGTTGCTATGGTTACGGAAAATAACAAGGTTGTCAAATTAAATAATATAGAACCTCACGTGTAAAGATGTAAAGTTTTTCTGTTTTGTCTCTCTGCTTTCTCCTTCTAAAATATTCTTACTCGTATAATTTGTAAACAAAGTGTTTTAAATATGAATAAACAAAGTGCATTTATTAATGAAGAAAGTCACGAAAAAATAGTGAAAGATAATGAGTGAGTACTCCTCGAGTACTCTTTAGACATTCATTTTATTATTATTACGCATCTATCATACGTTTTATTGGTTTTTGCATTACTATTCTGCGAATCGGTCTTAGTTTGTTTTCTTTTAAAATATCTAAAATAAAATAAAGAATTTTCATATTTTTCAATGTTATGACACTTACGTCAGGCTGACAAGCTGTCAATACTTTTTCTTTTAAATTTTCTGTCAGAGTTTCTTACTAGAAGGTTACTTTTGATTTACTTATATAATTTAAATTCTTTTTAAAAAAATACTGCATAAATAAAATAAATAAATAATTATTTGCATAAGTTGATAAAAAATGCTATGCAATAGCTTTACCGCGGCAGTCTCCGAGTGCCACATCAACTTTTTTTTTGTTAACATCCCTATTCTTTCAGTGGCTGTATTTTGGATTTAGTACCACCTTGAATTGATGCAAGCCTAGTACTTTTTGTCCGGTATTCACCAAAAATACTGTACCGTTGTAAATTAGAGCCACCTGGTTCGTACGTAATATCAGTTAACATTTAGACCTCAAAATGCCTACCGTTCTCCAATTCATGAACCACCTTTCCAAGCGCTTCTTTGATACTGATCCTCTGGTCGCATCGGCCGCCTGATACGAGCCATCACGTACTCATCACCGCCGTCCGCGGCATACTCTTATCACTCGCGACGATTCTATCACTATCCTTCAGGAAAGTAGTAGGGTACTTTTAAAAAGAACACACATAGATGGGTCTAGATATCCGTCATTCCGACCGCGCCGCCGCGTTCCGTCGTCGCGGAATCCCGAAACAAGCCAGACCCTTGCCAGAGCCAACCGGCGATGCTGAGCCAGTAGTTTTAAATCAGCGCCCTAAATAATCTCACTCAGATCCAGCCTGTCCCTTTGCTGCCCTCCCCTAGTGACGTCCTAAGACGAGGTCGCACCCCACAGGGGGTGCCCTTAGCACTTAGTTTATAAGTTATTTGCCCCTGGCGGGAGGCCTTAAACTCAAGGCATCCACAGGGATTTGCCCGGTTAAGCAGAAGCCAGTCTCCTAGACTGAACTGGGAGAAGCCACAAAAGAAAATTGTTTACTTTGCGAACCAGGAATCAAAGGGGATATAGCCAAACTAAGTACATATTTTTTGGGGGCGAAGACTAGCGTTGAAAATTGCAATGAAAGATTCCCGTTTCTTACAATTGCCGTTGTATTTTTCAATGTAAGTTTCGTAAGTTTCAAGAACATTGGCCAGTGTAAATTTCACGTTTTTTTTCGAATAATACAGTAAAAAACGGAAAATTACGGAAAGATTCGAAAAAAACAGGAAGCTTTCATGTTTTAAATCAACACTAAAAAAAAAAAAATAATAAGTGCAGTCCAGGGAAGATTTGAAGTAATTTGAACGGTGAGAAAGTAGGTGGGTGGGTGGTAGGTAGGTGAGTGGTAGGTAGGTGGGTGGTAGGTAGCTGGCCGGTAGGTAGGTGGCCGGTAGGTAGGTGGGTGGTAGGTAGGTGGGTGGTAGGTAGGCGGGTGGTAGGTAGGTGGTAGTAGTAACAAAGAACTTAAACTATGTTAGTAGGCTCAAAATACATATTAAAAAATTTAAAAAAACTGTGCAATGCAATTTGTTAGTAGTACAATAATTCGTACTGTGAATTTTTCACTGCAACTTTCGTAAAATACGGAAAAAGTGAAAATTTCTCAATGCAACATTCGAAAGATTCCCGTATTTTTCCGTAAGATTCGTACTGTGAATTTTTGTTTGAGAATTTGTATTTTACCGTGTAAAAAACAAATTGAAACTTTCGAAATTTTCAACGCTAGCGAAGACCTAATGTTGTTCCCGTGTGATACTGAGGATGACCTATTATAAAACATCTCTGCAGTACGAGATAGCTCTAGATCTGACAATTTCGTTGACCCATTTTACTTGTATTCGAATAAAACGCTTACAATTTATCGTTTGAACTCTTGGACAGTTGACATAATTTTATTCATTTAGGTACTTTACAGTACTGACTGTAATAAAGTTGGAGAAAAGCTTTCTAGTTGTCTCTTATATTTATTTATATACCTATGTTGTACTTTAAACAACTTCATCTTGAAGTGCGAAAATAACTTTTAGTTCCATGGATAAGTCGTAGGTATTCTTCAATGAAGTTTTCATTTAACTTAATAAAGAAACTTGAAAAAGCTGTGTTATTCCTGTAGTTTTCCGCTGTTTCGTGTCAAGGCCAATCAGGAGCGCCACAAGCTTCTCTTGGGAGCACTGTTCCAACATATTTACGTCGAAACTAAGTTACGATCATCAGTCTCTTGATTGACAAATTACGAGTAAATTGTTTACCCGTGCTGCCTAATTTCACTGTCATAGTCTGAACAACCTGATAAACTTATTACGTAACAAAATCGCTTTATCTGCAGTAATATTCAGTAAGTATCTCTAGCTTGCTGCTTGCCGACTCAGAAGTCGGGCAAAAAATTGGTAAGTACCTAGCTACGTAAGTATCGGCTGCTCAATAACAAAGTGTGGGAATTTAAACATTTCGTATAAACTATTAACCACGAAACTGCAAAAACCGTGACATGTCGTCATCGTAAATCTACGAAGTAAGTTGAAAATAAGTTTTATATGCATGTTACCAATTCTGAGGAAGAGCTTCAGCTTGTGGCTAAATACATAATAGCAGCCGCTCGAGTCGGATGTTAAGGTGAAGCCGTGCTTGCCTGGGTTGGTCCGTGGATGGGTGACCAGTTGACCACCCGTCACATACGGAGTTTCCTCCATGCCTCGAAAAGCATGATAGGCTGTTGATCCCGGCTGTCATCTGTACATCTTTGACAGTCGTTGCACGTAGTCAGTGGCCCGAAAAATCTGACAACCAGTCTTACCTAGGGGATGGGTATCGAACAGGATTGCGGAGGTCAGATAGGCAGTCGCTCCATGTTAAAATACTGGTATTTTCACTTAGTTAGACTATTCGGTTACATGAGGGATTCTTCATGCTTCCTACGTAGGTACTTAATTCTAATGCGACTAATCTTTTACAATTAATATTGTATTTTTCGTATTCTTTCCAAGGACGGTAATTCGGCACGTGTTGGAGCACAAAATAATTTATCTTCCTGTCCTTTTTTGGCAGCAAGTAACGCGAGATTACATAAATGAAACCCCTCTACGGCGTAGAGAGCAGACGATAATAACAAGGGAAATTTTCATGGGAAATTCACAGCTTTTATATGTCTTTTTTGGGATTCATTAAAATATATAAATAATAATAATAATATTCCACAACTATCACACAATCTAGTCCCAAGCTAAGCAGAGCTTGTGTTATGGGTACTAGACAACTGATAAACATACTTATATATTTCTAAATACATACATATTATAGATAAATTACACCCAGACACAGAACAAATGATCGTGCTCATCACACAAACATTTGTCCTGGGTGGGAATCGAACCCACGACCTCCGGCATAGCAGTTAGGGTCACTAACCACTAGACCAACAGGCCAGTCATATATATATATGTCGCAGTACTATAGATAAAACCGTAATATGGTTATATCCCTAGGTATATAATTATATACTGTAACACAGTTATACGTAAGCGAATCATTACTATCTTACGGTCGCAATCTAGTAATATGTTTATCTGACTAAATTAATCTGGTTAAATACTTAAATCTAACCTAGAATCAAATAAAACAGGTGAACAGTGACTTAATATTATATAAGCACAAACCCCCCGAACAAACACAGATGCTAACAGAAACCCTAACCCTAGACGGTCGACATCAGGGCCACCCCGAGGTTCGGTTAGTTACGGTCCTTTAAACCCTGTAGACAGAAATAGGAGCTCCGCTGCGCGGGGCTCCGTCGACCTGCTGGCTGTCTCAAAACGAATCAACAGTTTTGAAACAATCTTCCTAAACACAAGGAAGCGCCTGCCGCGCGCCGCAGCCTCCGAAACAATCTTCCTAAACACAAGGAAGCGCCTGCCGCGCGCCGCAGCCTCCGCGGCACCCCTGCACTACACTCCTAGAATTATTTCACTAAACTTATTATAGTAATATAATTATAACACTAAACTTGAACGGTATTATGACGGTATTATAACGGTATTATTTGTATATTCCTAGTAAGATAATAATGAATCGCTTACGTATAACTATGTTACGGTACATAATTATATCCCTAGGGATATAACCATATTACGGCTTTATCTATCAAGCTGATGCCCGCGGCTTCACCCGCGTGGATGTCGTTCAAATTATATACTAAAACCTTCCTCTTGAATCACTCTATCTATTAAAAAAAACCGCATCAAAATCCGTTGCGTAGTTTTAAAGATTTAAGCATACAGACAAACAAACAGACAAAAAACCCGACTGAAAAAACTGAAAAGCAAAACACAAGCACATTTTAAATTAAACAAAACTTGGAAGCAGGCGGGGTCCATTCTATTTTCATAATTTAATTTTCAAATAAACCCCGCCTGCTTCCAAGTTTTGTTTAATTTAAAATGTGCTTGTGTTTTGCTTTTCAGTTTTTTCAGGCGGGGTTTTTAGTTTTTTAACTACTTTTTTTATTTCCAGCTTTTTAGTTCTTTTGTGTTTGTTCTTTCGTTGGTCGCGTAAAATTCTTCGCAGATGATTTAACTTTTGTGCTTGTTTATATGATTTTCCACTTTGAATTTCTTTTAAACATATAAGTGTTATATATTTTTGTAATGTCCTTTTAAAACCCTTTATTTTGATATCCTACTCGATGGTATTGGAAAAAAAAATTTTTTTGAACTCCGCGATTTGGCCCCCAAAATCCGCAATTTTTCTTTGTTTTTTAATTATAATGTAGCCTATAACACTCGCGCCACCAAGACGAATCTAATGACGTATATTTCATTCAAATCGGTTCATCCGTTTATGAGTTATGAGGGAACAAAGAAACGGACATACATACATACACGTCAAACACATAACCCTCCTTTTGGGCTTCGCCGCAGTCGGGTAAAAATAGCGACTTTGTTTTATACTATGTAAGGATACTGCGACATATATATATATATTATTATATTTGTTTAACCTAAATTGCAAATAAAAAGCTATACTCGTAAGTAGAGACTTATGGGCCTTCGGAAAATCTCTGAAAAACTCAATATTATTAATTATTGGCTTAATAAGTTATTAGATCAGTAATTTACCTATGAATTGACAGTATTCCCTGTTATTGTTTTTAATAACGCATCACTATTCCTAGTAAATATTATTGACTAATGATTTATTTATTTAAAATTAATTGCTAAATATGCACATATTCAGCAAGGTTGAAGTAACTATGTAGATTTTACCTTTCAACTCTGTGCAATACACGCAACCTTGACACAGAAATGTTTCGTCAATTAATAGAAATTGAGATTTATTTTGTTGGTGAATTGAATTAACGTTTAATAACAGACATGAATGTAGTTATATGCTCAAGGTTGTGTACAAAAACGCAATAATTACAAGGTCGACAATTTTACAGAATAACAATTATATACGTAGGTAGGTACCTAGTGTGTTTAGTTATTTAGCGTATAGCTGCAAATCTGCAATACTGCAGCAGATACCTTCTGCAATATTTTTGATAGTTTCTTTTGCAATTACTAAGACAATTATTTTATGAAGTAGGTACTTTCAAATAAAAAAAGTCAAAAGCAAAATTGGAGTATTATAAAATATTAATTTATGGTGTTTAACTTTAATTAATATCAATGATTTAAAGATCGTAAGTACTGTAATATGTTTTATACGTAAGTAAAGATTAAGTGCCAAAATAAAAATATTTGTCAAAACTTAAGTCTGCGTAGGTTGCTGCACCATCTACAGCTTAAGAAACGTGTTCTGGTCATGTAACGTTTGTCTTACAAAAATATTTGAGCCATACCCATTCAGGCAAGTCGTAGAGCGTAGTTTCCAGCGGTTTCGTTCGTTTCAATCGGGACTACGTTTACGATGAGCTAAGTTTATCTGTGTACATATACATAAGATTACACGTAGGTAGGACGCATCGACCTCGTCAGACCAAAAGCAGTACCACTGTCACTGGGTAAGTGTGTCAGTGTGCCAGTAGGGCGCGCGTCATCCGCGACCATGCCCCCCCTCCCTCGCGCGCGCGCCCCCCTCTCCTGCCATCCAAGGTCCTGAGACACAGCAGCTAACATTATTTAACAAATCAACAATTTCAAATAAGGCAAAGGGATATGGAATATTTCTGAAGCAAAACATTTTAGAACACTTTTTGTTTGATGAAATTAACTTGTGTTTATTTATTTATGCTTTAAAACTTTATATAAGTAAGTACCTACGTAACAAAGAATTAATAAAAACTTCTAAAAATAAATTTTGAAGTAGGGCCCAACTTTAACGAAACTGAATCCATAAAAAAACCAACATAATACTGCCATTATTACGGGCAAACAGTTTTCATTACAAATAATTTAGATCGTGTTGCGTTCAACTTTATCTGTTCATAGATATAGAATGACAGTGAATAATAGGAGCATTACCATTACCAAGAACATATCCTGATAGTGATGATTAATACGAGCGACGCGGACGCGGATACGCTCTCGTGGTTAGCGGTCTCAACTATAGTTTACTCACAATCAATCTTAGTTTGGAGTTTTTATAGGTACTCTAAACTTCCCAACACGGTGCTAGCGTGAATATTGTACCTGAAGTTAATGAAACCATTAAAGTAAAACAATATTGAAAAATACTTTTCCACTAATGATAGCCTAGTATTGTGACCGTTGGCCTGCCAGTCAAAGGTCCCGAGTTCGAACACAGGACACCTTATTCTTCTAAATCGTGTGCGTATTGTATAATTGTCAGTTGCTCCGGTGAAGGAAAACATCGCGAGGAAACCATGCCCCAGAGATATTTCTCGACGGCTTGTAAAGTCAAGTCAGAGGCCCCTGGGGACGCATAAAAACTCTGACACCAGGATAAAACCTAGCGAAAAGATAAAAAAAAACTACAACTAAAAGGAAAACCATACAGAAACTGTTGATTTCTTGGAGTATCATTCCATACACCGTTCACACACAGGCAAGGAGTACTGAGTGTCAAGTTTGCGTAGAGCAAAGCAAAATAGGAAAAAAAACGTTGAAAACAAACTTTTCTATACTTAGCAATTAAAAAGAAAAGCATACCTAACAATGAAAAGTGTTTGTGAATTATACTTAGGTACTCGAATCTCATAAAAAATGACAACGTATTATAACTTTTGTTGTTTAAAGGTTTATGTGTAAAAAGGGTCGTATTAAGAGCTCGTAAAAAGTTATTTGG
The DNA here is from genome assembly GCA_949775195.1 of Diarsia dahlii. NCBI lineage: Eukaryota > Metazoa > Arthropoda > Insecta > Lepidoptera > Noctuidae > Diarsia > Diarsia dahlii. The sequence continues at coordinate 12,574,988 of OX459189.1, forward strand.
TTAGAAATAGATGCATGCGTAACTTTACAACTTCCCCAACATTTCTTGCAAACTTCTGAAACCTAACTCATGCGGCTTCAGACGTGCAACAAATGGACCGTTTTAAGGATTTATCCACGAAAGGAGTGTAAATACAGATAAATCTAATTTCTTCGAAATTAAAAATTCAAAAACCCCCGACCCAAAAAAAGAAACAAAATAAAATTCTGAATGGGGACAAAGTAAAACACCATAAAATAAAACTTTAAAGAGTAATAAATAATATGACAACTAAGATAATATAATTTTTTAAATTAAAACTTTGTCATGTCGGGGGACAGCTCCATATTTAAGTACATTAGGCCTGTACATTGACTGGCCTGTTGGTCTAGTGGTTAGTGACCCTAACTGCTATGCCGGAGGTCGTGGGTTCGATTCCCACCCAGGACAAATGTTTGTGTGATGAGCACGATCATTTGTTCTGTGTCTGGGTGTAATTTATCTATAATATGTATGTATTTAGAAATATATAAGTATGTTTATCAGTTGTCTAGTACCCATAACACAAGCTCTGCTTAGCTTGGGACTAGATGGCGTTGTGTGATAGTTGTGGAATATTATTATTATTATTATTAGGTAATTCTAGTTTGTTAAAAGATATATGTAAGTAGGTAGGTACATAGTTAGGTACTGTGCGGTAAAATATTCTAACCTCACCTAGAGACGTGCAAACGGTGCAAATGATCTTATTGCAAGTCTATAAGATTCAAAGGTATAGCATTTCATTGATATCCATATCCTACATCAGCCGATTAAATAAACAATATGGCTGCAATTCGCGGGGTGTGTGGGGTTTGGAATATTTTTTGTACACGTGTATTTGTCGAAAAAAATTAGTATATATTAATTATGCCCTTAAAAGTAACCTTTAACCAAACGCACTCTAAGGATTCGGCAAAATATCCCACGCTTATTGTCCACATTGAATTGTCCATATTGTTGTTACAGACATTGAATGTGAATTGAATAAGAATCCTACTAATTCTATTAAGAAAGCAAAAAACAAGAAATGAACTTTTCTTCAACCATTCGTACTTTCCCCAGACGTAAACCTAAATCAATTTTCCTTGATTTTTTCTTATAAAATCATAACATTTTGCCAGAACAATGCAAACAATAAAAACAAAAGTGAATTGTGCCCCCAATTGAAAGGGGAACACAGTAACAAACTTTATGAATTGACTGGTTTTCCTGTTGGAGCAAACTTTTCTCATTCTCTGTGCGTTGTTCTAATGGACTCAACTAAGTGGACCGACGATTTTGTGATCGATTCATCTTTTAACAACCATATGGATTCATTCATATGATCTAAATATATCAGCGGTGTTGTAATAAAATTGCAATACATAGTTGACTAATAATTACCTGGTACAAAGCCGATGTCTGGGCAAGTCTCCATGACCCACTTTTCAGAGCACTCTGACATATAAAGGAATCTGGTTTATATAATTTACTGCATGCAACATCATAGTTGACATCATTACGACTCATTTTAATTTCCAATATACTTGAAAGTTTTCAGGGATGATATTTCGCTATCATTAGGTACTTTCTACATTTGGCATTAGACTAAATTTCTTCTTTGAAGGTTCTTAATAACGACAAAAAAAATCCGAACATGTTTGAAAAATAAATTCTTCTGCCGTCATTTTCTGGGCGTTTATTATCCCTCAAATTATTAAATCTATTTTAATGCGATACTTTGTAAAAGATACCCAGAGTGAACATCGTAGCATCAGCTTTAGAATTTTGTGGGTGATGCATAAGAAAGTATCAAAATAACTAACATTTACACATGGCTCGTTGGAGTAAAGCAGTGGTTTGCATAGGGTGCCGTCACTGCCTTGCATTGTACCTCTTTCCGCCATCTCCTTTGTAAGTGGGGTCAGTCAGGTCAGGTAATAGGGCGCTGACTGCATAACGTCACATGGGGATCGACAAATAACAACACGAGGTGAACGTGCGTACGTAATTGCGAACGGTGGACGTCACATGCACTAACTAACTCTAATTTACTAAAGTACTACTATGTCCGGAAAAACTGCATAATATATAAAAACGGAGACTGACAGAGAATCCTGAATTGATTGCCAACTGACTTCATTCACTGCTGAGGTACGCTATCAAAGAACTCAGGAAAAGCCGCATAAATTGATATCGGAATTAATTAGACCGTCTTAGAGCCTTAAAGCCATACCTTTTAATAAAATTGCTATAACCGTCGTTGCAGATCGAGGTCCCTGTGATTGAATTACCTTTGACGGTATTAATACTTCCCCGTAGTATCAGGTATAATTGGAAATACATCTTTTCAATTTCTTACTTGTAGCAGAAAGTAAATTACTAATAATAATCCCATTGAGAAGGAAAGTAGAGCATAGGTATGCTTCGCAGACGGACGAAGGGCAAATATCACAAAAAAAAAGAAAAGCGATTCAGTATTGCTAGATAGTGTAGGATCAATATTTTTATGCAGTAGAATAGTAAAACGCTATTGAAAACTGGATAAGTGTAGTGTACCATACAAGTTTTTTAAAACCTATATTACAAATTGTTGCTATAAAATACTTTAATAAATCAGTACTTAGATTGATTTTATTTAGATTAGTTCACGGACTGGATAATTACGTAGATAGATAGCCAAAAAGTTAACGAATTCTTTAAAAAAGTGTCATAACATGTTTCTTAAAATGCATCCTACAGGCCTGTTTAAATATATAATATTATGCTGAGTTGAAGTTACTCAATACTTGTGCCGTATGTAGGTAGGTACGAGTAGTACGTGATGAAAAACTGTCAGCAGTTCGTTACGTAACAAACCTTTTGTACCTAGAACATGCTTAAATATTACTTTTGTTTCAGTTGTGTCATTTTTAAAACCATGTTATTGACAAAAATATATAATTGTTGGTTCCTACCATATCTGAACACAAACATTTATTGACCTATATTCACGAGTGGGTACATAAAATCAGGATTTACAAGTACATAAATATCTCTGTAGATGGATACAAAATACATGAGTAGTATCAATATGAGTCGGACCACTAGCTAGCATTTACTTTCAATACGCAAGTACCTTTATATTCTTATTTCCTTTCACAGCTCAGAGATATTGAAGCAATGAATGCGACAATTGATTCTACTCCAGGCCATTTCTCAGAATTGGCATTGTTAAGCGACTCAAGTGCTACGTCCTGATTTAAAACTCCTGTAATAATAATTACCAATGCGACATTACGTGAACTTTTAAAAAAGGTTTAATGAAATACTTAATTAAACTTATAATATTGGGAACGAACGGCATGAAGAGAAAAATTGTAGAAACGATGGAAATGAGTTAAACAATTTGTGCTTCCTGTAAAGTTTTTAAAAACTTCCAACGATTTTGAAGTAGTTTCGATAAGGCAAACGACGACGAGACGAAACGTGGGAGAGGGGGGGGGGGGGGGGGGCGCCCGGGCGTTTCTTTTCCATTTCGAAGGTTACTTTATTGTGCAAGAGTCGACTCCGATGTGCAACCAGAATATCCAAAGAACAAAGGATTTCGGTAAATCGTCATTTTATTTTTTTTCTAGCGCGCATTTGCGACTAAGTAATTAGGTATGTAAGTAAACAGGTGATGGTCAAAACCACCTAGGCGTAGCTAGGTATCATATTCAAAACATGTAAAATATACAATTTTTTTTACAAGGTTAATTTAAAATGAACGAAAACACGATCGCATTGAAAATAAAACAGGGTAAAAATATGAACAAAAAAAGAAACATCTTAAGAACTATATTTTCTGTGCTTCTGAATTATTGCCACGTATCCTAGAATTACTTTTCATTTTTCATTTCATGTTCTTTGCTACGATTGATTGTGTAGATTCATCTTCTGCGCTTACAACTGTTGCCCTTTGGTGAAATTGATAAGTGGGACACAGCGTCGCGCATATTGCAGCACGCGTACCGTGGAGACGTCACTGTGTATCGCTATTTCGCTACCAACAAAGGAGTTCGTTACCCATTTTATTTAAATGTAACGTCAGTTAAATGCGTGTCACCGTTTGTGGTACAAACCACAAGAAGATAATTAAAAAAAAATAGTGCATCATACCCACCTAAATTGAAAGTTCACCTTATGGTACTAAATTAGTCAAATCGCACAATACGTGTAATCATCATCATCTAACCTTTTCTCAACTATACTGAGGTCGGCTTCCAGGTTAACCGGATTAAGCTGAATACCAGTATTTTACATGGAGCGACTGCCTATGTCACCTCCACAACCCAATTAGTAGGTATTGGGTTATAGGACTCCTTGGTAAAACTGATTGTCAGATTTTCGGGCTACCGATTACCTGTAACGACTGTCAAAGATCTTCAAATCAGCCGGGACCAATGGCTTTACGTGCTTTCCGAGGCACGGAGGAAACTCGGTATATAATGGTTGCTCACCCATCCTCGGATCAACCTAAGCAACCACCGCTTAACCTGAAGATCTATCCGGTCGGATGTTTTTATTTTTATTTTTGCTAAATAGCAATTCATAAATAAATACAATTTACATTGTATTAGATTATCAACATGATTATGTGGCATGTGGCTGACGTTCTTTGCCCAATCGCTTCATGTTATGACCTTGCCAAGTTAGGCAACCCAATTACCCAACATACAACTCATACATAACTCGTCCAAACACAATATCAATATTTAATATAATTGTGTACATAAAGGTCATAATTTTTTTGTTGGTAATATTGAATACGGACAGCTAGTAACAGTCATCTTTGAATACAACAGGACTTAAAAATAGTAAAATTCTGATTGGTTTTTGTCGAGTAAATAAACGATGATTGGATGGATTGGCTCCAGAAAAGAGAGGCATATGCAGCAGTGGGTGAATTTGGGCTGTGGGTGATGAAATAAACCATGTATAACCATAACTACGACAAAGTTTTTAAACCCAGTGGACGTGATGAAGATATTAAATTGATCAAAATTGATGCTTTCAGGCAAATGATCGGTATCCGTTGTTTCTTTACAACCCGCGCAACCGTTTCTACCGACAACCTTGTGCCACTTCCACATATGCTGCACATTCATAATTATGTATGTCTGCTTGCACATTTTATATTAATTGTTTTTTATTGATGTACCTTGTGCTCATGCGGAGTAGGTACCTAAATCACTTGTTAATATTTGAAACTGCTGTAGGTCTATTAACCCAGATATTGTTTACTAGCGGTTGCCCGCGACTTCTTTTGCGTGGAAATTTTGAAGTGTTTTCCAAAACCTCTTTGCCCAATTTCATCCCAATCCGTTTAGTCAATCTGGCGTGATTGTGTAAGTAACAAACCGAGGTAACAAACATCCCAACATCCTAATTCGCATTTATAATATTACTATAAGTTACTATATAAAGATTGATGCAGAGACGTCTAATTTTAGGCTCTGAAAATACCTACATTAGTAATTTCAGGTCATAACAATCCTTAGAAGTCAATAGAATTCAAACTGATTACCACAAAGTTGAGCCTTCAGCATTTTTAATTAATCTTCGAGAGGTTTTGTATTTATTTTTGAATGTGTTTAATTTTTTTACTATTGCATTCTAGAAAGCAAGGCTATACTATATGCAGGAGCTCACGTAGGTGTTTGAACGAACGAACTTTTTAATAAAAGTTTTAGCTTAATGTCTGTACTAACGTATTACTTCGGAAAAATAATGTTGGTCCACCTCGATCGGAGTGATCGTTCATCGTAGACTCGTCTAAATCGATTAAACCAATTAATTTTCTTCTATCTAGATGATGGTATGGATCTTTTGGTATGGAACCGGTAATAAATTGGTATAATGCTATTCTATTATTATACGGTGAGCTAATGGAAAGTTTCTTCAATCTCTACTGAACAAAAGGAAAATTCCATTAGTTATTTAAAAATAAGATACCAAAATATCAATACTATAAAAAAGAGTGAAATATTTTTGTTTGGAACCGTGGCCGCTGGCCTGTGTGTGCGTAGTCCCCACTTCGCTGCGCGAGCGCCGCATCACTTGAGTATTTTGTAATAACGCTAAAATCGTGGTAACCAGGCCAAGGCTCCGCTTATTTACATGTATGTGAGAAATAGCGTTCTCACTATTCATATAATCATATAGTATGTAGGTACAGAATAAATGTATATGTTTTGAATCAGATTACAAAAGTATAACAATATGAACCCTTTTGTAATCTGATTTAAATGACTTGAGCTTGTTAAATTGAATGATATTTTTGTTTTTATGATGATTCAAATCTAAAAAAAAGAAATCTTACCAATGGATTTATTATTGATAATGTATTGCGAGATGTCGATTGTCTGTCACGTCGTGTCTAGATCAATGAGTTCTCAGGGGGTTCTTATAGCATTTCTTAGGGTACGACATAAGTATTAGATAATGAGACGCTAACCATTGTTGATTGGAGCAGCAGACTTAAATAAATTAAACCTAGGAGGCCTTTTTTATGCAACAAAAGATATTTTTTTATGAATACGCATATCGCAAGGAATAATAAAAATACCTATATAGTAGGTATGCGGTTATCACCCGTTATCTATTTAAAGTTTGATTACAAACAATGTATATAAATACATGTTTATCTGAGTGGTTTGTATAGAGCGCTGTATTGTAGGATTTGTAGGTGTGTTGTACGCGTGCGTCGTGTTCGCGCTGGTAATGCGCGTGTGTGCCATGCGCCCGCGCGCGTATCGACGACGAGCTTTGATAAAAAAGTGGGTCAACGCCTAATTATGCTTAATGTCGTGCCAAGTTATGCAAATCGCTTCTGATGCATTTATGCTAATGCATGCTGCTGGCTGATTGTATTCCAGCACTGCATTCAACGCTTACGATTCACAACAATAATGACATGAGTTGAGCCTATTCAGGTATTTATGAAGGAGTGCCGTGAATGTACTGAAATACCTTATACGAGGAAGTTAACCTATCAACAATTACACAAAATTGTATTCTACTATTTATTTTATAAACAATAATGATTACAAAAATGCTCCTCCTTCCGACTCAGTTTCAGTTATCAACCCTTTTCCAACCATGTCATCTTTCACACATCCCCATCCATCGCTTCTTTCATACTAACTCGAAAATTTCGTCGTGAAAGAAACACTATAAAACACTCGAAAACGTCACGTTTGGGATACCTTATAATAATAATTGATTTAGACACATTTTGATAACACGTAAAGCACATCAAATAAAGATAGATAAAACATAAAAAAAGTAAAGAGATAGTGCAATTAAGTAGCGCTAGACCCAACACTAGAATACCCTGTGTCGTGTAATCTAGTTATACCTGCGTTAATGACACATTATAGTGCGCTAGTTCAGTAATAATTTGGTTACTTAGTCTAAACAATATTGAAAACTTAAAAAAAACATGCAAAATTACAATTGAGAGGTTTGTGACTACACAAACCTCTCAATTGTAATTAAGCATGTTTCCACTTAAGAACATGTGTGTGTGTGTGTTTGTGTTTTAAAGGGGATTACAATTGTAGGGTTTGTGTGGAGAGTATTTGTATGTATATAAGAGTGGTTTATGCCTACGACAGAATCTATGAGGGATTTATAGAATAGAAGTCAGGAGAGCTTCAGTCCTTGCATGGTCTTGAGCTGATAGGCACTTTTTAACTTTTGATTTACAAGTATGCCTTGAGCAAGCCACTATGTCCATGATTTTGTTGGCGTATTGATAAATGTATGGACCCATGTATCTTGGAGCTCTTTGAGCGAATTTAGTGCGAGTAGTGGGTGTTGTCTTTACCGCACCAAGAAATCATAATCTATGCCTCGACAAAACATTTCAAATGCAATATACAACATAATGTATAATAGCTATAACTATTACTTTAATAATAATTATGTTTTTATTTAAACAAAAGGACAACAATAACTAACCATAACAGACAGTAAATAAAGTTCTTAAGTGTAGACATTAAAATGCAACCTTCTGCCTTCTAAACTAGGTCAAAAAGCCTGTGTTTAAGGAGCAAAAAATATAAAAAATGCTAAAGAACAAAGTCCTAGAAAATATTGAAGTTTTTGAAGTCCTCTAAAAACAATATTACTCTTACACAAACATGAGGAGTTCTTTGAATGAAAAAATTAGGTACATCCATCAAAGTTGCATGTTTCTAGCTCATGGAGAAAGATTGGCTCTTCTGATCTCTGAATCCTGATGGTCGTTTGGTGAATCTTCTTCTAATAAACTTGATTGTTGACCAGAAACCGTGAGTATTTTCCACACACTGAGTAATCCCAAATAGACGATAGGAAAACCCGGTGTGAGGTAACACCGCACTCATTCTTAGCACCAATGGAAACTGGAAAATCTTCATTGTGTTGGATTCCTTTATCGTTTGGGCGTTTTTGGACGATATTCCAATGTCCTATGTATCTTCTATTTGTTATCCATTATAACATGTCCTATTAGGAGTCCTATTAACATCTCAAAAGACTCAAGCCAACCCCACCTGCACGTGGTGCACCCTGCTGTCCAACGAACGAGGCTCTGGCGCAACGTCCACCAACCCGCATTGGACTAGCGTGGTGGACTATAGTCCAAATCCCCCTTGAAAACTCTTTAAACCATGACAGCACAACATAACCTCAGGCCCCAAGTGCCCGGCAGCTCTGGAGAATCTCGTGACAATGACGGTAGTCAACGGGTTCCCAGAACAAGGGGTGCTAAGAATCCCCGGGTGAGATCGATCCTCCGTCAACAAAATCAAGCTACGAAAATGGATTCCGATACTAACCTAAATATTCTAACGTATAATGTACGCACACTTATGCAAGATGAACGATTACTCGAGTTAGAAAATGCCTTAAAAGAAATAAAATGGGATGTGATGGGATTGTCAGAAGTGAGGCGAATGGGAGAGGGTACAGAAGAAAGAGAAAACTCTGTATTCTATCACTTTGGAGCCACCAAAGGCCTACATGGAGTAGGCTTCTTGGTGGCTAAAAAGTGGAAGGACCATATCACGGAGTTTCTCGGATATTCGGAGAGGGTAGCGGTTCTCAAACTAAACATAACCGAACAACATAGTTTGACCATTGTCCAAGCTTACGCACCTACATCGTCACACAGTGATGACGAACTGGAAGACTTTTATGATATACTTAACAAAGCGTGTGAAGAAAACCGTAGCACATGGAACGTCATTACTGGTGAATTTAATGCAAAAATCGGGGTTAGACAAGACCTAGATAACCCAGAAATTCTCGGTCCTCATGGCTTAGGAACCAGAAATGATCGAGGAAATGCACTCATCCAGTTTGCATTTGGACAAGGGTTCAGGATAATGAACAGTTTTTTCCCTAAAAAGTCACAGCGTCGATGGACCTGGATCTCACCAGATGGTAGAACAATGAATGAAATTGACTATGTACTCTCTTGCGGCCATAATAATATAGTAAAAGATGTTAGCGTTATAAATACATTTAAATTTAGTTCAGATCATAGACCAGTACGTGCGAAGATTGTCCTCAATGTAAAATCACACCGTAAAACAGTTTTTAAAAACCGAATAAAGAAACTTAACAAAGATGTTCTAATAAGTAATATGGAGAAATTCAATTTAGAATTAAAAAATGCATTCGATTCATTACCAATAGACCCAAACCAAAACCCTCAAAGCCAATACAATTATTAATAGCATCATAGAAAACATTTCAACAGCAACCAAGAAAATTAAATGTGCAAGAAGCAATAATAACAAGCAATCACACTATACTATTAATAGAGAACAGAGAAAAATTAAAGAATAACCGAGTAGAGTATAATAAAATTGATAAAATAGTTAAACGAAGTATAAGAAAAGACGTTAGAGATTGCAATACCCAGATGATTAAGTCAGCTTTACTAAGCAGTACCTCTTTGAGATCGGCCAAACAGAGAATTACGAAGGGGAAAACATGGATTTCAAATCTAAAAGATGAAAATGGGACAAAACATGGCAACTCAAGTAAAATAATTGATATATCAACAAAGTTTTATAAAAATCTTTATCAGGACCAACAGAAACAACCCCGACAGTTCATCTATTATTGCCCTGACTCTGTTCATCCCATCGGTACCTACGAGGTTCAACTTGCACTACGCGAGATGAAGTTCAACAAAAGCCCTGGAACAGACGGAATAACAACAGAAGTTTTAAAGTTAGGGCGCAACGTTTTAGTCCCTCATATCACTTCTTTCTTCAACACCATATTATATACTGGCCAAATTCCCTCTGAATTGTGCCACTCGAACATAATACTTCTTCACAAGAAAGGAGACAAAGCAGAAATTTCAAACTACCAACCCATAAGCCTCATTTCACACTTATACAAACTTTTCATAAAAGTAATAGAAAACCGTATCGCTGCGACACTTGATCTTCACCAACCTCCCGAGCAGGCAGGATTTCGTCCCCATTTCTCCACAACAGACCATCTCCATACTGTAAACCAAGTTATCGAAAAGTACAACGAATTTAACAAGCCGTTATACCTAGCCTTTGTGGATTATGCCAAGGCATTTGACAGTATATACCGCCACTCAGTCATTAATGCCTTGGAATCTCAAAACGTACCACACACCTACATTGATTTAATTGACACCATTTATCGAAATAGCTCTGCGAACATCAAGTTGCACATTTCTGGTCCAAATTTCAATATAGAAAAAGGTGTAAAACAGGGCGATCCACTCTCACCCAAGCTGTTCACAAGTGCATTGCAGGAGGTTTTCAACAAGCTGCCCGATTCGTGGCAGTCACGAGGCATACATGTTAGCGGCCGACATCTAACAAACCTCCGCTTTGCCGATGACATCGTGCTTTTCTCCACATCAGCTCCAGAACTCGAAGAAATGCTCCAAGATCTGAGCACAGCAAGTCTTGAGGTTGGACTTTCATTTATCCAATTAGATCCAAGACCCAGATCATGACCAACAGCACGAAACGTAGGGTCGCGGTAGACGGGCATTCGTTGCAATATATCGACGAGTATACCTATTTAGGCCAGATAGTGTCGTTCCAAAACAGGCAAGACAAGGAAGTCGAAAGACGAGTTCAAAATGCCTGGAAGACTTTCTGGGCCCTAAAGGAACATATAAAGGGAAGCCTTCCCCTAACATTAAAGAGGAAACTCGTTGACATGTGCATCCTGCCCGTCCTAACCTACGGTGCACAAAGTTGGTCACTTACTGAACAACAGAAGTCCAAACTCAAGATTTGCCGGCGAGCAATGGAGCGCAGCATAATTGGTGTTAAGCGAACCGATCGCGTTAGAAACACCACCCTGCGCTCCATAACTAAAATAGCTGATGTTGGAGAAAAAACAGCCAGACTGAAGTGGGAGTGGGCAGGCCACGTAGCACGGATGCACCCGGAGAGATGGGCAAAGATCGTCACTCACTGGACGCCTGAGGAAGGACAGCGCCGTCGAGGTCGACCGCGGCGAAGGTGGCGTGACGATCTGATCATGTTTGCGGGGCTAACATGGCCAGGGATCGCCCATGATAGAGATGTATGGAAAGAGAAAGGAGAGGCCTTTGCTCAGCAGTGGGAAACAAAGTAGGGCTCATAAAAATAAAATTAAAAAAAATAGTTTTTATCACAATTAAGTTGTCAACCACTTACTATAGTTTCTATCCATATGTTATTTCACACATTCATCCATCCTTTCCTTTGCCATTCTCTATTATTTTACATCTCTACATCCGCCGAAAGACGTTCACTGCTGGACATAGCCCATTATCTTCTAATAATGAGAAACTAACATCAAACTCAACATCAAAATCAACAAAATGTAGTACATCTAATTCTTTCAACTTATTGGCTACCTTGATAAACAACCTACCTAAGCAGGATATGATTACCCCACAAATCAAAGCAGTTCTAAAAATGAACAAAAGAAGGGCCTCAAATTAAATTGCTACTTTTTTGGCCCTTTGAACAAAACTGGCTCTTTCAAATCTATATATATAAAAGCGAAAGGTCACTGACTCATCACGAAATCTCGAAAACCGCTGAACGTATACAGATGAAATTTGGCAGGGAGGTAGTTTATAGTTAGTAGACGGCCGCTAAGAACGGATTTTGCGACAGGGCCGGATTAGGGTGGTCTAAGGGCCCTCGGAAGTTTGTATGAGAGTCCTTTATTTTTTTATGCTACAATCTTGATTTTTGGCAGATACGTAGTTTATAGTCAGTAGACATCTATCTATATAAATAAAAAGAGAAGTCCTGACTGACTGATTGACTGACTGACTCATCAACGCCCAGCCCAACCCCTTGGACCTAGAAAGCTGAAATTTTGCACAGAGGTTCCCTTTATAAGGTAGACAAGGAATATGGAAGGATTTTTCGAAATTCAACCCCTAAGGGAGTTAAATAGGGGATGAAAGTTTGTATGGAAAATCGACATTTTCACGCGGGCGAAGCCGCTGGCAAAAGCTAGTCCGCTATAAATTAGTTAGTCCGGTCAATTTAGACATTCGAAGTTACATAAAGTCCCAACAAGCTGAATTTCTGTGAAATTGTTCAAAACATAATTTTAACCAATGTCTAGAAGTTCCCCATCATTCCCGTTTAAGGAAAAAAAATTATTCAAGGTCAAAGGTAAAAAAATGAGTTTTTCGCGATTTTCAGCAAAACGGTAAGTTTTATCATAAAAGTACTTCAGACAAAAATTGTAGATCATAAAATTATCTATGCAAATGAATCAATACTTTTTTTCTTACGAGCCACCGTTTCTGAGATATAACGATTCAAAAAGTTATAAAAGTTGTTTGTTGTTTTGTTGTTTTAAAGCTTAATCGTTCTGTTATCTAGAGTCGTAGTTTTGCAAACCTCTTGTAATTCGTTCAAAGTGAACTGACAGTCATCGCTATTTTCAATGTAAGTAAATATTTCCTCCATTGCCAAATTCGTAGCTTCGTCTTTAGGACGACCCATTTTAGCTCCAGTGGAAGGTTTAAAAAAATTAGCATAGCAATCTCGATGATACTTAGCTTCAGCAGCAACTAAATCATATTGAAATTCGACTCGAGCAAGAACAGCTTTTGCTAAAGCATCGTCACGAGCCCGAGCTGTTTCCAGAACTGAATCTTTAAATTGAAGTGTACTTACTTGGCTGATTCGACACCGAAAATCTGAGAATTTTTCACTCTCTTCATTTAATTTCTCGCCACAAAATAAGCATAGTTCTTTGAAACAAAAAGCTGATTCACTGATACGTGATCTAGTACGAGGAGGACTTGCTGTGGATGTACTGGCTTCTTGTTCTTCACGTTGTTTTTTATTAGCTGCAGCAATAGAAGACTTTCGAGTATAATTTTTACGGCAATTTTCATGTATTGTCACAGATTTCTGATTTTTGAGATATTCCGAAAAATCATCAGCTCTTTCGATACTTGCATTAATTAATGTCTTCATACCACGTTCAACAGTAACAACTTCACTTTCAGTTAAAAGTTTAGCACAAATAAAACAATATTCAGAAATTTTTAATATAAAACTCAAAGCAGCACAATATAGGTTAGGATAAACACGTGTTTTCACTACAGAGTGACGCTCAAGACAAAAAAGTATTGATACATTTGCATAGATAATTTTATGATCTACAATTTTTGTCTGAGGTACTTTTATGATAAAACTTACCGTTTTGCTGAAAATCGCGAAAGACTCATTTTTTTTACCTTTGACCTTGAATATTTTTTTTACCTTAAACAGGAATGATGGGGAACTTCTAGACATTGTTTATAATTATGTTTTGAACAATTTCACAGAAATTCAGCTTGTTGGGACTTTATGTAACTTCACTCTTATTTTTGGTCTAAATTGACCGGACTAAGTTTTGCGACAGGGCCCGATTAGGGTGGTCCATGAGCCCTCGCAAGTTTGAATGAACGTCCTTCTTTTTTTGGGCTACAATCTTGATTTTTGGCAGGGACGTAGTTTGTAGTTAGTAGACGTCTGCTATGAACGGAATTTGCGACAGGGCCGGTTATGGGAGGTCTAAAGGCTCTCACAAGTTTGTCTGAAAGTCCTTCATTTGTTGCGCAACAGTCTTGAATTTTGGCGGAACGTAGTTTATGGTGAGTAGAAGTTTGCTAAGAACATATTTTGGTTCAGAGTCGGATTAGGGAGTTCTAAAGGCTCTCGCGAGTTTCTATGTAAGTTGATTTTTGTACTTCCGGCCTGAAATTTAGCAAGTTAATAACGAACATTTTTTTTTTGTGACGACCTGCAGTAAGGGCTCCCGCAAGTATGTAAATGAAATCCTTGGCTTTTTGGAGCCGAAGATTGGTAGAGAGATAAGATATAGTTAAGACATATTTATGTGTGGGAAGTGGGAACAGATTTTACAACAGGGCCAGTTTAAGGGAATATATTCGCTTCGATTGGCATTTGTCATTCGATTTGGCATAGTACATCCCAGAGGCAGTCCCACACACACATACATACACGTCAAAATTTCCTCGCAAACGAAGTCGCGGGCAACAGATAGTAGCTTTATATAAAGATAATTCCTTTATCCTCAAAAGATACCGAAACATTTTTATAATGATGATGATTTTTTTTTGAATGATGCATTGACCTATTTATGCAGGTAGGTAAGGGAGCGCTCAAGTATTACGTAGCGGGGGTCTTGTAAAACTTTACGATGCGTTACAGGGGCGGGAGGGGGGTTTGAACCACGTGTTACGTAATATTGTTTTTTAACCCTCACGTAGAAAGATTCTATCACGCATTTTTTAAAACGTTTCTTTATCTCAAAATTTGCAATTTTAGGTTAAAATGGTCACTTGGTGGTTAAGTGTAACGTTTTAATAGGGGGGAGGGGGAATACAGTAAAACGTTACGGCGCGTTACATTGGGGGGAGAGGGGGTCAAAATCTCAAAAAATTGCGTTACGTAATAGGTACTTGAACGCTCCCTAACGTGGATGTTTCCGTACTTGCCTTATTAACAATTTGATGTAAATTATATTCAACCATAAATGCCATGAGGTTTTTATTGTGATTGGAAGTCGGGACTGCGTTTATAATTAGGGTACGATCAAGTACGAGTTGACTTAATACGCATTACGATTATAATTTTCATAAAATAAGTTAACAAAAAAATGCATGACAAATGTCTTGGGACTATTGGTTATCTAAATAACTTGGAATTGTACTAAATGCTTCTGTGCCGAGTAAAACCGACAAGAAATAAGAGTATACGATAAGTATGTATAAAACATCCAATATAATAATAATTGTTCCGTGCACAAACCGCAGTTCTTTTTGACGTTGTTGACCTTGCAAAAGCATGTAGAGAGAATGAAAAGTTGAGGTACCTATAAAGAACATGATATATTATGTACCAGTACAGGGAAATTAACATGTAACCCAGACAAGCGGGAGTTTGGATCTTGCACTTCTGTTACTTTAAGTTTGGAAGTTGACTTATTGTTTGTGGCATAGTGTCACAAATAAATTAGTTAACTTCGAGACTGGGTATTTTACTAAGTAGTGAACAACATCGAATTGAAACTACCTGATCAATATTTTAGCAAGTTAATACCTTAAATTGGTAGCAGTTGAATCACAAATTGGACTGAGTGGGATACTTGGGACCGCTCCGCGGACATGAGTGGCTACTGGCTGGCATCTGTGGCTCTGTATATCCACTGCACTGCACTGCCGCAATATACTATGTAGTACAGACCTAACGATAATATTACCGTGCCTGCACGCCCAAAACTAAATTTGCTTAAAAAAAATGCAGTTTCCTTCAGACATAAATGAACGCCTACTTTTTCTATATTTAAGGTGTTTTCTGGGTAAACGGGTAGTGGTATATTTAACCAACTTCTATTTAATAATATTTTATCTTTCCTAAAAACTATCCTGTCCTCTAACTAAATGACTACATGTGCAACAATCACCAAACAATGTGCTCTAAAATGTACATACTATGTCAACCATCGTAAATGATAATAAATAAAAATATCGATGAAGGCTACTGTAAATATATCCCAGTGTCGTTGTTATTTTATAGCATCTGTATGTGACATATATTCAAGCAGTAAGCATATATTTATGACGTCAATAAAGTAATTCTATCGAATTCGTATATTATAACTTAGTACACACGGCTACACATCAAGCTATACAAAACCAGTATAATCTGATCGTTCATTGTGCGAAAAGATCTAGTAAAGTGAGGCCAAGATTAACTGGTTTTGTATAGCTTGATGTGTAGCCGTGTGTACGTTTAAATCTTAGTCCAGTATGAAAATAATTCATAATTCGTCATAAGATTTGTTGATCATAAAATGTACTTTTAATGATCATCAAATATTAACTGCAATCAAGTCGAGCCCCAACCTCGCATCGGTCTCTCTGTCATGCTATGTACTCCTAGCCACAACGCCATTTTTAAAATGTTGCGGATGGTTCAGTGTCTATTTTTTTATTTAACTTAATGAAAGATCGACGATCTAATGGTATAGTCAGAAAATGATAGTTTTTTTTTACTACACGGAAAGACTCGTCCCCGCATGAATTTAACGGCGCTCTCTTATTAGCGGTAGCGGCCAGTGGCACCCGCTTCGTTCTATCATTGCGAAGCGAAGGAAGCGCCGTTCGCGAATATCCAAGAACCTCTGCGGCAAGGCTCCTGTGAGCCCTGAAGTGAGCCTGCGTGCCGCCAAACCGAATACACCGGTGTACATTTCCCGCTTGCATTACACCACTGAAGCGGAAAACATAGTGGAGTACGTGCGCCAAAAGATAAGGTACACACCGAGGGTGCATTAACTGGAGTCGTGCCGTAATGTTAACTTCAAGGCGTTCGTGGTGCGAGTACCGAATTGTTATCTGCCCCAGGTGATGAAGGAAGACTTGGCCTCAGGACGTGGTGTTCCGTCGCTTCCGCGGACAAATTCCACCGGACAGCCTGCACAAGTGATGTGGTTACAAGTGAAGTGCTACTAACATAGTCTTAAGTCTTATTTATTAACAAGAGTTTTGTATTTAATTTTTAAGTGTTAGTTTATAAGGTATATGGGCCATTGTAGCCTGCAATAAAATGATTATTATTATTATTATTATTGCAATTGCCATTTTCTTGTTGAATACATTATATTATTTTAAAAGCTTAGATAAATTAATAAAGATAGCCAGTTGATGCCTGAACTACTTTTTTAAGGGAACATTATGTAAGTTGAAGGCGTTGTAGCCATAAAAAGTAAATTGTTGGTGAGTTGTAAAGTCCTTGGTTGACTTAGTAAACTCGATGTATAAATCAAGGAAACAAGTAGAAAACCACTGTTGTTCTTTACCTGATGGTTTCTTTGAAATATTTTATTGGCTTTGTAAAAAAGAAGAATTTACACTTGGGAGCAAATAAATCGAGCCACTTCCTTTTTCACGCATTATTTTTGGTATTATGGAACGCATCGATTCGAAACATATATCGCCTAAAAGGGTATTTAATAACCTTTACAATGAGGGTAGTTAGTTGTCAAAATTTCATTTTTATTAAAGTTTAAAGGGTAGAATAAAATTATCGCATTTAATTTGCTTATGACATTTTTATTGTACTCTGTTAAGAAAAGATTAAATTTGAGGTTTTTGTTAATCATACCCATATTACTTGTTATTGTTGTCTTTATCTGTGTCTGTGTAATCAAAATAACCTGATAAAATGGATACTACACCGACGGAAGCTGCCCAAGTTGTAGCTTTACTTGAGGTTGGACACGGACAACGTGAAGTGGCACGCAGACTTCATTTGAGTCGTTCAAAGGTACAGCGGGTATACCGCAGGTATCTGGAGACTGGTGCTTTTGTTCGGCGACCTGGAACTGGCCGACCACGGGCAACAACAGAACGTGACGACCGCTTTATTGCAACCAATTCGTTGCGCGACCGTGGACTTAATGCTGTTCAGCTACAGCAAGCGTTACGTGACGTTCGAGGAGTCTCAATCAGTAGGTGGACAGTGAGACGAAGACTAAAAGAACGAAATTTAACATCACACAAACCAGCAACTGGCCCAAAATTGACTGTAGCTCATCGCCGATCTCGCTTGGAGTTTGCTCGAGAACACATTAATTGGACGTTAGAAGACTGGAGGTCAGTTTTGTTTTCTGACGAGTCAAGAATCTGTCTTTTTAGCAATGACGGGAGAAACCGAGTGTATAGACGTCCTGGTGAAAGATTTGCCCAATGTTGCATTCGAGAAACTGTGAGTTTTGGTGGTGGTTCTTGTATGGTGTGGGGAGGAATTTCTCTAGACGGAAAAACGGAACTTGTCTTCGTCGACCCCGCCAACGATGGCAGTGGTAGACGTGGATTAACAGCTGACCGATACATAACTGACATTCTTGAAAACCACGTAATGCCGTATGCTGGTTTTGTCGGAGAAAATTTCTTGTTTATGCATGACAATGCGAGACCTCATACCGCGCAGATCGTTACGGAATACTTGTCTGCGATCGGGATTCAACAAATGGTATGGCCAGCACGAAGTCCCGATTTGAACCCGATCGAACACCTCTGAGACGAGCTAAAACGGAGAGTCCGAGCCAGGGTTCCCGCTGTTTCATCCATTCTCGAGCTTAAAGTCGCTGTGCTTGAAGAGTGGGAGAACATACCACAATATGTCATCGTAACGCTGATCAGATCGATGACTAATAGGCTACAAGAATGTATCAGGGCACGGGGGGGGTAATACCAGTTATTAAGAATATTTTTTTTGCAATAATTTTGTTTTTTATTGTTTTTATGGACTGTTTTAGCCCTACTAAATTTTCTATCAAAATTACCATTTTTCTTGCAGAGCCAATAATTTATCATTCAATAAGGTTATTATTCAATAATTTACCCTCATTGTAAAGGTTATTAACTAAACTTTTAGGCGATATATAGTTCGAATTGATACGTTCCATATTACCAAAAATATTTACCATTTTACGTGAAAAAAGGTAGTGGCTCGATTTATTTGCTCCCAAGTGTATTTCTAACATTAAACTTATAATAAGTCACCAACAATAAAAAAAAAGCTTATAAATGAAGAACCTTCAAATACACCCAATGGGTAAAACTGGTATCATGTACGTTTAGTAGCAGGAGAGCTCATCCAGAAAGGTACTACCACCACACCTACATCTGCAGTACCTAGTTGCCGTGTCCGATTTGGGTGCCGTTGTAATTACTGGTTCGAAAAACACTACTTTGTTTTTGGGGTAGCAAGCAGCACACCTGTTATGCCTCTGGTATTGCATATGGCGTCTTTGAGTGAACATTTTACCTTAGTTGAGAGCTGCAGTCAGGTCATAAATATTGAAGTCAGTCAGTACCTGCACCAAAGAAAACACAGATGTTACTTGAAATAGAAACAGTGCTAATCTAGGGGTAAGATGACAATATAAAGAATTACTTAGTACATTTTCGTATTACAAATTCCGTAAACCTAAATATTTATAGACTATCCCGTTATCATGTTATTGCAAAACTGAAATGTACTCGCAAGTAAGTCTTCAGCATTACAAACAGTTATTTTGAAGTCCAAATGGTCGTTACCTGTTTACGTTTTGTCCTATATATTAGCAAGTCAGACGACATCATGCGACGTAATACATTGAGTAAAATGCGCACCTTAATAGAAATCCCGTTTACCATCTTGTAAGTTATTCATATCTAACGGTTTCATCGAATATTCCTCTTGTCCTATATTTTGTATGCAATCTAATTTGTTTATGGTTTGGTAACAAATAATTGTGTCTAGTACATACAATTATTTTTGTCAAACATCTGTATTATTTTTTAAAATATAAAATACAGTTTCTTTCTAATTTTGCATCTGTCGACAGCAAGTTCCCTATCAATCTTTTACAGCAATAATTTTTCGTTTATTAATCTTTGTTTGAAATTATTTGAGTTCATAAAACATCATTGGTAATTTGGTACAGTCAACTTCACAAGTCAATTATTAACATGTCAGTTTTTTTTAAGTAATTTCTTTAGCGGCGTTGTGCACTTTAAAAAAAAAGGTAAACTAGCGTCAGTGGACACGTGACCCGATCGTAAGACGGCGAATGGCGCTTGCGCGAATCTGCGTGTGTCAACTGTCAAAAAAATTAAATATCAAGTTGATTTTTCTGAGAGATCAACTTTTTAATGTAAAATAATTGTAATAGTTCTGATGTGTTAATTTTTTTTATGAAATATATAATATTGTCATGTTTGTATACGATAGCGCAATAAATGAATATTGTATTTAACCACATAAATGATAGTCATTTTATGCTGATAAATAAAGCAATTCGTGCGAAATTATTACTAACCTAACCTAACCTTTCCAAAATATTCAAAAATGCACATCGTTAATGTTCATGTTTTCACTTTTACCGGCACTCCCGGAGTGCAACCCGTTGTTTTTTTGTGCACAGTTTTGTTCGAATAACCGCGTTTTTCGGCGCGAAGATGGCGATGAACAAATTAATAGTTTTCCGGTGGTTGTTTTTTTTTCATTTTTCGCATAAACTGCGCCTCTCCCATTACCGGACTGAAATGTCAAACAATAAAGTATAGGTACCAAAGAAATGCATACATTTTTGTCTATTCATCTTTCTTATTTTATTTTAAAACTTTTTCATGCATCTTGTCTTGTGTCAGACCGAAAGTGGATGCCAAATGTTAAATATATTTTATTCGCTTTTGCACTGGTGCGCTGGCTGTGTATTACTGATTAGGATTATCCTGCGAATCAATGGCAAGACCGGCAATAAAAAAGACAACAAACTAACTGTACTTATGTGTTTCAGTGTTTGGGGATCAAATATAAAAAAATAATGTTAATGTCTCTCTACTTTTCTTATTCTAATTTCAACTTTTGTTTTTTCTTTTTTACAACGCGTCAGAGTTAGTTCCTAAATGACCACAAAAGTCTCTCCCGTACCATAACCAGTTTTTTTTTACATTTGATTGTGTTTTTATTTCCATGATATATATTAATTTTAATGTAGTCAGCGTTAGTTGTGTGATTCTAGCAGTAATTTGTTTAAAGTTTCATTCATTTTTGTTCGGCAACCTTATCGTAACTGGACCTATCTGGCTTACTATGGGCGGCGGCGGCGGCGTTGCAAATCTCCTATTAACTTTGATCGTAAACTTGTACTAAGTACACGTTTTAAAACAAGGTAATAAAAAGTTTTTTCAGAAAGAAAGTTACATAAAGCCCTACGTCCATTTACGATAGAGACATCTTGTAACTATAAAATGCTTTTGTAATGTTTGTAGAAAATATAACGGTAACTTTGACAATGGATGATGAATGGGCTTATTTTTGGGTGTATTGTCTTGTTCTGTTTT
This sequence comes from Diarsia dahlii, assembly GCA_949775195.1. Lineage (NCBI taxonomy): Eukaryota > Metazoa > Arthropoda > Insecta > Lepidoptera > Noctuidae > Diarsia > Diarsia dahlii. Next base: position 12,596,433 of record OX459189.1, read on the forward strand.
GAAATTATACCGACTAATTTAGTAGGTAAGGATAGGATTATTTTGCTCTTGTTTATGAGTTATCGGCTTATAGTACGAGTATGAGCGAAAAGGGAATATAATATGGTGCCATTTCAAGCAATCAAGAAGCGCGGCCGCTTTTCTATACAAAACAGAGGCTTCGTCTAAATAGCTTGCGCATTTTTTTGTGGGATAAGTATACGTACGGGCTACACGTCAAGCTATACCGTTCCAGTTTACTCTGATCTCGCATTGTACGGAAATCCTATACAATGCGAGACCAGCTTATACTGGAAATGTATAGCTTGATGTGTAGCCGTCTGTACGTACTACTAAATAAAGTAAATATTATTAGTTGTTAAAAATACTGTAGACGAAGATGTGCACAATTTTAAAGTAAAGACAAAACGCTACTTTTCATACCGCATTATCTGCGTCTCCGCCTTAAAACACATCGACGAAAAACCGATTATTGCCCGTAATAATTAAAACATTATCATAGAGGAGCACCGTATTACTATGGGTCGGGTGGCTTTCGGGACCGTGGTCCCGGTCCCGAAAGCCACCTGTATTATTTTAATTATTTTGGAGGGGTACATCGGGACCACAAGAAAAACGAAGTTAAAGTACAGTTAGCAAAAAAGTGATATAATATTATGATCAACAATTCAACAATTAAATGAATTTATTTATTAGTACGGTTACAAAATGAAGGGTAATTTTATTGGGTTACATACAATCAATCATGTTGATGGTACAAAGTTAAAATTTAAGAACAAATTTTATTTATATGTAAGTACTGCATTTTGAACTTTGTACCAGGGTGCATGATTCAGTTGAAGATTAGCTACGGGGTGACCGTCCAAAAGAAATTATTAATCTCATAATAACTTATGATACCCTAGTTCTAGTAGGTACTACATTCATAACACATTAAACTACACCTGTTTACTCCTGTATTTGGTGACAGCCCGAAAGAAATGATTAGTCTCCTATTAACATAGGATACCCTAGTACTTCACAACACATTACATTACCTTTTTGATAAGTCCTGCACCAATTAAACTTTTGTTTGCAAATTTCATATTTTTTTTTTTTTATGCTTTATTCTAAGTCAGGCATTTTTGAAATAAAAGAAATATTTAATCATTTAATATTTGTTTTAATTCTATTCTTACTTAAGATTTTTTGGTAGGTTTATTTTATTTGTGGTCCCGGTCCCGAACGCCACCCGACCCATTACTATAGCTAACTATAACAAATCATAATAATTTCATGAAACTGCATATAAGTTGATAACTCGCAACCTGTACGAGCATCGTTATATGATATGTATTGTTTCGGATTTACCTGAACAAGCATTTGCTAATTTACCGATTACTTACCTACTTATGTACGTTCGCTGACTAGGCTATCGCGCCCGCCACAAGGTACCTACTTTATGTATTATATATTTTACATCTCTCATATTCGGTAAGTAGGTCCTTATTACCCCCAAATGGGGCTTGTAGGTGACCAATTAGCGCTCTAGGGTAATAATGTAGCTAGAAAAGCCCTAGGGCGGTAAGTAATAAAAAAAAAAACACTTCACTGTTTTAAAAAGTTCGCGTATATACATCTAACCATTCTACTGGCAACAGACATCATGCATTCAGCCCAATGACAAAAGAGGTCGCTTCGCTATTCAGCCTTGTCTTCGTATGAGTATAACGCCTCCCCCACACAGGAGCGTTTTCGCGTTTCTGCGTCCCAATACCAAATGTTCTAAGAACTCATATCAACAATATGAGAACGCAGAAACGCAAAAACGCTCCTGTGTGGGTGAGGCTTAATAGTCATCAATTTTAAATATCGAACGGCGAAGCTCAATTTCGTTCATGAAAAAAAAAATATTAAAAAAAGGCGGGAATAGAAAACTTTTACTTTAAATATTGTTTGTTTTTGGGATTTTTTTATAATTACGTGCTAATTAGGAAAAAAGCATGAGTTCTGCAAGTGATGAAGATATAAGCTGCACTCCCGATTCAATGAAAATGGAAACTGAAGCAGCAATTAACAATATTTTGCCTGAAAGTTCTAAAGAGAGATATTTGAAAACTTACGATTAACGACGAGTTCATGAAGTGGCGAAAAGAAAAACGAGTAAAGTCTTTATCTGAGACTGTATTCTTAACATACTTTAGTGAGCTATCAAAAAAGCTGCAGCCATCTAGTTTGTGGTGCATTTATTCAATGTTAAAAGCAACTATGAGTACTAAACACGACATCAATATCAAGAACTTTTTAAAATTATCATCTTTTCTAAAAATACAATCAGCTGGGCACAAAAGCAAAAAGTCAAAGGTTTTTACAGCGCAAGACGTGAAAACATTCATAAATGAAGCCCCTGATGACATATATTAAAATTGAGCTGTTATGGTACAGTGCGATCAAATTATCTTGGCAGCTCTGAACATAGGCTTTGCGAAATTTTACGCATGTAAACTTGGGAATAAAACTGTTATTGCCAGATAAACCAATACTTAAACGATCAGAAAATATCTAATTTAAACAGTGAGAAATACAAATAAAATAAATATCATAACACTTATAAACATTCGTTGTAACAAAATGACCTGCACGAAGTTAGGAGCTGCCAAGATAATTTGATCGCACTGTACGTAAAATAACAAATCACATAATGGTAATACTTCATCATTTATCTTTTAAATTCTTACAATCCTATAGAATATACTAATTTTTATATTTCGCTTGTTTTAGGTGGTTCTTATTTTCGGTATAACTGGCGCATGCCGAGGTATTGAATTAGACAAATATAACAATATAGAACATAGAACAACAGGGTCAGTTGTTAGTAATTAAACTACCGAACACAAAAACTAAAATTGACCGAACATTTGTAGTTCCTCAAGAATTCTCTGAATTCGTACAAAAATACAGAAATCTTCGTCCTGAAAATGTAAACACCAACCCATTTTTTTTTTAAGGCCGCCAAGGCAAGTGCTACATACAAGTTATTGGAAAAAATACCATCAGAAGTATGCCGAAGCAAATCGCAAGTTATTTAAAGTTAGCAAACCCGGAATTGTACACAGGTCATTGCTTCCGGAGAACATCGGCTACACTTTTAGCCGATGCTGGGGCTAACTTAACCACTATAAAAAGGCACGGTGCGTGGAAATCCAGCAAGGTGGCTGAAGGTTACATTGAAGATTCCATACAAAATAAAAGTAAAATTACCAACCAAATAATTCAAAAAATGAAACATCTTTCTCAAGAGATGATCCGCAACCATCAACTTCTGCTGAAGAAAGCTTCATCCCGTCAGATTTTGTCCATGACAAACAAATATCACAATCTCAAACTATTAACATACCCAAAAAACACCTGTCCCTATTTGAAAATTGTTCTCATCCTTACATAGTATAAAACAAAGTCGCTATTTTTGTCTGTTTGTTTGTCTGTATGCTTAAATCTTTAAAAAACTACGGATTTTGATGCGGTTTTTTTAATAGATAGAGTGATTCAAGAGGAAGGTTTTAGTATATAATTTGAACGACATCCACGCGGGTGAAGCCGCGGGCATCAGCTAGTTTCACTATAAATTTTAACTAATATTTTTTTTAATTCTTGATGCCGGTTTTTTTCTATCCCCACAATCGAGATGTAAAGCAGAGTAGTTAGCTCGGATGTAAGCATCAATTGCACCCTCGAACTAAAGACGCCCTCGCTGCGCTCGTGCGCCTAAATATCTCGGGCTGCAATTGATGCCTTACAGCAGTTACAGCCCTTGGCTACTAATAATAATAATAACATCCACTTTCTCTATCTAAATTACACCTTACATCCTTGGTTTCGACCCGCGTGTAAGGTTTCTTATGCTCTCTTAAATGAGAAGAAACAAAAAGAACCAAAAATAATAATAATAATAATAAAAGCCTTTATTTCTCTGACCAAAATACAGCATTTTAAGGTTACAAAATATAGGTAAAATGAAAATATAAAAAATGAAAAAAATAAAACTAGTTAGTAAAATAGCTAAATAAAAGTAACTTAATTCTATTGAAATAATAATATTATAATTTTCAGCAACCAGTTTGTTGGTCAGGTTGTCCTTCGACGTAGGCCTCCCCTAGTTTCTTCCACTCATCTCTGTCCCGAGCTAATCTTCTCCATCCTTTTGGTAAATCATCTTCCCATCTCTTGATTGGGCGTCCATTTTGTCGCTTTCTATCTCTAGGATACCATTCCATAATGTCTCTCGTCCATTTTTCTTTGTCTGTTCTCATAACGTGACCTGTCCAGTTCCATTTGAGTCTTTTTATTTTCAGTAAGACATCACTTACTTTTGTTTTCTTCCTTATTTTTGAGGTCGTCCACCTATCACGTAGCCTTATATTAAGCATGCTTCGCTCCATATTGCGTTGGCAAACTATAAGTTTTTGACTGTTTTTCCTCGTATCAGGCCAAGTTTGACAGCCATATGTGAGGCATGTGAGGATGCACGTGTTATACAGTTTGCTTTTCAACGACGTAGGTATTGTTTCGTTTTTCACAATTTCTTTTAGCGACCAGTACCGTTTCCAGGTGTTGCTTATTCTTCTATCTATTTCTTTTGAATATTGATCCTTTGTTGATATTACTTGCCCCAAATATATATATTCATGAACATATTCGATGACCTCCTGTCCTATGTCTATCTCTGTTTTTTCCTTTATATCATTTGTCATTAGTTTAGTCTTCGTTGGATTCATAGTTAAACCTGCTTTCTTGCTTTCTTTATGTAATTGTTTTAACATAGTTTGTAGTATGTCTGGTCTCTCCGCGAATATCACTATGTCGTCAGCGAATCTTAGGTGATTGAGTTTTGTTCCATTAATATTTATTCCAAAATCTTTCCAATCTATATTCCTGAATATATTTTCTAGAACTGCTGTGAAAAGTTTTGGGGAAAGTGGATCACCTTGTCTGACGCCCCTCTGGATACTAATCTACTATTAATGCAACTAATATACTGTCAATCATTATCGGTCATAAAACAGTGATTTTATATACTGTACACATCCCGAGTGATTCGTTCAGCTACATTACATCTCAGTGTACGAAGTTACTGCCCGTACATTTTGATCACCACTACTGGAGAAAACAGTCCTGCAAGTCGGTTCGGTTTAGCTGATCTTCCACAAGCGTATTGAGAAGTGCACAGTAAATAGGGTATCATCGATCCTGCGATTGCCTGAGGAAACATTTGGTGGTTCAGGAACTACAGTCCTTTCAAAATCGGACGAGCTCAAAACTCAACAAGCAACTAACTTCAGTCTTCTCCCGTTGGACTAACAAAATGTGTAGGTATAGGTACTGGTACTGCTGACATTATCGAGAGATGGGATATAGAATACAAAGGCCGACTCGAATTAGGCCAACGCAACGTTACCTCGTTTTCCTGTAGAAACTTATTTAAAACAATGTGTTATTTACTGTGTGATGAAGATGACCTACATTAAAGCACGACGTGATATTGTTATCATATTTCGTACGACAACAACAGAACAACGTTATTGATACTTTAAAACAAGATGAACGTTAGATTCAAGTGTTCATAAACCGTAAGATGGTTGTCAATTTTATATGAATCATGTCAAATACATAGATTTATTTATAATTAGTTCACCTGTTCAGAATTAAAGAACCCTAACTAGTCTGGCCTTTTTTCTGGAACCAATCAGTTACCCTCGGGGATAATATTATCAATTACTTTTGATAGAGCATTCATCGGTATTGAATGTTATCTATCTATATACTATATAAGGCGAAGCTGACTGACTGAACCCTTTTTTTTGGTGGGTGGATAATCGTCGAATAACCCCCCCCCCCCCCGCTCTTGGGCAGAGCGAAGGGGAGTGTCAGACTTCTACTGACTAATCCACAGCCCCGACGGGAACTGACTGAACCCTTAGGGCTAGAAACTTAAAATTTTGCACACATATTCCTCGTATGACGTAGGCATACACTAAGAAAGGATTTTTCAAAATTCAACCCCCAAGGGGTTAAAATGACGAAAGCTAGTAGATATTTCCGACCACACAGGAGAAGCCGCGGGCAAAAGCTAGTATTTAATCTACCTTGCATAAATAAATAAATAAATGCATTGCAATGCACCTAGTCCTAGGGATTCCCTCCGAGAGAAATTCAAAGAGATGAATATTCTGACCGTAGCCTCTCAATACATTTTTGAAAATTTACTGTATGTTCATAAAAATATATCAAATTTTAAGAAAATGTCCGATATTCATAGCTTGAATACTAGGAATAAGCACAACCTCGCTGTACATCGCACTCGCCTCCACAGAATAGGCAACTCATTCATGGGTCAATGTATACGCTTTTACAATAAACTTCCCATTGACATTAGAAATTTATCAATCAATCGATTTAAAATTTGCATTAAAACTAAACTATGTAAAAAAGGGTACTATAAAATAATTGATTATTTAGATGACAAAAAGGCTTGGGATTGAATTGCTCGCTCTGCTAAGCTTTGTGTAATTACAAAATTGACATAAAAATCTGATAATTATATCGTATTGTATATTTCCTTTTTTAATTAATTCTTTTACAATTTTTGACATGTAAATTTTGACATTATAATTATTATCCTATTTTTTGCTCAAATTATTATTTAATTCATTGTAAAACATGAAACATATTGTACATGCTTTAAAACAGACTTTGATCCCTGAGTTTGTTTCACCATTTCTTCTCAGGGTAGTCAGATACGAAATGTCGACCCCATCTAGCTTAAGTTTAAAATGTGATGACGTGTAAAAGTGATTCCTACATCCTATTTACTGAATAAACAATTTCATTTCATTTCATTTCATTTCATTTCTATTCCTAGCTACTACCTCGTTGCATTTGTTTCGGTCCCTCGGGTCGCTTGTCCAGGGGTATGGCGAAGTATAGACCGCGACGTAATGCACCGGATCAACTCAGGATCAGGATAGACGAAATGGTGACAGGTCAGTAGAACGACTTGCTACCCGCGCTCAAAGGGAAAATACTACTTACCTACCTCTGTAGTTTAGAGTCTAACTAAGGTATACCTGGGAAGTATGTGCAGTTGATCCGAGTGATGTACAGTCGATGCAGTAGGTAACCAAGTTCGGTCTACAGCGGTCTTTACCGGCAGCTTCAATGTGGCTGTGGGCTTGCACCAAGGGTCGACTCTAAGCCCTTACCTCTTTCTGGTGAGAATGGACACACTTACGTCGGACATCCAGGAAGAGGCTCCCTGGTGCATGCTGTTTGCTGACGACATAGTGTTGGTTACCGGGAGTGGCCTAGAGGTCCAAAACAGATTGGAGGTGTGGATGATGGAATAAATATTGATGGATGGAGAGGGAGAGGAAGGCCAAAGAAAAGATGGATGGATTGTGTGAGGAATGATATGAAAGAGAAGGGACTAAATGCCATTAAGTATGACGTCTAACAGGGAAGAAAGGAAAAAGAACACGTATTGCGCCGACCCCAAATAGTATGGGATAAGGGCAGGAAGATGATGATGAGATGAATGTACGACTGACGAACATACATTGATGTATAGATAGATAGATAGGTAAATGAATTCAATCGGCACAAGAATCCTCAGAGTAAGGAATCATAAAAAAACAGTTAATTAATTGTGAAATATGAAACGTAATATTTCATAGTATTTACAAACGGTGCAAATATCGTTTGACCAGTGTAGTAACAACATTTTTACATTTCATAAGCATTCTAAAAACAACAGAAATATATTTCTGCCAATCACGATTCAACCTTTTGGTATATCTTAAAGTTAAATTATTACGAAACGTATCCGAAATGAAGTGAAATCGTCTCATCTCAAAACAGGTCGCCCGTTTCTTTCAACTATTGGGTTGGGTAACCTAATTTGTTATTCCAGCATCTGTATATTGGAGTACATCTATACTTCTATACTAATATACTAATAATAATAATAATATAATAATAATATTATAAAGAGGTAAAGTTTGTGTGTTTGTATATTTGTTAAATTGTAAGGGGTAATCTCGGGATCTACTGAACCGATTTTAAAAATTCTTTCACCAATAGAAAGCCACATTATCGCTGAGTGTCATAGGCTACTTTTTATCCCTGTATTCCCACGGGAACGGGATCTACGCGGGTGAAACCGCGGGACGTCCGCTAGTTATACATACACACACATCAACACGATCTAGGGATATTTCAAACTCAATTAAATAACTCGAAAAGTACTGGCCGCATTGGAATCTTTAATACACCGATTTGTTTGTAATTTATCTCAGACTAATTCCAAATTCAAATTTTTGAAAATTCTTTTGTTTCAGTGGCATAAAAATGTCTTGATGTATAGGAGAGGGATGTTTTATGCGAAATTTAAAAAAACAATACGAATTACGTTTAGTTACAGTTTTTTTCATTTTTAAACGAAAGATAAAGTTAAAATTGAGGTATGCAACGCCGACATTTGACGAGGGCGGAGATGTACGAGCTGTGGGAATGCTGGAAGCTGGATCTGTTCAGCGTAATGTTGCTGAGGCCATAGGGACCCATCAAAATGTAATTTCAAGATTGTGGACACGCTATCGTGCCACAGGTGAAGTAGCGGAGAGGCACCGGGGGCCAAGTCGCATCACTACCCCCAGACAAGACCGATTTTTGCAAATTACTGCGCGAGATCAACCAAATGCAACGGCGACTCAATTGGTCCAAAGGCTGCGAGTGGAACACCAAGTGCTTGTGAGTGACCAAACTGTAAGAAGGCGACTGCATGAAAGCAATCTACGCTCTCGTAGACCACACCGGGTCCCACCTTTACGGAGAGGCAATCGTGGACGACGATTAGAATGGGTTCGAAACCACGTGGACTGGGGCCGTGAGCAATGGTCCAATGTGCTGTTCACGGATGAATCCAGGTTCGGCTTCCATCCAGATTCACGAAGGACGCGTGTTTGGCGAGTTCCTGGACGATGGAGCCGTCTCCAGAACCCTCAGGAAGTTCACCCATACCAAGGAGAAACAATTATGGTTTGGGCAGGAATTCGTCTTGGAGGACGGACGGATCTCGTTTGGGTGCGGGGCAATATGACGGCAGAACGATACGTCCAACAGGTGCTGGGGCCCGTAATCTTGCCCACAGAACACAAATGGGGCAAGATTTCCTGCTCATGCACGACAATGCCCGGGCACACACGGCGAGAACGGTAGCAGCTTGGTTACATACACATAATGTTATGGCCTTAGACTGGCCTGCTCAATCGCCAGATCTAAATCCCATTGAGCATGCGTGGGATATGCTGCAAAGAAGAGCTCTGAAGGAAGTTCCTGAAAATTTGGCTACAGAAGATCAACTTTTTGCGCACCTCAGAAGGACATGGGACAAAATTCCGCAGCAAGACATTGACAACCTTGTTCTGAGCATGCCGAATCGTTGCCGATGTGTTATGAACATCATGAGCGCTTTCTCAGACTACTAACTTCAAGTTTATAAACACAAATTAAATGATTTTTCTATTTTTTTTCAGTTTTTACTCACAAATTAAAAGTTAATTCATATACGGTTTCCGTCTATGCTTCATTTTTTTTTTCCATAAAATCCTGAAATTTTAATCAGTACCTTAACCATTATTAAAAAATGGTAGAATATTAAATAACGTATATTTTAAATATATACATGTCATATAAATAATTAACACATTGATAGTAATTCGCTTTTTTTAAAATATCCCTAGACCGTGTTGATGTGTGTATTATACGTTTTGTGTTTACGAAAAACATTACAGTACTCTCTTTGTATGCTATAGGTACGTAATATAAATCACTTGAAGTTTGTTAGGTACTTATAACTTTAAGTACTAGCTATAAACTAGCTTATACTCCCAAATTATAAAGTTGTTTGTGTGTCTGTCTATGTGACTATAGGGCATTTTAAATACGTATTGTACATTTACCTACGTTTGTCAAACAAGCTTTTATTCAAATTATCTATCATCATTAAACGCGATCACAAGGTTTCGTGTCCATACTATTAGGAGTTCTCTCGTGAGGAGGCGATCCTGGCTGCATGATCATGTCAAGTCTTTCATAATAAAAACTTTTTAACAAAAAATAAAGTTTAGAAGAAAAATCAGTTTCTGAAGTCGGTGACTTTTGTTTGTTTGATTTCATTTTTTGCCACCGACTTCAGAAACTGATTTTTCTTCTAAAGTTTATTTTTCACTTTTTTTTTTTTTTTGATGTCGGTTTTATTTTTTGTTAAAAAGTTTTTATTTTTCACTTTTTAGTGGTTCACATGTAATGTGGACAATGTAGATTTTTTTTAGTTTTGTTGATTTTTCAAAAACCGCTTGTCCAATTTCGATAAAATTATGGGTCCATTTGGGAAGTATACCTACCCTTTCCAACAAATAAAGATTTTTTCAAATCGGATAGCAAGTGACGGAGATATGCCCGAACAAACATAAAAAAACAAATATATAAACATCCGAATTGAGAACCTCCGTCTTTTTTTTTAGAAGTCGGTTAAAAATGTACTCACCTGATCCAAAAGTGTCTGTAAAACTACAACTCAATGGGTTGTGGGGAACTGGTTCGTAAATCAGGCGCTAGATCTGACGAATACATACCAAGGCAAGATAAATACAAGCGAAAAAATGATAAAAGACGATCTTTCAATCGATAGGACACCTGAACTGTCATCATATTTCTTTAATTAATGGTAATTGCAGAGAGTCGGTATTACCTACGAACCAGTTTATTTTCATAAGAAGGGTATTTTACTTTTTCCTTGATATTACCGGGAAAATTGCTGTTTTTACAACTTTTAATCATAAGCTCTGTTTGGATACGATATACGGGGTGGAAATTACCCCGACGACACACAGGCGCTCCGGTATTCAGAACCCCCCAAAACTTAAAAATTTTGCATCGGTCATACTCATTACTCATCATCTTCCTGGCTTTATCCTATTGTATTTGGGGTCGGTGCAACACGTTTTCTTCGGTCGGATATTTTTAAAATGACTATTGCAAAATTTTTATGAGGTAAAATTAACAAAATTTCCAGAATCATGTAGGTCCTGTACTGAACAAATGGTAAATGTTTGTGGGTTGTGTATCTTGCTAAATCAAAATACTAATTGGAATGATTAAAGTCAATTTTAAAAACAAATAATATAGTTATTTAAAATACACCGAAGTGGCTGGCGTGGACCAGTACGTTGCGTAGGAAAAGTTTGCTCTAAAAATAATATTAGAATAATCTACATGTCAAAATCAAATCAAGATGTACGATTAACTTTGTAATGTGTCTCGCACCAGTGAGCTGATCAAGGTACATATTTAATTTCGGAAATAACTACAAAAATGCCAGGACACACATGCAAGGGATTTTATGAATGAAGCTCACGTGCATAAAAATACATAAATAGAAAATGTTTGTAGGGCAACTATTTCAGCTCCATAGTACCGAAGTCTGCAGCTCGTACGTATTCCAGGAGCGAACGTTATCATTGACCCAGTGACCTAATGCACTTGGCTCCGAAACCTACATTTTGCCCCCGTTTGCGTGGCCTTCGACTCAACCTCCCCAAAACGCCCGCCGTAAATTCCCGTACACCCCGTAGAAATATGTACTACGTAAATTATAGTAATGGTATTTTTGATCATTAAAATGAAAGGTAAATTAACTTGAAGCCTTTTCATATCTTTCAACCTTGTTTATTCCTTAAAGCGTTAAAGAGCGTGGTGGGTTTTAAAAGTAATTAAAAGCCGCCCAAGTGTATTAGTGTTTTCCCAACCAGAGTTCCGTGATCTATCACCTGAAGGGTTGTGAGACGCCCGAATTGTACGAAGCCTGGTTGTTCGGGATGTGAGGTTCAGAATGCACAAAAACGAGAAATGTACAATAAATAAATCTCTAATAAATTTATTTTAAACAAAAACAACAGAAAATGTTCCGCAACGAATCTTTTCCTATTAATAATCTTTGTTAAAAACGTATTTTTCAATTATAAGTATGTATTGCATCATTCTAAAGACATAAAAATACAGAACATTTATCCGGAAAATCTTTTTATAAGAACTAAGAAAGAACCCTGCTTTTATTCATTTAAACCTGCAAACAATCCGTATTGAAAACTTGGAACCTGCTATAATAACGGAAATAGCTCCGGGTTCTTTACAGATTTCAGTACGCTTTTAGAATGAAAATAAGTATTTTCGAGGGGATATTTCTTGATAAATGTTGCCATTTGAGTCTAATATTAATACGTAATTATAAATAACTAGCAGCCCGTCCCGGCTTCCATGAAAGGACATTTATTTTTTAAACTTGTTATAAAATTAAGAGTTTATTTGTTACAAAAATACAAAAATAAAATTGTTTCCTCTTTTTAATATTAGTGAAGATGGCTGACAAAACATAAAGAAAAGCTTTTACCAAATGGGTCAACAAGTGGTACAATATTCCCCAGCACCAACAGACTCCTTAACTTTCATCTAACTGTGTAATTGCACGTGGCCGTCGTCTACTGACGCAATTCCAGTGTATACCATTAGAAATTCAATTCAGTCTTGAAGGGTAAAACTTGCGGCCGCGGATTTTAGTACTAGATGACGTGGCCTCGGCACAAGGGCAAAGAAGGAACATGGGTTCGGTTTTTAGTCAGTAGAAGTCTGACACTTCCCTTCGCTCTGCCCAAGAGCGGGGGGGGATCATTTGATGATTTTCAACCCACCAAAAAAAAGAAAAAAAAAGGTAAAACTTGCACTAAGCTTACCTATATAAATCGGTACAGATAACCCGTAAATATATGTAAGGTAGGAATCCTATAAAGTGGACTCTCCGTAGACTCTCTGGAGATTAGAGATGTAAATGACTGTAAACATTGAATAGGGCTTCACGGAGACTGTTGATTTTTATGTAGGAAGGTATAACGCTTAAATACGCTTGTCTGTTTAGAAAATTTTCCCGTTTCTACCTCTAACTGCGAAATTATAGCGTTCAGATTCAGAACGTCATATTCTCCCATTCCCATAGGTAATAAATAATAGATTGTACACCAAGTGCATAAAACGCACCATTTTGCGCGAGACGTTTATCCATCCGATGCGAGCTTGCGCGCGAGGATGTATATAAAGTAGAGAGCAAAATGGGTTTTATGGACGAGTTTTACACCTTACTTTTCACTTCGATTGCGAGGAAATGAAACGGCAACTTGTAAATATTGTAAAAATAATTAAGGTTCACACTGACGATACGGTTGGTCCATAAATTTAAAGTCGCTCAGCGAGCTATGGAGCGAGCTATGCTAGGGGTCTCTCTCAAGGATCGCATCCGGAATGAGGTGATCCGACAGAGGACCAGATCAGAGTTGTCGACATAGCTCACAGAATAAGTAAGCTGAAGTGGCAGTGGGCCGGCCATATTAGTCGCAGAACCGACGACCGTTGGAGTAGACGTGTTCTTGAGTGGAGACCGCGAATTGGCAAGCGTAAGGTGAGACGCCCGCAGGCTCGGTGGAGCGATGATCTTCGCAGAGTGGCTGGTAACAACTGGATGAGAGTTGCCGAAAATCGAGTTGAGTAGCGTAAGATTAAAGAGGCCTATATCCAGCAGTGGATTGCAATAGGCTGATATGATGATGATGAAATTAAGGTTCCCGCCAATTAACTTTTTTTTTTCAGTAGGAAACTTGACAGAACACCTGACTTATGTCGTTACTCATACTGCTCAGTTATAAAAACATTTTGAGCAAGCCTATTGCCATCAACCAATGTAATTAGGAGCAAGCCTATTGCCATCAACCAATGTAATTAGGAGCGAGCCTATTGCCATCAACCAATGTAATTAGGAGCAAGCCTATTGCCATCAATTGATGTAATTTGGACCAAGCCTGTTGCCATCAACCAATTTAATTAGGAGCAAGCCTATTGCCATCAACTGATGTAATTAGGGCCAAGCCTATTGCCATCAACCGATGTCATTAGGAAAAGCCTATTGCCATCAACCAATCTTATTAGGAGCAAGCCTATTGCTATCAACCGATGTAATTAGGAGCAAGCCTATTGCCATCAATCAATGTAATTAAGAGTAAGCTTATTCCTATCAAATGATGTAATTAGGAGCAAGCCTATTGCCATCAAACAACCTAATTAAGAGCAAGCCTATTGCCATCAAGCGATTTAGGTAATTGGAGGAAGCCTATTCCCATCAACTGTACCTATTCGTAATGAAAAGCAGTAATCCCTTGTTCTTAGAATACTAACGAAACGAAATGAAGTTGAAGTTGTTCGTGTGGCTGTTGGGCCGATTACCTGTGCCGATTACCTTGGTCTTCGACGAAGATTTTACTTTATGCTCTAGAGCATAAAACGCGACTTTATGTCGCCTACGCACGACATAAAGACGAATTTTAGAGCGAGAGAAGTGAAAAACATATTATTTCATTTAAAAGAACTCTAGGTTTGTTATTATTAGCAACTAGAAAACCTTCAATACAACTTGAAATAATCAATCAATATTCTTAAAACTTAAATGGGACAAAACCCGTTCCAAATGTCCGGAGTTATAAAGCTCTCATAAATGTTTCAACAATATGAAATCAATGTGAATAGTCTAACTAAACGGATCATTAAAAATACATCGTCGTGCGTGACATACTAATGCTTTGTAAAGCAGTGTTATTACTGCAGTATTACGATGCGTTACATCAACATGCGTCATCGTGCGGAGAAAGTGTGACGTCAGTTGCGCGCATGAAGAAAGCATTGCGCGTGCGACTCTGCGAGCACTCTTGCTTTCGTCGGAGGCCGTGGCGTCTGTGCGATAGCGAAAACGACATACTTCGGGTATACCTACCTTGCCGGTGCTTTTCATCCGGTATTCAGGTCTTGATTATGAAATCGAAACTATTGAGTCATTGTGGCTTATTATGCACGATATGTAGTTTCATGTTGTTTTGTGTTTGTAAAGACTCAGATGTTTCGGTATTTATTTAATCTTGATCATTTTGGGATCCTTCTTCTTCATGAAAACGTCACGAAGGATCAATACGCTCCTGTGAAAAGTAGGGAAGACGGTTTAACCCCTTCAATATTGTCCTTTTAGATACCAGATTTTTTTGGCGTTTTCTCTTGAGCGAAGGCGACTTCAAATGATAAAACTGGAAGCGTTAGGGCATATCATAGTTCGTAGTAAAGTCATGCCTCGTCCGTTTGCGATGTGTTTCTATTTAGTGCTGTAGAACACGTCGAATCAAATTACATTGCGAATACAAGGCTGTCACAGACAGTCACTCGTTCGTGACCTGTTGACTGATTTTAACAAAATCCAGGTCAAGATCTTTATTTCGCTTTTGATATTGAATGGCTCTCGTTATGACTCGGAAATTACCTACGTAAATTTCGAATACGTAATTGCTTATTAACAAAATATTCTTGCCATACGACGTGGGCGTGTGTCATTAATTCATTATCATTGACCATACATAGAACAATAGATGGATGCACTAAAATAATATGATGAGCAAATATGTAACATGTATTTTTGTGGATATTTTGGGAATACTGTAAAACATCACTGAACGAATACAGCCTTCCTGATAGCCATTGCCTTTTTAAGTTCGTTTTTTGTCACGATTTGCTAGATTTTGCTCAATACTTCATGGACAACTAACTTATGGCGCATTTGGAACTGCCCACTGGATCGTACTTCCGGGATATAATGTAGCCTTAGTGCTATTCCAGGGATAATCTAGTTCTGCTGCTCGTTCAGCCGTTTTGGCGTAATTAGGTAAGTAACAAACATCCTTCTCCGAAAAAGAGTTAGTCAAAAGTGGAGTATCGAATATATTTAAACATATTCTTCATCTGGATAAGGAGGTGTACTTATAGGTTCTCATAGGCATGATGTAAATTCTTGACTAGCATCATTATACTGTGTGATATTCCTGTTATAAACAAGCAACTGGTTGATATCTACGTGGTCTGTCTCCGTCTGTTGTCTGCAATTAAACATGAGAAAGAGTAACTATGGGACCGTTTTTTGAGATAGTCTGGATCTAGTAAAACCCACGTGCAATTCTTGAAGAGACCTTTCCTTTCTTTCATGAACGTCTCAAACTTTTTAAATCTAGGTGGAATGAGCTTTTGAGCAAGGCCTGACTACTCGTCACATAGGTTTGGTTGGTTGCATTTATGGGAGGTACCACCCACTAACCTTTATTATTATTAGTGATTTATGGAATAGACCGTATCTTTGAAATAGTGTCATAGTGACCAGTCTTCTAGTGTTTATGTGATACTAAGGTGGATGGACAGACCCACGAACAGGACAAAATTATAAGACCACCGTTTATTGAAATTTTCTGGTTTTACTTCGCTTCTTTTGGGGCATCCTTAGGACATGGGTTATAAATTGACAAAATTTATTGTAATATTAGAAGTGATGAACACCAAAAATGACCAAAAAATTACTATACTATATTTAAAATATAATATATAATAGAGGATAAATAAAAGAATAATGGGGATTCTGTAGTTCTATCAAAGTTTTCGTCAACGTTGTATTTATACGTAGAAAAATTAAGATAGTAAATAACATCCTAAGATAACGAAGACTTTACAATGTTATTTTAATTACTTGTTTTGACCACAGCTACATCTTCGATATCACGCTTGGTCTTGAAGTCGGATAAGCAATTGGCGTTACACTTGAACGCGTGTGTTGCTGCAGTTACGTATGCGTACAGCGAACACTACTCATAATCGAATGCAGTGCGAACGTAAACATTAGCTCGGTGTTCGCGGCAACCCTGCCCTGCTGCGGCACTGCGCGCAACTGGGTCAGTGGGCCGCCCCCCGCGCTGTCCTCCGCCCGCTCGGTGGCGCAACCGCGCGAACGCGCACTAACATAGACCTGGATCGCGGGAAAGTGGGTCACCGACTCACTTTCACTTATTACATGGGCTCCTAATCGTTTTCCATTGTGCGAGCGAGCAGGGGCCTGCGGGTGGCGGCGGGGCGCGCATGCGGGAGGCGCCGGCACGCGCGCCGTTGTCGCCGGCCGGCTACCCGTCAGTCGATCGCGGTACCTTCACCGAGCGGCACGCGTGCCGCTTGAAGTTATAATACTCACTTGTGATCGTAACATACCACGCGCTGTCAACACTTGTTCGAACAGTAGTAATTGTTACTTTGGTGACTGAAACAGACGCTTAACGCCTGTTATCTTCTTACTCCGCTCGTACTGAACAAAATGTGTTGGATTTATGTGCTTCCTACTATAGTGCTTGAACAGGTGCAGCCCGCGAGCGGTAGCTAGTGTTGCGGCCAGACCGCTAGTGAACTCGGTGACTGTGTGAACGTTGTTGCGGTTGAACGCCGCCGTAGGGATTTGTAATAAACAGCCGCACTGAGCGGCCGAGCATGACGATGGACCAGCAGACAGGCCTCATGTCCCTCAATATGTCCCCGTTTGACCTGAGCCCAGGTCCTGATGGATCTGGCTCAGGTGGTGGTCCCTCGGGTGCATCGCAGCAATACGTGCCGCAAGGCGCCGCGTATCAATGCCCTCCCGAGCAACAATCTTTCGGATACGCCAATCTGGATGCTTCATATCTGTTTCCAACAGGCGCCGGTGGAGATCAAGGCGCCTATTTACCAGCAGCCGGCACAGTGTGTGACCAGACTGACACAAAGGATGTAATCGAAGAACTTTGCCCCGTCTGCGGAGACAAAGTTAGCGGTTACCACTACGGTCTGCTAACGTGCGAGTCCTGTAAAGGTTTCTTCAAGAGGACCGTTCAAAACAAGAAGGTGTACACGTGCGTCGCTGAACGAGCCTGCCACATAGACAAAACACAACGGAAGCGCTGTCCATTTTGTCGCTTCCAAAAGTGCCTCGATGTTGGCATGAAACTCGAAGGTGAGTAACTACTTTTTGTATAATTTCATCTATCTCTTCGTCAGTGAAATCTTTTCTTTAGCATGGATTTTATGTCACCTATTCACATAGCCATTTCAGGGTGCGTCTATCGCAAATTCGCAATTCATGTCCAACGATCGGTCGCAACTATTGTCCTAAATAGGATTACATCATTAAACCCAATTTAATACAATAAGACCTGGAAATAGAGCTTCGTCTATGCCATAATATAGATGTAACAAATACGACGAATCTCCCGGCGACCTTCACCCACTTAGTAGTAGAGGTCGACCCTGAGACGCTGCAGGGTGTCTGAAACTGAGACGGAACCCCTCTCAATATGAGACAAATTCAGTGGTACAGTAAACGGTATAAAATTCGATATGAACTAACCCATGAGACTGCGTTGAAATTTTTAGTTCAGGAATTGTCGTAAAATCAATTTAAATAATTCATTAGTTCCGTCCACATTTTATTTTTTTCTATACTTACTGTTACTTTTTTTATAAAATATGGTATTGTTGAAAAATTCAGACTGAAATAATATAAACTACATAATGGAGAAAATTTATAAAATCGATCAAATTAAGTGATCTTTCAGAATGTAGAGTGGGTCATTTCCGGAAAATACTTAATTCCAATATATAATAATTGCTTGTATCTATTTATTAATTACTTAACTGTTGCTTGACAAAAAAACAAACATAATTGCTTAACACAATTAATTAACATTATCGATTAACAGTCTATTTTGTGACACCAATTTGTCAAGGCTTAATTCAAAAAAAATTACAGACGAAATTTATTGTTCAATTCAGTCTAAGAGCATAAACAACCTCAAACGCGAGTTTTTTAATGCGTAAAAGTATGATTCACTGCAGTAATCAAAATCAGAAAAATATAATTATGATATTCATAAGGATATAAATTATGCTAGTGACATAGTGTTGTGAAAACATAATACAACTAACTTTGCTCGATAGAAAAAAATCGCGAAGATACCTCTAAAAATTTCTTATAACGAGTAAAAACCATACTTAAAATACATGTCATCGTACTGTTTTTTTTTTGTAAATCGCAAAATACCACTAATTTCGCACTATTCGGCCGCAGCGAAAGACGTAACGTAACAACCGCTTTGTAGTGCAAGCTGATTAGAACTTTATTCTAACCACCACAAATAGGGTTGCTAATCTGAGGTAGCATACGCTCATAAGACATCTAGAAATATTTACAACATGTCTGATTAATTTTGACCAATTATTGGAAGATCGTGAGTCAAGTGGGCACCTAAATAATTGTCATTAAGTCATAGTTTTGGGTTTATTGTGTAAATATTAGCCAATGGTAGAGCCAGCACTCTTTTAAAGTTTTAAGATTAGCAGTTGTTGGTTGTGTACAAGGGTGCGGTTACAGGTGGATCATGTGGATGTTTTGAAGGTAATTTACACATTAACTTGCGATCGCGTGGGGCGGAGCTTGAAGTGCGGATCGTTCTAAATTTAAAACGCGCGCGGCCGCAGAGCGCCCTGACCTACTTGCGAGCGGGGCCGCGATGCGGCGCGCGCGCTGACTGTGTTAGTGCGTACTGCTACGTTAATGCGCCTCTGTGTGCGTGAGACATTCGCCATTGCGCGTTTCGCCAGATGCTGTGATGTTTGCAACATCTAATAGTCTCAAATTTTAGTAAAGAATCCCAGCTACACTTTAAATTGATCCATAAGTTTAGTACCATACAACCCCTAAGAAAACCCATTCTATTAAAATTCACATCCTTCTCCTAGTAACTATAGATTTGTTATCAAATTCTAATCAACACACAATTTGTAATACTTAAACTGAAACGATGTAATTTGTATTATAATTTTACTCATTTCTATCAGCTGAACCAAGCTGAATAACCGACAAAATTCGAAACATGACAACTGAAACGGTAGGGGGAAAAGGGCACAAATATAATCAGGCCAATATCCTCTCAGGCAGAATTTCAGGAATTGGTATAGATATGTTTGGTCCTTCAAACAATTAAAAGATAACTGCGACAAACCATTTACGAGTTAAAAGGTATTATTGCATCCGCAAAAAAACGTCAATCTTAATGATTACAAAAGTAAACAAAGAATTATCGCAAGAGTAATATGTCAAATGACACAATTCACACAAATAGTTGCCTGACCCGAATAATGGGTGTTGCGAGAGCCTCGCACCGCCTGCCCGACCTGCAGCAAGCCTTGTGCAATGCCACCGCTACAGCACCAAACCGATGGACTCTGAGAGGCTCTTTATTTTGCGCAGTTTCTTTCTTACAAAGGTTCCACAAACATGCGATACTTATTTTCATAAATTATGTTTGTCATCAGTATGTCAAGAATTATAACACGGTAGAAAAATGGTTACGAAAAACTAAAGGGTTAAGTTTAAGAAAATACCCGATCGAAGAGCGATTTTATTCACCGTTTTCAACTGAATATTTATAAAACGAGCTATTTTTTTTTTTTTTAATGGGACAAGCCCGCCACACTATTCCCAAACGAGCTATGAGGGAACAACAAAGTTTGAGTTAGGACCCGTAGTAGAGTTGTCGAGTATTCAGTGAGTTGGCAGTGGCACTAAGAATATCGAATCCCCAGTCTGTCTCGGCTAGTCTCTGTATAGCCCTTCCCGTTTATTAAAATAATGTCGGTTTCCTTTTAGAACAGTACCCACGCGAAATTACACGAGGCTTACTTAAGCGCCTCCAACATGTGTAAGAGTTGCAAGGTGTTGCTTCACAATGAACCTAGCAAAAGTAGTAAATATACTCGTACAACACTAACATGGAAATGCTACCAAGATTTTTATAACATATTCTATATTTTATCATAAAGTTGCATTATATCCGATTTGTGTAGTTCAGAGTCTAGTGGGGGATGTGGATCGGGCGTGCGCCGGCGACTGTATCGTGCGTTTCGACACAATCGACCGTCGTCGGTGGGGTACGCTGCGCAAGCGCCGTTTCACAAGACGTTCGGTCGACCTGTCGCAATGGGCTACCCAAATGTGACCTGGACACGTATCACGTTACTTATCCGTGCCATACATATGCCAAATTAAATTAATTATTGCAAATTGGATGCATCTATGTGTAAATTTGGGAGAGTGCAGGAAATAGAGAGAAATAATGAAGTATTGAGACCCATAAACAACAGACTGTGAATAAAAAAGCAATATCTCCACTCATGAAACTGAAAATGCAAAATTTAGTTGACTGATTGTCAGTGAATTGGTATACAATTATTCAACCAATCAAAGACATTTAACGTTTGGAGTGGGGCATGTGTAATTGGACAGTATTAGCGAACCTAATAAGTTTGCAGCACGATTCACGAATTACGTTCGAGTTACGACCGCCACGCTTATGACATGACATGACGTTTTGCATCACAAATGGTAATTTAAAAGCGGGCAGTTCTTTTATTTTTAACTGTCGCAACTATGACTCAGCGGTGTTTTTCAGGAAGAAAATACCGTTGAAAGGGTCGGCGGTTTCTTGGGGACTCCCCTTTTGATCCTAGATTAGAATCTGGGGCTAAATTCCGAAACAGACAGACAGACAGTTCAGACAGTGGGCACAAGGTTAATTACTATAGATTATTCGGAACTCGGAACATGGTACGAGTGAGAGACTTAGAAATTGACATTGGATTACCATCCGACACGCAGTTCTATAACTTCTTAATAATTATATCAACGCTGTCTTTAGACAAGTTAAGAATAATTTCCCATAACAACGTTCTTGAAATCCCTGAATACATATAGAGTAATTAGTTCCCCCGGTAGTACGGTGCAACGGACCTCGCTACATGAATACTGATGGGTGTTACGCTTGCTGCTTTTAGTGTTCACACCACTTGACGTATTACAGCCATCGTTATAATCATGTATTTTTATTCTACGTAACAATTAAGATAAAGTTCTTGATAGATTATAGTATTTATCTAAATATAAATACAAAAATTGTATTTTTTTTTTGTAATAAAAAAAAAGTTAAATTGGTGAATTATTTAAAATTCAGTTAATTAGTTTTTTTTAATTTTATTTCCATACAATTAAATAATATTGAAGTGCATGTTGGTAATTTCAAAATAAGAGCCTTTTACTGAATACATATGAAAGTAAATACGGTACTTTATAACATACCCACATTTGGTTTCTTCCGGATTATGTCCGAAACGGCTGGACAGATTTTGACAGAACGTTTACTGGAAGTTATACTTTTATAATAAAATTTCACGTGAACGAAGGTCACGGGCAACAGCTAGTCTTACAATCAAAATTGTGTTAGTGTTCAAATTATTCCATAATTATAAGTTAATGAGCTCCTCAAAACAAAGCGCACCCAATTGTTTTGGATAGGGCAGCACGAGATACAATTATCAGCAAAATGCCGTTGCTACTGCCTCGCACGCGTCGTGGCTAAGAGGCTGCCCTTTAGGGCAGAAACGCATGAAAGACTTCTTTTGGGCCTCCGCCACGGTACTACAATAGCCAGGCAGCTGTATAAGCATCCTCAAAATATTGATAAACCAGCTTAGTTTTTCTCTTTACCGGCCTTTCAACACCACACTTTATGATGTCCTTTCCATACCAGTGAAAGATAGCTAGAAACTAGGAAATATGGTTATTCCCCAAGCCTAATTTATCACAACAATGCCATACTCTTGAGCTATGTAAAAAAATAATGAATTAGTAACGTCAATTAACTGATAGGGAAGTTGGTCGCACATTTTTGCCATTAGAGGCTATCACCACTATATTGTATGACCTGCAATGGTATTTAAGGTGGTTAGTATTAAATTATTTACTAAACAATACGGAAGGAACACAAGGGGGAACTTTACTAAACGACACACTTAGCAAGTTTTTTCAGAAATACAACTGTTATCTTTGATGCGTGTTGGCACAATTGATCTAATTTGAAAAAAATATATGAGATATATTCCAATTAGTTATTGATCAATTCTAGGCGGTCCAGATAGATAGACAGTTAATAAGAAATCTGAAGATCATACGGGAAACATACAAGACACATGTAATAGTGGGAATGCTGAAACGCAGGGGGTTGGACGGCCGCGGCTGCGGACAGCGACAGATGTTAGATCACAGTAAAAACTCGCGCGCCAGCCGACTATTTCGGCGCGCTGCCTTGACCCGAATCGAGTGTTTCGACAGAGCGGCCTCGTACACCGGGCCTTTCTATTTTTTAGGCATTACCTGTCGTATTATTACGACAGTTCTACCAGTGCCGCCATCTTGGAAGGATTTTGGTGCGCAGGCGCTTCAAGCACGCCTCCGTAGCGCAAAAACCGGTTTCGGTGCGTAAAATCATGTTACAAAAGTATGTATGCGCATAATAGCTTCTATCATGACATGACATGGTAGAAGAATGACATGCTATATTTAACTCGAAACAGAGCGTGTTAAGTGGATGGAGAGAAGGATCTCTTGGACATGCTGCAGTTGTCTGGCGAGGTTATTCCCTCCAACTATATTAAATTCTGATCGGATTCTGACTGGTGCTAAATTCTACTTTGTATTGATGAGATCTTGACACAGTTCGGTGGATCATCGCGGGTGATTTATCTAGGTTGTGTAACGATCACCGCTGCCGCTATCTGGGCGCGCGATCGAGTGCGTGCGGGCGTTCGGATGCGATCGGCCAGTTCCGCCGGTACTCGGACGGGAGGGGGGAGGAGAGGGGCATTGCTAGCCTTGACCAAGTTTCACCGAATCGTCGGTACAAGGAGCGATCCCCACCTCTTCCCGTCCTTTCGGTACATACTACTTTTTATCTCGTTGACACGATTACTTCATTTGACGGCCCTGACGTGTATGCCAAGGTTGAAACTTTGGTAGAGACAGGTATGAAGTTAGATTTTTGTAGGAGGCTAAAGGTCTCTTGTTTCTGTCCAAAACGTTCCCGCATCCAGATGATGCTACTGAGACAATATGATGCGTTTCCATGACCTCTTTCCCAAGGTCGACCTTGACCCATCTACAACTGGGGCAGTTCTACAAATAACTTCAGAATCCGAGGTGAACTCAGACGTATGTATCTATTTCTGCACACCGGCTGTTTGTCACAGCGACGTATGTATTTGATTTGTAAAAATGACCTTGACCTTGATCTAGTTTAGTAGTGTTATAAACAACTGACCTCGTTTACCGCATTATCGGCTGCTATACGCTATGTACTCATTATATTTAACATTAGATAGGTACTTAAATCGACGCATTGAAGTTTGTTTGTGCATATGCGAGTCATTCTGAACCGCTACTAAACTTAAAAACTTTTTTCTCAAGTCCCGCCTATCACGTCACAACCCCCGCCTTCTTTCATCAAATCCGTTCTCAATGAACCCGTTTATATGCTAATTTCCGTAAATATTTGCACCAAAATTAAAACAAAAAAGGATCAAGTGCTCGTAAAAACCTCAACTCCTAAAAAGAAACTTTCAAGATGGATTTAAAATGATTTAATCAATGTTTATAAATATTTATTAAAAATAAAGAAAACTTTTTAACTTTTTTGGAGCTTGAATATACCGACTGTTTCATGACTTGTCGATAACCTCATTTAGTTTTAGATATTTGGTGATATGATCAAACATTTGTATAACAAAAGAATAGTAGATTATGCACCGAGGGGCTAAAGTTGTGTCTTATGTCACGGGCGTCATATTGAATCTCGAGCGTGCGTTAAGGTTGATGTTCCAGGGTAGCCCGCGAAAATCTAATTTTCTTACGTTTTTAGGGATTTGCAGGCCAGTGCTAGGTTGTATGTTAGTGAAAATATGATTCGCGGGTGTAAGACGTATGCAGTTACAGAATTATAATCATCAAAATCATTATTACAACCCTCCAAGTTCATGTAACTTTCAAGTATGAGTATTTCATCAAAAAGTCATTCTTGAAAGTTACATCCATCTTAAGAGTTTAACTCACGAGCGAAGCGAGGGAGTTAATACAAGAATCCTGAATGCAGCGAGGGATTCAAGCTAGCCCAAGGCAAATACACCTTTAGCCCAGAGGAGGATACTCTACTTTTTACACCTACTGTGAGAAAATAATAGCCATAGAAAATAGAGTATTTTTGATCATCATCATCATCATCATCTCAGCCGAAAGACGTACACTGCTGGACATAGGCCTCCCCTAAGTGTAATTTTTGCTTAGAGGGGGTTTGCCATAATCGCCACGCTTGGCAGGCGGGTTGGCGATCGCAGTACGGTCGATACAAAAAGCACAGAGAACGCTGCTGCCCATTCTCTGGTACATCCCTTAGTCGCCTCTTACGACACCCACGGGAAGATATGGGATGGTGCTATTCTTTGAGTCCGACACCATACGGAACGTATTTTTGATAAAATGTGATAAATCGACTGTAGTATAGATAGGTTTATTATTTATTTATTCACAAAATCCACAGTAATCTTAGCGCAGTTTACTTAAAATAAATTAACTAATGTTACAGCCAATTACTATTACGGTATTACGGCGCGGTACGGTATTTGTTATTATTAATGCCAGTTTTAATGTTATTCCATTCCTTTTAAAAAATGGTTCGCAGTTATCTAATTATTTTTACAATATTATGTCTTCGAAAACATGGCAACGATATGAAGAAGCAGTCGTTATGATTTTGTAGGAAATCGAGAATATCATCCACGCGTAGTAAGGGAATCGAGAATAGCTTTCTTCTTTCTGGCACCAAAGGGTGTTTGTTAGTACTATACCACACCTCGGACACTCCATACAACGCCCGCAAAATAATTACCTATTACTACTACATAAACAAATAACGTTTGTGCACGACGTGCACGTGCAAATGTGTGCGTAAACTCTAGTAGGGTTATCGTAGCCTAAAAAATGGCGCGGAAAGTGCAACGGTCTGCGTCGCGAAAACCGAACGACGACTAATACGAGCGCGAGCCATTGCTCAAGTGGCGACGACGAATACCTCGAAGTGCGGGTGAGGTGCGGTATTTAATATGAGCGCGGGGAAGTGAGTGTCCCTTCTGTACGTAGTACTATTATGTATTCTGTGACTATACTGCCAATTTAGCTGAGCATGTGAGATTCCAAATTCAAATCACATTATTGACCAGCGGGTCATAATGAAATCCAGTACAACATTATTGACCGGTTGTTCCCCCGGCCACTAATGACTCACTTTAGGTTAAGGTTGCTTGACATATAATTTGACATTTTCGAGCAGGTGGTGTGAAATAGTAGATTATACACCAAGTGCATAAAACGCACCATTTGCGCGAGACGTTTATCCATCCGATGCGAGCTTGCGAGCGAGGATGGATATAAAGTAGAGAGCAAAATGGGTTTTATGGACGAGTTTTACACTCTACTTTTCACTTCGATTGCGAGGAAATGAAACAGTAACTTGTAATATTGTAATAGTACATTATGGTACAAGTGTGTGATGTTGGTGATTACCGCCGAGGCGCCATTGAGACCCGAGCCGTCAGAGGGTCTTAAGATAGCCGAGGACGGTAATCATCAATACACACGTGTATCATACGACGTTTTTCAACACACTTGTGAAAAAAATAATACTAAAAAGTCATCTTCAACAGTTATAGCGAGTTCTGAATTTTTTTTCTCAATAGCGGGAAAAAAATATCGGTTTTCCTATGCGCGCGCATCTACAGTTCGACCAACTTATCTGTGCAGGCAGGAAAACACGGAACTAAAATAAATGTACTAAGTTTGACGTAGCGATGCATTTTTCTTGACCAGGGCGCCACCATGAAAATCAAACTTAAAATGGTCATACTGTAACAATGGTGATCGACCCATTTTAAGTTTGAATTTCATGGTGGCGCCACTGGTCAAGAAAAATGCATCGCTACGTCAAACTTAGTACATTTATTTTAGTTTCGTGTTTTCCCGCCTGCACAGATAAGTTGGTCGAACTGTAGATGCGCGCGCATAGGAAAACCGATATTTTTTTCCCGCTATTGTGAAAAAAATTCAGAACTCGCTTTATCTGTTGAAGATGACTTTTTAGTATTATTTTCTTCACAAGTGTGTTGAAAAACGTCGTACGATACACGTGTGTATTGATGATTACACACTTGTACCATAATGTACTATTTTACTATTGAACACGATCTGTTTTGTATCGTAACTTTTTTAAGAACATAGCAACTCAACCAATAAAATTAAAAAAAAAGTAGTTAAAAAAACTAAAAAACCCGACTGAGAAAACTGAAAAGCAAAAAAACAAGCACATTTTAAATTAAACAAAACTGAAGCAGGCGAGGTCCATTCTATTTTTTCATTTCATAATTTAATATTCAAATGAACCCCGCCTGCTTTCAAGTTTTAAAATGTGCTTGTTTTTTTGCTTTTCAGTTTTTTCAGTCGGGTTTTTTAGTTTTTTTAACTACTTTTTTTATTTCCAACTTTTTAGTTCTTTTGTGTTTGTTCTTTCGTTGGTCGCGTAAAATTCTTTGCAGATGATTTATTTAACTTTTGTGCTTGTTTATAGGATTTCTCACTTTGAATTTCTTTTAAACATATAAGTCTCATATATTTTTGTAATCTCCTTTTAAAACCCTTCATTTTGATACCCTACTCGAGGGTACTGGAAAATAATTTTTTTTTTAACTCCGCGATATGGCCCCCAAAATCCGCAATTTTTCTTTGTTTTTAATTTTAATGTAGCCTATAACACTCGCGCCATCAAGACAAATCTAACGACGTATATTTTATTTAAATCCGTTCATTGGTTTAGGAGTTATAAGGGAACAAAGAAACGGACATACATACATACACGTCAAACACATAACCCTCCTTTTGGGCTTCGCCGCAGTCGGGTAAAAAATAAGGTATTACCCGGTTAAATTGAAAATGCTCTGTTTACTCGCATATAATTTGCAGTAAGGTACTAACTTAACTTTGTAGTGATAATTCTATTATGCACTAGTGTATAATATTATTATGCACGTGTGAGTTATAGTTCGGTTTATGGTCCTAAGAACGACGTAATAAGGCTCACTTTACGAGCAAGTGTGTTGAAAAAATTATTGTTGAAAAAATTATTGTTCCCGTCAATTAACTTTTTTTTTTTCAGTAGGAAACGTGACATAACACCTGACTTAGGGCGTTACTCATACTGCTCAGTTATAAAAACATTTTGTGCAAACCTATTGCCATCAACCAATGTAATTAGGAGTAAGCCTATTGCCATCAACTGATGTAATTGGGGGCAAGCCTATTGCCATCAACCGATGTAATTAGGAAAAGCCTATTGTCATCATACAATCTAATTATGAGCAAGCCTATTGCCATCAACCGATGTAATACGGAGCAAGCCTAATGCCATCCACCGATTTAGGTAATTGAGAGCAATCCTATTGCCATCAACTGATGTAGTTGGGGGCAAGCCTATTGCCAGCAACCGGTATAATTAGGAGCAAGCCTATTACCATCAACCAATCTAATTAAAAGCAAACCTATTGCCATTAACCGATCTAATTAGGAGCAAGCCATCAACAGATGTAATTGGGGGCAAGCCTATTGCCATCAACCGATGTAATTAGGAAAAGCCTATTGTCATCAACTGATGTAATTGGGGGCAAGCCTATTGCCATCAACGGGTGTAATTAGGAGCAAGCCTATTGCCATCAACCAATCTAATTAAGAGCAAGCCTATTGTCATCAAGCGATTCAGTTAAATGGGGGCAAGCCTATTCCCATCAACTTTCCTTGTATTCGTAATGAAAAGCACAGTGTTTACCTCAGGTTAAAGACTGGTACCTATTCAGTCCCTCGAACTATAATAATTAGCCGCCGTTGGGCCGATTACCTTGGTCTTAGACGAAGATTTTACTTTATGCTCTAGAGCATAAAACGCGACTTTATGTCGCCTACGCACGACATACAGACGAATTTTAGAGCGAGAGAACTGAAGTAGCTATTTATTCACCAAGGGGAGTAAGGCACAGATTACTAATCGAGTGTGCATTTGAGCCACACGGCCGTGAACCACACGAGTTTAGTAATCTGTACTTACCCTCGAGTGAAATATACTGCTTTATACTACACTTAGCTTGTTTTTCACTTTTCCACTGCATAAATTAAATTGTTTGATTGCCAACGTCATCAAGACTTAAAAAAAAAAAACAAAAAGCGTTAGTAATGAACAGCTTTCAAGCCTTTTAGTGGGGTAGTATTGGTACACTTACTAAGCAAGTGTAGTATAAAAGAATTTGTTTGTTATCAGCTTAATCTGATGATTTGTTATCAAGCTTCGTCCTGTTTATGATAGGCTGTATTAGCTTTATTTCACTAGCTGCGAGCCTGCGACCTATCTATTTACTGAAGATTGCCAAATCTCGAAAACCATGGACTATCCAGGATTTCAAGTATACAATAATATCCGTATTAAACACAATTTGTGTGGCGTGATGAAAACGTGGTAGTTCAAATTAGTTACCTTACTATAAGAGTCAAGCCCACCTAGCACTAAAGTCAGCTAAGTCAGAGTTTAAAGAGAAACATTGCAAGTCAACCGTAAATATCAAAAGAACAACACAACTTTTGGAAGGCTGCTGAAGGTTGTAGCAAAAAAATAAATCCTAGACAAGACATTCCTAACTCAACAAGACCTGCCATGGGTATGGTTTCGCAGACCAGAAGAAGGTAAAACTGTGTATATTGATGACCCAGTACAGACACGCCTATCGAAGAATTACGAGGAAAGCTGACCATAAATGAGATGGATAACGAGTTGAGTCGTTTCAGGATTATTGACTTGACTAACTTAAAATCATCTGTGACATTCAAAGTTCAAAACTATTCCGAGTACCTGAAGAACTGTAAAGTTTTCAAGTAACCTTTATCATGAAAGTTCATAGAGACTTGCATCACTGGAGTTGTTCCCATAGGGATAGGCAGCGACCACAGAACGCCACCTGCTACGAGCCTTACATACATCGAAAGTTTATTTTACAGATTTTTCATGAAAATAATTAAAGCCTACGGCTTATACGACCAGGTGTTTATTTGAATTTTCGGTTTACCGTAAACTATTCGATTATGTGCTTCCATTTAATTTACACTTAAGGCCCCCTCGCATTGCTACTGCAATTCTTTTACCTAACAAACATTGTGTTTTTTCATAAAAGTTCAAGTTCCCGAGATATCTTCTTCTGAATACTCGCTACCATTTAGCTGGTAAAAATATCAAGTTTCGTTTAACAACTAAACTTTTCAAGTCAAACTGATTGCAGCTGTAGAAACAACTTAATAGATCATCCATGCACTCAACAGATTACTTGGAAAAAACATGGAGGAAACCTTGGATACCAGTATCTAGTTTTTCTCAAGAAAAACATATTACATTAACATTTTGAATCCTGAGCAAGCGAAGACTTCAACGATTGAATCACGAGCGTAGCGAGTGATTCTAAATTTGAATCCTGAGTGTGGCGAGGGAAAAGGCACGAGATGCATAAAACTTTGCTCTCGTGTAACACTGAATTTTAGGAGATAAAATAATAAACAGGAATAGATTGAAAAATATATAATGTAACATTAATGATACTAGAAATAAATATTTACAGGTAATATAAATCAGTTTTATTTGCAGTAAATACATTTTCGTTTAAATACAACAATAAGTTAAAAATTCAATAAATTACATTAAAAGACATAAAATTTATCTTTTTGCAAAATTTCTTTAGTTAGTACGTAATTCCGAACGTGTTTTTTGTCTTTGAGGTCGAATTCAAAATCGGAACTTCGAAAGGGCTGGTCTTTGTATCTCTCTGTTTCTAATGAAGGGAAAGAGATAGAGTGTGAATGTTTCGAATTGCATGATTAACCCAAGGCTGAATAAGATATTCGCGGCTTTCTGAAAACAAAAATTAAAAAGTTACTTTGTCTCACTCAGTGAGCAAAATCGCATTTTGCTCACTGATTTCAGGCAGCAAAACTTACATGTTTGAGCTACTGAAGTGAAAAAGCTTTTATACTACACTTGCTTGGTAAGTGTACCAATACTACCCCACATTTAACGGCTTGAAAGCTGTTCATTAAACCTTCTCAAAAATCTAGGCAGTTATATTGTATGGAATTTCATTACTGCCCTGAAAATCAGGGTAGTAATGGGTTCATTACTAACGCACTTTTTTTTTTTTTTAAGTCTAGTACGTTGGTAATCAAACGATTTAATTTTACCATAAAAAGTACTGGCCACTAGAACTTTAAAGCAGGTAGCATACATTCTACATTCCGATAAGGCCGGAAAACTTCAAACCTCTATGCGATAGAGCGAGAGATTTATAACAATCTCTCGCTTTAACACGCGCGTAAGTTGGAACCTGCGAAACGGGGCGTTTTTTACCTTCTCTAAACACAGAGCCGCACGGCTCGGCTTCGCGTGCCGCGCGGCTCTAGTGGGGACGCGGCTTAACGTCTTTTGGCGTGAAAATTGTTTGACGCGCTGAAATTTAAAGAAAAAAAAGACTGTTGGTTGACGTATTTTTTAGAAACAATTTTCTTGGTAAATTTTAAAGTTTGGCGGTGTAAATCACAAGTTAAAATGAGTGGTTCAAGTGACAATGATAGAGAGAATTTATTAACAACAACTCCACTTGACATAATAGCAGATGCTAAAGACATTGTTAGTAATCTCTTGCCTGGTAAATCCAAGATGAAATATATGAAGGAATATGAAATATTTATGCAGTGGAAAAGTGAAAAACAAGCTAAGTGTAGTATAAAGCAGTATATTTCACTCGAGGGTAAGTACAGATTACTAAACTCGTGTGGTTCACGGCCGTGTGGCTCAAATGCACACTCGATTAGTAATCTGTGCCTTACTCCCCTTGGTGAATAAATAGCTATTATGTACCCAAATATCATAAACCCTCTCTAATGCGTTCAAAAACCATAGGCAATGACCAGCATTACCAACCAGCAGAAATAAACAGAACTGTAATGAACTCATAACCTACTGAAAACAGTAGGTTATGAGTTTAAATTTGGAACAGGTGTCAAATTCAAGTGAGTGTGCTATTCTATTATCTACATTAAAACAGATACCTATCGATCGATACGAAACCCCAATTCAGTATGATTTTAATTATAAATCGTACGACATTTTGATCTCGAGTGACACAAGAATAGTGACTTTGTTCGTTTGCCTATGATTTAAAAAAAATTACAGATATCCGAAACGCCACCATTTCGAGCTGTCATTTGTTCGGTATTTTTTATTGCATTACACTGGTACCAATGCTGGTCATTTCCCTATGGTTCCTGAACCCATCGTAGAGCCCTTATGACATTTGGGTAGATAAAGTGGTGTATGCAACTATACATAATTAGGCATTACAACACTCGTGTGATGCTATTAAGAAACTCGCCTTCGGCTCGTTTCTTAAACCCACATTTGTGTTGTAATGCCCTTCATTATGCACAGTCGCATAAACTAGTATTAAAATAATAAAAAAGATAATTATAGCTTGCAAAAGAATTAAAAACAATTGAAACCTGAGTGAAAACTTAAAAGCGTCCGTCTCTTGATAAAATGCATATCATGGCATTGAAGGTTGGTCGTTTGGTAATCGTTTTCAATTTAAAAGTCAATATCATGGTCTTCTGTTTGCGTAGCAATAAAACTATGCAAACAGATAATTGCAACTAAACATTTAGCCTGAAGTCCGTTAGGGACACAAACACAATACTCAAATTATACATTATTTACTGAAAATATAAAGTGAATTTAACTAATAATAAAGTGCTGCTTTAGTCGTTATAAACGAAAGCATACAATCCTTTCGTGAAACGACTCGGTCTGCAATATGAAACTGATGGAATTGCACACAGCAATGCTTAAATCCGTTACGCTCGCCGTCTCTTTTGAACCCTTTACGAAACCCTGTCTGTCTTTATCGCTCAGTGGCGCGTTGGCTACAATAAAAACTGGTTGTTATTTTTAACTCGCGAGTTGGGCGAACCGGCGCGCGACGTACTGAAAGCCCCTTTCCGTTCCAGGTTTAGTCTTAAATATATATTTGCAATATTATAGTTGAGTTGGGCGGCAATTAAATAATGCATCTATTAAAAATGTTCAATTGAATGTGAGACAACGCGCAGTTTAAAATGGGGCATGGTATAACGAAAGTGAGCACTATAGGGATTAAATAGGGAATTCAACTTTGTAGTTGAAAACCCTCATCGGACATAATGGTATACTTATGGTGGATGTTCCAGGGTAGCCCGCGAAATTCAAATTTTCAAACTTACAAACTTTCAAGAATGACAAAAAGTCATTCTTGAAAGTTACATGAACTTGGAGGGTTGTAATAATGATTTTGATGATTATAATTCTGTAACTGCATACGTCTTACACCCGCGAATCATATTTTCACTAACATACAACCTAGCACTGGCCTGCAAATCGCTAAAAACGTAAGAAAATTTGAATTTCGCGGGCTACCCTGGAACATCAACCTTAAATAAAAACAACAAATCCTGACTTCATCTACACAAATAAATAAAATTATGGTGTCTGTTTGTAAGTTCAGGATAAAAGCTTTTTACTGAATGCATATGAAACTATAAACGATATTTATAATTTTAGTTGTATGTTTGTTCTTGCTAAGCTCTGAAACGACTTTAGCGATTTCAACGGGACTTTAACTAGGAGATAGCTGATGTTATAAGAAGTAACTAAAACTTTTACTTTAGAAAAAGGATTAGGGTTCTGGCAAAAACAATTTATACTCTTGAAATCGTTTATAAAAACCGATTCAAATACAAGGATCGCGAGCAACAGCTAGTAAATAAATAAGCTTTAAAATAATGGAGTCTATAAACCTGGGGGTCTAAAATGGCCACTTTAGCAGATCAGAATATGAATTGACCTTTCAAAATAATAACTGCGTCTGTGACCATTTTACGAATTTAACGCAATTTATATTGTTTTCCTATTATTAGAACCTATGATCTATTTTCCTTAATGGTCCCAGACGCTGTTACTATTATGAAAGGTCATTTACGCTTTTTGACGCAATTCTTATTATGATCTGCTAAAGTGGCCGTTTTAGACCCCCTGATCAAATCATCATTCGCCTAGCCTTTGTCCAACAATGTTTAAGTCGGCTTCCAGTCTAACCAGACGCAGCTGAATACCAGTATTAGTACCGGGAGCGACTGCCTGTCTGAAATCTTAAATCCACATGTTACAATATAACTTTGTGAACATCTCTTGCTTGATAGACAGCTCAAAAAAAGGACGAAGACGGGCAAACATTTTAAGGATTATTAATATATAAAATGGATCATTGAAACAGTTGAAAAGCTTTATACAGTTGATAGCTGGTTGGGCGCCAGGGTCTACTATCTACCTGGTTACCTTTAATATAGTCAGTATAAAGCTGGAGTCAGAGGATTATGTGCTTACAAGTCAACTCCTAAGCCTTAAACAGAATACGTAGATATAAGTTTAGTACCCTCGGGAAAATAACACACCCACTCAATCCATACTTTGAATAAGTTTTTTTTAGCTTTATTGTTGGCTTAACTTTTTTCTTTATTACCTTATTGAATGGGTCCTTTTTCTTACAAGAATAATTAAGATCCGAGAAAGAACCTAATCCCTAAACTGTAGCTAAGACTGTTACTTACGTAACAACAAAGTAAGCCAAGGTTCAAAGTTGTCTGCCAGTCGGTTGCTGGCCATAATATTTTTCTTTTTTTATTTTGATATATAAATTAATTTAGCTAGTCAAGTGTGCACATACAAGTATATTTTTTTTAAATATATTACTGGTATGTAAACAGGTAGGTACACATACATGTACAATGAATGACGTACTGGAAAGCAGTATCTTAACAAAAGTATACTTCTTCATTACTGCAGAATTTGATAACTTAATGCGTTGATGCAGTAAACCTACATACTCGAAATCCTCATCATCATCATCATCATTTCAGCCACTGCTGGACATAGGACTTGACTGGCCTGTTGGTCTAGTGGTTAGTGACCCTAACTGCTATGCCGGAGGTCGTGGGTTCGATTCCCACCCAGGACAAATGTTTGTGTGATGAGCACGATCATTTGTTCTGTGTCTGGGTGTAATTTATCTATAATATGTATGTATTTAGAAATATATAAGTATGTTTATCAGTTGTCTAGTACCCATAACACAAGCTCTGCTTAGCTTGGGACTAGATGGCGTTGTGTGATAGTTGTGGAATGTTATTATTATTATTATAGGCCTCCATAGAAATCCTGAATTTATGCAAATGCAATGCAACTTTAATGAAACTTTATTATTAAAGTAAATTAGTTTAGTTGATGTTAAATTAACATTGATTACAAAGATGTCAGTCAGTTTCGTGTACAAAGAATCGGAACAAACATAAATCGCTGGTATCGCGATTCGCGAGGAGCGGCGTTCGGAATTTGGAATTCAGCCAGAATCATAAAGAGCGGTCGACTCCGCGTGTGTTATGAGGCCACCGTCCTAAATTTCAAGCCCAAGTTGTTAAATATTTATTGAATGCCAAACAATTACTTGCAGCAGTAAACTATGATGTAAGAATATCGCACAGATAAACATGATCTATTAACTTTTGGTAACTACTAGAGTACTAGACTATATCACATTTAAAGTAAAAAGTATTAAATATGCTATCCTAAACCTATAGATAGTTTATGTTAACGTATTTTATACTTGAACACCAGATATTATTAAATTGTAAAATTTACCGATTTAATAACAGTTTTCGGATATTTCACTCTTGAAGGAGTTTAATAGGGTTCGTGATTTTGTTTGAAGTTTTTGCATAGTAGGTATCTCTGATTCCTGACGTTGGGCATAATAGATGTTTTATTTTTAAAGTGACGGCCTAGCCATTGAAATTACTTTTAAATAAATACGGGTCGTGAGGTTTAATAGAACACCATAAAAAGGCACTACATAAGAGCGATTATTTTTTGACAACCTAAAGTTTTAGCGTTGTTTTATTACGAAGCAGCTTTATAGCAATATTTTACAAAATAAGATAGACTGCTGTCTGAAAACCGAGCGTATCTAGATCAGAGAAATACTGATGAAGAGGGAATACAAGTCCAAGATCCCAGGGCCGCCAGACGTCACGTATTTTCTGACGAAGGAAATGTGGACGATTGGGTAGCGTTAGTATCTAATAAGAACGCATGCCTACCTGCTAGCATGCTTAGATGGCCAATTTTCCGGTATCAGGTACTCAAGGTACATAAAAAAATTACTTGCTTCACGTATTTTCTCCAAGTTGATTTTTACGTATATTTTAGGCAATATTCTTAAAAATAAGTCGCCAATACTCCCAGACACTTTCCGTCCGTATTGCTTAACAGACGCTTTAAAGAAAACTAAACTCCTTATGATTTAATATACTTAAAGCTAATTGATCGGGTTATTGCCATGCTATATTGGGCAGGTTCTCCGACATGCACCCGGGCGTTGAAAGCAACGTTTTCAACAAAATTCTGAAGACACAGACAATGAGCATATTATTATCCTGTTGAATGCCCAGCGAATGAGTCCAGTGGAGGTCTGTATGTCAGCCACACGAGCGATGCCATGCGTTCTCGGGTAAACAGCCACAATACGTTTAAGTCTCCACTTTTTGGGAGCTTTAAAGCGTCTGTTAAGCAATACGGCCGCTGAAAAGTGTCTGGGAGTATTGGCGACTTATTTTTAAGGATATTGCCTACAATATACGTAAAAATCAGCTTTCAGAAAATACGTGAGGTAAGTAATGTTTTTATGTACCTTGATTGCCTGTTACCTGAAAATTGGCCGTCTAAGCAGGTAGCCGTGCGTTCTTAGTACATACTAACACTACTCAATCGCCCACATTTCCTTCGTCAGAAAATACGTGACGTCTGGCGGCCCTGGGATCTTACTCTATTAGTAATATTTGGGAAACTGATAATCACAAAATTAAAAAAAAAGGTTACATCTATGATATGGTGAAATTAGTAATGATCATTCTGAACAAAATATATAAGGGTTGCTTTTTATGAAATGGTGGAATTTTTAGCTCTTAGTTGCGTCCAGGTCTTATCGTATATGCTTTTTTCTTGTCAATTTTGTACAGCCGTCATAATTATGGCGTAGTGCTCCTGGAAGCGAAGACTAAATCCAATTGACTTAGTCTTGAATGAATAACTACATATTTGAATGAATTTCTTTTTGTTTCAGCCGTGCGAGCTGACCGCATGCGGGGTGGCCGTAACAAGTTTGGTCCCATGTACAAACGAGATCGCGCCCGTAAACTACAGATGATGAGACAACGACAAATCGCAGTGCAGACATTGCGAGGCTCCCTAGGTGACAGCGGTCTGGTACTGGGTTTCGGTTCTCCTTACGCCGCAGTACCAGTCAAACAAGAGATACAGATCCCACAAGTGTCGTCTCTCACGTCGTCGCCAGAGTCGTCACCTGGGCCGGCCCTGCTGGCTGCGCAGCCGCAGCCGCCCCAGGCGCCGCCGCCGCCCGCCCACGACAAGTGGGAGGCACACTCGCCGCACTCAGCATCGCCGGACGCGTTCGCGTTCGACGCCCCAGCCACAGCCGCCGCCACACCATCGAGCACAGAACCCACAAGCACTGAAACCCTACGAGTCTCACCCATGATACGCGAATTCGTACAAACTATTGATGATCGCGAGTGGCAGAATTCGCTATTTGGGCTCTTGCAGAGTCAGACTTACAATCAGTGTGAGGTCGATCTCTTCGAGTTAATGTGCAAAGTATTGGACCAAAACTTATTTTCACAAGTGGATTGGGCGAGAAACACCGTGTTCTTTAAGTATTTAAAGGTGAATTAATAGCTAAGTATGAAAAATCCTGTCCCGAATCCCTCAGCCCTATCCCGGTGTACACCAAACTTGCTTGCGCATGCGATGGTATTGCACTGCTGCATTGTCTATCATTCATTACAGCTTATTGTAACGCGTTGCGAATGGATATTATAGTGATTTGCGTCCAACAGATAGTGACTAGTTACGATGTGATTGTGTGCGTGTAAGGGGCGCGTGTGACGCAGCGGGCGACGCGGTGCCTCTCGCAATCGATAAGCCGCGCCGCCCGCGCCGCGCCACACCAACTGGGTCAAGTTCCCACGACGAGCGTGCCGACTGCCGACTGCCGCCTGCCACTGCTACACTTTAATTCGGAAAAAATAGAAGTAATTGAGTTGTCGGGTGAAAGAACATTCAAAATACATGCGTAACACTCATGAAAATAATTATTGTCCTCGGGAACATCAGAATATTTCAGTAAACTTTCGGAAAGTGCAGTGCAGATGAGGTAGTTGCGATAAAAACAAAAAAGGAATGTTAATACGCACGGTGCCTAACAACGCTTGTCGAGCGGGAGTTCAATCAATCAGCAGGAGTCAATCGGCTCCGAGCGGGAGCATGCCGGGTGGTGGCGGCCGCCGCACCGTGCTGTCGTACGCTTACGCAAGAGCCGCAGTCGGTCATGTGGGCGAGCGACGTTGCCATTCTGCGCTCATCGCTTCGTCTCACTCCCACAGACAGCCTCCACTTCACAACTAGCAAATTTTGTTTGTGCTAAAATGACGCGACATATTTACGACCATTCTCGGAATTAGGACGATGGTAAACGAAGATATATTCAACAGTACCTAGACTGTTTACGGAAATCCTTGCAGCATTTTAAAATAACTCCTTTTATTGCACAATTTATTAGAAAATAGGTCACCACAAAGCTCATTTATATATTTTGGATTGTGACCATAGATAGCACATTATGTAGAGCACACGCGATTCTGTTGTGCGTTATAGCGCTAAGGGCGCATGTACGGGTGGGAGAGATGTTGATGACCTAAGCTTTCCCCCAGACGGATGTGATGTAACGGACGTGCGGGGGCACGCGGGGCGGCAACGCTGCACTTTCGCCGCCGCACTTGACACACTGCCCGTGGCCGAGTTGCCGCGAGAAAGCACTTTTTACCGCGACGCGTAACCGCCGTAACGGAGACGTAACAAGTTCTGTGGCCTTTCTTCGCTTTCTCTTATGTAATACTAATTGCGATTAGTCACATAACAGCGCGATGAACTTGAGCAGCCGCGTATTTCCATAGTGATATCGAACTCGTAGATATTTTTTACGTTACCTACCGGTTTAATGTCATATCTATTTGAATAGGTATTAAAAATATGCATGCTTTTACGAAGCTTCAATGAAGTAACAAATTATTTTTTTATTATTCTAAAAATGAAATGATGATAAAATTTTAAATAGTTCACTTTGAAATAATTTAGTGCAGCCATCAACTTCAAAAAAATACGATTAGTCTTCCACTATCATTACGAAATTACGATTCGATCTTCTACAGTCTAGATATTTATTCATTTCGAAACTTACTGTCAATAACGCTAACTAGTATACCTCACCGGGTACATGTTCGGCATTTAATTTACTTGTGAAACAATTTAGTGTTCCTACTTAACCATATCTAGTAGATAATCTATTTTTTTTTTCTTATTTTCACAAAAAAATTAAAACAAGGTAGGTAGGTACTTATAATTTTGTTAAAACAATTTAAAAAAAAAAAACATTAAAAAATATTTCATACTTATTTCCGTCCAAAAACTATAACAAAATCAAACATTGTGGCGCCTAATCCTATTTATTCTCTTACTAGCAAACTCTTGAAGCGCTGTAAGTAACTGGTGTCGTAATATGTATTATTAGCAGTTGTAAGTATATCAGAATGAAATCTTACAAGTGGTCTACTCACCATAAAAAAGTAGGATCTACATTACGTGAAATAGTTTAGAGCCTACAATCCATATACCTACATAGTATAAGTATTAAAAGAATTCATCTCTAACAATGATCCGTAGATCCAATAAGACTCCCGACATTGGTATCTAAAGTTTTGGGCACGCGGCAATTCAAGACGACTTTGACCTACTTCGCGCACTACCGATTACCAACAACTCAGTTCAAGATGGCCGCCCAACCAAAGGGAGTGTTTGTTGTACTGGATCCGAAACGGCTAAATGACTCACTCCCACTCTCCGCGATATTCTGCTTTACACCCATGAAAATAGAAACCTTTATTTAATACACAAGCGTCCGCGCGTGAGATAGTTGGCGCATTGTGTCGTATTCTTAGGGTTTATTAATTTTTTGAAGCTACTCTTTCAACGAAGGTATATTTTACTTTGCAAATACGGCAAAAAGAAAAACAATATTATGTGACGAGTATAAAAGTATACAAATCGTTAATTTCATAATAAAATTATAGTTAATGTCAATGCCATTTGACTTAAATAAAGAATGTTTTATACAGCGCTAGTTGAATTTCATCGTTCCAATCTTGATCCATCGTGTTGAGCAAGCAGCATGCGGTGTGGCAATGCCTTCGAGACCTAAAATTCAGTTGTAACATTTCGTAAACGGCAAATTTAACGCGCTCGAGCTCCGCCCCGTGTTTTCTAATGCAACTCAATAAAATGTAGGTCACAGAACGACGTCGTCGGTTGCGACTGTCAGATAATATTCTGATTACACACGACACCTGAATTAGTTAGATACTAGGAATGACGCGGTAACAAAAGCAAAACATGAGCTCCTTATGGTTAAAATATGTAATTAAAAGCGGCATGCAAAATAAGACTTTAAAACTAAAAAACTAAAAAGCAAACAAAAACAAACAGCATCTACTATTTATAAAAATTGAACCACCGACACATCGTAACTGCTATCTGCGTCCCACTTTTTGTCGTCACTGATGTTATTATACTACTTATAACGAAATAATATTTTTCAGTATTTTTTTCATTTACCACTTTCGGTGCCAAGCACCCAGCATATGGGTCGAACAATAATTCGTTTGTGTTCTGACAACTCGCCTCCGAGACGTAGCTATACATAGCTATAGATGACTTGGCCGTTACGGGCATACAAAAAAAAAAATATTTCGAGCTTGGCAAGGAAAGTGTTAATATAGGACTGACATAATGCCTGTAATCCCCGAAGGGTTAGGCACAGGTGTACCTATTGTAGGTACACCCATATTAATATAGGAGCAGTTACTAATATTCTTCTCTAGACTATGCTCAGCGAAAAACTAACAATATTTAAGCGAATTATTAGAACTGCTCGTATATTATTATTTGAAGTGTTTTCTTTAAACACTTGGTAAAAGTTCAACATTTTCTATTAAATATGTTCGCATGTATCATTTATATGTTTGTAATATATCATTAGTGACGACAAACATCTCGAGACCTACATCGCAAACGATTTCGAGGAGTTGGTTATTTCGCCCTGCATGGTGTTGCAATGCTGTTTTGATTTGTTGCAGGTTGATGATCAAATGAAGCTGCTGCAGCATTCATGGTCGGACATGTTGGTGTTAGATCACCTGCATCAGAGGATGCACAATGGCTTGCCGGACGAGACTACTCTTCACAACGGCCAGAAGTTCGACCTTCTATGCCTGGGACTCCTTGGCGTCCCCTCGTTGGCTGATCACTTCAACGAGCTACAGAACAAACTAGCAGAGCTCAAATTCGATGTCCCAGACTACATATGCGTCAAATTTTTGCTTCTATTAAACCCTGGTTAGTATTTAGATAATTTTCATGTCTTTTATTTACTTTAGTTTTTATTTTTATTGTATATTTTTGGATGCCCCTAATGCGAATGATTTGTTAAGTTCTTTTGTTTTGTTTTATGTCTTTCTTGTATATATACGAAGTCCGTAAGTTGGTGTAATGACACGATTTCGTACATCAATTACTACACAATGTTGTTTTTTATTTTCTTGAAGGATTTTCTTGACGTTTCAGAAGTGAGAGGCATCGTAAATGTGAAGTGCGTCCGAGACGGTTATCAAACAGTTCAAGCTGCACTTCTCGACTACACGCTGTCCTGCTATCCTACGATACAGGTTAGTAGACCAGTTCCCTGGATTAGAGGACACGAATTTGACTACTGCATAGCCAATAACAACCTGAAACTTTCCGAACACCATGTCTTCATTCCGTAGTCGAAATCTACCCAAACTAGACACTCAAGGCTAATAAGAAACTTCAACCTTCTGTAGTTTAAATTTTTCTGACTCTAAACGAAAGATTCTACTTTTACGCACTTTAGGCGCTAAATTGAAAATTCATCGTCAAGCTTATTTCGATTAGATAAGGAAGAATTTATCTTCAAACAAACATACGGTCCCCTACTAAGTATAATATCCTAATATTTCAGGACAAATTCGGCAAACTAGTAATGGTTGTACCTGAGATCCACGCTCTGGCGGCCCGAGGAGAGGAGCACCTATACCAGCGGCATTGTGCCGGCCAAGCGCCCACACAGACCCTGCTCATGGAGATGCTGCACGCGAAGCGCAAGTGAGTCCCTCATTTAATCACTGACATACATTGTATTCGTCCTAACTCATCGTACAGCGACGTGGTCTGTTTCGATTACAATTTATATCTCTGAACCAAATACTTCGAACTCAAGTTTCCAAATGGGGACCATTATCATTAAGGCAGTTTCCTCTAGTTAGCAGATAAGAAATGCAACATATATCTCGTTCTAGGCCGAACGGAGGTGAAATGGTTAACCGGAATGCCGAGCACACGTCAACACTTGACCGATTGTATGTTATTCTATATCATATCATACTTTAATATATTTATATACCATAAACATTTATGCATTAAACTAGTGCCTCATACTAGGATCAGCTAATAATGTTGGTAACAGCTTTATCTTGAAAATATCGAGTCTCTATGTGCTCTACTTAAATAAATATAAAAAGATAAGGTTAAACATATACACAAAATATATATAAAAACACGTGCACATTGTTCAATTGGTTACTCATATTATAATTATGTTAATTGTAAATAACTATTTCGCTGATTAAGTACACACACCTAAGCAAGAAGACAGATGAACCAAAGTTATTTTACGCCAATACAAATAATATAACTAAGACCGCTGGAATGCCGAGAATTTTAAACAAACTGGACGTGGTAATTTTAATCGAAACAAGCCACATAACTAAGTCCAAACAAGCAGAACGTAGCCATTGTATTGAACTTACCACTTGAGACTCTATATTTTACTACTATTAATCCTCACAAACTTAAACCAGCGGAAACATAAGAAACCATACGTAACATATCGAAAGACTGTGTATTTTACCGACTTCCAACAATATTGGCTATTACAGTAATCAATATCTTTTGTATATACATCTCAATTTTTGGATTAGAGTTGCCAATTTTGAAAAGAATGTAATTATTTTAATATGTTGACAATGTTACTTAAATAAAAAAAAATGCTGCTTGGTAACTCTGTTCCACTATTATAATATACATATTATTATTTGCACCACGCTTTTATAGCTCATCACAATATATTTTACTTATTTACTTCATAGTATTACCTACAGTCTTCTTAAGTAAATAACATTTTATTAATGCATATTTATATATTATATTATTAATTCAGCTGATATTATGAAATTAAAGGTTGAATTGACTGGGGAAATTACCTTTAGTAAAGAAAACTGTATGGTTACAGAGTATATCATGAAAACAAAGACTATATGAGTACGTACGAAGTAGCTAACACCGCTAATCTAATAAAGCGCTAGGTACATAATGGTTTTATTAAATTAGCAGGATATAAATAATAACATTCTTGTTAGTCGTAGTAAATTTGGTTGTTGCTGGCACTACAATAGTAGTAGTTTTAAATATATTCATTCTTATAAATCTTAACTGGTAGTTTTTTTAATGAACATTAAATGGGACAATAGTAGTTTATGCGACTGTGCATAATGAAGGGCATTACAGGCTCGTTTCTTAATAGCATCACACGAGTGTTGTAATACCTAATTATGTATAGTTGCATACACTAATTTATCTACTCAAATATCATAAGGGCTCTATGATGGGTTCAGGAACCATAGGGAAATGACCAGCATTGTTACCAGTGTAATGCAATAAAAAATGTAGATGTTCAGATGTCTTTTTGATGGTCTTAATGTAGATACTAGAATAGCACACTCACTTGAATTTGACACCTGTTCCAAATTTAAACTCATAACCTACTGTTTTCAGTAGGTCATAACAGTTCCGTTTATTTCTGATGTTTGGTAATGCTGGTCATTGCCTATGGTTTTTGAACGCATTAGAGAGGGTTTATGATATATGGGTAGATAAAATATTTTTGGAGAGCGACTCATTCCGGAAAATATTTAACTGTTATGAGTTGTTACGGACAATCCAACCAATGCTTCAAGAGTTCAAAATGCAAAACAAAAACCCAGAGACTTTACTTTTTTATTTTCAAAACTAACAATTCTTTTTGGAGGAGACCTTAACTTGATAGTCTAATGTGCCTGAATATTATCCTCTTCATACAAAAAAAAATAAATTCAATCTTATGACTCTTTCTGCCACTCAGAGCATATGAAACCAATCAACAACCACTTAAGAGTGACTCGTTTATTAGCTTGAATTCGAAGTCGCCCAATTATAATGGCTAAAGACGAATAATGAAGCATTCTTTTACTGTACATTTTAAATTACTCAATCGACTTAGTGCATCTATGTATTAGGAAAATGATAAAATAAATATAGGGAGAAAAGAGAAACATTGAAGTTATGGTGTAATAGATGGAACCACTAACTTGACTGGGAATTGGGGTTTATCTATTTGGTGTATTTTGAAACAATACTT
Organism: Diarsia dahlii; assembly: GCA_949775195.1. Lineage (NCBI taxonomy): Eukaryota > Metazoa > Arthropoda > Insecta > Lepidoptera > Noctuidae > Diarsia > Diarsia dahlii. The sequence continues at coordinate 12,641,208 of OX459189.1, forward strand.
TTAGTGAGAAAAGCAGCTAATGAACACTAATAATTATGCAATCAATATTCTTAATGTTCTAGCTTCAATAAGACTGTACCTAATCTAGCGCATTTTTTTTTATTTGCCGGTAGGTATGATATCTCGTGAATATTCAAATTTATTAAAATTTGTTACATCAGTGTTCTCACTATAATGCGTCAACGCATTATTGTGTGAATATTATCCACAACCTAAACTATCCAAAAAATACCAAACGTGGTTTAAATGATTAGTTGTTGTAGCTTTCGTGTCCGTGCATCCATTGTTAATTATAATATTGTGCTGATAAAATATGGGAGGATCAAAATGAGGATGGTCTCATATCAGACAATCTAATATAAAAGACCATACGTACTCAGAATACGTTTACTTTAATCTAGATATTCTAAGTTGTAAACACCGGGAGATATCTTATTGAATATCAAAAGGGTTTACGTGGGGGAATATAGGGCCTCGCAAAGCATTGTAGCCAAGATGTGTACACTATAAGAAACTGCTCTGTGTGTATCAGGTGCGGATTCCTGCCTAGCGACGCGATTGAGCAACAATCGCCTATATAGAGTAAGCATTCTCGTAATAAACGAACACACTGAGACCATCCTCGCACTTACTACTTGCACATTTACAATAATATTATTCTCCTTTATGATTTTCTGGCACTTTTTTCACTGCAAGTTATTTTAATTTTAGTCTACTGTATGGTTACAGGCACTATCACTTTATTACCTACAATAAACAAAATATTTATACTTTTTATGTTGTTTATTGCGCGAATTGGCATATTTCTAAAAAACTGTATGATGAAATCATCTCGGTTATACGCGGATTCTTGTCAGGTTTCGAAAGAACTGGTTGGCAAAAGTACATAATTGTGTTGAATGCGCGCGCGATTATTTTTGGGCGGTAATACCAAAAGATTTACGTTACTTCACTATTCGGAGTGCGTATTGATTAACGTGTTTATGTCATACACAAGAGCTGACGTCGACACTGACCGTCCAGGTTACGTAACCAAGCTGTGGGTTGCTAGTGTTGCTACAGACTCTGCTAGATACATTGACTAATCAATGGCGGGGCTTGAAATCATGCAAAATACCACCGCGGGCATTTTTGCATTTGTACTGTTACTTGTAAAAGATTTTATACCGTTCATATCTAGAAAAACATTTATTTTTATATTTTTTAGGAATAATGCAAGGACAGTTTACAATCGTTATTAATTACATCTTACTAAAATTCAATCTCAAATCAGTAAACAAAAATCAATTTGAAAAATATATTATGTGGAAGGGTTAAAAAATAATAGATTAAACTATTTAATTATTACATTTAAGTTCTAAGTAACGTGGCGAGAATACTAATCGCACGCGCATTACATAAGACTTATTTATACCACAAAAATAAAATTATAAATAAACTGGACAGGGTGAGTTTTTCATATAGTATTTCAAGTTGAAATTCGTTACAACGAAAAATAGAAAAGAAAAGTTGGTAACGAACGTATTTTTGAAAACTGTAACACTATTGGTGTTACAGTTTTCAAAAATACGTTCGCTTTAATAAAACAGTACTCTAATAACATAATTTGTAAAAAAATACAGTACAATCAATATTATCATTCTCCTGTTAGGAAAATTTATTTAGGAATACATCATTACACAGGATTAAAAAAAAAGATGATTCAAACGTTTTATAATCACGCGAAAAAGTGTCCTAGTTATATTTTTTCTTGAAAATGTAATATTTAAATTTTGATTTATTTACCCGACTGCGGTGAAGCCCAAAAGGAGACTTATTAGTTTAGGATTTCGATCTGAAATGCTATTTCTTAAACTTATCTCTGTACATTATTCCAGAAAAACAAAACAGCATTTATTATTTCTCTTCTTTTCACTAATATTGCCTTGACACCTTGTTTTTTTTTATTTATTTTTTTATCTGAGTTTGGGTTTTAGTTTTATGATTTGTTTGGCTTTAAGAACTTGCTAAGAATGCTGAATCTTGATGTATGTATGCACCGCATTTATTCAGGACTTACATCCATAAATGCATTTTTGAATTTAAAAGTGTGTACGGATATCAAGACTCGGCGACTTGGTTTCCTTTTGGGTCGGTATATATGTTAATGTTCTTATGTGACCCAGTTACTAACGCAGCACAATTTCCGTTTCCAGATCTTGAAGTGTCAGTGAAGAGAATCAGACCAGAAATGCGCCAAGCGCTCCCGACACCGCATCAGATAGAATATGCAACAAACTTTACTTATTAGTTAGGTTTAGTTATAACTTGGTGTGTGATTATCAAATGTAAGTTATTGCGCCGAGCGCCGGCCGGCGGTGCCGCGCGTGCCTAGTCCGATACAGATAAAACAAATATTTATCTACCTATTGTCTGTAAAATAATATACAAATATTATACACCAGTCTTGTGTAGCTATGGTTAATTTATTAAGCAGTCTATATCGTGTTACTTCAAAATTGAGTAAGTACATTGTATAACTAGGTTCTCTTTAACTCCGGTGCGTAAGTAAAGGGAAATATTACAATACATATTTTAGGAAAGTGTCTGTGATTATAAACGAAGAAATTTGATGAAAACCGTTTTTAATGTTAGTTGAAATGATCATTATGTGTAATATAATTATAAATGTTAGTTGTATTCAGTACCATACGTAGATACAATATATTGTGGTCGCGCAACGCAACAGGCGATGCCCGATTTTTATTTCTTTGACGTTACTTATTAAATTTACGGATTATCTTCTTTTTAAGACTATAAAGCACTTTACAATTGAATGTATATTAAATTGTCTTCTCTGATATCTTATAATACGTTGTGTTCTATAGCTTGTATGTGTCGCGCCGAGTGATTGTTGACGGAGTGAGAATGTTGCAGTGAGCGACTACTTTAAGTATAGATATTGGGCTTGATTGAGATATGAAAGAAATTTTATCGAATGTTGATATTGGTCTATGTGTATTATATAATGTATAAAAAATGAGTAATTAATCGCAAATATAAATCAAATTTTAAAAATTTACCGTTGTTCCTTAAAAATGTTATCAGAATGTTGTATAAAATTAATCAAGTATTGTTTTTTATCGGCCATACCAGTACAAATTCAAACTATAATCCTTGTAAATAACATAAACACATACAGTGATGTGTCCTACTTATGATTGTGTAATTATGTAAAATATTCTCAACATACGTGCAAGAAGCCTTAAAAATCATAGATTTTTAAAAATATATGGGTACTAGCGTCTATCGGCTAATGGCCGAAGAAGGCGATGTATTTTTATATAAAACATATTGTTCTTTATTAACATATATAATATGTTAACTGAAAGTACATGATTTCGTATTTTTCTAACAAATAATATAGTAGCGTACGTAATCAAGTGTAAAAATCTACTTTTAAAGTGGAAGTGATTATACATAATATTGAATATAAAGTGTTATCAAATATATATGTAATACAGTCATAGCTACGTTACAAATTTAATTTGAGAACGTTTTCTTTTTACTACGGTGTCAATTTGATAAAGAATACTGCCCATTAGACCACTGTCTGTTTGTTACGAGTTCTGAGCATGGAAAGGTGATGGATGCAAGTGAACACTTGTACCTCTACGTATCGAACGAATCATTTAACTAATTATAAATTGTGATTTGACGGTTTGTGTTTTATAGTGAACGTTTGTAATTCAAAATTTTGTTTAACGTAATATCAATGCACCAAGTGCGAATGTTTAGGTAGTAGGTTGCGTCAACGAGTAGATTATGGTTATAAATTACGATGGTTTATTCATTTGGCATAGCTTTGTTTTTATATAAGCTCTCATGTGTACAGTAATACTATGGCACCGTATTTTATCTACAAAACCGTCCAGTGAACACTCAGATTAACACTGTAATTATAGCATCATGATATTGTGTTACAAATTCACGATCGAAACTTTGTATAGATAGACGTGATACTAGTTGGGATGCGAAGGTACAATAGATACAGAGCGTGGTACCTGTATAGATAAATAGACAAACAACTTTAAAAAAAGTTCCTTAAAAAACGTTGTTGTGGTACAATTTTTAAAATATACACAATTCTTGAATGAGCACTGTTGAAAGTTTTATAAAAATTTATTTACGACTGTAACAGTTTTAAGTTATTTGCCGTGTTTAATAACAGCATATTTAATATTCATTCTAACATTTCGTCTAAACTTTTTTATTCGATGACCACATATTTTAATGTAAATACATAGTTAAAACCGTTATATTAAATCTTCACGTATGTGTACGTCTTGTTATAAGTTTAATGCTAAAATAGGTACATAAAGAAGCTCCGATATAGGAAGAAATTGTTTGGAATAAGCACGTACTGTTTGTAATATTCATTTCATTCATAAAACTAAATGTTTTCGTTCATTGATTTTATATACTTTTATGAGAGCACTTTTTCCTGTGATCTTGAAATCGTCCTTAATCCAAAGTATTCTTCGCTAACGTCACTTTGATTCTACATCGCAAACGATGAATGGAAAAGAATTAAAGTAACTCGCAGCTTCTCTCGTTTAAGCGCTTTATCGAAGGCAAAGCTGATCTGTGATGGTATGACTTAGTTAAGTACATTAGACGGCGTGGGTCATATTCGCTCGCTTGGCAGCGCGTACAGCGATTCTGACCAATTTTAAACAAAACACCCGTTTGTCCAGTGCAGCTTTAAAATAGACCTCGTCCATTGACTAGGTTCATGGTTGAAGTCGGTGAACTAAGAATCTTACTTAATACTGTCGTTGTTACAAAACATTAGCACCGATAGGTCGGAAGCCGTTTATACCTCAATGTCAGACTCCTTTCATTAGATCTGGGAATTTTTTACCAAACATGTTACCATTTTAAATATTAATATTTTATCATCAGTCACATGGATATTTCTGCTTAGATATACAGTATTATTTTGATAGATATATTATTCAAGCAACATTCACGGTTCTAATTTAAGGAGTCTCATCTTATTGCCTCGGGGCAAATACCTACTTGCATACATTTCATTACAAATAGTATAATATTTTATGTATTTACATTTCCTGGAGCTTATTTGCCTTAGACGGTGCGTATTACCAATGAATGTAACATGCAATCCAATATTATTAATGAACGAACAAATATCTTATTAATAGCACTAATTAAATCCTTTCCACGCTGAAAATTAAATGAACACAGTTGGTTGTTATTATTAAGGTAAAGGCACACTAACTTGTCCGCGCCGAATGAAACGTTATACCAAACGTTATTTAATCTTCTAATTCGGCGTTAAAGGGGTTTGAACTTTTTTGTATGGGAGCTGGCATATCGACCCACCGCCATTTTGATTTTTTTTTGAAATCGCGGCCCACGATGAAAGTGGTATGTATGGATAGAGGACATATAGACGAACAAAAAATGTCCAGTAACACGGTACCCCAAGTGTCACGTTACCGAGATATTTGAAGGTAAAGATGGACATTTGTTGAGTACAATGACCACATAAAATTTAGACCTTTTACGTGTCTATATGCTTTGATTATTATTATTACTGGTTATTGAAAGAGAGTAGGTACATTACATACTACTAGGAGCACGAGAAAACTATTCTTTGACATAACATAGCGTTTCATTGCGATGCGAAGCGATTTTCTCGTGCGCCTAATAATATTCAACCTGGGAACGATTATTTGGATACAATTTAACGCCTATACACGTAATAAGTAAATTTTTAATGATTGTCCAAACATACTACTTTCATTGTGGGCAGCGATTTTGAACAAAAATCAATATGGCGGGCAGGTTGATATGCCACATCGGTTCTATCCCCCTTGTAGAATAGGGGATCGGACAAAAGCGACTTTATTGTGCGTATAATAATAATCAACCTGGGAACTATTATTTGGATATAATTTAACGCCTTTACACGTAAAAAGGCTATATTTAAAAAAATATTAAGTAATATTGTCGTTGTACTCATTTGTCGATCTTCAACTTCAAATGTCTCGGTAACGTGACACTTTGGGTACCGTGTTACTGGACATTTTTTGTTCGTCTGTATGTCCTCTATCCATACATACCACTTTCATCGTGGGCCGCGATTTCGAAAAAAAAATCAAAATGGCGGACAGGTTGATATGCCACATCGGTTCTATCCCCTTTACGACGTTCCATAGGATTATAAACAAGTAATTGTAAAACTCGATTCTTTTGTGTTCGTTTCGTTTACCTTAAATAGTATTATCATCCATAAAATGTACCTACTTATTTATAACACAACTGATTCATTATATTGTTCTAATGTAACATCATAAAATAATGTATTTATCAAATATTATACTAAATAAGTGATCAGGTGTATGCATTACGATGTAGTCACCCGCCATCTAGTTGGCGGCTAAGCGCAAAGTTAAAGAGACGTGTGCCATTCATGTGGCCGCTGGGGTTGACCTGTTTCAGGATACTGACCATCCAACACGAACTCACTCGAACCAGTGATTCGCTCACCCCTAATTACTAACTACCCCACGCGGTTCACTTTTCTCTTGAGCACGAACAAAGGCTACATTCTCGACAATAAACGGTTCAACATTAAGGTGCCAGTGTTCATTAATAGTTTTTTGTTAGTCGGTTAATTTGCTATCACATCTTTTGTCATTCGCTTCATTTGATTTAATCAACTATAATTTTATCCTTTAAATATTTAATAGATTTGAATATATAAAATCTATAAAAATCTAAACCTACTATTTACGTCTAAGTTTAGGTTGTATTGCACAACGTAAAGTTGTTTCTTAGCGTACGTTATGTAAGTAATATCTATATTTATGACTTAAAATTATAAGTATTTTAATGTTAAGGTACACGAGAGTGTTCTATGTAAATGTAAATTTTGAGTTCAACTAGATTGTAAGTGATAGATATTAACAAACTACGCAGCGGGATGATCGCGTCCCGCGTCACGCCGCGTGTGGCGGGAGCGGGGCGCGACGCTCGTCCGAGTCGGGCACTGTTACTTCGCTCAGATTCGCTCGCGCAGCGTAACGTATCGTACCCGATGTACGGAGTACGGTGTACAGACAGTAGCGCGTTCGGTTCACTCGCATCTAATCGTTTCATCATCACGTGCTTTGCTTGATAATAACTATGTTAGGTGATCGGTCGCCGATGACTATGTACGCGTCGCACACATTCCAAAATATCGCTAACGTAACGCTAAATGACGCGCATAGACAAAGCGTTACAATTTGTAAGTTTACCACTTTGTTGTTCATTAACGATAAGTTAGGATTAATCTCAGTCGATGTTGTTTAACTTTAGTCTGTGTATAGTATTCTCGTGGTTAAGTTTATGTGAGGATGTGAATTTGAGCGAATCGACAGGCCTCAACCTGAAGGGTTCATACTAGCTGTAAATCTTAAGTACCTAAGTGATAATTTCTGTTGCACCTAACTTTGTTTCGCGCGCCGTGTTAGTTCTACTTTATCAATTGTACATATACATAGGGCGAGGTATACAGTTTTCATTCGTCTTAAATGGTTATTGTTGTATTTGAAAAAAATGGGGCTGGCAAATACCAATGCAATGCAATTGCAAATGCAAATTAAAGTAAATCCTAAACTGATACCATCTTAGATGTATGGCTATTTATGTGTTATAGTTAGTGGTGAGGTCAGGAGTCCAGAGCGGGGTTTGCGAGACGGCTAAGCTGTTAGCTTAAGTTTGTAGTAGTATACGAGTACCATGTTCCGGTCACGCACAACGAGCTCGGTCCCGGACAGGCGAGCCGCCGCGAGTGGAACACGACCCTCGCAACTCGTTCCAGCGACCGCTCTTATACTTATTATGTTATTATAGTATAATAACATAAGTACACCGGATAATGTTCAGCCACGAAGGCTTATTGTGAGGCTGCTCCTATTTTAACTGAACGAGTGTTCGCTACTTAACTTAACTTAGCTGTATTTAAACGAATCACGTTTAATCACATCACTGCTAACATCACTTATTGTTAGAAATAATGTTTTCTACATCATAATATAATACATGTACTATAAAATGTGAACTTGTCACGGCACGACTAATTATAACACATTTCCTCCTAAGGACTTAATATTGATACTTAATAAATGACTACTGAAAATGTCACCCATCGCAACTTCATTGCAGTTCAGTTAGAGTGGAGCAACCAGCAGTAGCTACCACAGCCACATAATTATGTACCGTGTCATTACCTCACATTTGCGTCTTTTATACAATTTAAAATAATAGTTATTGTTGTCGCTAAATCTTTAAACTTATTTTTATTGTCATTATTGTTTAGCGGTGTCATTAAGTTTAAAACACGATGATCTATTTTTAGATGGCAACATAGATGATATGTAAGGCGGTGTGAGATGTCGCCCGAGCATCTTCAATGTATTTATTTTCATGGTGATTAATAAATATTGAGACGCACGTACGCGCCGGCGGCGAGGGCGAGCGCTCGCGCCGCCGCCGTTATTGTAGAAATAAATGATATTTTCGTTTAAATAATTCTCATTTTATTTCTTCCCGTCCTTATGTAAATGTTGTCAAACTGAATACCTTTATTGGGAAAATCGCCATGAATAAGTAGGACTCTTACCTACTTGAGCCCCATTGCTTTAAGATTTTCATTAACCAGAAGGTGTCAACAGGACCCTCTTAAAGTCTAAACCTACGCCGGCGCCGCCAGCCTGTAATGTAAGTGTTGTGAACCTGAATACCTTTTTTGGTATGGGAAAACCATTGCCTTTAGTAAGGAAGTTCTCTTTCACGCAAAAACTACTGAACAGATTTGGATTAAACTTGGCACGCAGATAGTTTATAACCCAACAACTACCAAACTCCGGGCGAGCGAAGCCACATCCATAAGTATGTCACTAAGAAAATTCAAATGAGGTAAGAATATTTGTATTGGTTTGAATAAATGATTGTTGTTTTATACCGTGCACAAAGAGCTGTTTCGGCAAGTTAAATGTTTAGTAATCATTTAAAACTAGGTCATGCCTCATCCTTATCTACACCAAATGCGTTGTTAGTTTAATCAAGTTAATAAGAGGCGTCACAAGGTAATTTACCCAATAGTGTACCAGTCACCAGCACCAATGTGTATCTATTAAACTGTAAGTGTACCTAGATTAAATAAATAAGTATGTAAAAGTTGATTCCCAAAACCATAAAGGACATCATCCACATTTCATACAGTTTTGGTCCAAAAGTAAAAGTGCCGGCCAAATAAAAAAAGTGTTTTATTCTGATAGAACTCGTCCGCCTTAGAATTTCTTTATATGACACCAAAGCTGTAGCATCACTATACTTGGTATTATTTGAGTTCTAAAAATACTTTACAAAGCTCAATTAGGTACCACTGCCACTGACTCACTGATTGACAGAATTGTTCTCCCAGATGGTGGATGGGGAGGTGGGTATATTTTGACAGATTCGTAAACAAAGTAACTCGTAAGTATGGGAAAAGTGCCAAACCTCCCCTTTTCCCCCCCTTTCTCCCCCCTCCCTATCGTATCTCGGAAACAAAGAGACTTTACGTGTTTTTTTTAGGGATTCGCATAGAGAAAGCTCGGGGAAGTAAAAACCATTTATCAATGTTGACCCCCTTGCCCCCCTTCACCCCCCCCCCCTTTAGGCGGATCTCTGAAGTTAAGAGACTTGGAACATATTTTTTTTCAGATTCATTGAAAGGAAAAATGTATGAAAAATCAGGTTTTTTTAACATGAATAGCACCAAGTATATTGGTGCTACAGCTTTGGTGTCATATAAAAAAATGCGAAGGCAAACGAGTTCTTTCAGATTAAAGCACTTTTTTTTATTGGCCGGCTCTTTGACATTTGGACCAAAATGGATGATGTCCTTTGTCAAAATTATGGTTGCAAAGTTGGAAGGGTTTGAACGTGGCCGCGCCATCGAAACGCGGAGAACCGCGCGGCCACGGAGATCTTTAAAACTAAGCGTTGCAGAGACCTGAAATTTAGGTAAATAACAGATCGAATATGTAAAAAAAATGTAAAAATATAGAAAAAAATCCTAGGTTTATAATTTAGGAGCTGTACAACTAAAACACCCATGGCCGCGCCATTGAAACGGTGAAAACCACGTTATCGTCGATATCTCGCTGAAAAAGCATCGTAGAGGTCTGGAGTTTCTTGTAAAACCTAGATTTGAATTTGTCAATCATTGTAAAAATACACAAAAATATCCTAGGTTTACATTTTAGGAGCTGTTAGACTAAAACCCCATGGCCACGCCATTGAAAAGGTAAAAAACCACGTAATCGTCGATATCTCGCTGAAAAAGCATCGTATAGGTCTGGAGTTTCTTGTAAAACCTAGATTTGAATTTGTCAATCATTGTAAAAATACACAAAAATATCCTAGGTTTACATTTTAGGAGCTGTTAGACTAAAACCCCATGGCCGCGCCATTGAAAAGGTAAAAAACCACGTAATCGTCGATATCTCGCCGAAAAAGCGTCGTAGAGGTCTGGAATTTCTTGTAAAACCTAGATTTGAATATGTCAAATATTGTAAAAATACGCAAAAAAAAAACGACGCCTGGCACGGCTTTGACGTGCTTGACGTTCAACAGGCCTTTGACCGGGTATGGCATAAGGGATTACTATATAAAATTAAGTTACTGCTTCCTCACAGTTTCTATCATAATATACTGGAATCATACCTCAACAATAGAATATTCCAAGTGAAAGAAGATGACTGCTCGTCTGGTTTTCACGAGATACTTGCTGGTGTGCCACAAGGCTCCGTTCTCGGCCCGGTTTTGTACACCATAATATACATCAAATCTTCCACTAACACCTTTTTTTTTTTGGTGGGTGGAAAATCATCGAATAACCCCCCCCCCCCCCGCTCTTGGGCAGAGCGAAGGGGAGTGTCAGACTTCTACTGACTAAAAACCAAACCCATGTTCCTTCTTCGCCCTTGTTTCGGAGCCGCGTTATCCTTTCGATAATCCACAGCCCCGACGGGCGTCGGCCCTTGCGGGCCCCTTCCATGTTGCTGACATCTCTTTGAGGCGCGCGTGGAACACGAACGCGCCGCCGACACAGTCTGTTGCCGTCATGACGACGGCCGGACGGCGAGCTAGCCCGTTACTCACCGTCCACAAGCCCGCGTCTACGGTGGCCGGAAGTCACCACGTGGCCCAGCCCACCAGAAGGAGGCGACGGCGTCCCATTCCTCTTCGCCCCGGACCATGGCTTGCACCAGGGCCACAGTGTGCTCCACCATGTCCTCCGGTCGATCCTCGCAGTGGAAACATCCGGGCGTTTCCTCCCGCGTACCTCCCGAAACACCCGTGTCCGGTGAGGACCTGCGTCAGACGGTAAGTGAGGGCGCCGTGGCGCCTCTCCAGCCACTCCTCAAAGAGGGGACTAAAGCTCCTCATCCCCCATAGAAAAGGGAGGATCCTCCGACCGGACGGGTGTTGTGTCCGGCGGGCTAACTGCCCGACATTTGTAAGTCGGGAACTCCTATATAGGCTTATGTCGCGGATAATGTTGATAGCGCGATGTAGGATTTTTTGTCGATCGTTGTTAGTACGCAGGTGTTGCGATAGATGTCGCTAGTCGCCACACCTTGATGAAATAAGCAACTGGTTTGACAAATGGCGTATAAAAGTCAGTGCTGATAAATCATTGCAGGTCACCTTCACACTGCGAAGAGAAACTTGTCTCCCTGCTAACCTTAGTAGAAGGGAGTTGACTCAGAGTGACACAGCTAAATACCTCGGACTACACTTGGACCGCAGGTTGACATGGCGGAAACACTTAGAAACAAAACGTAATCAGGTCAACCTCAAATACAAGGGCCTGTACTGGCTCCTGGGTAGAAACTCAAAACTGTCACTGGACAACAAGCTCCTAATCTACAAGGCTGTCACAAAACCAGTCTGGACCTACGGAATTCAGTTGTGGGGAGCCTGCTGTGATTCCAATATAAATATCATACAAAGAGTTCAGAACTACATCCTGAAGCAAATCAGCAATGCACCCTGGTTCATTAGAAACAGTGAAGTACACAAATACTTGAACATGCCAACAGTGAAAGAAGAGATAAAGACTTCGCAGGCAAATATAAAACAAGACTGGACAACCATCCTAACCAGCTCGCTGTCCAGCTCACATTACCTGACTGTCTAAATCGCCTGAAAAGGCGCAGAACCTTAGATCTCGGCGGCGGCGACGTTGATTAAGCCAATATATTAATATGGAGGATGTTCCTAGTGGGGTACATCTCCTCAAGAATAATATCCATATAACACACCTGCTCATAGACTAATTGCAAGCTTGAAGAAAAAGAAAAAAAAACCCATCGACAGAACCCTGAAGACACATTGCTTCCAAAAACATTACAACATAGAGCTCATAGAGGAGTGGTGTGACTACTCAGGTTTATTTAGATTTACAACGATGGATCAAAAACCGACTGGGACAGGCGTCGGGGTGTTCTCCGACGACCTAAACATTAAAATATCCGAACCACTTGGAATGCTTACCTAACTCTGTTTACAAGCAGAGTGTGTAGGTATTATCCAAGCGGCACACGCTATAGAGGCCAGGGAGGTTACTGATACCAATATTCGAATACTCTCCGACAGTGCCTCAGTTCTTCAATCCCTGAAGAGTAATCAGATCACGTCAAAACTGATACTAGAATGCCACAAAGCCCTAGAACGAATCACGGTAATAAATCACAACACGGTAACGCTACAATGGATTAGAGATCACAGCGGATCACTTGGAAACGATGCGGCCGACGAACTTGCCAGAAGAGGACCCAGCACAAAACCTTACGGACCCGAACCCATTGTGCCCATCCCTTTTAAGCAGCTAAGAAGCTGGTTAAAAGATCATACTCGAATACAAGCGGAGAAATGGTGGAGCTCGACACCTGTGCCCGTAGCATGGCGATTCTATCTCTATTCTACCAAGTCCAAGAATAGACAAGGTTTTTCCAAACAATTTGACATGAAACCTTCGATTCTTCCGTCGACAAAACCCGTTTCTTCGGTGGTCATGCTAAGCTAGCAGGATGTAGGCAATCCAAGGAAGCTATGCCATCCCTGGATATAAAGCTGACCAGGCCCCTTCTGCGCCTGGACAGAGATAGCCTGCGCCTGGTGGCGGGGACCATCACCGGACATTGTTCACTGAATAAACATTTTCACACCCTTTAAAGGAATCACTGACAGTCCCCTGTGCAGGGCATGCATGGAGGCGGAGGAAACTGTGGCGCATGTGCTCCTTGAGTGCACAGGCGTTACCAAGATTCGTGAGGAGACCCTGGGAACACCACGATCCCTGGCGGATGCCCTGAGGAGACCGGGAAGTCTGATCTGCTTCTGGAGGGAGGTGGGCTGGTTGGAGTAATCGGCCACCACGGCTCACGCACAATGGTCTACCTTAAGGACTAAGTGCGGAAACCTGAACCCCATAAAGAAGAATGGATCACTCAGACGGCATATTGGAGGAAAATATAAAGGTTAATAACTTTGAAACGGGACTTGCAATTGAATTTTGAAATTGTTAGTAGCTTCTAACAATTTTCCTCAATTTTTCAAAAACGAAATAAGTAGGTACTGCGAAGGCTTTATATTCTGAGATATCAATATGACGTTTTCTTAAAGTATGCGATGTGAGTGATCCGCCTTGTTGGCCATATCATTTTTGTCTCGGGTTTAACAAATTTCTTAACTTGGTCATAATGTTTCAACAATTTTTAACTAAATCCACCTCGATTTTTGTTAAGATTGAAGAGAGGATCACCACAGAACATATATACTCTAGCCTAGCGGAGGATCACTCAATCCACATGCACATGTTAGTAGATTACTCATAGTTTCTTTTTACGCAACTGCAAGGAATGAATTATGTTTTTTATATAATTATTTTTTTTATTTATATTTTCCGATTTACATAATTATCTACTAACCGAAAACTATGTCCACAAACCAAATAAGAGGGCTCAAACTAATAATATAATAATAAAACAACTAACGCCATCTACCATCATTTAACGCAACTAATATTACAGCAACCTTTATCTCTACTAAAGCTATCTACTTTAAAATATATAATAGCGCCATCTATCTATTTGTCAAGACACTATAATGATGTGTACGATTTAAAATAATACTAATTTGTCGTTCTAAGCATTCATTTATTATTATTTTGGAAATATTACTGTAAATCATTATTACATTTGTTACTTTATGAATCCTATATGATCTAATATGTTATATTCTTGTGATGTTTTTGTAATGAGTATTCCGAATATTTTACGAGATTATAAAGGCGATTGTAGGTCGTCATGCTGGACTCGTTCGGAGAGTTTGTTTGTGTTGGCAGCTTCGTAATTTTTGTTTGAAAACAATTTTAAAGTGAGTGTGTGCCTATCATTTCCCCTTCTGAACTCCAATTACACTAAGCACGCACTAAGTAACATTTATAGATCTCATTTTTTGCCCACAGTTGGTCAAAGGCCTGACCTATATCCTTCCAGGTCTTAGTTAAAAACAAAGAAAGTTTAAAGAAGAAAGATACGAAGACTGGTCATCATTTCACCAGCCCAAAATATCAGAATTAATAATAATTGGCCCAATTCTGTAACTTAGAGATAAGCAACATGCCATTGTCACTCTATCGACACACTACAGACATTATTATGCAATAGGGAAAAGAGGTGTCGTTGTTCGATGGCTTCACAATGGCAGTTCGATAGCCAAAATGTAGCCAAACACGATAGACACAACTGTCAGATTTCACTTGAAATATATTTACAGACTACCAATAAAGTCCTACTATGGCGTTTCAATGTCACTACAGTGGCAAGTCAATGACCATAAATATTTGTAGAATACCAAATGTCAATGAGTAGTCTATTGAGACACAACCGACACACTATCGACGCACTATTGATAAGTTAGCTATTTTACAGAATTGGGCCCCAGACCTTATCCCCATTTATTTGGGGTCGGCACAGTAAGTATTTTACTTCCATACTTCACTAATACTCGTCGTCACAGCTGTCACCTCCTTTCCAGTCATACCAGTCCAAAACAAACCATCTAAAATATATTTATAATGCAATAAAAAGGTAATGCGTTGACCAAAAGATTTCGTCGTCTTGCGTTGAGCCTGAACTCAGATGTTCTCGAAGTAAAGAAGATGACCTCGTGGTAAAATAATAACAGTCGCTTGGGTCGATCCTAAGGATAAGCTGCGCTAGGCTAGGTTGGTCCGTGGATGGGTGACCACACATTACCTACATTCCTGTGTTTTTTCTGTGCCTTCGAAAAAAGTCGTTGGTCCTGGTTGTCATTTGTAAATCTTTGTCAGTCGTTATAGGTAGTCTGGTATGGGGAACTGGGTGAAATAATCCACAACGAAAGGACTGATCGCCCGCCTGTGTGTGCCGGCGTCCACGAAGATAAATAGAAAATACAGGTAGTCAGTGGCCCAGAGGCTGACCACCAGTATTTCAGTACTAACTGGGTTGTGGAGGTCAGATAGGCAGTCGCTCCATGTAAAATACTGGTATTCAGCTGCATCCGGTAAGACTGGAAGCCGACCCCAACATAGTTGGGAAAAGGTTAGGCAGATGATGATGACTGTAGGTAAGGAAGAGATGGAAGGACACGAACAAGGACAAGAACAGGTTCGATAATGCAGATAGATCTAATGGTAGTTTCACTGCGAGTACAAAAAGACAGACTCGTAGTTGGGTTTCAACTTTGATATGGACGGAACATGAATCCGCAAACTAAAGTTATCTAAAAAAAAATAGGTAAAAAAACTTTTTAAGTTAAACGGTTTTATGTTAAACATACATTGCAATGTTTAAGATAAATGTACTAAAAACCAAAAAATAATAAAATAGATACAGTCGTGGGAATTATAAACATATGCATAGACTAGACTAAAATAAAACATAAAACCGTTTAACTTAAAAAGTTTTTTTACCTATTTTTATTTTCTAGTTTTTATTTCGCATTCTGTTTAATTCATTTAATTCATTACCTTTCATTTGATACCCATTTTGATGGGATTGATAAAACCTAAGTTATCCGCCATTTTGTAGAGGCCACCATCTTGGATTTTAATTTTATATAGTACATTGTATTATACTGGTTGAGCACTTTCATTTGATACCCATATTGATGGGATCGATAAAACCTACGTTATCCGCCATTTTGTAGCGGCCGCCATCTTGTATTTCAATTTTTTATAGTATATTGTATTCTGCTTGTTGAGCCCTTTCATTTGATACCCATATTGATTGGATTGATAAAACCTACGTTATCCGCTATTTTGTAGCGGCCGCCATCTTGGATTTCAATTTTTTATAGTATATTGTATTCTGCTTGTTGAGCCCTTTCATTCGATACCCATATTGATGGGATTAATAAAACATAAATTATCCGCCATTTTGTAGCGGCGGCCATCTTGAATTTATAATGATAATGAATAAACATAATTGTATTGTCACCAAAATCCAAAGTGTATACAAAATTTCAGATTAATCGGTTGACAGGAAGAGGGTGAAATTTGAATTACTAAATTTGACCCAAGAATAATAAATAAAACAAACGGGGTGAGCTAAATAAAAGCGTTTAAAAATAACCCGCGACTTCGTTTTATCGTGGATTCACGTTCCGGCAGTATATCAGTATTGCACAGATCCACGTATCAGTTCCGGTGTATATATACCATACATTAGGCTAACAAAGGGTCATACATATTTACTATTTAATTATGTAACATCGAAACAAAAGGAAGAAGTGTAGTGACTAGGGTTATGAAGGTGAGATAGCCGCATTAGGTTAAGACTGGAAGCCGATTCCAATATAGCTGGGAAAAGGCTAGACAGGTGAGTATAGAGTTGTAAATGTCTGATAAGCAGTCGCTCCACGTAAAATACTGGTATTCAGCTGCATCCGGTTAAGACTGGAAACCGATTCCAATATAGTTGGGAATAGGCTAGACAGATATATATTAGTAAATGCGATTTTTAGGGTATTGCCATTTTTGTAAACTAAAGGAAAATCTATTTTTGTAAAAACATTTTTAGAGAGTTATTGTTTGTTTTATTTCATTAGAAAAGTTTGTTAGGTTTAAGAAATCTCAAAGTAAAATACTTTTTTTTATTATATCTCGATTAAATTTATGAAACCCCTAGCCGAACGCGTAGGTATTGTCTGTTTATGAGAATTAAACTTACGATAGACAGAAAACTTGTTAGTTTTTTAAGGAAATCAACTCAATCTAAATTGCTTGTTCGGATTTTAACTTTGGTTATTGTAGTAAAACCATAAAATAGTTCAAAGAAATATTTTCTTCGAACTATTTATGAACTATTCTCAATCAAGTAAATCCTAATAAATAGAGAAATTAATATAAATCATCTAAAAAGTAGTGGAAGGAATGAAGGAAGACCCCCTGTTTAATAAAAATTACAAGTTGTAAATTGTACTTATTTGTAGTTTACAAGTTACAATTTTACCAAGGCGGGAAACTGACAAAGGGGTTTGAACTTTTTTGTATAGAAGCTGGCATATTGATTGACCCACCGCCATTTTGAAATTGGTATGTATGACTTGTATGAGTAGAGGACATCTAGACGAACAAAAGACGTAACACGGTACCCCCAAGTGTCACGTTAACGAGATATTTGAAGGTAAAGATCGACATTTATGAGTAGAATGACCACATAAAAAATAGACCTTTTACGTGTCTATAGGTGTTGATTATTATTATTACTGTTTGTTGAAAGAGCGTAGTTACAGAACATTACATACTACTAGGAGCACGAGAAAACTATTCTTTGACATAAAATGTCGTTTCATTGCGATGCGAAGCGATTTTCTCGTGCGCCTAATAATATTCAACCTGGGAACGATTACTTGGATACAATTTAACGCCTATACACGTAATAAGTAAATTTTTAATGATTGTCCAAACATACTACTTTCATTGTGGGCAGCGATTTTGAACAAAAATCAATATGGCGGGCAGGTTGATATGCCACATCGGTTCTATCCCCCTTGTAGAATAGGGGATCGGACAAAAAAAACTAATTAGTCCGTCAGATAGATTTCCAAAAAATATTAACCACTTATTTTTTCTTTTTTCACGTTAACAAAAAATGAAGACGATACAGTGTTTTGAAAACTCGTGTGACGTCATGTGATAGTACATTTTGTACGTTCAAGTGACGTTGCAAGCCCCACTCCATGATCTTTGACGCGCTTTATCTTCGTCAATTTTTATTGATTTGATAAAACAAAAAACACGTATCCAATATTTTTCGATAATCTAACTGACGGACTAAACAGAATCATATTTTTTTGAGTCAGTCCGATCCCCTATTGTAGCTACAATTTTATATTTTCTGTATAATAAACATTTTTTCTTTACAGGTGAAAATTACAAAGTAAAGAAAACTGATTTATTGAACGCATAATATTGTAATTACAAGTTTACATAATTTGTAAATTGTAGAAAAAAATCCGCTTGTACGCGGATTGTTATGTTTATTAAACAGGGCCCAGGCCTTTGCCCAGGAGCGGGACAATACGGAAACAAAAAACAAAAAAAGGTCCTCAAAATAAATAAAAGCTACTAAAAACATGTGTTTATTTATACCATATGTAGAAAAATATATATACATACTATGGAAGTAAACTATAAAACCAGCGTAAAATATCTACATACAGTTGTTAAAATTACGGTACCTAGGGCTGCATCCTGAGAGAGCCATCCAGTCGTATGGTCTCACCATTCAACATGGGGTTCTGAATGATGCTCTGGACAAGTAGGGCGAACTCATGAGGGTGACCCAGCCGCGGCGGGAACGGCACGGTGGCTTCCAGACTTTTGATGGCTGGTTCAGGCAGCATCTCCATCATCGGAGTACGGAATAACCCTGGAAGTCAAGTCACATGTACATTGAACATCTCAGGTCGAGCTTCACCAGTAGCACTGCACGCGATCAGCCCATGACAATAGGGCAATAATCCATAACAATAGGGTAGTTGACAAAATACATCTAATTAGTCCGTCAGATACATTTCCAAAAAATATTGGACACATATTTTTCATTTTTCACGTAAAAAAATTAAGACGTTACAGTGCTTCAAAAAGTCGTGTTACGTCACAGTTTGGTACATTTTTACCAGGAAGTCATGTCACAAACCCCCACTCATAATCTTTGACATGTTTTATTTTCGTAATTTTTTATTAATTTGATAAAACAAAAAACACGTATCCAATATTTTTCGATAATCTAACAGACGGACTAAACAGAAAAATATTTTTTTAGTCAGGAATCATCACTATTGACGCTGTTAGCCCTGTGTAGCACTTCCTAATGAAACATGTTTTATTAGTAGGTAGGCAGTAGGTAGGTAAGTAGTAGGTAGGCAGTGGGTAGGTAAGTAGTAGGTAGGCAGTAGGTAGGTAACAGGTAGGCAGTAGGCAGTAGGTAGGTATTACGGATTACGGATACGGACCAAAGAGCAATGGAGAGGGCTATCCTCGGAGTTTCCTTGCGTGATCGAATCAGAAATAACCGTTTGGGTTTGTTTGTGTGTGTGTCGTGTAATCGCGGTTTAAGGGCGAGAATCAGCG
This sequence comes from Diarsia dahlii, assembly GCA_949775195.1. NCBI lineage: Eukaryota > Metazoa > Arthropoda > Insecta > Lepidoptera > Noctuidae > Diarsia > Diarsia dahlii. The sequence continues at coordinate 12,660,940 of OX459189.1, forward strand.
GCCGTCGTTATGACGGCAACAGACCATGTCGGCGGCGCGTAAGTGTTCCACGCGCGCCTCAAACAGATGTCAGCAAGGAGCAAGCGCAAGGGCCGACGCCCGTCGGAGCTGTGGTTTGTCGAAAGGTTAACGCGGCTCCGACACAAGGGCGAAGAAGGAACATGGGTTTAGTTTTTAGTTAGTAGAAGTCTGACACTCCCCTTCGCTCTGCCCAAGAGCGAAGGGGGTTATTCTATGATTTTCCACCTACCAAAAAAAAAAAAGGGCGAGAATCAGACAAGCCACGTTTTAATATGGGAGGTTCACACTTACCTCTACCTATTGTATTATTGATTCGAGAATCAATAGTATAGATACCTCCTTGGTTTTAAAAAGGATGCAAAACGACAGCCTGTATTTCAACTATCAATAATAATCATTATATCAAAATTAGTTACACTGAAAACGGGATATTTACCATGTTTACTTTTTCGCGAAAGTTCGCGAGTGGACACAATGAGTTTTGTGTGTCGGGAACAGAATCGTGTAGTGAGTGACACTGGTAGTGGTACCGAACGCAAAATACGAACAAGAGATTAGACCGATTTCTTTCTCATAAATATCCACCCACAATGACTACAGTTTATCCGTGATCATGGTGCTTGTAGCAGGCACCTTTGAAATATCGGGAACTCGAAACAAAAACTAAACATAGTAAATATTCCGTTTTCAGTATTCATCTATATAAATAAAGAGAGAAGTCCTGACTGACTGACTGACTGATTGACTGACTGACTCATCAACGCCCAGCCCAAACCCTTGGACCTAGAAAGCTGAAATTTTGCACAGAGGTTCCCTTTATAATGTAAACAAGGAATAAGGAAGGGTTTTTCGAAATTCAACCCCTAAGGTACTTAAATAGGGGATGAAAGTTTGTATGAAAAATCGTCATTTTCACGCGGGCGAAGCCGCTGGCAAAAGCTAGTAATATATAATAGTGTTAGTGACCATGTCAGTTTAAAAACTTATATCAAAATATTTTAGGAACCTGGAGCAATGGTGACTACTCTGATGCCCTGCTTGGCAAGATCTCTGGCTATGGGTAACGTCATACCCACGACACCCGCTTTTGAAGCTGAGTATGCGGCTTGGCCAATCTGCAACGAAAAAGATTTTCTGTTATTTTGAATTTTTACTCAGGGCTCTGTATTTATTCAGTTAATTAAGTCTCACCAGGACCAAAATAATAATATACTAAAATTACAATAATTATTAAGCTTACCTGTCCATCAAAAGCTGCTACACTAGCTGTGTTCACAATGACTCCGCGCTGTCCATCAGCATCTGGAGCATTCTTGCCGATTAAGCCTGCTGCTAACCGGATCACATTGAATGTTCCTACTAAGTTTACCTGTAACATAACAGTAACAAAGGTTTTTATTTTATTACTTTGATCTACTTTCACAATAATTAATTATTACAAGTATTGAGAAGAGTTAGTACAGGATTGCTGAAACATCTGATAAATAAAAGCCTGACAAAATATTTTCTGCATTTAAAAGTATTAGGTTGGATTTCATTTCTTCTTGAAGGTATGTGATCCAAAATGTGTAGACAAAGTAATGTCCTCCGCCCAATGATATTATATAGGTAGATACGTTTTACCGACATCTGCGCGGCGATACAAAAATAAGCTGATCAGCTTGATTGAACTCTCCGTCCTGCGTCTGGCCGCGATGCGAACGTACACACGGCTACACATCAAGCTATACAAAACCAGTTAATCTTGGCCTCACTTTACTAGATCTTTTCGCACAATGAACGATCAGATTATACTGGTTTTGTATAGCTTGATGTGTAGCCGTGTGTACGTTTTAGCGGGAGTTTGGTGTATGAAAATAAACAAAAATGCCTAGTTGTGTGTTCAGAAAGTGCAATACTTATACTGGGCCGGCTGTAAAAAGCAAGAAGGATGTGTCCCGTGGATGTGTCCTTCTTGCTTTTTACAGCCGGCCCAGTATAAGTATTGGAAAATACAATGAAAAGACACATCTTTTCTATATAGATTATACGCGTATAATCTACTAGCTGACCCACGCAACTTCGTCTGCGTCACGTAAATATAACTCATAACCTTTCTCGATATCGACTATCCGACATAAATTAAGCTAAATCGTAACAAACAAAAAATCTTATCTTTCCTCTTTATTATAATAGTTCAGATGGTTTAGATTAGCTTAGATTATATTAAAGTGTGAATTACTATAGGTATCTCTTACTGTTAAATATACTATAACACTCTATACTTGTAAACATTATGATGCAGTAAATATTTTGAATTTGAATTTCCCGGAGGCCAGCCAGAATCCCCCGTACCTACATTGCGACGCGCGAAATATTTTGCCGCGCGGATATTTTTACATTGCGATATCTTCTAAGATATTTGTTTAAACTGTATAGAGTAAAGGGCACAAATATTCTGTATTAAATTTCCGTTCTAACAAACACATTTATTTAGATATAGATTAATACCATATGGGTTAAATAAGCTTCGCAAAAAATAATTCATTTTAACCTAACAGTTTAACTGTAAAAAAAGGTTACAGTGAGTCAATCTTAAAAGATAGCTTTAGGCTGTCGCGGACTTTATTTTAGAACTTTTAAAGAGGAACAATTCCTTCATACATGATACACGCAGCGGAAGCTCTCAAAAAGGAAATACATTTTCCCGTTTTTGTAACATTTTTCATTTATGCTCCGCTCCTATTAGCCGTAGCGTGATGTTATATAGCCTATAGCCTTTCTCGATAAATGGACTATCCAACACAAAAAGAATTTTTCAATTCCAACCAGCAGTTTCTGAGTTTACCGCGTTCAAACAAACAAACAAACAAACTCTTCAGCTTTATAATATTAGTATAGATTTAAAACGGAAAATCATAAATTTTATTTTACTCAAAAATCACTGTCGCGCTGTTGCCGCACAAGAACGAGACAAATAGTGCGTTGCATGTATGAGTGACAGAGAGTACGAGATTATGGCGCGCGATGTTGTCAGTTCGAACGATGCTAGAGGCAATGTCATTGGCTGTCGTTGACTGAACAATATGTTTATCTCTTTTTGACATTGGGGTCCTCTAAAACTCTGTCATCTTCTAACGTACTCAATGATAGAAATGAATTGACTTAGGTTCTTGTAGGTAGTTACTAAAATATCGCCATGTTTTCATTTCTTTACAATGAGTATGCAGTCTCTATTGGTAAAACCTCATTGCCTCCGCGGCCGCGTCTTTCTGTCTGTTCGTGATATACTCAAAAAGTACTGCCGTTGATGGCACGGTTGGCGCAGTGGCTCAAGCAATGGACTGCTGCGCTGCGTGTCGCGGGTTCGATCCCCGCACGGAACAAATATTTGTATGACCTACAGATAGTTGTTCCGGGTCTGGGTATTTGTGTAAGTATGTGAGTTTAAATGTTTGTGAACGCACACGATACAGGAGAAATTCCTAGTGTGGGGCAACGTTTTTAAAAAAAAGAAAAAACTGCACCAATTTTCATGCTGTTTTCACCAATTTAATTTGTCATTTGATATTTTCTACCACGCGGGCGAAGACGCAGGCAAAAGTTAGTACATAATGCAAGAATGACTCAAAATATTATGTGGCAAGTGTTTATCATTGTTATCTTGACCCCCACCCATTATTGAATAATACTGATAATATATCACATATGACCTTCGAGATATCTATAATAGTAGGTACATTATGGTACAAATGTGTAATGTTGGTGATTACCGCTGAGGCGCCATTGAGACCCGAGCCGTCAGGTGAGGGTCTTAAGAGAGCCGAGGACGGTAATCATCAATACACACGTGTATCATACGACGTTTTTCAACACACTTGTGAAGAAAATAATACTAAAAAGTCATCTTCAACAGTTAAAACGAGTTCTGATTTTTTTTTCACAATAGCGGGAAAAATTAATCGGTTTTCCTATGCGCGCGCATCTGGGCGTTTTTCAAAAAAGATGTACATTGCGAATTTTGGGTGTCCCCTGACTTTAGCATTTTTTTTAAATTTTTGTATGCACCACACTCAAATAAACTGCATATTTATTAAATAGTTACATATTCAAGTTACAAAATAGACTATAATATGCAACCCAACTATCACTGATATTAAAATATCATAAAATTACCATAACAAAAAGTGCTAAATACGCATGTCCCACCTGCATGTTTGAAACTTTGAAGTCTCAGGTGAGATTAGTTAAATTAAATGGAGTCACTGTTTTAGACACTGTAGACGTATTTTGAATTCATAAATACAATTAAGAGCTTATTATTTCAAATTTAGGCTTTAATAGCTCAAAATACTATATTTATTGTTGTCCCAGGAATATGACACAACCGGAATTCCGGTATACGTCACGGTAAACTTTTCAATACCTACTTCAACGCAATATTACCCTAAAATATTGTTGTTTTTCATTTCTGGCAACATTTATCTTGTCTGTGGTGTACCCGCCATTTTGAAGCAAACCTCGGTGTTAACAAAATCTGTGACTAAAGTAGCCGCGTTTCGGTGGTGCCGAATTGGAGTTCCAGATAGTAACAGGATTTTACGAGGCTTGTAGCAGCTTTCCAAGTTATTTGCCGTAAAACAATTACATTTTTGTTTATAAACTATTGTAAAACGAGTCGAAAGTAGTCATAAAATGAACAGAACAGCTTGAATTTTTGTTAGAAGTTTGGTTGGTATGAAATCGTCACATCGGGATCGTCACGTATTGTATAGCCGGAATCGTTTTGTGACGCACCGGAACTATTAGGCTGGGGTTACATTAATTTAATAGATGAATAGACCTTGAAACTAATGAAAATTAAAATCTCGCAGTGGCGTGCCCGCAGAAAAACGGAGGCATAGCCTATTGAAATAGCTGACAATATAGGGATAAAAAAAATTGGTTGGAGTGTGTAACCTTGTTTTATTTTTTTTTTCATATCCTATTTTATTACAGTATCGGGTTAACCTGGGCCATATACACCATTTAGGGTCTGAGAAGCACGGTCCTACTATACACCGTTTCCGAGTTATGGGCGTTTAAAATTATTGTACCAAAAAAAGTTAAATACAAATATCTTGAAACATGTAACATAAATTTTTAACTCATTGAAATAAGATTCAAAATAACTTGATAAGTAATAAAACCCTTAGCCATGACACGCCGTGCCGTGCCGGCAGAAAAATCAACGTCGGTGACCTTTTATTATTTGATTTCATTTTTATCGCCACCGACTTCAGAAGCTTATTTTTCTTCGGAGGTTTATTTTCACTTTTTTGTGATTTTGTTTTTTTTTTTGTGTTTTTTATTATAATAATATAACTCAAGAGTACATTTAAAAACGGAATAATGTTCTTTGCAGCCATTTTATTTTGATTGCTTGGTTGTGAGGGTAAAATAATTGCTATTTGGAATGGAAATAGGTATATATTACTTATTTAAAATTAGTAAAAATTACCAAAATTTAAGAAGCTGTGTTCAAAATAAATGTAAACTGTGTACCTCAAGATTAAGTTAGAACAGGTTTTAATAACCATCTGTTTTTACGTTAGATTATTAATTTATAGACTTAAAAATAAAAATTGTTCGACCAAATATTACCCTGTCTACACTTAGCTTAATTTTTTCCAGTTAGTCACTTAGAATTCCAGAGAGTCACCGTCCCATATTTTTACCGAGACAATTAACTAATCTTATTTAAGAAATATTTTGTTAATTGATAATATTTTATAGTTGTAGTTGACCCTGAATTTGCTGTTTACATTATTTGTAATCGCATTCAATTTCATTTTATGTAGTAGGTAGAAATGTAATGTTCTAATGGTTAAAAGTTCCTTCTGTGACGATCTCGAAAGTAAACTGATTGCTAAGCAATGATTTTAGTGATTTATCTATGTTTAGGTGTTTTGTTTCAAAGATTTGTAGGTTTATTTAGTAAATAATAAAAATAAATTATCACATTAACTCATGTTTTTCATTTTATTTACATTTTTCCTTTGTGACGAACCGGAGCACGTTCCTGTGAACTCTTCCGTAAAAATAAAGATTATCACGTTGTTTTGCGTATTACTGATGTATTTTTTTTAATTTCTACTGGTTTATAGTATATTTTATCGAATGAGATAAGAATTAACGGTAAAATTTCTATAACATAAAAAACTGTTCCGGTTCGTCACGTGTACATCTATTTTGGAAAACGCCCATCTACAGTTCGACCAACTTATCTGCGCAGGCGGGAAAACACGGAACTAAAATAAATGTAGGTACTAAGTTTGACGTAGCGATGCATTTTTCTTGACCAGTGGCGCCACCATGAAATTCACACCTAAAATGGTCATACTGTAACAATGGCGATCGGCCATAGACTAAAAGAATGAGGTATCATTATTTAAAATAAAAGTTATATTTATTACAAAAAAGTTAAGTATATTATTTGAGTGGAAGTTTCATTTTTTTAAAACGTACTTATAAGTTGAAATTATCTATTTGTATTCAAAGTTGCATGAAATGAGCTTGCACTAGGTACATTAATTTATTTTTACTATTGAACACGATCTTTTTTATATGGAAACTTTTTATAAAAATAGCAACTCAACCAAAAAAGATTAAATAATTTATTTATTCAATTTAGACAACAGTGATCCATATTTTTGTAAGTAGGTATACTTAAAGAATAGTGTTAGTAAAAATAATCATAATACTGAGGGCATACTACCAATTACCAAAAATGCATAATCATAAAATAAATTATTCATAATGCATGCTAAATCATAAAATAATATCTAAATTCATAAAATAAAAATTCATTTTAAAGCTACAATTGAAATAAAAATAGACTTCATGAGTCAAAAAAAATAAAAATAATGTAAAGTGTCAAAATGCAAAATGTCAAAATTTAAAATGTCAAAAGTAAAATGTCAAAATGTAAAATGTCAAAATATAAACTTTCAAAATGTAAATACGACATGTCCACAATCAGATATAAAAATGAAATGAAAATTTAAAGGCGAAAGGCAGGGTTGTATGGGAGTTTCGTACACCTAATAAAATGTCGTGTTTTGGGATATTTTTTGTTTTAATTGGTAGTCAATACAATAGGCAAGCCCTTTTAAAATTCTTAGATTTTTAGAAGTTGGGACCTAAAAGTTATAACCAGTTTTATTTTTGAGGTTATGTCCCAATAAATATTAAGTATTACGTGTAGGCATATAAACATTGTTTTGGTGAAAAGGGATAATAATATGTTCTAGATAGTTGGCTATCTTTGTAGTGTTTTACTTATCATTAAGTTGGCAAATTGACATTAGAATTGTACCAATTCAGTAGGGTGCTTTAGGAAAGACCTGCGTCCAGCAGCGGTCTGCAATAGTTTGATGATGATGATGATAAATGATGAAGTGCTGATGGAGTTTTGAGTGTGGTTAAATAAAACAACTTTGTTTTTGTAGGAACTAACATTTATTTTATTGTTCTTATATTACCTAATTACTTCTTAATATTACTTCATCTAAGCAAGGGGCAGGTCGGGTCATATCTTCATGGCGAGCGTAACTAAGGTACCAAATAATGCTCATAACGTGTGAGCAGCATCCCACTTCTTAAACCTACAATGCAATTACAACAATAACTTTTGATTGCGTCCCGACCATTCATATTTGATTCTGTAACTATGAAAACGAAATAAGTTCTAGCAGAAGAATGGTGGGACTTTATTTTAGCACGAAGCAACATTGAGTTTATTCCCTCTAAGCCATGTATTCTCTCTCGAGTTATCTCTAACATAGATCATACTCCATGAAACCGAAAATGCTCACCCACATATGAACGAGCCTGGCGAATTTGGTACCTATATACCACAAGCAAATAATATTAATTCCTCCATGGATAAATAATATTAATCTCGAGCTTGGCCCCAGCAAACTCCATAAACTTCATGCATGGATGACATCTGTAAATAAATAACATTGATGAAACACAAATTAAGCACTGACAGACATAAATTGCGCCCAACATGACCAAGCTACAGAATAGTTCTTGACATAAAAACCCAAACCCATGCCTTGTTGCATTAAGTCCGCCTATGTACCACGTTTGTGCATGAAGTTTAAATAAATAAATAAAATGATTGGTTTTCACCTTACAGAAAATCTTTACCAAAAATATCTATGTTGTGTTAATATAGAGAGAAGGGCTATGTGACAATGGAAAAACCAGTACCCTTTTGTTGTTAGTAGAGCCATCATGATTGTCCCAGATTTAGCAACATAAAATAGTAATTGCCCTTTGCATGACACATTATTATAAGCTAATTACTATAAATATATTTCATATACATATACCTGCTGGTGCTCCATCAAACGAGCAGTGTTGTCGGGATTCCACTCTTGGTCTGATGTTGAGTCGGATAGACTCTGACCACATACAGCTGATACAGCACACATCAAATCAGAATGATCACCCTCCAGATGATCAGGTACAATGGGTTGAATATCTTCATTTGGTGAACCAACCCTAGTTCTTCTAGCTCTTAGCCAACACGGCACACAAGCTTCATCCTCAGAACGAGCTAAAATATAAATAAAGAAAAAGTTGCGTTTAAAAATGCATGGTATTAGTGGGAAATAATTTACATTGTTTTAACACACATCAAATCAAGACACCTAATCGATAAAAGTTATAATAGGTATGTGTTGTTATACCTCTCGTGGTTGGATCCAAGTAGTAACTGTGTTAGCCATTCTTTGTTCGTCTTCATTTGCACCTTCAATCAAAATCCTGCGTTGACTGATTCGTAGTATGGATTGTCCACATACAACACAAACACTTTGATGGCCTGTGCGTCTCCTCGGCATATTATCAGAAAACGGGGATGACTAGCTAGCTGCCAGCATGCATGGCAAACATGGTCAGCAGGTGTTATCTGGAAATAAAGAAGTGATTTTGTGTACGGCTCAACATTGCTTTATATGACTATGACACTTCAACAGTCATACTAACAGAGTAATAACTATTATAACAGTGTTAGGCAAACCAAGTTAGGCAACCAAGTGTTAGGCAAGTAAACAATACATGCAAAACGATCACTTATGTGTTTGTACATTATATAGGACAAATTGTAAATATGTAAACAACCACAATAGTGTTTGTTATATTTTTCAAATAATGTTTAGTTTAGTTTTTGTACACACATATTATTTTAGTATGATATCGTGTAGTTTAAATGGTAAGGACTACTTTTTAACACGTAAAAGTTATCACTTCGTAACTGGCACACTCGTACGCAAAATGTTATGTTTGAAACTACTTACATCTCTAGGATATGTCCACAGCCGAATAGTATTGACGAGATCTTCATTCTCATCCGATAAAGCGTGCCTTCATATTCGGGACAAGCGAACGTTGCAATTGATGCATTGCAAACTCGTCATTTTAATTAAAAGCACGTACACACACAGCACAATTAATAAAGCGTCCTTTCGCGAAATTACTAGATAGAGTACGGAGGAGCAGTAGCTGGACTCAACTTAAAAATGGCCAGATAATTTGCTAAATTGCTCAGATGCAGTTACAAACCACAATTTGAATTCAAAACAACAGCAAAGAACTGAACAGAGACTCGGAAAGATTTTCCCCTAAAATCTGTGATTTTCATATTCTGTCAAATACTGTCAATAAAATAATTGCCAATACAAAAAAAACATTGATGTCGAAAATAATTCCTATCATTAAATAGTTAATTATTAAGATTGTATGCAATAATTATTAATTGTAAGGTATAATGTGTAATTGGTTAATTATATTTACTGTTATTTCTATTTAAAATAATTATTTATCATTGTGAACCTCGTGATATTTTACAAATGGCAACTTCTAAAAACATAACTACGTTTAGTTTAAGATTATATTACGTTTAATTACTTAAATCTTTTAATTGATATAATTAATGAATCCAGACTTCTAAAAATACTAATGTTACATGAAAATGAATGGTTTAATTGACTTAATAAGTGGTACAAATTCTATCACAAAACAACAAAAAAAAGTATGTGGTACGAATTCTGCCTTTTGCCTTTAATAATTAAATAGTAATAATATTAATCTGATAATGAATCTAACTTAAAATTTACCTGCCCCACGCCCGGTATACAGGTGCATGTAAGGCCTGCCAATGCTGCATAAAAGGTCCGTCTAACCTGTTGGCAACAACGGTAAGAAGACTATTGCCACTGCCCCGCACTCTGCTCGCTATCGAGGTCGCCCTCTTACGTATACTTGTATGAAAACAGTCAATGCCGACGCTCGCAAACATTCCCGATGCGCTGCAGAAGCGAGGCAGCCGCAGCAGTGTCCTCAACGCGTTATTATATTGTACGCGGAGAGCACTGTAGGATTTCTGCAAATATGACACACCCACAGACTACTCGTGTAAAAAGATGTGCAGTAGGCTCGAAACAAGGTGATCTTTACATCCTTGGAGCTACGAGAAAACCTGCGGGCAATCATATTCGCCCTCACCGACAACGCCCTCCTTTCCCGCTCAATATCTGCGTCGTCCTTCAGGTCAGACGTTAAAATATGGCCCAGATACTTAAAAGTATGTACCCGCTCCAAGGGTACCCCACATAGCCTTACTGGTGGGACGTCTGCCGGACACTTGGCACCCGCATTAAAAACCATGACTTTGCTCTTTTGCACATTATATTTAAGACCATGTGTTTGAGCATACGTTTCGCAAATGTTTATAAGCTCTCTGAGTCCCCCTATTGACGCGCTCAGCAGCACCATATCATCAGCGTAGCTGATGTTATTAAAACAAACATCATCAACATGGCATCCAATATGGCGACCGCTGAGCTCGGCAACAAGTCCATCGATATACAGGTTGAAGAGCGTTGGTGAGCTCAACCCCCCCTGCCTCACCCCGCACTCCAACCTGTACGAATCCGACAGAGCTCCCGACCATTTAACATTATTGACCTGGTTCCCGTACCAGTGCTGGAAGATTTTTACAACTTCAGGCGCAACTTTCCTATCAATCAACTTCCTCCACAACACTTTGTACGAGACCAGGTCAAACGCCCTGGACAGATCGAGGAAGCAGGCATCAACAGGCGTGCTCCGATCCGTGTAATATCTGACAGCATGCTTTAAACTTAATATAGCGCTATCCGTGGACAGTTTGGGCCTGAACCCAAACTGGTTTTCGTGCAAAGTGATTTTACTATTTAACTGCGTATTAAGCATGCTGTCAAATACCTTTGCGATGACTGTCGCTAATGAGATCGGTCTGTAGTTGGCCTTATCTGCTACATCACCTGTTTTATTTTTAACAATTGGTACTACGACCGTCCTCATCAGCTCGTCCGGCAAGTACGAATGGCGAATACAGAACGTGAACAACATGGCCAAAACACGTGACAGATGAGGACCTGCATGCTGTAGGTGCTCGATGCTGAGTCCATCATGTCCTGGAGACTTACCCCTGTCATACACCTTATAGTCTTGGCTATCTCCACAGCTGAGAACTTAACTCGTGGTTCCAGGACACTCTGTGACGCAGAATCGACCACCCCAGATGGTGGAATATTGCTAGACTCGACACAAAACTGGGATTTAAAAACATTAGCAATATCCTTTTCAGCCGACACACCATCGACGCTCACCGGCAAACCAGGCCTAAGGTTGTGCTTTTTTGTAGACTTCCAGAAGTTCCGAAAGTATTTTTTAGTGTGCAACTCAGCTAGGATGTCCATCTGGATTTGTTCTTGGTGATTTTGGCACCATCTTAATTTGGACTTAAAGATCTTACGAGTGACACACATTGCCTCATAAATCACGCCAGACGTAGGTTTACCACAATTAAGCCATTCGTTAAACCTAAGCCTAGCGTACGAGTGAGCCTCGCTGACGTGCTTATTCCAGCCCACCACGCGCTTTGGCCTCTTACCCTTGATTCGCTTCTCCCTGCTAACAATGGCGGCCTCCCTTAGAGCGGATACCACATCCCGATACAGGCAGTCAATAATAAGATTGTGGTCCGAATCACTAAACATGCGATCACAACAATTGGACAATACGCGAGGGAAGTCAATATTTCGTAACCGCCGATGACATTCTTGCTTATACGTGTAAATAGCCTCGGAGCTTTTTTCCCCCCACACAACAAAGTTGTCGTAGGATATACTCTGCTTTATTTTGGGTCTAATTACATTAAGATCGCAATCAATCAGCAATGGATAGTGATCCGACCACATCACATCATATTTTACGCTAACATTACAAACAGATTTCAAAGACGATTCTGTACAGAGACAATGATCAAGCCATCGCCTAGCCCCGTTACAGTCACTGACATACGTGTATGTGTTCGAAGTCAACCCCAGCCTATCTACATCAACGCATGAAAAGTTGTTATCACTACAGCAGTTCAACAACTCCGTAAAAAATAGTCCATGTGGATGAGCGTTAAAGTAACCAAGACAATAAACCGCCTCCACATCACTACTGTCCACAATCGCACTTAACAGTCCCAAACAATGTGAATTTAAAAAAAAACCCTATACCCCCTTGTCTGTTCAGGAGGTTCTTTACCTTTTCAACTAAGTTACTCCTTATAACAGCTGCCAGTAATATACCACCAAAATCGGTTCAGCCATTTCAGAGATTAGCCAGAACAAACTGACAGACGGACAAAAATGTGTTGTTATTTTATGTAGGTACCGCATATCTATACTTAAACTCAGGAACTACTGGTTGGAATTGAAAAAATCTTTTTGTGTTAGACAGTCCAGTTATCGAGGAAGGCTTTAGGCTATATAACATCACGCTGCGGCTAATAGGAGCGGAGCATAAATGAAACATTTTTGAGAGCTTCCGCTGCGTGCGCTGCGAAAACGGTTAAAGTTACGATTTTTTGTTTGTTACGATTTAGCTTAATTTCTGTTGGATAGTCGATTTATCGAGAAAGGTATATTTATCTATACTTCTATACTTAATATTATAAAGAGGTAAAGTTTGTGTATTTGTTAAATTGTAAGGGGTAATCTCGGGATCTACTGAACCCGATTTAAAAAATTCTTTCACCAATAGAAAGCCACATTATCGCTGAGTGTCATAGGCTACTTTTTATCCCTGTATTCCCACGGGAACGGGATCTACGCGGGTGAAACCGCGGGACATCAGCTAGTAAGCTATATTTATGTGACACAGACGAAGTTGCGTGGGTCAGCTAGTATATTTTATACTTTCATATACATTTAGTAAAACGCTGTTATTCTTAAATTACATACATTTAAATTGTATTTATTTGTATAGATATAGAATTATGTACTGAAACATAATCTTGGTATGTAAGACAAGATAATTTTTATATTTTTGATAAAAAAAAATCATTAAAAGAAAGAGTTATGTAACATTTTACTACTACACTTCATTTGTTTTGACAAAATAATAAAAAAAAATAGACATACGTATTTCATAAATAGATCACCAGTTAGTGTGTTGATGGTATACATACCTCAATAGTCCTTTGAAAAGCTTTCAAATCAAAGGGCTGATCCTTCTTGAAGTTGTAGACTCTTGATGCAGTAGCCACTCCAGCGCAGTTCACAACCACGTCTAAACGGCCGAATTTATCTATGGTGGTCTGGAGCGCGTTCTTAACATCCTTTTCTGATGTGACCTGTCAAATAAAATCGCATCACAGTTGTTAGGTACTAAAACAAAGTCAAAGTAATTATGTTTGGGGCTGCCGGTTGTTCAAAAGATAATGCAGCCTCAACATAAAGGGCCAAGAAGAAACATGGGTGGTTTTTAGTCAGTAGAAGTCTGACACTCCCTTCCGCTTTGAGCGGGAGGGGTTATTTGATGATATTGAAGCCCCAAAAAAAAAAACAAAGTAATTATGTTCTCATGATTGTACATATATAACAGGTATAATTCCATCAGCAAGTTGGGCAGTCCTTATTAAAGATTTTCCATTTGTCATTTCTCAGTAAGTCAGGTAGTTAGGTTTAGTGAAAGTCAACCAAAAAATTGGTCCGAAACTCCGGAACTCCGGATTGAAAGCCCTAGTTTTGTCCATGTTCATTTTAAGACCCACTCTTTCGGAAGCTCTTCAGCAGCCCATGTGCTACTAAACTTCCCAAAGGTCTTCATCATATTATCTTACTGGATAATTTGATCACTGTGACACAAAGCGAGACAACAAGTTTGAAGGAAAATAAATTTTGGCTGAATGATGGCTGGTGCAATCACTACGTAATGGATGATGCATTTCATATTATCATGGATATATATTATTAATGTATAACCTTTTTCTACCAATTTGAATATGCCTCTCCACCCAGGTGTGTTACACCATGGTTACACCCGTCATTATACTTGTGTACAAAAACACTTAGTAGTCACTGTTGTTGCAGATGTTAACTGTATTGCTCATACAAACTGTATTTTTAGGAAACTAGTCTTTTCGTTTTAGGAATAAATAATACACAAAACTAGTAGATACAACTTGCAGCTGTACATGTTAATGGCACATCAAAAGCTTATCCACATATTTATCAAGACTTATTAGTCCGCTGAATTCTGGGGAAAGCAGCGCGGGAAATATCGAGAAATGGAATTGATACAGGAAAACCAATCGGCGATTGAGTCTGCTAGCCTTGTATAATTTATCACACAATGCAATACCTATTTGACGCTCTGATCAGTCAAGAAATCGACACGACCTACATACATGACCTACATCTCCCTACTTAATAATGTATAGGTACTAAATCGATGACGTAGCATGATGGCCTACTCTTGCACTATGAATAGCAAGTAATAAAAAACACCCTAAAAGCTCGCATAATGCTTACAATCACAAATTGTTTTTTAATAAATTATCAGTTCGTATTGTACATATCAGTTTCACATACAGTAAGGTAGAGGCCCACATCTTTTGCTGTACTTACCAGTTTTATGCTTCCGCTGTTTTATTATCATCGTGTTTCATATGATTTTGGCAATATTTTTTTAATGGCCTTGGTTTCTATGATCTAAGCTTAGCCACCACTTTGTATAAGCCTCAATTATATGATAAGGAATCCCTAAACAACTCATTACATGACTCATATTGGGATTCATTTATTATTTTATAAATGCCTGCTTCCCCGAAGAGTTAGGTAGAAGAGTACTATAGTTCACCTGAACAACATGTTTCCAGTTATGTTTAAAGCCCAGTAAAAGGACCTTTCTCAGATCCAATCCCCTAGCTCTGGGGTGAGCTATTCCTAAAGGAAACATCCTAGAACACTGCCAGACGTAGGAATCGAAACTAGAGGAGTTCTACTAACCACCATCTGGCATATCAAATCAGTTTGAAGATACCAAATTATAGTATCCAAACTACATTTTCATGCAGCATCATCATTTCAATTAAAATTAGGTTGAGACTTGATTATATTGTTGAACACAAATGAAGCTCATGTAAGCAGGTTGAAAACTGATGAAACTAATTAGCTATGAAGAATTGAAAAGATGGCAAACACCATTAAGACAGAGAGCAATCCATAAATGCATCTACTTGGGCTAGACTCTTTCCACTTCAGACAAGACAATGAAATCACAAGACAAACCAAAAATTCCTGGAACGCTACCATAAAGAAGCTCAAGGAAAGTTTCCTTTGCTACTCAACTTAAAGACAAGTGCATTTATTACAGTTTGACCTATGGATAAAAGACTTTCTTTTTGACAAACATTTAAAAGGCCAGACCTAATGTTAGTTAACAAGTAATGGAGCAAAGTAATCAAGGCATCCATGTGCATGACACAGACATCACTAGTACCTAAAACCACTGATGAACGGACTGGGCTGCCCAATAGGTACAGTTATAGGGGAAAAAGCCTCAATGTGGAACTTTAACAAAGCCTGAATTCCTTGTAGTAGCCCTTCAGAAGATTGCAGGAGCTATATAAAATCACATACCTACACAACTGAGGCTATGGACCCATGGGATAACCCAAGCAGACGGTTGGTTACATTCAATTCAAACCTTTACCAATCCAATCTATCCTTTAGTAAGAGTTGTTAGGCAGATACTTTTGGTTGTGTGAAACTTGACTGGATTATTTTACACAGACATACATAGATCTACATTACTAAACTAGTGCTTACATTATACTCACATCAATTGGTACAAATGCAACGTTTTCCTTTAGCTGCTTTGCAGTCTCTGGTCCAGAGCTTGAAGGCAGGTCACATATCACTACTCTTCCCCCCTGCTTCAGTAACTGTTCGACAGTCGCACGGCCCAGCCCGGATGCACCTCCGGTAACTAAACCAACTAGACCCTAGCATAGGTAATAATAGCCAATTAGTAAGAGAAACCCATCGAAATGAGAAAACACATGGACATAACAATTTTCATTTACACACAAAAATAAATAATACTACACAGTGGGAAAAGTAATGCAATATTACTTGCATGTCAGATTCAAATCTATTGATTTTGTGACCTATTGCTTTTACGTTCGAGAACTGCATTCAAGGTTATTCGGAAATCACACCACAACTTGGTAGATTGACAGCAGTTTTTAAAAAATAATATGTGTGTATTACTATTCCGATTTGCTTATTTGGCACCGGTTTTCACCGATTTAAGTAATTCGTATCATTCAACTTACTTTAAACATTTTAAATGCAGAAAAACACACTTTTTTAGGTTAAATTGTTATCAGTTTGAACTCGAACAAGTCAGCGGCTGTCTGTCCAAGAATCAAACTCCAAAAATATTGTACAAAATTCTTCCAAGTCACTGCGTTGACGTAATCGATGCTAATTTATCTATTCAATAGATAAGTATTCAGTTACTTTCTGTATCTTACATTATTTCATTCATGATAACAACATTTTCATCAATTTTCATACAATCCGGACCGGCGGGCGGCGGCGCCAGAATTTAATTTATTGACATCGTAATCTACTCGACTGGTACTACAACACTTGACTAGACTCTTTAGTTATAGTTTGGACTATAATAGCGTGAAATAGCGTCTATTCATACACCTCTAGACATGAACAAGTGTTTGTTTAATTTTGAAATTTATTTGCGGAGTTTTGGGCACTGGGCATGACAGCTGTCCAAAAAGAGTAAAGTATAATATTGCAGCTGTCGCATGACAAGCGGAGTTTTGGGGCACAGCGTGGGCACAGCGCACAGCTGCCTTGCGAAAAAAAAATGCTTCTCCATTGATGTATTATCTCCCACTCAAAATACGAATCCTGGATTCCTATTTCCAGGGTGGGTGATACTAGAATGAATGGAATGGAAATTATACTGAATGGCTATGACAGTATTCTAGGTACGGTATATGAATCTGCGGGAACCACAGGTGGAAACGCAGATAAGGATTCCTAAAAGACCCGGCCTAACCAGCCGCGCGGCTCATAGTGGGGACGCGCCTTTAGCAATCGTAACCTTCAAGTATTTGGATATGTTGGAAAAGCTGGGTTAGCTGGGCATAAATGTTGGTAACATGAAGCAATCGTTGGATGAGCGTAAATGCTCAAGCTCTGCACAATTGTAAGATACCATTACCATGAGATATACCTACAGTTAAACTGCATGCAGTTTTGCGGGGCATTTTACTTAGTTGCAAGATTTTAGAAGTGAAATAAAAATCATTCATTATTTCATTACCATTCTCAGGGAATATTTATTTTACTAGAAACCGAAGTGGGGATGCATTGTGGGATGCATCGAGACATTTGACAAGGACAAGGGCATCAAGGGCAGAGTAAGGAGTTTTACAGAAGCTTTTTCCAGGCCCTTGTGGACCCGATATAGACTTCATAGCGTCCGACTACATTCTAGAAAAGATTTTTTTTAACAAGTTTCTCTACAACTTTATGAACTCAATAAAAAAGTCCTATTCAAATCCGGCCACTATAAACGGTCCACCTTGCCTCTATACTCGCTCGACTACTAATGGGACGGGCAACTGGTGGAACTAATGGCGCTAGCACCGCATGAACCTAAGCTCTTCATTGGTTGAATATCTGTCAATGTCATTTTATATTTCAAAATAGCTTGACCTCATTGGTCGGATTGGGACAAGCTATGGACACGCCATCTACAATCAGCTTTCACTTGCCAACCCCATTAAACTGAAGAGCTTAATCCTCTATGACCGGCCTTTGCCATCGTGACTGCCTCTGACTAACGCTTCAACAGGTTCATGATAGAAATGTTCAAGTTTGTGATGTAGAAAGTCGATGAAGCTCTTTCGAAAGTTGTATTTTTTTTTCCCTATCCTATATATAAGTAGTGTCCATCAAAATGATGGACCCTAATCTTATTACTATCTAGCCTTGTATATTAGACTAATAAGTAATTTAATTCATTGTCTTTACGTACTTACTAAGAATGTGTCCATTGGCACTTTTCTTATTGTCTCTAATACGGGGAATGCATTTTTTCTTGTGTTTATTTGGTAACACTTGTGCTACATTATACTATTCACTACACTAGCACTAAACACTAACTCGAACGGTTTTGTTCTTTTAAGTCTTCTCACTATGTCCGTGTGGTCGAGAAGCTGGATCGCCTCGACGTTCACATGCTGATAAAGTCTCTTGTCGTGAGCTTCTGCAGATTTTTGGATCACTTTATCGATGAACTCATCGTTTAGGTCCCGATGGATGTCATTATTTTGTACGTACCAGGTAGGTGCATTAACAATTACCCGTAGTACTTTGTTCTGAAATCGTTGAATGATTAATGCATTTGTCTGTTTGGTGCAGCCCCACAGCTGAATACCATAAGTCCAAACTGGCATCAGGACTTGTCTGTATAATAGCAGTTTTTTCGGCACGGACAGCACGGAGTTTCTTCCAAGCAGCCAATACATTATTTTGAACCCTAAGTCGAGTTCATCTTTTTTCTCCTTGACGTGAGCTTTCCATCGTAGCTTTGCATCAAGGTTCATACCGAGAGCGAGATATTGTACTTGGCTGTATTATGGATTTGGTTGTCTATATCTATAAAAGCGAAAGGTCACTTACTCACTCATCACGAAATCTCTAAAACCGCTGCACGTACAAAGATGATTTTTGGCAGGGAGGTAGTTTATAGTTAGTAGACGTCTGCTAAGAACAGATTTTGCGACAGGGCCGGATTAGGGTGGTCTAAGGGCCCCCACAAGTTTGTATGAAAGTCCTTCATTTTTCGTGCTACAATCTTGATTTTTGGCAGGGATGTAGTTTATAGTTAGTAGACGTCTGCTATGAACGGATTTTGCGACAGGGTCGGATAAGGGACGTCTAAAGGATATCACAAGTTTGTCTGAAAGTCTTTCATTTTTTGTGCAACAACCTTGATTTTTTTCAGGGACGGAGTTTATGGTGAGTAGAGGTTTGCTAAGAACAGATTTTGCATTAGGTGTCGCGAGGGCAATTGGTTTTATTTCTTTTATGTATATTATATTCTAGTCATCTCAAAGTTCACAAAGTGATTGGTTTTATGGTAACCATATATAAATGTACTGCTTCGCTTTAATCCCAACGCCTCACGATATAATAGAGGTACTCACCCTTGCAACTCCCCTTCGGTTGTGTAAGTATCTCGCAATCCAGTCTCTTATCTCCGGTCCGCAAGGGCACCGGAGTGTTATTCCTCCAGCTTCTCAGGAGTCAATAGGATATCTGTAAATTTTAAGTACCCATGAATCTTTGGGCTAAGTATTACCTATCTGTCTTCGTTGGTGAAGCCTTTTATAGCAGTCATCCATTTACCATACCTATGATGAGGTTTGTTCTCATCACTAATGTTTGTGACACGTATGTGCTAATCAGATACTGGATTCTTTCCACGTCTGTTGAAGCACGCATCCCAGATCGACTTCGGCCCCTGGCCTCTTCGTCTGAAATGCTCCCCTGGGGTCTTACCTATATATTGGTGATATAGTGTAATTATACGTCCGTCGACGTTATGCGCCCGTCGGCACATTTACGTAGGCAGTGGGGTTGGATTTATAAGGGAGGGCTTGCCCAAGACCCTTCCTATGGCTATAAACCCTAAGCGCTCTTGCGTCCGGACGAGCAGCTTACGTGCGGTCGCAGTTATGCCCTCAGCCCAACGCTGAAGGCACGACCCACACATTTAAGTTTAGGTGTCTCAAACTATTCGAACAGGTACAAACAAGTACCTCCACACATGTTACAATATCCTTTAACTATATTATCTAGACCAACAGATAAATAATACTTAGCTTTACAGGAGGCCCGCGACCCGGATGACAGGAATCCCCATGAACTCCAGGCACTGAATTTACTTCACTTGAAGTTACATTAGTTACTCAGACTGAATATGTCATAGCGACCATTTTAGCGGGAATGGCTGGCGTCGTTTTGGCGTAGCGTCAGGTTGTCAATACTGATTTAGTGTTGCTATTTACATTTTAGTGTTGTGCAATTATATTTACATTTTTTAGGTTTGGAACATCGCGATTTCATCTTTCGCGACATTAGGGTTGGATTAGGGAGCTCTAAAGGCTCTCGCGAGTTTGTATGTAAGTTTGATTTTTGTACTACCGGCCTGAAATTTAGCAAGTGTATTATCTAACAATTTGTTTTTGTGACGATCTGGACTAAGGGCCCCCGCAAGTATATAAATGAAATCCTTGGCGTTTTGGAGCCGAAAATTGGTAGAGAGATAGAATATAGTTAAGACATAATGTATTTGTATGTGTGGGAACAAATTTTACGACAGGGCCAGTTTAAGGGAATATAATCGCTTCGATTGGCATTTTTCATTCGCTTTGGCGTAGTACATCCAGAGGCAGTCCCACACATACATACACGTCAAAATTTCCTCGCGAACGAAGTCGCGGGTAACGGCTAGTTATTAATATAAACTGGAAAATACTGTTGCTTTTTGTTGGTAAAATGTATTGTACTTACGGATTTGGATTCATTTAATTTATTCCTCCATTTTTTGGTCCAGTCATAAACTTGATTAACAGCCATTTGAACCTTTTCTACTGCTTCTTCGTGGCTGTTTCCAACGGCCATTATGGCTGTATCATCAGCAAAGGTCCCACTCCCAATGGTATTGTTTTCAGGATCAGGAATATCACAAGTGTATAGTAGGTACAGGACCGGACCCAACACACTTCCTTGCGGTACGCCAGCTTTTATTAGTTTAAGTTCTGAATAGGTATCTTCTTGCCTTATTCTAAAGACTCTGTTTAAAATATATGATTCTAATATGTCTGCAAACCTGTGCCGGATTTAAACATTTGCCGCCCGTAGGCTATTCAGATTTTGTCGAAGTGTATTGAAAATAGTATCAAATTACCTACTACAAAACATGAACACACATAAAATGATACACAAAATTCGATACTTAAGTGTTCTTTCGAGACTCGTTTCCTAAGTGATTTTTTAATATTTTTCAGATAAAAAATATTTTTTGGGCAAATTTGCCGCCCCCTAAAATCTGCCGGCCTACTCAGCCTGCTGGTAAATCGCCGCTGCTGCAAACGGTTTCGGTAGCAAGCTCTTCAGTTTATGAATGAGACCTTCATGCCAAACTTTGTCAAATGCTTGGGCTAAGTCTGGAAAAACAGTAGAACGAACAGACTTTCTTGTTTTCCAACGCGTTTTCTATTACGTTTGTAATTCTGTGCACTTGATCGATCGTTGAATGTTTTTCTCGAAAACCAAACTGGTGCTCAGGTACAATGTTCCTGTTCTGAAATACACATGCTACTAGAAAAGCATGCTTGTTTGCTACTAGGTAGTGCTTCCCGAATGTGCACATTTGCTCTAAAGGACAGACAGAGGTGTAAAAATGACTTTTTACAAGGTCAAAGTCATTCCTGCACCTTTATGAGCTCGGAGGGTTGTATTAATGATTTTGATGATTATAATTCTGTAACTACATACGTCTTACAGCCGCGAATCAAATGTTCATCAACATACACAATACATTTTAAGGCCAATTTTGTTGTCACTCTCGACTACCTTATCTTAGATTTTTTTTGTGTACTTCGTAATTGGCGTATTGTTTTGTTTAATATTTTAAGTTATTTTACTGTAAGCTGTGAAGCTACCTTGCATAAATAAATAAATAAATACAACCTATCACTGGCCTGCAAATTGCAAAAAAAACGTAAGAAAATTTGAATTTCGCGGGCTGGTTTGAAGACCCTTTCTTGGTAAGTTATGAAGGATTTCCCCTGATATTAGATCGTATCCGGGTGATTTCCTTGGTTAATTTTTTGCTTAATTTCTCGTGCAACTTCTCTCGGTGTTACTAGTTTTATGCCTTGATCTTCGGGTATCTCTGTTGCATCACTATACTCACCAGAGTGTGGTCTTCTATGGTTTCTCCCTCGTGTGGTTGAAAGATTGTTTTTAAGTGAGCTGCAAAGTTGTTTAATTTATATTTTTGTAACTTGCGCATTTTCATTTATCTGCGAGGCATAGGCACTGTAAACCTGTAAACTGTAAACCCTCCTCTTTCAGAGACAAACAAGTAGTTACGTTTAGTTTTTGCATTCCTGCTTCGTTCCTTCGTTCGTTCAATATTTCTGTGTTCAGAATCGTGTAGACAAGCAAGACAAAGTTGGAGTAAAAACTATACGCGGGGCTAGTAGCGACGAGTAGGAATCTCTAGTTTTGTTTTCGTAATTTTCCTGTTCTAATTGAAAAAGAGGGCGTATTTCTCTTATTTGAATATTAAATACCCTATAATTACGAAAGCTTGGTGTTATATACATTCGGTTGGATTAATTTTGTAGTTAAAACATATGTAAAACTATTTTCTCCGTGTAAATTGTGTTAGCTCTCCAACCGATATCTTGGTCTTTGGTAGCAATTATGACATGACAGCAGTGAGCACGTCAAATAATCTAGCGTCTAAGAATTTTCAATTGAAAAGGGCGTGATGATTTTAATAGTAGTGTACGATTTGAGGGCTACCCTGTAGACGGGTTAATCGTAGTCTTAAGTGAGCGAAGTATTTTGTAGGTTGGTGAAAAGATCTGACGTTGTGTAGGTGTTTCGGTATGTGGTACGAGCAGGCTGTGTTATGAATGAGGAGGCACTGTTGGCACGGGCTTCCGAGGAGCGGGAGCGCATCTTCCAGCGATACGAGAGGGGCCGGGAGAACCTCGTCGGACAGATAGACCCTTGGGAAGACCCGGAGTTCGAGGAGTACCACAAAACAGATCGGTATGACACGATTTCATGTGTTGCGAATTTGCATATTGTTTGATGATCTAATGTACACTTATTCAATTATTATTTGGGCTTTGCTTGTTAGCAGTATTATTTGTGAATAGGAAAATAGAACTGTTCCTGAAATGGTTGTCAGTACAGCTATGTTTTTAACATTTTCTTTGTCTGCATTATATGAGGTTGGTCAGTATCAATAATTTATGATCGATTGAGGCAAACATTATATAATAATATGATCATTGAAACTCACTTTATTGCAAAAAGATTCTGTTATTACTTTAAGGTATTATTAATGTTCCACTTTATTTTTCTAGATACTTTTGCATGTTTCATTAGTACCCCCTTTGCCTATACATTTTACATGTTTTATAAGTAGATCCAACTGAAACCTAATTATTAATAATAATATATACATTTATGTGCTTTTAATTTGAGGATAAGATTTGCTCTTGAGCTTGTGGTATTGTTTTTAACTTACGGTTACCTAATTATGGCACATATAATATTATTAGTTTGCATAGCTACAGAAAGGCAAAAATGGAAAGACAGATGGTTGTGTTCCCCTGCAGTAGAATACAACTGACAACGATTTCATTTGTATCCTCCAAATACCCACATAAACTTAACTAAAGTAATGTAGTTCACGGTCTGCGGTCTGGTTCATGGTCTGCGGCTGATTTCATTTAAATCTTCAATTTGGTGATAGAGCAATGAACATCGCAATTATATTCCCTTTTTACCCGACTATGGCAAAGCCAAAGCAGGGTTATGATTTTGTTAACTGATTTCTACTGTACTCATAAAATTCTCTTAAAAAAACAACTGATTTTATACTCAGTTACAATGATCTAAAGTTGGATTTTATTAGATAAGTAAAAAATAAAACTGATTTTTGCATTACAAATGACTAGGCTTTTGATTTATCTACCTAAAATATTTATATTTGACACCAAGTACATAGTAATGAACTTCCTGCTTTGGTTTTGTCATTTAATTAACATAACGACATGCCAGTGATCTTGAAGGATTAGGCAGAGGTGTACCCATTAGTAGGTCCATATTTCATCAGTTATCAATTCCAGACTCAACACTTTGCCCGACCTGGGAACCAAAACTAGGATTAGGGATGCATACATATTTCTCTAAAAGTCTTCAAATCCATAAATTATCAACCTCTTTTTCATATTTTTTTTATCTTTTCTTGCTACAGAAACACTGTAAAGGTCAGACAGAACAAAAAATGCATGAGTATATTACTGGTTAAATTGAAAATTGAACCGTATTACCATCATTTGAAAGTTTGGGTTGAGTCTTGAGCCTGGGAGGCTTGACATCAGGATCAATATTCATACAATTTTCTTCTTTAAACAATGTTAATTTGGTCCTGTTTCCTATGTAAGCCAGTAAAATTTGCTGGATTTTCCTGTCTGAACTACTTGTTAGAGGATGGTAAAGTGATGGTGCTTACGTGCAGAAGAGTTGTAGTCATGCATGCTCTGTATAGAATATGTTAAAAGTGATGATGCTTACGTGTAGAAGAGTTGTAGTCATGCATGCTCTGTATTGAATATGTTAAAAGTGATGGTGCTTACATGCAGAAGAGTTGTAGTGATGCATGCCCAGTATAGAATATGTTGAAAAAATGGTCAGAACTGAATGGGTATTGGCATACCAAAGATGCCAATAAAATATAAAAAAAAAAGCATTGTCCAAAATTACCACCATTTCCTTAAATAATTAATTAAAAACATGACAACACCTTCTTCGGCACAAGTATATTTGATCATCAATCTTTTTTTATGATGTCACTACCCGAGAAGTTACCTGAGAGTCACATTCCGCACCCCTATGTTGCTATATATCAGTTTCTCCATTTTATTTTTTACTAGCTGTGCCTGGCATGCGTTGCAATGCACGTTTTCCTACCTACCTTCTTAGTCACCTACCCTACCAACCATATAACGTATTTACTTAACTTACTTATTTTTTTTTTTTTTTTGTTAGCCTATATTTTTCCACTGCTGGGCAAAGGCCTCCCCCATAGTCTTCCACTCTTCTCTCCGTGCGGCTTTCTCCGGCCAGTCTTGTATAAAAGCATCCAAATCGTCACGCCAGCGTTTTCTAGGCCTCCCTCGGCGACGACACCCGTCCTCTGGCACCCACTGCGTGACGACCCTAGCCCATCGGTCCTGATGCATTCTGCAGACATGGCCCGCCCAATTCCACTTTAATCCAACAGTCTTGTTACCCACATCAGCGATTCCTGTTTTTGCGCGTATTGTGGTATTTCGAATTCGGTCTAACTTAGCTAACTTACTTAGCGGTAACTTACTTAGCTACAAATATTTTTTTCTGATTTTTTGAATAATTATTCTGCTATTCTCGGATAAGACGAATCCAAAAAATTTGCTATCATCAAAATCGGTCCATCCTTTCTTGATTTATATATGGTGTTAATACTCCGACTTTGAAATATACATTGTGGTACTTTTTGTACTTGGTATCCATAAAAGGATTAAGTACTTTATATAGAATCTAATCTCGATACCTAATAATACCCTCACAAAGCAGACAAGGGTTCTTTTTAAATATTATATTATACTGAGTTTGGCAGTAAATCAGCTGCTCCGAAATTGATGTTGTTCATACTCATAAGCTTTCTCCAAATTACTCTATTAATAATACCAAGGGGTAATGATATTATTATAGGTATAAGGCTGTGCTAGATGATGCTGTGCTGCATATTGATGTCAATGCTTGTTGTAATTAGTCATTATTTTGCATACCTCATTATTTAAATTCAATCAACGGTGTCAAAGGAAAGTACACAGATTTTGTATGGACATACTCAAACATAAAATGTTGGTACAATTAGAATTTATAAAACAAAGATATACAATATGGCTGAGCTGAAAAAAATATAAAACGAATGAAGAAAAAATTGTATAAAGTCATATAACTTAAACACAGTAACAGAGTGTGCTCTCCAGTAAATAAATATCTGCCACGCTCTGGAAAAATCACTCTCAAGTGTGTTTATAATAAGCATGTTGATAAGATCAAAACAACCAAATCGATTAACTTGATTTCATTATACACGGTTAGTGCAGTGGCTGAGCGATTGGACTGCTGCGTTGCGTGTCATGGGTTCGATCCCCGCACGGAACAAATATTTGTATGGCCTACAGATAGTTGTTTCGGGTCTGTGAATGTGAGTTTAAATGTTTTTATAAGCACCCACAATACAAGAGAAATTCTTAGTGAGGGCAACGTTTTTTAAAAAAGAAAAGATAGAAAGATTATAATATTAAATTTGCATCATTTATTCGTCTCTGCATGGCAATGGTTTATTTTAATTTCTTATGTTTTTGGCTGAAGTCGCGTTATCGAAAGCTATTTATTTACACATGTAGGATAACAAAAAAGGAGTCATAATTTTCCACTTATGTATAAAGATTGTTATACTTTCAGATATGGATTCATACATGATGAGCGCTTGCCACAGAAAACAGGGCCCCAAAAAGTCAACATTGAAGTGGAGAGGGAGAAAAAATGGGTCAAAATGCTTAGTAATTGGGACTCACCAACTACCAAAGAGAAACTCCATAGGCGAATATACAAAGGCATTCCAAATTCACTTCGAATAAAAGTATGGTGCAAGTTGATGGATGTCAACAGAATTAAATCTGCTAATCCCGGAAAATTTCAAGAAATGTTGAAACTAGCAAAACTGTGGTCCACAGATGTAAGGCAAATAGATTCAGATGTGAACAGACAGTTTCGAGAACATCAGTTTTATAGAGAACGATATTCAGAAAAACAATGCTCATTATTCAATGTCCTTTGTGCTTATAGCATGTATAACTCTGAAGTAGGCTACTGTCAAGGTATGTCTGGCCTGGCCGGAGTACTGCTCATGTATATGGATGATGAAGATGCCTTCTGGGCCTTGGTTGTACTACTATCGGATAAGAAATATGCCATGCATGGTTTATACATAGAAGGATTTCCGAAGTTAACAAGGTTCTTAGGGCACCATGACAAAATACTCACAAAATTTATGCCAAAATTGAAACACCATTTTGACAAGTTCGGTTTAGACGCCATTCTCTATTCCCTCAAGTGGTTCTTTGTTTGTTTTGTGGAAAGGGTGCCATTTAGCCTATGCCTCAGGGTCTGGGATATTTACCTGTTAGATGGAGAGAGAGTAGTCACTGCAATGGCTTACACAATACTCAAGCTGCACAAGAAAGCAATCATGAAGTTAAATGATATGGATCTTATAGTAAATTATATTCAGGTCTGCTGATTTTCTGTGTAAAATTTAAACTAGCATTTACAATCTTGTATTAATATCCAATTTGGATATTAATACAAGATTGTATGTTGTAAGTGAATAAGATATTAAATTTTTAGGTTAAGCTACATAAAGACTTTGGGTTTGAGGACGACATAGTAATTTATCACTTGGAACGATCAATGGAAGAACTGAAGCGAGCCAAGCTTGATTACCCCGGCCCACCACCGCCCAACGAGCTTCCAAAACGACAGCTTGGTATGTTTGTGGAGCCTGACAAGAAATCGAAGATTGGACAGAGGGCTGAAAATTTTTCTGAGACTGAAAAGCAGGCTAGAGCAACTGTGATATTGAGGTAAGGTTCTAAAATACCATTGAATAGTGCAATAATAAACCTAAGTGTGAAAGCAAACACATCAAAGCATGAGCATTGAGCATCTAAACTCAAAATTGCTCAAAGAATGGCTTACAAGTTAAGAAAAATCAAAGATGAACTGTTTAGGAACATGTAATTAAATTAAAAATTTAAAAAACCCCCAACTCAATAAAGATAAAATATTGGTTCTCCCTTTAAATCAAAGTTTGACCAAGTTTAAAGGGAGTAAAAGTCAAAAAACAATGTTCAAGCTTTTTTGTTTTAATTTCATTAGTTTATATTCCTCATTCCCTTTCAATATTTTTTTTTATTTTTTTTTATTAGCCTACTTTGTGTCCCACTGCTGAGCAAAGGCCTCCCCTTTCTCTTTCCATACATCTCTATCATGGGCGATCTCTGGCCATGTTAGCCCCGCAAACATGATCAGATCCCTTTCAATATAGTGTACATTATTCTACAAATCAATCCCTTTAATTTTTTTGCTACCCATATTGAGGGAGTTGTAAAAACAAACGTAATTCGTCATTTTGTGATGGCGGCCATCTTGGATTTGAAATTTGTTATAGTGTATTCTACTAATCAAGCCCTTTCATTTGATACCCATATTGATGGAATTGTAAAAAATATGTAATCCGCCATTTTGTGATGGCGGCCATCTTGGATTTGAAATTTGTTATAGTGTTTTTCCAATCAAGCCCTTTCATTTGATACCCATATTGATGGAGTTGTGAAAAAATAATATGTAAATCGCCATTTTGTGGTGGCGGCCATCTTGGATTTGAAATTTGTTATAGTGTATAGTATTCTACTAATCAAGCCCTTTCATTTGATACCCATATTGATAGGAGTTGTGAACAAATATGTACTCCGCCATTTTGTGGCGGCGGCCATCTTGGATCAATGTTTTTCAAACATAGTTATGAACACTCCCGACTAATTCACCTTTCAAACAAAAAAAAACTAAATCTAAATCGGATCATGCGTTCGGGAGCTACGATGCCACAGACAGACACACACATAGACAGATACACAGACAGACACGTCAAACTTATAACACCCCGTCGTTTTTGCGTCGGGGGTTAAAAACTAAACATTCACAAGCAATTACAGACAAAAATCAGAAAATTATTTTACATCACATTTTATACAATTTAATTTGATTACTGAATGATGGAGGCCTATGTCCAGCAGTGGACGTCTTTTGGCTGAAATGATTATGATGATGATGACTGAATGATAAGTAAGTTGTGGGATGAGGTTATACGAGCATGGTGCGGTTTAAAAGATGTGTGTATGTGTGTGCTTAGATGATTTGGTCGTGTGGACAGGATGAGTGAAAGTAGATTAAGGTTGATGTTCCAGGGTAGCCCGCGAAATTCAAATTTTCTTACGTTTTTAGCGATTTGCAGGCCAGTGCTAGGTTGTATGTTAGTGAGTGACCCACCAAGTTCATGTAACTGTCAAGAATGACCTACTCATTCTTGACAGTTACATGAACTTGGAGGGTTGAAATGATGATTTTGATGATTGATGATTATAATTCTGTAACTGCATACGTCTTACAGCCGCGAATCATATTTTCACTAACATACAACCTAGCACTGTCCTGCAAATCGCTAAAAACATAAGAAAATTTGAATTTCGCGGGCTACCCTGGAACATCCACCTTAACGAAAGGTATTTACAAGGCAGATGTGAGAGGCAACGCCGGAAGGGGACGCCCTAGGAAGACCTACACTGACCTTATTGGTGAGGTTCTGCAGAAAGCGCAGGTCCATAGTACTCGCAACCGGCGTGCGTGTTTGACCAGATGTATGTGGACGAGGCAAAAGGATCATGAGTTTATGTATGTATTTCGTAATTCGTTGTTCTTGTTCTTCAATAGCATTCGTTTTGTTTCAGACGTGAGAAGGCTGCAATGGAATTGCAGGAGCTTCGGGTCTCCCAGAGTGACACAGTATCAGGTAATTTGGAAGCATCTCTACCCACTTCGCGTACCACCTCCGACGAGAGCCTTGGTTCCGACCACTTCACGCATTTATAAGCCTTGCTCATTTACATTGGCACACTTTGTTGAAGCACAACCATGAATACTTGAGAGCTTTACATTTTATCTTATAATATAGCGTTGAATTTAATCACGAACTGTACCTAAACTCCTGCGCCAATGTGAAATCAGCAAGTGTATAATTTGGGAATGTTTAATTATATTCGTTAGCTCATTCGCTTCTGTCATTCAGAATTTCGTCCAGATTGATCAGAGCTATTTTTCTGTAGCTGTTTATTTTTTCGATATGCCTTTGGATGACTCACATAAATCACATTTGCATGATATTCACATTGTTTTAATCAGGGACCGAAACCGGTATGATCAATACGGGTATTTTTTCGGTAACAACCTTTTTTCGTTTACAGGTAATTTTAAAGGTTACCTTTATTATTAAATTGAATACTTAACCAATATTAATACCGGTTACCGAAATAAAAATTACCCCTATCTAACACGTGCCTTCGGCAATATACAAAGGGCGCGCATCGCCTCATCGCCTGTGTGTGTGTGTGACAAAGAGTCGGGCAGACACACAAACTTAGGCGAACGCGAACTTTTTTCTCGTAATCAAGGTCATTTTTAGGTAACCGGTATTAAAACGGAAACCTGAATAGAGGTTACCTTTTTTCTTCGGTCTGGTTACCCAGATAGCGGTAACCTAAGTCTGAAAAATAACCAAAATTCTTCAATACCTGTACCGTAATTTATAAAGGTTTTCGGTCCCTGGTTTTAATGGTAATCATTGATGCATGTTCTCGACAGATTTTTGCACAATCGTGAACAGTCATGGTCCATGACTGCCAGGGTATCAAAACTGCTGTCTAGATTTAGCAATAATGTGTGTTTTGGTTCAGTAGGTTATAGACTGCGGTTGCATTACGAGTGAGAAGGACTCAAAAAAGCTATGTCACAAACGATTGTTTACCTACTCCAATGTGTTCAATTTGAGACCATTTCACTGGTGTGTCCGTTAGTAGTTGTCCAGTGTGTTGTCTTAGACAGCGGTCAAATGCTTTTAAAGTAATGTATGTTGGTCATAGCTTTAGGTTGTACTTACTACTCTTAGGTTTTCTCGGTAAATCATGATGTAGTATTTTGACCTAATAAGTACAAATTTATTAAAATATGCCCTTTTACGTGAATAATTACGCATGTTAGTTGATGGAGACTGACAGATATGTGAGTGGTTACTAAACCATTAAACAATTATTACAACCACACGTACTCCACAGGAGTTACTTATAATGTAGGTAGTTTGTCTGATTAAAACAGAAATATTTACAATAATTTTAATAACTGTGCCACCCTATTTGTTTTATATAAATCTCTGGTTTGAAACCACCTAAATTATGTTAGAAAATTAGAAATTAAACAAGATCATAATAAACATGGTTTATTCTGGAGGTCAAATGTCCAGTTCAATTAGTACTCACTGAAATTAGAATGTATGTGGCGATTGTCTTACATTGTTAGCCCGTATTTTTTATTTTAGATATAGTTTAATTTATTTTATCGAATACAAGCTTAGATAGTTATTTTTGAAAGCAGGATGAGTTCAGAGGGCAATGGACAACGTTATATTTTAAATTGAAATAAAGTTTATTAAAAAAATGGTCAATCATTGGCCAGAAAAAATACGCCCTGGTTTGATTGAAATTGTTTCTATCAATATCTATCTATTCGTGACCTACTAAGACAGGTCAGAAACACAACCCTAAATTTGCAGTCTGCAACTGGCTTGAGATCCGCTTTAATTGTAAGTCTTAGTGCAGTTGTACACACATATTAACGCAGATTATTCTGTTCTTATTGGCCTCCATCCAATGAGTTATTCATATTTGCCTTGAGATTGCAATTTTGTCCATCGCCCTTTTAGATAGAATGTGATATGTAGTTGTGAACGTGTTAACGTTGGTACATCATGTTTTCTTCAGTATTTAGTTTTATAGTTATTTCGACTGTATGGATATTATTTTATGTGCTAGACAGTTGCGAGACATGAACCAAAAACACTTTTACACTCAAGTAGTTACTTCGCTCTTTAGTATCAGGAAGACATGATAATTTATTATACATTTGATCCCGTAGTTCTATTTTTGTAACCTTTTGCTTTCATTTATTCATATTATATAGATATTGCCATATTTGGTTTCATCATTATAGATCTTCTAAAGAAAAGATTTTTATGCCAATTCGGAATGTTTTTAAATGTTGTTAGTACCTAGTATTTTGTCCTGTCGTACATATTCTATAAGTACTTATTCCCACATACGTGCACTCTCATTTTGGTCTTTATTCTGATGCGATCATGTATCAGGGTTGCTCTTTGCTGAGAGAGCCAATTATTTCTGAAGTTAACTCCCACTCAAACTGGCGAAAGAGTGTACTATACGCACAACACGGCTTAACCTATCTTATAGATAGGGGATTACATGCATGCTGTTATGTTTTGTTGTATCTAAGCATTACTTTTACAACATCCATCTGATCTGAAGTTGAACATGGACATGACAGTGCACGGATGTGGACACACCTTATTGCATCCGTTGTCGTTGTTAGTGTGGAGCTCGTCACTAGTTTACTGTACTGTGTCCATGGTTCATAAAAAACATAACTCGATTATTCTTATTTAAGCCCCGTATTATTATGATATTGGTCCTAGATACATAGCGTCCACTACAGACGAGTTTGACACTGCACTGGCTTAAGTTTTGATGTACTTCACTTCACGTATATCCAAAATAATGGCATTTTTGCCATGAATCATATTTTGTTTTAGATTTAGACATTGAATATGTAATTGGAACTCTGCACTAGCATGATTATTGGTGGTATGGAGGTGGGTTTATGTCATGATTAACACGATTAAAACGACATGCATTTAACATGGCATTTCTTAAGATTTGAGGAGCTTGAGTTACAATCTTTGAACCGAGTCCCTTCATTTTAATTCTTTTGCAGTTAATGTTGTAATGAAAGACTTGAATGTGCTTAGGGTACTAACTCCTCAGATCTTAAGAGTGATCCCCGGCTTCCTGCATTGTTTGTGCTACTTCTCATAAAATAACGCTATGCCCACTATGTATTCTCTTTAATACTATATACTTACAAACTTATTAACATTAATTTTACAATAACACCTGGTTTGCTTTACCGCCCAAAACCCAGTTGATGCAACATTTTGATGTGCCTTACATGACGTACTTTCAAAACTTCTACCTCGTTTACAATCTGCTTCAAATGAATCTCTGCTCAATAGACTTTATCAATGATTTCGTTTCACCCCTCAATTGAGGTTCTTGCATAAACCCACCCCTATCATCCGATGTTTTCAATTGTTTATTGGGTACAATAGTAAAACCTATTTAATTATCTTTAGTTTTAAGTTAAGATCAAGAAACCTCCACAATACGACCTTAATTTAACCTATGGGAACAAAAAGTTAAATTAAGTATTTAATAAACTGATTGAAACCTATTGAGTATTTTAGTTTAACGATAGGATAATATGCGGATTTCGCTTATTGTTGGTTTTTGCGCTGAGCGAACCAAACATACTACTTACCTACCTATTTTTTTTTACGAATCTCACGTCGATGTTCACGGGTTAACTTTCCTCAAAGGGCGACATGTAAAATCGATTGGAGTTTATAATCATAATAAATGCCGATTACATTTAATGGGCAACATATTGAATAACCCGAGAAAACATATTACATAACTATATCGTTTTATTTTTAGTTTTGCCGCCCGTGGTGGTATGAGGAACGTCAAAAAATAAAATAAAACAATCAAACACGTAAAAATCTGTAATGAATGGTACGTTATAGTCGTTATTTAGACATCATTTACTGTGCATTACGTAGGCACAGCACACATTGTATATCTTATCAGTGTCGCTTTTAGTTGTTTTTCAAATTATCACAGTTAAAATGATTTTGTTCTCAGTACGTTATTTTATTATTACAGTAGATAAATGACACCAAACAAAAATAATTATGTCAACACCGAAATATGATAGTGGTGATCATGATATTCAGTCCTTCACGCTGTTAAGTACCTACTTATTGGTTTACAATTAAAATTTTCCTGATATTATTATCTCCCAGTTAATTTAAACCAAGATTATGAAAACTTTTATAGATTGTGGTAAGCTCGATTTCTTAAATCTTGCACGCTCAAATGGGACAATATAGTTATACATTTTCAAAGTTTAGCTACTGCATAAATATACACGCTATCAAACATTTTCAACTAGCTACCACCCTACGTCTTAGGTAAGGTAGGCACTTAGGTCTCAACTCTTAGGTAAAGATGCATTTGGCTAATTGTTATTTCTTGGACTGACAATTGAAAAGATGGCAACTTACCTACTAGACTTCATCGAGAGTCATTACCTACTTGTCTTATAGTTAGTCCGAGGCTTTTGTTGTTAATACAATGATAACATGATTAAACGTTTTTCTTCAGATCCTAATTCCCAATTTGGCGTCCCACTCCGTACGTCCCATGCGTCCATGGACATTCATCTAGATTTCCCAGTCCAGTACACGTTTAACACGCAACGAAGCGAACCTCCTAACTACAGCTACCTTGTAAATAAGAAATGTAAGAAAATTAGAAGACGAAGACGTTAATTCCTCAAATCTTCCTTTTTATCATTTTAATGTAAATATGTATGTACTGAATAAATAAGGGAGATTCAGTACGTGTTTCTGATTTCATTGATACAGCTACGAGCAGAGATTTGATTTAAAACCTCGAAATATTGCATGTGGGTTTTGTGTTACAATACATATTACATTGATTTTGCTTGACGTTGTGTGCCCAATAAGGTAAGAACTTATTTATATTTTGCATGAAAGTTTTGCTTTGTGTTTTGTTCGCTATGCGTAGAAAGCTAGTGGCTATGAAAGAATACCTTATATTTTTATGCAGTCATATTACCGAATTACTTCATTACCCGGAATGTCAGTAAACACGTGTCATATAGCCATGTTGAACTGTAGCTACTTAGAAAGTGACTGTAACAGTCACGTTTTAAGGAAGTGAAACTCCAAGTGAATCTCCACTCCATTGTACATTTTCCGCGGTTCATGACTGTTTGTATGAAAATGATGCATAAGCCCATCCGCTGTTGAAGGTAAACGACCGCGTCGGACGGTCCGCGTGCGGATCTGTTTCTAGTAAAACTAAAGCCCACCGCTACGGTGTGTCGGCTGCCTTTCGAAGAAGTCTAGTTTTTTTGTACAATGGTCATGTGTTTGTTTAGAGCACAGCGGGGTAGCGGGGGGCATCCGGTGCGACGATTCGGTGTCCGCGCTGGGGTCGCGGCGCTCGCTCGCCGACACGAGCGTGACGAGCACAGCCGACCTGAGCGTGTTCTCGAGCGGGCGCTCGCATGCCATGGACAACTCGCTCGACACGCACTCGAACGTCAGCGACGACGCCACTGGGTCAGATGGGTGAGATATTTTGTAGATGTAGATTGCACTCATCACACAAATAACGTTCCAATGATATAAGGCCTCTTCTTCACACCTATAGTTCTTACCTTACAAGCAGAAAGCTTGATAACAGAAATCATGTGAAAAAGGGGCCTTAGATTGCAACTAGAGTGATCGATCGGTGATGAATTTACATACACTCAGCGGCAGAAAACGTGGTGCATAGTAGAAAGAGATGAAATATTTTTTAAGCATACCCACGACATGGTCTTTAGGGTTCTTGTGTGGGCTGTGAGCAGGACAAGGCACTTTTTTAATAAAATAAAATTACTAAAATCAGCTAAGTAGGCCAGCAGCGCATGACCAGAAAATCTTCTCGACTAATAAAGCCCATAAAAGGCACAGCATGGTCTTGGAGGATTTCATTCAATGTTCTTTATGCCCTAAGTAATATGGTATTAAAAAGTGGTCCGTCAGTGACCTCTGTAGTATACCTAGCTGGTGTAAGGCGTGCCCACACCATGACACACCCGACATAGTAAATAACCGTCTGGTGAGTCGTAAATGGAAGCAAACGTTTTTCTTAGCCACAACACTCACGACCATTTGATGCTCTATTCACGGCATTTAGTCTAATTCACGGGTAAATCTCAATCGTGCAACTCGGTGATGTCTCAAGCTCTGGGCCTTACGCTGGTCTCTTTGCAAGAACCTCACGTTCCTCCGTCTTCCGCCTTATAGTCTGTTCACTGTGCAGTTTAAAGTCGTCGCCTGATTAGAACTACGGTTAGGAAGCGGTTTCTTAACATTTCTGGAATAACAAATCGGTCATCACTGGTGAAGGCACACCTTATTCCGCCGTGTATCATGTGCAGGCTCGCGATACTCTTGATGTTGGTGTGGTGCTGGTACGTGGTATATTAAGAAATACAGCCACCTCGCGTAGAGTTCCTCCTTGATCGATTAACAAGACCACCTGAGCAATAATCATTAAAAAAACATTGTTTATATACATTTTACGTAATTTTTACTTATGTATTACTTTACATTCGTACCATTCTGGCAAACATTTTATAGAAAGTCTCTATAATCTGATGGTACTTTTAGTAATCTAATCTAAACAGGTCACTTGAAAGCTATCCCTCATCAAATAATTTCATAATTAACACTTTACAAATTTTCGATCAGCACTAGGGTCGCATTCTCTGCCGCTGAGTGTATTTTATGACATTCTTATGTCACCTTGTACACACGGCTACACATCAAGCTATACAAAACCAGTATAATCTGATCGTTCATTGTGCGAAAAGATCTAGTAAAGTAAGGCCAAGATTAACTGGTTTTGTATAGCTTGATGTGTAGCCGTGTGTACCTACTGACTGGTCAACGTCAACGAATCTCAGCCAAACTAGTTGCACCTTTAAAATGTTTAACGTATAGTTAGAGCCAAAATGAAAGCGACGTACAATCCGTTTGTCCCTATAATTTTGCGAACTTCCTGATTTCGACGATTTTATACATATGCAAACCTTGATCATAAATAAAATCGAGTTATTAACTGACGCAGAAGGTGAATTGAGAAACGAGTTTAATGTGACAAAGTGATCAAGTTTTTCGTAAGGTCACCCATTCAATTCATTGATTGCTGGGCCAGAAGTGGCTTCACCAGTACTAACTGCGTCAAGTCCTTCACAACTACTAATGTTCACTCGTGTAAACTTGTAAAGCCTGCAGTTCAATGATAACAAGTTAATAAGGATACTATAATATTCGCTAAATTCTCCAATAGAATAAAGTTATAAAACCCAACAACTTGGAATGAGAATTACAAATGGAGACCTTTATACTTTATTTGGTTTGTAAGTAGCACCCCTGGACATCGGCGGCTTCCTGTCATTCTTTCAACTAATGTTGAAGCAAGGCATAACTTGTATGTACCGAGATCATTCTCTACCGATTCTGCTTAAGCCTGGTCTTCAGCTACGCTACCGCTACCCATGTTAATTTTAGAATAATGATTCAGGGATTATCTTATGATTTTGACGGAATCTGTCACGTAATTAAATTGTAATAATCCTGATAGCTAATACTCTAAATGCGGGCTATGCTAATTTTCACTTAGTTTGCACATACACAGTGTAATAATGTAGTTACATATTTACCTTGTTAACTGTTTTCCTCTGTAGAAATGCATAAATTTCCTTGATCGATACAATACCAATTGATTAGTCACGTTCATTAGGTGTGTCTTGTTGATTTCAGTTCGGGGATATGCGGGTTGAGCATACAGAGAGCGCCGTCGACGGCGCACTCGACGCCGCGCGCGACCCCGCACCCGCCCTCCGTGTCGCCCATGTCGGACGATGTGGTGCGCATCCACGTGACGTACAACCCGCTCGCCGGCAGCCCGCACCTCCACCCCATCAGCCCCTCCAAGTACAAAGCCTACAACAACGAGGAACACCACAAACCCGTCTCCCTCGGGTTCTATGCCAGCAACGGTTCCACCAACCTACCGTCAGACAATAGGATCCGTATCCAAGTGCCATCCGAGGAACTCCTCACGCCCGTCGTTGACTCCGGGAGAATCATCACGCCACGGTTCATTGAATCTCATTCGGAAATGTACGATCTAAAATAGAATATCATTTTTTTTACCTTTATTTTCTTTTTTAAACGTAATGGCCAGTTATTTTATCATTACAACTTTATAACTTTATTTTTTAACTTAACTTTAAATTATTTTAACTAAAGTCAATAATTCTCGCTATTATTTAACACAAACTTTTGTACAAAGTAGGGGGACATGTAAGCAATAATGTGGTTGCTGGTGTATTAACTTGCTTAACTTTTGCAGTATCTACGCATTTTATTTCTGAACACTTATCTGTATTAACGTAGAATCTCAGTCTTAAAGTTTTAGGTTAGGGACTGTTATTTTGTAACAACTACATTTAATTTATTTGTCTCAAGATTAAGTTTGGCTCAATATACTAAAATAACGCAAACATTGGTACCTTGCGCACCACTGTGGGAGGACATAGAAAAAGTAGCAATTTGACCATTTTACCCTTACACAGTATTTTTCTAAGTATTCATATTACTGGTGGGAAATAGATTAAATTACAATAAAAATGGCAATAATATTATAAACAGGTTGTACACGCATGATTCAATTAATATACATCGACAATATATTAAACAGTTCACATTATCCAAATATACAAGAGTTATTTATTCACGAGCTTTTATTTCGTAAGTAAACTTGGTAGCAGTGGGCATACGAAAAAAGTAAATATACCAGTTTTGATGTCGTGCTTAAAATAAATACGTTGTGAAGATTCTGCAGCCTTGTATTTACTTACTTTAATAAACGCGCTTGTTATATACACGTTCCATTTTACATCCATGTTGTCTAAATTATAATGAATAATACTAATAATTCGTGTAACTTAACTGCCATAAATGTAATTTTATTATGTATGTACAAATATTTTTGAAGTTTAAATCGCAATAGATTGCAGTATGTATTTAGAATTCGTAGGGTATGTTGTGGACGTATTTAAAGTTTAGATGAAAGCTGAAACACAGCGAAGGATAGATTCGGCTAGGCTTACTATAATGATAGTAACAATGAGAATCTCTACAAGTCAGTTTAGTCCGTTTAGCTAGTGATGATGTTGTTATTGTAAACGGATTTTAAAAGGGAACGTTTTTGAAATATAAAATATGTAATTGTTTAATGACACTTGAATTAGAAACCTTCGTTTATGAGATTACAAATAATTACAATTGTTGCTTTGACTCTTGTTTCCTTTATCGTTCAAAGTATTTCATAATGTATATTCGTATTTTGTATTTCACATCTCATCCAAATTATTGAAAAAACCAGAATCTAAAACTTTAGATGTGTAGACAGTGTTAATGATACGATAATGTTTAGATTCCTTTCAAATAAATAAGTGAGAAACGCAATAATGTCAGTTAAATTGTTACTCGAGAATATTTAATATAAATAGTTTTAAGATAATACTATGTCTTCGTAAAGTAAACTATGTTTTCGGTCAATATACATGTAAATTAGCATTAATCTACTCGCTTTGAAGAGAACACTGTTGCTTACGTTTTTAAATCGACAGTAATTCATTAATTATTTTTCTTTTTACTATTTATAAAGTTAGGTTAGATTTGTATACTTAGTTTAGCTAGATTATTTTGTTAAAGAATGTTCTCTGAAGGCTTGCGCAGAATACATGTTCCATGCGACTGTTTTTGAAATATTTCAACAAAGTTACCTATCACGTATTAGAAAATAAGTGTTGTGTGGCTCGTAACGCGAAAAAATGTTTTGCTATTTAAAACTTATAATAGTTTTACTACCGTACAAAAGTTTGGAAGCAATAGCGTAAAAAAGTAGTGAAAAAATCTCAAATAACCTTCCTTGTTTAGTTTTTCAGTTATCCTCACGCGGTTTCTGGGTTTACTGTAGTCAAAACACCCACAAACCATGCCATTGTACCATCGCCGTTTTTGATAATATGCACTGTACTTGCATCGAAAGCCCTATCATCTTTTACCGGTGTACAAACACACTGTGTTTGTACACCGGTAAAAAGATGAAAGGGCCATAGACGTGGGATCCGAAAAGCTCAGATTTTGATTCGTCACTCCAAAGGACATTTTCCCATTTGTCTATTTAGTCCGGTCAATTTAGACATCCGAGGTTACATTAATTCCCACCCAGCTGAAAATTAGTAGGATTGTTCAAAACACGTCATTGCATAAAATATAGCACTTGACGGATTTAGTCTTAAATTACGTAATTCGTCAAAATCAAGGAATTGATTCATACTTGATGAATGTGGGATGATAATTAAATGTTTTTGTGTAAACAATAGTAAAAAGTCGTAAGGCTTAATTTAATTTCTAATTTGTACCACTCATTTTACCATTATTTCGTTTTGTCCAAAAACAAGTGTGCTTCCAAACTTTTGGACGGTAGTATATGTATTCGCGCCAGCCTTGTAGTGGGACATTTTTCTAATTATTCCAATATAATTGAATTTAAAATAACTCATACGCAATAACTGATATTAAGGATCTTCCATAAACCGGTACTGAGATATTATACATCGTGGCTAAAATTAGTTGTCTAGTAGCAATTCTCCAACAGAGGCGAGACTACAAGGGCCTTGTATAAAGTTTATTATATATTTTTCTGGATTCTTGAAATACAATTATCAATAAGACACTAGGTAACTTCAAATTTTAACCTCGATAAGATCTTGGGTATCCTGTGATAAATGAATAGGTACTATCTGGCACTTTATAATGTGACAAGTTACATAGGTTAGACAATTTTATTAATTCTCATGAAAATCTGCGCAATTAAAAAAACACAGGCGTCCACATTTAAGATCAACAAAAGTTGTGCCATTATTAAATTTAGGAGACTATTCCTTTTTATTAAATTAGTCTTCACTACCTTTTTGGTTATTTTTGTAGTAATTTTGTGAATGTTTTACAGTGCGATCAAATTATCTTGGCATGTCTGAACATAGGCTCTGCGAAATTTTACGCATGTAAACTTGTGAAGAAAACTGTTATTGCCAGATAAACCAATACCTATACGATCAGAAAATATCTAATTTAAACAGTGAGAAATAGAAATAAAATAATAGTACATTATGGTACAAGTGTGTAACGTTGGTGATTACCGCTGAGGCGCCATTGAGACCCGAGCCGTCAGGTGAGGGTCTTAAGAAAGCCGAGGACGGTAATCATCAATTCACACGTGTATCATACGACGTTTTTCAACACACTTGTGAAGAAAATAATACCAAAAAGTCATCTTCAACAGTTAAAACGAGTTCTGATTTTTTTTCACAATAGCGGGAAAAATTAATCGGTTTTCCTATGCGCGCGCATCTACAGTTCGACCAACTTATCTGTGCATGCGGGAAAACACGGAACTAAAATAAATGTACTAAGTTTGACGTAGCGATGCATTTTTTCTTGACCAGTTGCGCCACCATGAAATTCACACTTAAAATGGTCATACTGTAACAATGGAATCGGCCATAGACTAAATGAATGAGCGCGATAAGAGTTTTAGCCACGTATAATAAAATGAGGAAAAAGTTTTCTTTATTACAGAGAAAATAAAAGTTATACCTATTATTTGAGTGAAAGTTTCATTTAATAAAAACGTACAAGTTGAAATTATCTTGAAATTATCTATTTAAATTCAAATTTGCATGAAATGAGCAAGCACTCAGTACATTAATTTATTTTTACTATTGAACACGATCTTTTTTGTATCGAAACTTTTTTATGAACGTAGCAACTCAACCAATAAAATTAAAAAAAAAACCCTATAACTCACTAGTGAATAATAGCAATGAAAAAGTCACAGTTTGATTATAGGTGTCATTATGTGCCTAATTGCGGTGAAATTATAGCCACTTTATGAGCAAGTGTGTTGAAAATATCATAACACTTTTATACATTAGTTGTTGTTACAAAATGACCTGCACGAAGTTCGGACCTGCCAAGATAATTTGATCGCACTGTACAAAATTACTTATCGGTATTATAGTGTAGTCTCGGCTACGTACCTATACTTTATTTTGATATCGTTTTTGGTAGTAATATTTAAGACAATAGATGGCGAATAGAAATGTTATATCTTTTTGCTTTGTACTAATCCCCTTTGACTGGTGGTTAGGCGAATTTGCACAATGAAGACATTTACAATAATGACACATTTCGCATTAATTTGAATCTTATTTGTTTTTGAACAGGGATTATAATGATTCACTATACTCGTAACATTGAAGCTACTAAAAAGGATTCATAACGATCAAGTGATTCAATAAAACCAACACAAAATAATAAATTGATATTCGATTGTATATATCTACGATGAACGGGGAGGTAAAATAAATAATACTCTCCGTGTCTATGTAGATATTTCAATTGTTTTCCGGTGCATCGAAATTGGAAACCTCAAATGAGATGTCCGTTAAATTATATTCTAAGAAATATTGATACTTACTACATGAAAACTTAAGCTTTTCAATTTTAGCTTCAAAATTTACTGCGTCCTTTAGTAAATTTCCATAAAAATTAAAAAGATTTATAAAGTAATTACGTAAAATATATTTGATGTGAATAATTTAAAATTGTGCTATTTTCCGCGTAATTTTGTTGAGGTGAAACGTGTGGACCTTTTAATCGCATAGTGGGATATTAGCCAACGCAGCCAGTTCTGTAAGCAACGTCCTAACTCGCGTAATTCGGGATACGAACGAAGTACACCAGTAGATATTCAATTAATGTTGAGCTTTGATTTGCTTTGTAAAACTAGGTTAGCTGGCATAACTTTACTTATCAACAGCTAATTTGATCTACCATCGTCCATATTCCTTGCTTTTTTAAAGAAATGTTTATATCCCCAGGTATAATTAGATAACCCTTGATGTTGTGTCTTGTTAAAGTGTTAATAAAAAATAAAAAAATTTCACTGCCATCAAGCGATAATTTAAGAATTAAAATAGGATAAGCTACTGTTACAGTCACAGTCCGGATATGTTATGATGTTCAGTAGGATTACGAACTTGTTATTTGAAGGTGCTTTAACCTGGGGAATATTATCAGATTAAAAAAGTTTTTTTTTGTTTTAGCAAACTATTAGATCTTTCAGTTTTTCAGTGTCCCGTCGTTATTTTATTTTTTTAAATTGAAGATAACGGTTGCAGTATGTTTGAATTCTAGATAAAGTCTTGATAGTTGGCTAGCACTCGTTGAGTTACTTATTAGATGTCTAGGTAAGGTCGCAACTTTAGGAGCAGTCCTCTAAACCAGAGTAATCGCTGTAAACTTACCCATCGGAAGTAATATGTAATTTACTAAAGAGATTAAATCAGGAATTGTTTAAATCTTAGAATTTAATATTTACGTAAATTTAGAGTCGTTTTGTGACGATTAGCACACTACCGTTTATGCATAGCTGTCACTTGCATAGGAGACGTTGTAACGTTTGGACGAATAATCGCAATCGAGTGAGTTTCTCTCGCGTATTCAAGCCAGTAGTTTCTGAATTGTCGGTCATACACTTAGAACGGATGTTAGTCTGTGTAAACTAGTGTCCGTATTTGTGAAAAGTGCCGAATTCCAAACGTTACCTCCTCTCCACCTACGTGTACGTCTGTTATTAGAAC
The DNA here is from genome assembly GCA_949775195.1 of Diarsia dahlii. Taxonomy (NCBI): domain Eukaryota; kingdom Metazoa; phylum Arthropoda; class Insecta; order Lepidoptera; family Noctuidae; genus Diarsia; species Diarsia dahlii. Next base: position 12,704,601 of record OX459189.1, read on the forward strand.
TACAGTGAGAATTGTGCCTGCACGAATTACGTTGTTACTCTACATACTTAGCTCATGACTTATCGTGTTTAAATATAAAAACTAATGATAAAATTGTTAACTTTTTACCTGAACTATCGTATATAATAGATTAGACTTTATGTGGTCAGCATTTGCAATATTGCCTATTGTTAATTACCAGGAATGCTTGTCATTTGGTATAATAACAAAAGAATGTATAAACTAAGTATTATTTTCGTATCATATTTATTAATTTGTATTTTTTTTTTGCTTTAGCTTGTAAGTTCATGTTTTTAATTAAAACACAAGTAGATTTAGTTTTAAATGTTTGAAATGGAAGGCCTGGAATATCATTTTAATTTATAAGAGGTGCTGAAAGCTCGTTTGGAAGTGCACATAGTTAAAAGGTGTTAATTGTAAAATGACGTCGTAGCAAATTTGGAGCTAGTTTAGATTTGAATTTGGGACTATGCAATAGTCTTTAAAACGAGTGTTGTTTATGTATGTGCATTTAACGTGTATTTGTGTCGCAATACGTCTTAACGGAGAGTCAATATAAGTGTAATGTTTGTGCAAGGTCTCATTGCGTTGGTAACGTTTGAACAGTTTGTCAATGTTTTTGAACACGCTCAGCACGCTTACCAAGTACCTATTCTTTACGATATCAAGGTGTTATGAGGGGCATTACCATACTTGCACGCAAGGATCAGCATATTACATGTGGTTTATTATTAAATCCATAAACTTACTACCACTATTTAAAGTGTTTCATACGAAGGAGAACCTTATGCGTATAAGTTAACGTTCATATTCGTTAAAAACGGTCGATCACGTCCGATTATGACTACGTGCAAATAGGGTCAATCTCATACAAATAATCATCATTTATGAAAGCCTTTTTTATATTATGGTCGACGAAACTGATGTCAAAGCAGGAAATATTGATAATTGCGTGTAAATGTGGTTTTGTTCATCGATAAATCTGACGTAAATTTGCCTCGTAAACAATTTGAACTTTATGTTAAATGAATATTAGTATAATTTCACATGCTATTTTGAATTCTGTAAATAAAATTTATGCCTATTCCCATATAAACATATAAACTTTAAATTAGGTTAGATGAATCAATTTGCTCATTAGACTCCATTGGAATTAAAAAAGTGTATCAAAGTAGGTTTTTGTTCTTGGAAATCAGTTTTTTGAATCACCTTGGACGGTATTGTAGCAACCAAGTGTATCCTGAGGAAGATTGTTCAGTTAAAATGTCTAGATACCTACCTACCAAGTAGTAATGTTACAGTGCGTGCCAGAAAGGTGTAGCCATATTCGTGCGCCTCTAGCGAAAAAGGGTGTAAGTCCATTTCACTTTAACTTCTTTACTTTTAGAGATGGTATAATCTGTTTTCACCAGTCCTACCCTTTTTCACTAGAGGCACAAATTTTATTGTGTTTTACAACAAATCGGTCAAATTTCTTTAATCGATTTTCAACTTTCCGCTAAAGCATTAGGTCCAAGGTTTGGTTGGGACAATTATTTTGACAGTTCTGGTGTTTCTACCTCACCTTTAAATATGACTACACCGTTATAGTACATGCTGTTTTGCCATGACCTCTTCTCGTACAGTGGAAGTACCAGCATTCATGTGTACGGCTCGGACTTGTCACGTTGACAAAACCGATAATATTATACTAACACTTATATACTTAACATACTTTCGGGATTACCGCAGCTCGGACTATCAGCCGAACCGAACTAGGCGTCGATGATAGATGCTGAACGGGGTTTACCGATCGACTAGTGCCATCTAAAAGCTGAGTATGTGAAGTAATTACTTTTTGGCAGTTTTCTTGTTCAACAAATACTGCTATTTTTAATGTGCCGACCGAAACACAGATGTAGGTACCACCTCTGTGGCAATTCAATTTTATCTTCGTGTAGTTTTAAAATCACACTGGACACTTATCGATTCGAACCTGTATCCTCGTGCTTTAGACACTCATCTATTACTGAAACTCCAGGACCTCACGATTTTACTTGTTAGCTAATTATTACGATAAATTATTAGATCTATGATGTGAAATCGTGATAGGTTTAATCTACGGGTACTTGAATAAGTTACCGCTACGACTCGATTCGCAATAATGTATTGAAATGTGTGCTTGAGCTTTACATCGGGTTCCCGTCGGGACTGCGGATTGTCCCCGTCGAGGTTGCGGATTGTCCCCGTCGAGGTTGCGGGTTGTTCTAAAGAGATACCGCGGCCTCGGCACAAGGGCTAAGAAGGAACATGGATGGTTTTTAGTCAGTAGAAGCACAGATTACCTGTGGTAGAAGTCTGACACTCCCTTCCGCTCTGTCCAGAGCGGGACTTTATTGATGATTTGCCACACCCAAAAAAAAAGCGCTCATTGCGCTCGAGATTCAATATGACGCCCGTGACATAAGACACAACTTTAGCCCCTCGGTGCATAATCTGCTATTATATCGGGTTGGTATCTGTGTACGTGTGGACATCTTGCGCTTATGGCTATGCTGAAAATTCTACCGTAACGAAAACGATATAAAGACCATTATTGTGTGTCGAGTCGAAGTGCAGACTGCGGCAATGGCAATTTCAATATTCAATAGATCAGTCATATAAACAAAGCATATAATATTATAGCAAGTGAAATTATATTTAAAAAATATATGTCAACTGTACTTTGATATATGTTCACATTACCTATCGAAATCCGACCAAGGATACATCGAACTTAAACGCACGAATCAGCAGTATATTCAGTATCTTTAGAGCTTCATTCATTTTAAAATATTTTGCTCCATGTTTTGTGTAGATGTAACATATACAAGGTGTAAAAGAATAAACGCAATACCTGTTAGCTTGTGAGCATTAAACTAGACAACTGTCTCTAAAGAACATACACACCACCTGGGCTGCGGGTTGTTCGAAAGAGATACCGTGGCCGCGACATAAAGGGCTAAGAAAGAACATGGGTGGTTTTTAGTCAGTAGAAGTCTGGCACTTACTTTCGCTCTGCCCAAGAGCGGAAGGGGTTTTGATGATTCCCAACCCGCCAAAAAAAGGTTTTGCTTATTTTTTTACAACCTGTATTTCCAGCACTTGGCATACCTACATCCTACAAGGGTATAGCAATAGGGGATCGGACAAAAAAAAAACTAATTAGTCCGTCAGATAGATTCTCAAAAAATATTGGACACGTATTTTTTCTTTTTTCACCTAAACAAAAAATGAAGACGATACAGTGCTTCAAAAACTCGTGTGACGTCATAATTGATAGTACATTTTGTACCTTCAAGTGACGTTTCTAGCCCCACTCCATGATCTTTGACGCGCTTTATCTTCGTAATTTTTTATTGATTTGATAAAACAAAAAACACGTATCCAATATTTTTCGATAATCTAACTGACGGACGAAACAGAATCATATTTTTTTGAGTCAGTCCGATCCCCTATTTACAAACTAAGTGTAAAGGACTCATTGAAGCGCCAAAAGGTCTTTGGCTTTTCGGGAGTAGGGTCTAGATGGGATACTGAACCCTGGGCATAGGTACGTATTCGACATGTTTGTGAATCTTTTGACTCTGTATCGTCAACATAAGGTTACCGCCTCCAAAACTAAGTAAGTCATTCGTGTATTATATTATTTCATACAAACTTGATGCATCTTCATAGAAGTTTTAAGTTAATTGCTGATTTATTGATTATGATATGAAGGAGAACGTCTGTAAAATGATAACATAATTGTTAAGCTAGCAGTGAGCTCTCTTGAAAATAGTAGCGGGAATAGACACTGTTCATAATAAATATAATAATTTTCGAAATTGTGGTTTTTTTTCAACACTGAACAAGTTTCCCTATTTGGTACATGGAACTAACTACATACTTAACCTTTTAAACGCCACGCTCGACGCTCGTGTATAGCCGTCAAATCAAATTGTGCACGTAACATATTATAATATAAAATAATGATTTTGTAGATTTTTGTGGCTTGGCGCAATGAGTTTACGCTCTGGTTTTCAAAAGGTTACTGTATAGGACACCTTTGCCTACCCCTTCGCGGATTACATGCGTGATCTTATGTTATGTTACTTGACAAATTTCTAACCAGAAAGGTTTGTTAGGCTCACTTATTAGAAAGTTTGTTTTAAATAAAATGAACATGCAGAGCTTATAAATGTTTTATTCGCGTAATTTAAGATTATAATTAAATTACAAAATAATATCATATAACTGATAATATTTCAAATAAATTGTTATCAATGTTTGGTGCGCTGTGGTTATGAACAAAACAAAATTTAGTTTAAGTACCTACCTAAAATTAATTTTCTACTCAATTTAAGAACAAATAGGAACTTGTTTGGGTTTGTTGCGACATTACGCCTATAAATTTTGCAAAAAGTGTATACATATTACAGTTGATTCATAAAATTTAATTAGATACCCTCATAAAATTCATAACAGAAGCAAATTGATTTAGGTATATAATATTAGATCTCTTTCAAAAATACGCTATCAAATGATGGTTTTTGTATATTTCTCGAGACTTTGTTCGAGACAAATGTAAAAAGTCAAAATGGACTTATTTAATTGATATTTCGATCACTGTTCTGATCATACTACGAAAGGCCTCGTACCTGATATTTTTCGTCTATTTATCACAAGTGTCTGCATGTACTTATAGAAATTTCAGTTCTTAGGTATACCTATAAGTATCTTTAAAACTAATTAATAAGTGCAGTTTTTTTTTATCGAAATTCGTACAATGCACTTACAAAATACACACATATATTTATAAATAATGTTACAGTAATTATGTATAAAACATTTAAGCTTACAAACACTAAATGCAAGATCCCAGTCACCAATAATAAGATATTTTTTTCAGTTTTAATGGAGAAGAGTTAAACTAATGAAAGCATTTGTTCATATACACTGAAAACATTTCAACGAAATGGTATTAAGTACTGACAACACCTAGGTATGCTAATGGCCTAATGACATTATGTTCGATCGCTATTTGGTTTTTGTTTATTTTACAAATACTTATCAATCGTGTACATGGTAGCTCATCGTGTTTGGGACCAACAAATCATTGTTACAACATTATCGTGCCTACATCACACAATCAAAAATACATGTTGACTCAAATACCTACTCTTTCTAAGTAGGTACACCATTCAACAGTATTCAGTTCTGATTTGGGAATGTAATAGCGATTTTAAATAATTTAATTTAACATGCCCAATTATAGTTTGTATCTATAAAATATATTTTATAAAATACAGCAGAATAAACGGCAACATTCAATATCTATAGGTAGTATAAGTAACAAGTATAAAGTTTCAAATTAATGATGTGGGGCAAATATTGACGACATGCAATAAGTAGCACCATTCGTTTAGCAGCGTGACTCATAGTTACCAATACAACAGCATTTCCAGGTCCTTTTCACAAGAGACATTTGGTCGAAATAGAATACAAGTATCTGGGTAACGAAACAAAATAACGACCTCGACACTTGACTATTTTAAACGACTCAAAGTGTCACACGCCAAACTGGTATAACATTATCTATTCTAATTACTAAGCTGTACGCTAATATCTATCACACATTAACACAGAATCTTTGAATGAAGGGCTGTGCACAATTGAAGTGTTACCTTAATTACTGTATACGCGTATAATTTCTTTTATGGCGTCTTTAGTGCCGAACACAAGTGCGAAGAGACCAAAGATAAGTACAATTACGTTCTTCCAGATCAGGAATTTGCCAGGTCCGAAACCAATGTCCCAGTAGGTGATAACTTCGATGAAGGCTGGCGCAATCAGTCCGAGGATTGAAAAGCAGAAGGCACCAATGACACCCATGAAAGGTCCAATGGTGGGGACGGCGACGGCCAGCAGCACGCAAGCAGTGACCATGATGGTCCTCATGATGTAGTCGGCGAGGTCTGGGCGCTTGGTGAACTTGTCTTTAATGCTATTCCACATGATTTCGACGCACACAAAGAACTGCAGTCCATATGTGCAGTATACGGCAATGGCGATAGCGATCTTGACAATTTGGGCAGGACTGTAAACAATAAGACATGTTCGAATCAATTACTGCATTACGAAATAGGTTTGGTTCTTTTTGTTCATTCATACTGAGATGAGAATAAAAGTAAAACTTTGTCAACAAGAACTTAAAAGTTGACAGGGCGACAATTTTTTTTCGCCGCTCGTTAGCTACACAATTTTAAACAAGACAAAAGGACAAGTAGACATACAGGTGGTGGACTCATTGTTTTAAAGTAAGAAACGACAAAGTAAACCTTAAAACCCCATCTTGTTCTGATGGGATCGGCTTTTTTATAATTTTTTTCATTTTTATAAGGCAGAGCGAAGAGCAAATACATTACTAGAATACTTACATTTCGGAATTTTCCAAGTTCAGGGTGATAGAGTCACTGACTTTCTCCCCGTAGCGCAGGTATCCGAGGAAACCGAGAAGGATGTACACCAAGGTTACGCCGCTCATGCCTTTGTTCAGGACACCGCATGTGCCCAGCATGGAACGCGGCGTCTTCATAGCGTTCTCCAGTGGCATCACGACACCGATGGCTTCCATCGCAAAGATACTCAGTGAGAAGAATTCAGGCCACTCTACAGGTGCTTTGAAAAGCATTGATTGAATATTGTCAGTCTTTAGTTCCCCAGTTCCAACCAGATAGTAGAAGGTGATTCCAAGACCGAGAGCCATGAACACGTTAGCGATCATAGACACCGGCGCGAGGTACTTGAGATTACGGATCCATGCCATGAAGATGAGAGGTAGTAATAGGGCTATGATAAATATTCTTATTTCTACGTTTTCTTCTTTTTCGCCCATGTGGTACGCTACGACCTGAAACAATGACATAATAAGAAAATGGTACAGTTCAGTGGGGTTACCATGGCATGATGTCTTTTAGCAGGATTGTTTTAATTTTATAGTAGTGCGGGAAAGCGACAGAGCTATACAGACAGGGTGTCTAGCGCCATCTCTCTTCCTAAATGGAATAAGATTAAACAATCCTAATTGAAGACGTCATGGACATGGACCAGTTTGCACCAGTTCAAATGATTCCGACACAGTTTGAGGTTCTACGATCCCCGTCGGGGCTGCGCGTTGTTCGAAAGAGATACCTACCGCGGCCGCGACATAAAGGGCTAAGAAAGAACATGGGTGGTTTTTAGTCAGTAGAAGTCTGACACTCCCTACCGCTCTGCCTAGAACGGGAGGAGTCATTTGATGATTTTCCACCCTCCAAAAAAAAGGTACCTATTTAAGATCTCACCTGCAGAATGTTTTTAGCGACGATAACGGTGTAAACTGAGCAGGTTCCGAAGTAGGTCAGAAAGAGACTGACTAGAATGAAGATTCTGAAAATAAACAATTTCAGTCAATCAGCGCTGCAAATAATTTAGGTAAAGAAAATATATTAGATATCAATTTCATAGTTTACGAGACAAATATCTTTTAAGGAACTGTCTGATTATAAAATAAAAATCTAAAATTCGCTGACATACAAAGGACTGCCTAAGCCGGTGTGAGCACGGAATATTGCCCAAGAGTTCTCTATACAACTAAGGAAGGTTTTTTTTTAATTCATCTCCGGGTTAAAAAGGAGATGAAAGTTTGCAAGGATGACATTTTTGTCGATGGCTCATCCCACTGAAATGGTTGAACAGTTTTTTTTAAAATGATTGGTAAAGTATATAACTAGAACTTAATGAGCGATGGTGGGTGAAACAAGCCGATCATCCATAGCCTAAGGTTAAGACAGTGTCATCGGAAAACAGTCCCTCAAGCGTAATAAAATGTTTCTTATTTGAATACCTGGTTTCAATTTACCTGAAAGCATTTCCCCACGGTCGAAGTCGTTGCGGTCCATTCTCAAACGCTGCCTGGCCCACTTCTGGGAAAGTCATGTGAGTTTTCCTAGTTTTCTTGTATAAAACGTGGGCGCATTTGATCTGTTGGCAAAAACAATGGTAATTAACAAAAGGTTAAACGTAGGTACATATGCTTATATCACAGCCTGATTAGCTCCCTCAGAACTAGAAAAATGGAACGTTGAGGTGTGCGGAAATCTAATGAACGCGGGAACCACAGGAAAGGGCACCGGGAGGCCTAATTGATCGATTGTATTTTTAGGTGTTAAGTGTTTCTTATTGTACTCTTCTTGCCAGAGTCTCTGTTTTGCGGATTCGCTTGGCATGTTATACACACGCGTGTAACGGCAAAATCTCGCAAAGCAAAACTAAGTTCTGAAACACATCGCAAACACGCAATGAACTGTCGCATAAGTTGTGAATAAGGTAGAAATTGCATAGCAGTAACTTTGAATTATACTTACGAGGATGTAGGAGCAGTGAGTGCAGATGAGCGCGACCAGCATGGTGAAGAAGATTCCGGAGACCAGCCCAGCGCACTTGAACGCCTTGGGCATGGCCAGGATACCCGTGCCGAGGGACGCCTTCAGCAGATGAGTCAAGGTGTCCATATTTCTGTAAAACCACGAGAAGTCCTCGGTAACAACTAGATGACGGCTACAATAGTTCTATTTCTAAACATGTAGGTGGTTAGGACTTGTTTGCTTTGTCTAAGAGAGGAACTAAATATCTAGTCTAGATATAGTTTAAGTAACTTTGTACTATCTGCATTAATCATAGCTGAACATCGCATCATTTAAATAAATGAGATATAGGAGAGAAAGATGCTTACTGACTAGGTTTAATGTTCTATTCACACATAAATTGGCTACTGTTAAAAATTCACGAAAATGTTATGATATTTCAAAGAACTAACGGAAATAACACGATGTCTGTGTAAAAAGTTATTAACGATGTCTGTAAGTATATATCTACGGGCCAAAATTGCCTGAGAATACAGCTTTGAATGATTGATCTCAGGAAGAATAAGTAAGATTGTCTTCAGGTTAATAGAATTCAACACAAACATGCTATTTTTGCTCGCATTATTCATGTTACATTATGGAACAGGCAAATATTTTACAATTCCCCCCTTACGACGTAATTTAATTCCTCGCTTGGAATAGTTGATTTCAGCGAGTCAAGGTGAGTGTCTATGTTGCCTTCTTACATGGTTTCTATACTCTATAACTAGGTATACATACAAGTAAATCAAATTGTAGTGTCTTATAATAAAAATATATTAATGGTGCATGCATCTTATCAAAAATTTTTTGTCTGTCTGTCTGTTTGTTCCAGCTTATGTCCGAAACGGCTGAGCCGATTTTGAAGGGACTTCTACTGGCAGATAGCTGACGTTATAAGGAGTTATTTAGCTATCTTTTATTTATAATCGGAAATAAAAACAAACGTAGTATTTCATTTAATAAGAATCATCATAAAAACATAAAGGTTCCCTAGTAGAGACCTCGTGTAGTTTTTCTTACACGAAGACAGGCATGTTTTTTGGTTCATTAAGTAGCATATGGACACATCATTCTGTTTTGACACTTACGCGATTTTATTCCTAAGTAAGTATTACGCTTAGCAATGGACTCAAGGCGTGAGGATTCTGCGCAAAGCTATTACTAAACAAAGTATCTTGTGATCCTGATGGATTTTGTTTAATGCATGGGAAAATCACACTAGCCCTGCTCACTCAGACAGAAGACCTGATAACTTGGTGTCTGGGAATATGAGGAATGGGCAGATAAGGCCTTATAGGACCTTGGAAAATAGGCATATTTATATGTGATGCATATGTAATGCAAAGCACTGACTATGTCTAATACTAAAGTTTAGATGGATGGATGTTTGTTAATCAACCACGTCAGAACGGCCGAACGGATCTTGATCAAATTTGAAACGAGGTATGTATAGATTATAGTCGACAGGCCCTGTCGTTGGTATCTGCGGCCGTGTTCCACGCGCCCCTCAAAGAGATGCCACCTACCTACACCTACCTACACCTACCTACACCTACCTACACCTACCTACACCTACCTACACCTACCTACACCTACCTACACCTACCTACACCTACCTACACCTACCTACACCTACCTACACCTACCTACACCTACCTACACCTACCTACACCTACCTACACCTACCTACACCTACCTACACCTACCTACACCTACCTACACCTACCTACACCTACCTACACCTACCTACACCTACCTACACCTACCTACACCTACCTACACCTACCTACACCTACCTACACCTACCTACACCTACCTACACCTACCTACACCTACCTACACCTACCTACACCTACCTACACCTACCTACACCTACCTACACCTACCTACACCTACCTACACCTACCTACACCTACCTACACCTACCTACACCTACCTACACCTACCTACACCTACCTACACCTACCTACACCTACCTACACCTACCTACCTACACCTACCAACTACCTACCTACACCTACCTACTACCTACCTACACCTACCTACACCTACCTACTACCTACCTACACCTACCTACTACCTACCTACACCTACACCTACCTACACCTACCTACACCTATCTACACATACCTACTACCTACCACCTACCTACTACCTAACTACTACCTCCTACTACCACTAAAAAAACATTACCCGAAAGTTTGCTTGTCCTCGCCCCTGAGTTACGCTTCACCCACTCAACCTTCGTTACGCTAAGGAGGTCGCCGGCTCGCTTCGCTCGCCACCTCCCCCCTTCGCTCCACTCGGTCTCGCAGGTTCGCTCCACTCAGGACCTACCTACCACCGGAAAGCTATCATGACATTATTCATACGCTACGGGGGTCGCCGGCTCGCTTCGCTCGCCCGCTCCCCCCTTCGCTTTACCGCCGTACCACCACCGGACAGGTTTCGACGCCTACTATAATATTTGTTCAAACACCTAATGGCTATCTCTAACCGTTATGAAGCTACAGCCCTTTTAATTTTAGGGGAGGTTGGGGAGGGGAGGGGAGGGGATACAAATTTCAACGCCCCTCAATAGTTTTAGGTAAGAATCAAAAATTTTTTCAGTACTAAAAAAAGAGGTGAAGAGGGGGGGGGGGTCGAAGGGGGGGGGGGAGGGGGGAGTTTCAAAAAATGATTTCGACTAACGCAATGCCCCTCTATATGAATCTGAAATAAAATTCGTTCCAAGTCTCTTAACTTTCGAGATCCGCCTGAAAGGGGGGAGAAGGGGGGCAAGGGGGTCAAATTTGAAAAATGGTTTATACTTCCCCAAGCCTCTTCTATACGAATCCTTAAAAAAAACACGAAAAATCTCTTTATTTCCGAGATCCGCCTAAATGGGGGGTGAAGGGGGCAAGGGGGTCAAATTTGAAAAATGGTTTTTACTTCCCCGAGCCTCCTCTATACAAATCCCTGAAAAAACACACGTAATGTCTCTTTATTTCCGAGATCTGCTTAAAGGGGGGGTGAAGGGGGGCAAGGGGGCCAAATTAAAAAAATGGTTTTTACTTCTCCAAGCCTTCTCTATATGAATCTGAAAAAAAAATCGTTCCAAGTCTCTTAACTTTCGAGATCCGCCTAAAGGGGGGGTGAAGGGGGGCAAGGGGGTCAAATTTGAAAAATGGTTTTTACTTCCCCGAGCCTCCTCTATACGATTCCCTAAAAAAAAACACGTAAAGTCTCTTTGTTTCCGAGATACGATAAGGAGGGGGAGAAGGGGGGGGAAAAGGGGGGGTTTCGGACTTTTCCCATACTCACGAGAGTTGCTTGTTCACGAATCTGTCAAAATATACCCACCTCCCCATCCACCATCTGGGAGAACAATTCTGTCAGTCAGTCAGTGAGTGGTAATTAAGCTTTATATAGTATAATCTAATAATAATATGAATTTAGTTTTAAAAACCGGACAAGTGCATGTCGGAACACGCACAATGTAAGGTTCAGTAGTTGCCCATCAAAATATATATGAATTTACTAAAAACTGATTAACCTGCCTAACTACCTCCGAACGATGATTTTTATCTTCTATATCTATACTTATAATAAATCTGTAGAGAGGTCAATTCTGTACATGATATATATTTTCAAAATAACTATCAGGGGGTAATTAGTGATCGATACTGATGCCAAAAATGCAATCATCTATACTTATAATAAATCTGTAGAGAGGTCAATTCTGTACATGATATATATTTTCAAAATAACTATCAGGGGGTAATTAGTGATCGATACTGATGCCAAAAATGCAATCAGTAAAATTTTTGTCTGTCTGTCTGTCTGTCTGTCTGTCTGTCTGTCTGTCTGTATGTTCCTTATAGAAACAAAAACTACTCGACGGATTTTAACGAAACTTGGTACAATTATTCTTCATACTCCTGGGGAGGTTATATAGTATACTTTTCATCACGCTACAATCAATAGGAGCAGAGCAGTGAAGGGAAATGTTGGGAAAACGGGAGAAGTTGCTCCATTTTTTAAGCTTCCGTCGCGTGTGTAGCCTTAATGGTTAAAGCTACATAGAAATCATTTATGACGGAAATGTTCTACATAAAATTATCTAAAGAATATCCCACAACAGCATATGTCTATCTTTTATGGTTGACTCACAATAACACGTGTAACTCCCAATAGCTTAGCAGTTCGGAGCTTTCTGATTAAAAAGGGTGGAATTTTGTAATGCCACCTGGAGGGAAAGTACTCTTAATACTGCAGATAGAAAATTTTACTCAAAGGAAACATTCCTTTATTTTTGAATAGAAAGCAAACTGCATTCAAAGATTTTCGAAAATTCTCTTCTCCCACACCCGGGAATCGAACCGGCTAAAATCTGAAAAAATTATACCCTGTACTTTTATTGCATCGATCGTTAGGGTCAATTATAAGGATGAAATCTCTCTAACAAACATGATAAATTAAATGAAAGGAAAACCTGCCTGCGAGATCGCCAGATCTCACCCCATTAGATTTCTTTTTGTAAAAAATCAAATTTACATAAAATCTTATGCGAATGACAACGAGTTGAGAGTTGAAGTTCAGAATACGATTTATAATATTCACCACAACACTTTATTAAAGGTTACTAGAAAAAATTGTGTATCCAAGAGAATGGAGCCCATTTCGAGCAACTAATTAGTTAGTTTACCATTTTTTGTAAATAATTAAATTAATTTAAGATTTCCTGGTTTTCTTTTCATTTAATTTATCATATTTGTTAGAGAGATTTCATCCTTATAATTGACCCTAACGATCGATGCAATAAAAGTACAGGGTATATTTTTTTCAGAATTTAGCCGGTTCGATTCCCGGGTGTGGGAGAAGAGAATTTTCGAAAATTTTTGAATGCAGTTTGCTTTCTATTCAAAAATAAAGGAATGTTTCCTTTGAGTAAAATTTACGTACTCAAGACGCTTTTTGTTACGTAAGAAAATATGGACGCCCCGACTTATTTATTACTGTAACTACCAAGCCCAAGTGGGATGAAATCACTCGGAAGCTTCTTGAGGGTCAAGCACCGCATGACCGCCATGATATTATCGCAAGAGTTTTTCATTTAAATTAAAATCAATGATAGATCTACTTACAAAAGATATCATTTTTAGTATAACGCGGACGAAGTCGCGGGCAAAAGCTAGTCTATACTTATAATAAATCTGTAGAGAGGTCAATTCTGTACATGATATATATTTTCAAAATAACTATCAGGGGGTAATTAGTGATCGATGCTGATGCCAAAAATGCAATCAGTAATTTTTTTGTCTGTCTGTCTGTCTGTCTGTCTTTCTGTCTGTCTGTCTGTCTGTATGTTCCTTATAGAAACAAAAACTACTCGACGGATTTTAACGAAACTTGGTACGATTATTCTTCATACTCCTGGGGAGATTATAGTATCACGCTACAATCAATAGGAGCAGAGCAGTGAAGGGAAATATTGGGAAAACGGGAGAAGTTGCTCCATTTTTTAAGCTTCCGTCGCGTGTGCAGCCTTAATGGTTAATGCTACATAGAAATCATTTATGACGGAAATGTTCTACATAAAATTATCTAAAAAATATCCCACAACAGCATATGTCTATCTTTTATGGTTGACTTACAATAACACGTGTAACTCCCGATAGCTTAGCAGTTCGGAGCTTTCTGATTATATTTGTTTACTCTTACTCAACATACTCCACCCAATTTTGTCTCCCAACGGAACAAGCGACCGCATGGAAACGACTACGACTCGGACTTCAGGAGCTTCAAAGAAGAAGTCAAAACACTCATATCATCTCTGATCACGAAACAAAGCGAGGAAATAAAAAAAATCTCTTCTACATTGTCGGAAATTAGGACTACAAATACTAGTATAGAAAACTCCATGGCCTTTCTCACCTCCCAAAATGAAGAGCTAAGGAAGAAGATTGAAGTAATCGAAATAAAGGCTAGGAAGGATGAGGAGTACATAATCCTACTAGAAGATAAAATCGAAGATCTACAGCGGGGAAGTCGAAAAACCACGATAGAGGTAAAAAACGCACCACCTATCCAAAACGAAACCAGAAGTGACTTAATAAAAATGGTTACACATCTGTCAAATGAGACTAAATGCCCTATCCAACAAAACGACATAAAAGACATTTTCCGAATCCCGAACAAACGCAGCGACGTAAAAAACGGACCGATTGTCGTCGAACTAGCATCATCTATATTAAAAATGGACTTTTTGAAATCGGCCCGCACATACAACAGAGGAAACAAAGATAAGTTATGTGCAAAACATCTAGGATTCACTACTAATGAATACACACCAATCTACGTATCCGAGCAGCTAACCACTAAGGGTGCGCGCTTATATTTTCTCGCCCGCGATCTAGTTAAATCCAAATCTTACAAATACTGCTGGACTTCTTTTGGCCAAGTCTGCGTCAAAAAAGATGATGTCTCGCCAAAAATAATAATAAAGAGCGAAATGCAAATTACTAAGCTTATGCAACAAATATGACTAATCCTAATTGATCACTACGTTGCATGTGTAAAGTATAAGCACAATAGTCTTTCTTACTGTTATTTGTTAAATTCTATTAGCTCTAAGCTTACTATTAATATGTTGAAATCGGTTATCATTGTATTATTACTAATTAGATTAAGGAGTACAAAGTCTGTAATTATAACGCACACACACACAATCAAAACATACACTATTAAACCTTTCATACAAATCATTTCATACATATTACGTACAAAACCACATACAGTTAAAACCCTAAATGACTACAATTTTTTGTACCTAAGCCTAGTTAGAGACAATTATGGATAGAACGCTGGAAACAATAGCTGAAATTGATAACATAGCATTAGCCCAAGTATCAAACTTTTCCCTTCGCAATTTTAGTACGACTGTAAAGATTAAAAACACCGATTTTACGATTATCTCACAAAATATCAGAAGTATCTATTTAAATTTTAATGACTTACATTTGAACCTGGCTGATCTAAATTTTAACGCTGACCTTATTGTTTTAAGTGAATGCAGGCTAAACCCAAATAAAAATATTCCTCAATTACAAAACTACTCTTCAGGCTACACCACTAAGCATTTAAATAAAGCTGACGGTGTCGTCGTTTTTGTCAGTAACAGGTACATCTTTAAAACAAAAGAGATAAAATTAACCCACGCTTCTTGTCTACAGGTAGAAATCAAACCCGATCTCATAGTCATAGGGATATATCGCTCTCCATCAAAGACAAACGCAGATGATTTCATTAACTCTTTATCTCAACACTTAGCAACCCTTTCTTCAAATAAAAATGTAATTATAACGGGTGACATCAATATAAATTTAATACACAAGCAAGAAGAGCAATCATACGAAAGATCGAATCGACTTAATTATTTAAACATGTTAGCAAT
This sequence comes from Diarsia dahlii, assembly GCA_949775195.1. NCBI lineage: Eukaryota > Metazoa > Arthropoda > Insecta > Lepidoptera > Noctuidae > Diarsia > Diarsia dahlii. Next base: position 12,720,483 of record OX459189.1, read on the forward strand.
GCACGGCCTACTACCTGGACATACGCATCCCACTCGAGACAAAAGCTGTCTAGATCATTTCATTCTGAAGCTTAAACCTAATAAAAAATCAGCATTCATTGCAATTATCGAGACCACTATCACCGATCACTCTATGATTTTCCTAAAACTGTCTGAATTGGTGAACAAACACAAATCATTTAAAACTAAAACCTCAATTAACGAAGAATATTCACTCGAGCTCTTAAAAAATAGCAACATTCACGACCTTTTAGACCTAAACAACCCCAATTTACTAATTAATAACTTAATAACTTTACTACAAAAATGTCTCACTGCCGGTACACTTATAATAAAAATCCCCCTTAAAAACAGATTAATCAAACCTTGGATGACCATTGGCTTGCTGCGCTGTATACATAACCGCAACAATATGCAAAAAAAGTTAAAACTAGACCCTCATAATGAGATACTAAAAATCACTTATAGGAGATACAGGAACTACTGCAACAGCATCATTAAGAAACAAAAGCGTAAATACGATCTCGAACAGCTTTATAAGACACACAAAAACTCCAAAAAGCTATGGAAAACAATAAACAATATTACCCAACGAAAACCACCTAAGACACAAAACACAGAATTACTAGAATCAGCTGCTACCCCTCTCGATTCTGTGAATAAAGTGAATGAATACTTCTCAACCATTGGAAAGCATCTTGCTGACGAAATAATAAATAATCCTGAGAGACAGGCTAACAACGACCCCAACATACCTACCAACGTTCCAAACCCGCCGGTCTCATCGTTTGTACTGCTGAATTCTGACGCTGAAGAAGTAGCAACCGTAATTACGAGCCTAAAATCCGACAGTGCTACTGGCTGGGACAAAATCCCCGTAAGTTTTTTAAAATCTGCCAAGTTCATTATCTCACCAATAATTTCACACCTAGTTAACCTATGTTTTGAACAAGGAAGCTTTCCCACGGCCCTGAAACAAGCTGTAATAACACCTGTGTATAAGAGTGGTGACAAGACTGATCCGTCCAACTATAGGCCGATATCCGTCCTCCCGTCCATGTCTAAAATCGTCGAGAGATTAATAAATCAACGCTTAAATACATATTTAACACAAAATAAAATAATTTCATCCTCACAGTTTGGCTTTAGGCAGGGAAAGTCTACTGAAGACGCAGTCCTAGCGCTGACATCTATCGTCACTGAAAGAGTGGACAATCGTGATAAGTGTCTGGCCGTCTTTCTAGACATCAAAAAAGCCTTCGACACAGTGTCTGTCCCCACGCTTTTACACAGGCTAGAAGACATTGGTATAAGAGGAGTACCACTTAAACTTTTCACGGAATACCTGAGTGAGCGCAGGTACGTAGTTAAAATAGGATCAGTCACTAGTTCCGAAGAAATAGTGACTTACGGAGTAGGACAGGGCAGTGTTCTCGGGCCACCGCTGTTTCTCATTTATATAAACACCCTGTGTAACATGAGTATCGATGGTGCTCACATATTCTCTTATGCTGACGATACAGCAATTGTTTTCTCGGGAAAAACTTGGGACAGCGTCGGTCGGATCGCCGAACGTGGTCTATCTACAATAGCTACCTGGCTCGATCAGAACCTTTTAACCTTGAATATTTCAAAGACCAACTACATCTGCTTTTCCATATTTGACCGTGCCCAGCCATCACAAGATCTTCAGATTAAAATCCATACCTGCTCCAGCTCCACTAACACTACCTGCTCTTGTCTAAAAATCAATAAAGTATCCAGTACTAAATACCTTGGTGTTATACTTGATCAAAGGCTATCGTGGCACTTGCACCTAGAATTAATAATGAACAGAGTGAGGAAATTGATTTGGACGTTCAAAAATCTTCGACACGTGACTACTAAGGATCTTATCAAGCAAATTTATCTCTCCCTGGGTCAATCTATAGTTACGTACTGTTTGCCAATTTGGGGCGGAGCATCTAAAACAAAGTTTTTGGAGCTGGAGAGGGCACAGAGAGCTTTACTAAAAGTAATGTACTTTAAACCAATTAGATTCCCCACGGAAAGTTTATACTTAACCTCAAACCTTTTGTCTGTTAGGAAACTCTATGTCCTACAGATTGCATTAAAAAAGCACAAATCTCTTCCCTTCATAATTTCTAAGACACATTCTAGGAGAAAGAATAAAGTAGCTGAAGATTGCCCAGTGAATACTACATTTGCTACAAGGCAATTTACTAAACAATCTTCCCGTGTATATAACACTCTCAATGACCAATGTGCCATCTACTCTATGACATACCGCGACTGCAAAAAAACCCTAACTGAATGGCTCAAGAGCAAAAGTTACCAAGAAATCGAAGATATCCTAAGATCACATAATTAAGAAACAAATTTAGTATGTACACATATACACACCTCACCTACACACCCATACACTACACATACCACATATCATAATTACACACATGCCCACCCACTACATCCGAAACCTACACAAACACACACTCGCACACATACACACACTCACAAACATACCCTACACCCAGTGCGCTCCATTTCTTATACATATATAGGTTATGAAATGTTAATTAGTTTTAAATTGGTTAGTATTAGTTTTAAATAAATCTTTTTGCTTATTTCACACCACACACATTTGTGGAATATTATTGTAAATTGGAGGAGCGGAACCACCTAATACAAGCAAATCTTTGCTTAAAAGGTGACTCCAAACCTAACATAGTTATTAATCTTAAGTGATGAAATAAACATTTTTATTTTTATTTATTATTTTTATTCTTACGTTTGTATTACTCTCACTCATCCCTAATTAAAAGAAGTTAATATTATTACCTATTCTATAAAAAAATAATCATAGTAATCGGGATAGAAACACCAAACTTATACATGAAATACGCTAATAAGCCGTCGCGCGTGAATACTGAATCATGCCATAAGGATTATTTTTGTGTAACGGTTGCCGCGCTCGACACGGGTCGTGGCTGTTGATGCGTTCAGAGCGTTCGACCTTATTGACGGACAATAATTGATTTTGACAAACAATGCTTATCAGCGCGACTTTTAGTCTTTAAATAGTTTATTTGAATTTCTTTTGTTGTTATTTTCTAAAATAGGTATTAGTTGTTTTGGTAGTGTTCAAATATTCGTTCAAATTACAAATTATTAATAGTTTGCATTTTATTTCCTTTTAGGTGAAGGTAGTAGAAGTAGTACGCATAGTTTTTTAGATACCGATAGGTAAGTTTTGGCTAATTTATGTTCAATTTTAGTTTTGTATTATATAGGTAAAAGCGTAGATACTTTTATTAATTATAGTAGTTATAGGTATTTATTTGTAAGTGAAGTAGGTATAGGTAGATGGTATTGCACAGGCGTTTCAGATTTATTTTCATTTCTTTTTTTGTTGTATGTAAGTTGTACATATTTCTGGGTATAATTCTATTAGAATAATTATTTTAGTTTAAATTGGCACTTAGATTTTAAGTGTAAGGTAGCTATAGTTAGGACCTCTATCGTAGGTTATTTTGTTACCTAGGTAACTGACAGCCTTTCCATTACCGTCGATTAAAAATAAAATACCCAATGCCACTAAACCGTGAGAAAGGACATATTATTATGGTACTTTGTTTACGAAAAACGACGGAAACGCGGACGAAGTCGCGGGCAAAAGCTAGTATAAAAATAAAACAAACGAACATTTGCAGTTTTAAGACGGTCGGACAAAATTTGAGTTGTCGAATCGAAAAGAAGAACTGTTCCAATGTAGGTAGGTACTTAGGTAGGTACCTACCTATATTAGGTTCTTGCATGATTGGGAACATAGACACGACATATAGGTACCTACCTAGTTGTATTCCGTTGTGTCTTACAGTTTCAGTGATCTGATAATACTAGTGAGCTGGAAAATTTTAATGAAAACTCATGAATAATTATGAATTAATAATCAATTTTCGTTAAAATACCTACAAAGAGAAATGATATGGATGACCGTCCAGCGGTAGAAAATCTGAAGTAGGTAATATTTTAGAAAACTTTAATTGCTCCCTTTTCTTAATTTTCACTGGGAATCTTTTTCATGGGAAAATTCATCTGTTAATATAAGTTTTTAAACTGAAGGTCACTATCGGGAACTCGAAACAGAAAGTAAACATGGTAAATATCCCGTTTACAGTATTAATAATAGTGCTTCTGTTAATGAAAATATGAGCTAAGCTATTTGTTAGTAATTCGCATTAGCCAGTGAAAACAGTTAAAATACTTCGCGTGGCAAAAATAAAACTACCTATATTCTGTAGGCATTTACGGTAATAGTGGCCTGCATTTGTATGAGTTTTTAGGTCACTAGGTGGGTATAAAAACTGCATACCTTTTCAAACTATCGACCTACTAAAATAACATTTTCATGGTAACTTCTACGTTTCGTTGAAAGGTGTAAGTTTTTGTTAGTTGTTAGGTTTTAGTGGTCATCCTACGCAGACATAGGTACTCGTTCCAGGTAGTTAAGAATAAGATAAGGTACGCCATGGGAATGATGAAATAGGATGAGGCTGATGCAGTTATCTAGATGAGAAACACTAAGAAACTTAATAATTATCTCCTTTTGTGCATTTTCAATAACAGTAGGCCTAATGACCTAATGACTAAATATTATCGGACTGTTGAATTTTCACCTCTTCGAGCACCTTGAGTGTCAACTAAATGTCACCAGTGGAAACACGTATTATTCTTCTTTGCCTAATTGTGGGTACAACCTGACAACTTTACTTAAAAACATAACAAAGCAAAATAAAAAGGGAGAAAAGTACCTAATTGGTCAGAATATGTTTCACTTTCTGCTCTGTCGAGCATAAGATGAAAGAGTTGCTAATGCGTGATAAAAAATATACAAAAGATACTTACGAAGTGGGATTCTCCAGCTTTCGTTCGGTGAACGGGTCGAAATCGGCGGCCTCCGGATCCTTCGTCATGTTGTATCTAATCAGAAATATGGTGTAATTAGTCAACTAATCAAACAATCTTTTCCCAATTCCACCTATGATGGGGTCAGTTTGCATCCTAAAGGAGCGTTCAAGTATTACGTAACGCAATTTTTGGAGATTTTTGACCCCCCCATGTAACGCGCCGTAACGTTTTTCTGTACCCCCCTCCACCTAGTAAAACGTTACGTAACCACGAAGTAACCATTTTAAATAAAAATTGGAAATTTTGAGAAAAAAAACAATCGTTTAAAAAATGCGTAAGTGAATCTCTGTACGCAGCCGATTTTACGGGTTAAACAAGACAATGTTACGTAACGCGTATAGTTCAAACAAGCCCCCTCCCACCCCTGTAACGCATTGTAACGTTTTACAAGACCCTCCTCACCCCACATCTAAGTTACGTAATACTTGAACACTCCCTAAACAAATGCAGTTGAATACCAGGCATTTACATGGAGTGATTGTATAACCTTCATAACCCAGTTACTGGGACCGAGCGGTTTGGAGAGATTTTTTTTTTTACATAGTGGATGTTTTTTTTTATTATGTACTGTTCCACTGCTGGCCATAGCCTCCCCCAATACCTTCCCAAAGCTCTTTTTCTATACCGCCTCGAACCAGCCCTCGTACCTAGTACGCGTCTTAGCGATAGCGGATGTTATAAGAAGTAATTTATCTAAGCTATTGAACGGAACCATGAACCATCATTTTTAAACTAAGTACTTGTTTAAAATTCGATTTAAAAATGAAAGCAACATTTTACAAATTGTTGCGATTGTACTGTTCCACTGCTGGCCATAGCCTCCCCCAATACCTTCCCAAAGCTCTTTTTCTATACCGCCTCGAACCAGCCCTCGTACCTAGTACGCGTCTAGCGATAGCGGATGTTCTAAGAAGTAATTTATCTAAGCTATTGAACGGAACCATGAACCATCATTTTTAAACTAAGTACTTGTTTAAAAATTCGATTTAAAAATGAAAGCAACATTTTACAAATTGCTCGCGGACGAAGTCCGTGGGCACAAAGACTGGACTTGTGCCCGGCTCTCGGGGGATTACAGGCGTGATGTTATATAATACTTTGTTATTATACTATCTATATAAATAAAAAGAGAAGTCCTGACTGACTGACTGACTCACCAACACCCAGCCCAAACCCTTGGACCTAGAAAACTAAAATTTTGCACAGAGGTTCCCTTTATAATGTAGACAAAGAATAAGGAAGGATTTTTCGAAATTCAACCCCTAAGGGAGTTAAATAGGGGATGAAAGTTTGTATGGAAAGTCGGTTTTTTTCACGCGGGCGAAGCCGCTGGCAAAAGCTAGTCTATAATATGTTTCACTTACTTGTTGACGCTTTTTTCATTTTTCTTTTCATCTTGAGACAGGAATGTCTCCAGCTCCTGCGGCGCAGGCGCATTGCCATTTGCTTCCTAGAATGAGACATATTATTATTTTTAGATGACACACATACTTGCGTAGGTATGATTACACTGGGGAAAAGAAGCTTCCAGTTTCTGAGTTTCAGTAACCGGGTAAAAAATGATGACTTAGGTTTTTTATTTAGTTTTGCTCATAATACGAGTAATACTATTTATATATTATCATTCTTAGATGTCAGATAAGATCCGGATAGATAAAATACATAAGTATACCGTGAGTATACCTGTATACCTATACGTATATATTGATCTTATGTCTCTATCTAATGAATTACCCATCATCAGGCAGTACGTGGATTGATTTTTCAATGCTTCTGAATATTATACAATATGTTAAGGAAACCCAGTCCCTTTCTGTTGTTTTATCATATCATAATATATAATAGAGATCTAATAAATTAATAGGTACCTAAGTAGTATGGGTAGGTACTCCGTATTTTATTCGAACAATGTACAGTGCGATCAAATTATCTTGGCAGCTCTGAACATAGGCTTTGCGAAATTTTACGCATGTAAACTTGGGAATAAAACTGTTATTGCCAGATAAACCAATACTTAAACGATCAGAAAATATCTAATTTAAACAGTGAGAAATACAAATAAAATAAATATCGTAACACTTTTATACATTCGTTGTAACAAAATGACCTGCACGAAGTTCGGAGCTGCCAAGATAATTTGATCGCACTGTACACACGGCTACACATCAATACAAAACCAGTTAATCTTGGCATCACGTTACTAGATCTTTTCGCACAATGAACGATCAGATTATACTGGTTTTGTATAGCTTGATGTGTAGCCGTGTGTACCAAAAATTATTTCAACGGGGGACCTTTACAGTTACTGCGCACCCCGTATCTCATGAAAAAAGTAAGATAAGATAAATTTTCTCGATGGCAATCAGAGATAAATTCAGATAAAACTAATAGCCAGTATCGAAACAAGCATATCGCAGGTTTTATATTTCAATCAAATTGCTTGATTAACCGTGTGGTATAAATTTAAGTAGTCTATCAAATAAGATAAAAAGAGATAAAATAATAGCAAATAAAACCTGCTTTCATTTTTATTACTATCATTGAGTTTATTTTTATAAAGCGCTGTTACGGTATCTTAATAAACCTATCAGAATAGCAGTGATGGTCCACTAGTAGTGTGACAGTCTGACTGCCAAGCCATAAGTAGGTCACGAGTTCGAAGTGTCTGAAGACATAACACGCATCTCTGATATTTCCAATTCCTGTGCGTATTTTTAATTATCACTATAGCTTTTGTGATGGAAAACATCGAGAGGAAACCACCATGTCTGAGAGGTATTTCTCGATAGCATGTAAAGCAAGTCCGTCCCTGGGCACACGAAAAAGAAATAAAAATATACCTATCTAGTTGTTAAGTATACAGTTCACCCCACGGCTATGCCACATGGAGGGAAAGTACCTTGAATATGGTAGATAGAACATTTTACTGAAAGAAGACATTATTTTAATTTAAAACACAATTTAAACTGCATTCATAGATTTTTAAATAATGACATGGTTGAACCGGGAATTGAACCCGCTGCACGAGAAAAAAAGTTACCCTCTGTATAGCTTTATCATACGGATCGAAAGGCTTGATCATCAAAAGGATTATTTTTTGCTAAATAACATAATATCAGAAATAAAAGGACCATTTCCTTTTATTTCTGATATTATGTTATTTTAACATTTCTAATACAAAATTAATCAATTTAGCAAATGCTCAAAACGAGTCCGAGTTATTGTTGAATACAAAGTTGCACTCTTCTGATTATTTCACTCCCCGTCAATTTTTTGACTTTGTTGTGGTGGATATAATGTATAAGTACGGTCAGCATCAGAAGTAAGTATATTAACATTACTCAAAGTTTCGAAGCTGTTTTTTAATAAAAAAACTTGTTAGATATTGCTCGTTACTACATGTTATTGGAGTGTAAGGACTATTTTAACGAATAATCTTCTGAAACATTAAAAATAATAGCTAGAGTCCTGTACATAAAAAACTTTTTAACAAAAAATAAAACCGACTTCAAAAAAAAAAAACAAAAAAGTTCAAAATAAACTTTAGAAGAAAAATCAGTTTCTGAAGTCGGTGACTTTTGTTTGTTTAATTTAATTTTTTTGCCACCGACTTCAGAAACAGATTTTTCTTCTAAAGTTTATTTTGCACGTTTTTGTGTTTTTTTTTGAATTCGGTTTTATTTTTTGTTAAAAGGTTTTTATTTTTCACTTTTTAGTGGTTCACATGTTCATGGGTTTTTGAGTTTTGTTGATTTTTCAAAAACCGCTTGCTCCGCTTCTGAAGTCGGTGACATTTGTTTGTTGAGAATTGAGAACCTCCTCCTTTTTGGGAAGTCGGTTAAAAAAGGTAGACCCATTTAGAATAATACGTCTAAGTTCTGTTTGTAGCTCGTCGACATTTTCATGTTATTGTAAACTATGTTTTTTACATAACCCCATAAAAAGGATTATGATAATGTCAGATGTGGATATCCTTACGGCAATGTCAGCTTTTAATTTTTCTAAACAAAATTTGACATCAAAATGTTAACTCATGGTCTTCCTTTTATTTCTGACAATATGTTATAAAATTTAGCAAAAAATAATCCATAAGATGAAGCCTTTCGATCGGTATCATAAAGCTACAATAGTACATTATGGTACAAGTGTGTAACGTTGGTGATTACCGCTGAGGCGCCATTGAGACCCGAGCCGTTAGGTGAGGGTCCGAGGAAGGTAATCATCAATACACACGTGTCATCAATACAATACACACGCATCAATACGACGTTTTTCAACACACTTGTGAATAAAATAATACTAAAAAGTAATCTTCAAAACAGTTAAAACGAGTTCTGATTTTTTTTCACAATGGCGGAAAAATTAGTCGGTTTTCCTATGCGCGCGCATCTACAGTTCGACCAACTTATCTGTGCATGCGGGAAAACACGGAACTAAAATAAATGTACTAAGTTTGACGTAGCGATGCATTTTTCTTGACCAGTGGCGCCACCATGAAATTCACACTTAAAATGGTCATACTAAGAATGACGATCGGCCATAGACTAAATGAATGAGCGCGATAGAGTTTTAGCCACGTATAAAATGAGGAAAAAGTTTTCTTTATTACAGAGAAAATAAAAGTTATATTATTTAAGTGAATTTAATAAAAATTTAATAAAAACGTACAAGTTGAAATTATCTATTTAAATTCAAATTTGCATGAAATGAGCAAGCACTAAGTACATTAATTTATTTTCACTATTGAACACGATCTTTTTTGTATCGAAACTTTTTTATGAACGTAGCAACTCAACCAATAAAATTTAAAAAAACCCTATAATTCACTAGTGAATAATAGCAATGAAAAAGTCACAGTTTGATTATAGGTGTCATTATGTGCCTAATTGCGGTGAAATTATAGCCACTTTATGAGCAAGTGTGTTGAAAAGTATTTTTTTTTCTCGTAAAGCGGGTTCGATTCCCGGTTCAACCATGTAATTATTTAAAATCTATGAATGCAGTTTAAATTGTTTTTCAAATTCTTTCAGTAAAATGTATCTACAATAAGTATTCAAGGTACTTTCCCTCCATGTGGCATAGCCGTGGGACGCCCTGTAATATAATTATACCTAGGGAGGTACTTCTGAGGCAATGCAGGTAGTAACTAAATTACATAGGTAATAAATATTTATGGAAAATCTTTTCAATAAAATCTTCATCTTAACCTTTCAAGTTTGTTTTGAATAGCGCACTAAGTGAACCTTGAAAAGATAATTATTTGTTTAGTTAAATGATTTACTAACGCGGATTGAGCGCCAACTCGGGTGAAAAACGATAATGTATCTACAAGGTGCGTATGTCACATGTGACGTGTGAAAAATCTTCACGTGAGACCAAGATAAGTCGTTATTATCTAACTTTAGCCCACGGCTTCACCTGCTTGGATTTCAGATATTTAAAATTCTAATCTCATAGTAAATGGAGTATATGTATACCTTATTAATTATACTTTCAAATATTATCAATGAATTCCATTCATTTTTATTTTATCGATTTGTATTCTCTCACAGACATAAAGTAATGGTGTCAAAAACCTTAAATAACCTATTCTTGGACGACATTCCCTAATTAGGGCAGTTGACACTGTGACTTACATTGGTTCGACGCCTGACGTTTCAATAAAGTGTAACTAACATGCTAGTTAAGTACGTGTTACGTATATTAGGTATTTTGTTGGTCGGGCACCATTTCGATATAGTTACTTGAATCGTTTCATCAATGCGGTTATAGCAGTATTATTTCATTTTATAACTATTTGGGAATAATAAAAACCGGCCAAGAGCGTGTCGGGCCACGCTCAGTGTAGGGTTCCGTAGTTTCCCGTCCGTCACACGGTCACAATAAGATGTAGTTTTATGATACCGCCAATGCCAAGGAGAGACCAACCGAACAATTCGATAATACCCTTCGATCAATAGATCGAAGATAATACCAGACCCAATGTAATAAGTACCTACAGCGCCATCTCTCGGGGAATTGGGTTACTAATTAATACATAGACGTGCCAGAAGTTTTCGGTGGTAATTTTGGATTGCGAGAACCGATTTTAATAATTCTTTTTCACTTCTCTCGCTCTAAAATGCGTCTTTATGTCGTGCGTAGGCGACATAAAGTCGCGTTTTATGCTCTAGAGCATAAAGTAAAATCGTCGTCGAAGACCAAGGTAATCGGCCCAACAGCCACACGAACAACTTCAACTTCATAGAATAACCTCTTTAATTTAATTCGTTTCGTTAGTATTCTAAGAACAAGGGATTACTGCTTTTCATTACGAATACAAGGAAAGTTGATGGGACTAGGCTTCCCCCAATTACCTAAATCGTTTGATGGCAATAGGCTTGCTCTTAATTATGTTGGTTGATGGCTATAGGCTTGCTCCTAATTACATCATTTGATGGGAATAGGCTTACTCTTAATCACATTGATTGATGGCAATAGGCTAGCTCTCAATTACCTAAAACAGTGGAAGACAATAGGCTTGCTCCTAATTACATCGGTTGATGTCAATAGGCTTGCTCCTAATTACATCAGTTGATGGCAATAGGCTTGTCCCTAATTACATCGGTTGATGGCAATAGGCTTGCTCCTAATAAGATTGATTGATGGCAATAGGCTTTTCCTAATTACATCAGTTGATGGCAATAGGCTTGTCCCTAATTACATCGGTTGATGGCAATAGGCTTGTCCCTAATAACATCGGTTGATGGCAATAGGCTTGCTCCTAATAAGATTGGTTGATGGCAATAGGCTTTTCCTAATTACATCGGTTGATGGCAATAGGTTTGTCCCTAATTACATCAGTTGATGGCAATAGGCTTGCACCTAATTACATTGGTTGATGGTAATAGGCTTGGTCCCAATTACATCAGTTGATGGCAATAGGCTTGCTCCTAATTACATTGGTTGATGGCAATAGGCTTGCTCCTAATTACATTGGTTGATGGCAATAGGCTTGCTCAAAATATTTTTATAACTGAGCAGTATGAGTAACGACATACCTAGACCTACGTCAGGTGTTATGTCAAGTTTCCTACTGAAAAAAAAAAGTTAGTTGGCGGGAACCATAATTATTTTTACAATATTTACAAGTTGCTGTTGCATTTCCTCGCAATCGAAGTGAAAAGTAGAGTGTACAACTCGTCCATAAAACCCATTTTGCTCTCTACTTTATATCCATCCTCGCTCGCAAGCTCGCATCGGATGGATAAACGTCTCGCGCAAAATGGTGCGTTTTATGCACTTGGTGTACAATCTACTATTTATGTTTGAAAAAAGATACGTTCAGGATAATAAAATATGTAAACGAAGTTAAAAAAAATGCTTGCATATACGATTATACTACAAACTTAGTCCAGAAATTATTTTGTACAACTTTGTCTTTTTTGTACAAAAACTTGTTTCCATCCAAGTTCAAAATGATTTTCCTAGAAAGTCCTTATAAAGTTCTACTTTTCAGGTTTTTTTCATATTTTCTAAACTTATGGTTCAAATGTTAGAAGAGGGGGGGGGCACACATTGTTTTTTTACTTTTGGAGCGATTATTTCCGAAATTATTGACATTATCAAAAAATGATTTTAGTATTTTTTTTATTCATTTTTAAATACCTTTCCAACAATATATCACACGTTAGGGTTGAAATAAAAAAAAAAACACTGCCCACATACCACAATACATATAGCCTAATAAAACATTTTTTTCCAATTTTTATTTTACCACTTTGTCGGCGTGATTGATACACATATTGGTACCACAGCTTTCTAGTGCTAACGCTCACAGAGATTAAGCGAGGACGGACAGACGGACGGACGGACGGACAGACAGACATGGCGAAACTATAAGGGTTCCTAGTTGACTACGGACCCCTAAAAAGAGATCGACATGTGAACGAACAATGGGTGATTGCCTAAGTATTAAAAATCGACGTGCTATTATGATTAATTACATTTTAAGAATCATTGTATTATATGTATAGGTCCCATTAAAATAGGTGGACAAAATTTCAGAAATCACTCAGACCACCAAAATAAGGACGAAGGTAAAAAAAAATAATAAGAAAAGCGCATTTAAGTACCTACTCATAAAGGATGAGTGAGTTTGTTCTAGAGTGCCAACAATTTATTGTTATAAGTAAAAAAAAAACACTTTATTAAACTTTTTTTCACTTCTCTCGCTCTAAAATTCGTCTTTATGTCGTGCGTAGGCGACATAAAGTCGCGTTTTATGCTCTAGAGCATAAAGTAAAATCTTCGTCGAAGACCAAGGTAATCGGCACAGGTAACCGGCCCAACAGCCACACGAACAACTTCAACTTCATAGAATAACCTCTTTAATTGGTTTCGTTAGTATTCTAAGAACAAGGGATTACTGCTTTTCATTACGAATACAAGGAAAGTTGATGGGAATAGGCTTCCCCTAATTACCTAAATCGCTTGATGGCAATAGGCTTACTCCTAATTACATCATTTGATGGGAATAGGCTTACTCTTAATTACATTGATTGATGGCAATAGGCTTGCTCTCAATTACCTAAATCAGTGGATGGCAATAGGCTTGCTCCTAATTACATCGGTTGATGGCAATAGGCTTGCTCCTAATAAGATTGGTTGATGGCAATAGGCTTTTCCTAATTACATCAGTTGATGGCAATAGGCTTGTCCCTAATTACATTGGTTGATGGCAATAGGATTGGTCCCAATTACATCAGTTGATGGCAATAGGCTTGCTCCTAATTACATTGGTTGATGGCAATAGGCTTGCTCCTAATTAATAATAATAATAATAATAATATTCCACAACTATCACACAACGCCATCTAGTCCCAAGCTAAGCAGAGCTTGTGTTATGGGTACTAGACAACTGATAAACATACTTATATATTTCTAAATACATACATATTATAGATAAATTACACCCAGACACAGAACAAATGATCGTGCTCATCACACACACATTTGTCCTGGGTGGGAATCGAACCCACGACCTCCGGCATAGCAGTTAGGGTCACTAACCACTAGACCAACAGGCGGTCAATTACATTGGTTGATAGCAATAGGCTTGCTCAAAATGTTTTTATAACTGAGCAGTATGAGTAACGACATAAGTCAGGTGTTATGTCAAGTCTCCTACCGAAAAAAAGAAGTTAATTGGTGGGAACCATAATTATTTTGACAATATTTACAAGTTGCTGTTTCATTTCCTCGCAATCGAAGTGAAAAGTAGAGTGTAAAACTCGTCCATAAAACCCATTTTACTCTCTACTTTATATCCATCCTCGCTCGCAAGCTCGCATCGGATGGATAAACGTCTCGCGCAAAATGGTGCGTTTTATGCACTTGGTGTACAATCTACTATTTTTGTTTATATTTGGTTAGACCTACTGAACGCTGTGTTAAAATTTGTCCACCTATTTTAATGGGACCTTATATTTTCACGATAAATAAGTTTTGTTGGCTAAAAAGTTGAGAATATTGTTGAAAAAAAAAGGCGTTACACTACAATACGCAATATTTAACGATACTTTAGAAGTTTAGAGGAACGTCATTTTTTAGCCCGGTAGTTTACAGAATGATGTCCAAAGTAGAAGTTACCGTCAAATAGAACTTCTCCCGTTGATCATATTTAAGAATAATATTTAAATATACTCACATTCACCATTTTGATGTGTTGTTAGCCGTCAGTGGATAACGATAAAGATTTCCTCGTCGCGCCTGTCAACAAAACAAACGACATTACCATTAATTATCATAAAAATCATACACACACTGCTTAAAGCTAATTAACGATTACTTATTTATTTACTAATCATTCGATATCTCCTTATGTATCTATTTACTAAACTGTATTTAATGTTCGTACTTCGGACTACATTTTGAAATTATATCCATAAAAACGGACACAACATCATCATTGCACACATACATTTTAAGCACTTATTTATCCGTCTTTTTGGGGTTCGTCACAGTCGGGTAAAAAAAAACCATGTTTTAGTTAATGTGCTCGCTATTATAAAAATAACGGCAGTAGGTAACAACAAAAATCACTCGTGCCATAAAGACTTGGAAGTTATTTATCATAAATGTATTTTAAACGAAAAGCATTAATGCTTTGTTATGTGAAGCGATGGGTTTATGACCCTAAGCTGATTAATGCACTATTCTTATGTGGTAACTAAGAAACTTGCACTACGTTAGTTGAATTATTTTAAAACATAAAAATGCTATATTACCTACCTAGGTACATGACATACGTTAACGTTTAGTGGTTATTTATATTGTATTCGGTGGAATCAGCTTCCCAGTTTATAAGTTTCGATTTGTCGTTTTCCTTTTTACAGACGCAGACGTTTAAAACATGATAAATATTGATGTGATGAATAAAAATCACAATATACATATATTATGGATAGAATGGTTCTCGAGGAATGTTTTAGTACCTATATAATTTGACCGACATCCACGCGGGCGAACAGCGGGCATCAGCTAGTTACTCTAAACTTAATTTTAACAAGCGTTTTAAGGTCAGTTCGTATGTACCTACACCATTTTTCAACAAAGTAGGTACCTACTTGTTGCTATTCGATTGACCTACATAAAACTTTAGTTCAAAATCAAAATCATGATCACAATTCCTTTTTATGACAATACGACTTGATCCTGCAGTTTGAAAATAATCGCCTCCTCACGAGAGAACACCCTAACGGTCAATAGCACGGAAACAATACTTCGTATCCGCGTTCAATATAAATATAAATCTAGATTAACCGAATTTCCTTTTAATTTTTAGAAAACTTTGATTTTGCAAAAATAGTTAGGTACATGATACCTACATAAATGTCATTTTAGATAAGCATGACAAGATAGTTCTCGTAAAGCTATTTATATTTATCGATTATAGCTTACGTTAGTTTAGAAGCGGATAAATGTGTGAGAAAATATCTCGAGTCATGCTTAAAACACAAATACTGTACGAGTTTACGAAGATCAAGGTTGGCTGTGCGTGCGCGTGGGCAAATCTGTATTATGAAATGAAAACTACGAATTAGTCAGACGGGCTCGTAATAAAATATTAGTTGGCATTGTGATAATAGAATAGTCTTTTCTGGTTTGATGTGACGTTTTTTTGTTCCATTTATTTAGGTAGTTGATTTTTATCTAAGAAGAAAGTTTCTTTGGTTTTAAGTTTGTACACATGTTATTATTTAGATATTTTATTTCATTTATCCTAAAACGCACCGTGCAAAACTTACCTCAATTAAAAAATAATGTTATCAATGGCTCTGTTATCGTTCACAAGCTAACACACTAACATAGTTTTTTCATTTTATGTAATATTTAACTACATTTTTTATTTTATGTCAATTTTAACCATTTCATGATTAATCTGAACATGCATAAAGCCTTCGTACTTTATGACTATTTTATGTTAAGTATAATAATACAAAAAAAATACACTTTTACTCATTTTGCAAGGTATTCTTTTCCAATATGAAAATCGATAACTGCTAGTCTGCTAATAAAAATGAGTGGCTAGAAAAATAAATTGGTAGAAGATGACTATGCGTTTATTCCAAACGTGATAATTAAAAAACTTTTATCGCTTAATCACACTGTATAGCTGTTTATTTTAGCGCGAGTTAGCGCGAACGCAAATATTCAGATTAAAATTAGGAGAAAAAAAAAAAACACAAGTGGGATTTATCTTCAGTATTGAATGACTTACTTGAACTTTGGTGTTTAAAACGTAACTGGCACTTGTTAGACGTGCTGCCTTACCAATAGTTTGGTCACGACTGATAATGCGTACCGTCCGTAACTCCGTATAGCCTCTAATATCGACTGACAGATATATCAGCGAGTCAATCGCGGACCTCGTGATAATATTGTTATATTGTATGATTCGTGTGCACTTTGGCGCCGGCTGTCAAGTTTATGTCAAGCACCTCGTACTCAAGCTACGGTAGTAACCTAACTAAGCATGATGTGAAAATTGGCGAAAGAAACGGTAGGTAGTAGCTTACCGTTTCTTTCGCCAATTTTCACACAATGGCCAATTAAAGTTTATGGGTTCAACTCTATCACTAGGTTTTTTACCCGACTGCGGCGAAGCCCAAAAGGAGGGTTGTGTTTGACGTGTATGTATGTAAGTATGTATGTGTGTATGTCTGTTTCTTTGTTCCCTCATAACTCCTAAACGGAAGAAGTGATTTGAATGAAACATACGTCGTTAGATTCGTCTTGATGGTGCGAGTGTTATAGGCTACATTAAAATCAAAAAACAAAGAAAAATTGCGGATTTTGGGGGCAAAAACGCGGAGTTAAAAATTTTTTTTTTTCCTATACCATCGAGAAGGGTATCAAAATGAAGGGTTTCAAAAGGAGATTACAAAAATATATCACACTTATAATTATGTTCTGAAAAGCAAAAAACAAGCACATTTTAAATCAAACAAAACTTGAAAGCAGGCAGGGTTCATTTGAATATTAAATTATGAAATGAAATGAAAATAGAATGGACCACGCCTGCTTTCAAGTTTTGTTTGATTTAAAATGTGCTTGTTTTTTGCTTTTCAATTTTTTCAGTCGGGTTTTTTTACCTGTAGAATTTTTTAAGATATTTTATACATTATTTTCCTCGTATAGACGACAAGGAAAATAATAGTGTGCCTACTACTCCCAATATTACCTACCGATATCAATTTGAGTAAACGTTTTAAGAAGCATAATATTGATTTTGTATTTCTTAAGGCAGGGTTTGCAGTACTGTTTATTATTTTTGAACCTATAAAAATCGAACTAAATACGAGTTTTTTAATAAATAAAAATCATTACATAAAAATTGAACATACTCTCTAGTAAATCGTAAAGATAGAAACGCGATTTAGAATGATCGGCTCGATACTTTTTTTTATCAAACATGACTCTAAATCACAATTTCAAACGTGTACTACTAAGACATTTCATCATGAATTTATATAAAAGTTTTATCAATAGATAGAACTTTTTATTCTGAAGTAAATGTTGAAAACATATTGTATAATTTCTTTATAGTTTTTCTCCAAGAAGCAAAAAAACAGTCAAAATTTAGGCATTATATCGCTCGCGCGGTAGGGCGAGGTCGTGCGTACATAAAAACAAAGTACTGCAACCTCGCCTTAAGGACAAAATAAACGATTGGAAGAATTAGATCTATAGCTGTTATTTTGATATTTCAAATTAACAGCTTTTTACTTATTTTATTTACTTACGAACCTATTCGGCAGTAAAATATTTTTTTTTCAAGTTGTGTTTCTTTCTTTTTGTTTGTTCCGGCTAATCTCCGAAAAGACTGGACCGATTTTGAAGGGACTTTTACGAGCAGAAATGGAAAGTAATACCTACTTATATTTTTTAATAATTTCACGTGAACTGAGGTCGCAAATCGCGGGCAACAGCTAGTAAAGTAACATAAGCTAATTTGAATATATTATGTTACATATAACCACAGATGCGACAAACACCAGCAATTTGCTATAAATTGTAGAAAAATCAATTGTATCGTATCAATGGCGTTATGAAACTTTACATAAAGGTAACATAATAATGAATAATAACGCGTGGTTGTGTGAATAATTGATACATGATAAAAAACCTGTTACGGGCCGGTCAATGGCAGGCTGAAGGCAATGCCTTTTGCTCGTTAAATTATACCTGTTACCTATTATATTATTTAATATTTGTAACTTTGTGAACTACATGAAAACAAGCGAGTATATATATAGGTACTCGTACAGCATCAAAAAATAGCAAGTATATAGGGTGACTGGTAAATAGTGAACGATTATGTTAGTTTAACTGGTCAAAAGATAGGTACCTACCTACTACTGAACAGTTTTTTTCACGATTTCTGGTTTTGTCCCATCGTAAATAGTAGATTGTACACCAAGTGCATAAAACGCACCATTTTGCGCGAGACGTTTATCCATCCGATGCGAGCTTGCGAGCGAGGATGGATATAAAGTAGAGAGTAAAATGGGTTTTATGGACGAGTTTTACACTCTACTTTTCACTTCGATTGCGAGGAAATGCAACAGCAACTTGTAAATATTGTAAAAATAATTATGGTTCCCGCCAATTAACTTTTTTCTTTTCAGTAGGAAACTTGACATAACACCTTACATAAGTCGTTACTCATACTGTTCAGTTAGAAAAACATTTTGAGCAAGCCTATTGCCATCAACCAATGTAATTAGGAGCAAGCCTATTGCCATCAACTGATGTAATTGGGACCAAGCCAATTGCCATCAATAAATGTAATTAAGAGTAAGCCTATTCACATCAAATGATGTAATTAGGAGCAAGCCTATTGCCATCAACCGACCTAATTATGAGCAAGCCTATTGCCATCAAACGATTTAGGTAATTGGGGAAAGCCTATTCCCATCAACTTTCCTTGTATTCGTAATGAAAAGCAGTAATCCCTTGTTCTTAGAATACTATAGCGAAACGAATTAAATTAAAGAGGTTATTCTATGAAGTTGTTCCTGTGGCTGTTGGGCCGATTACCTGTGCCGATTACCTTGGTCTTCGACGAAGATTTTACTTTATGCTCTAGAGCATAAAACGCGACTTTATGTCGCCTACGCACGACATAAAGACGAATTTTAGAGCGAGAGAAGTGAAAAGTTCTTTATTATCATGAGGTACAATTAAGTGTTTAAGTATCGGTCACTTATTTCCAAGCACCCTATAAATAGCATCAAAAACTAATCAGCTGCATACACAATTTCAATACCTACTAATCAAAAAATAAGTATGTAGGTACCTACTTAGTACGTGTTTTTTCAGCTGATTATATTTTCGCGATTACTATGTGGCTCTCATGGAGAAAGTTTTTAGTTTAATGATTTGTACCTGTAGCACACCCTGTCATTTTGCGATAATCTCGGTGTCACCCCACCGGGATTTAGCATCGTTCATATATGGCTACACCTTTTCTGTAAAACGCTATATGCCCGAGACCTCGAGACACTGAAAACTGAATATTTATCGGTACTCAGACAAATATATTACCTGTTAAACTAACGCAGATGTTTCTATTTTCAATTTAAATGCGAGTTACATCATTATTCGGCAAGATTAGGGTTTGAGAGCCGTTTTTTCGACAACGCTCATATTATGGCCTATTCATTTATTTATATGAATATAGTTGTTTGGGTAGGACACCTTAGCAAGGCGGAGTGACATAGTTGCCATCGAGGGCAAAACCTGAATGAGGCTGGCGTAGTACCGTGGAGAATGGCCCAAGATCAGAGAGACCTATGCCCAGCAGTGGGTGAATTCAGACTGTGGATGATGATGATGTGAATATTGTACGAGAGAAGACCCTACAGCCCGGGTGTGCGTCGTACCAACCCTAGATGACCTATTTGTTATAGCTGGGTGGGTTATTCTTATTCAAATATCCATTGTAGTAGGTATATGCTTGGGTTGATATGCATTTGTTTAGGCTACAGTGTTTGTGTGGCTATGTTAATTACATTTTTGCTACTCGCTGCGTTTAATTTGTGTAGGGTCGAGTTTTACGATATTATATACGATATAATATAATTTCCTGGAACTTTTATGACGGTTACAGCAAAATATAAGGGGAACTAGGTTTTCCATATATTTTGCTTTAACCATATAGGTACGCAAGTAGGAAATGACGATTGCGTACCAAACTTGTTCTGAATTACTTGTAGTGTAAGATAATGTTTTATATTTATGGTTTTGAGTCCATTGTTCTTGAGTGGGACTAAAAGCATTTAGCCTATCCCATTTTTTTAGGGATCAGCTTCCGTTCTTAGAAAATGCAACACACAGTTTAATACTAGAATTTTATAAGGCCCGACTGCCTATTTGGCCTCCACAACCTAGTAACTACCGGGTAACACGATACCCCTAAATAAGACTGGTTGCCAGACTTCTGAACTGCCAATGACTGCTGGGACCAAATGTGGTTGTCATACTTCTGAGCTACAGACTTTTACATAGTTGTGACACAGTATATAAATCTCAATGCAATCTATCAAAGCAAACTGCGTCAATACAAAAAACTATGGGGGTCAGCAAAGTTTATCGATAATCGCGATATTATGCGATACCTATAATGTGTTGTCATACAAAACACTCGTTCGCGATCATCTGCAAAGATACCAGGCCATACAATTGCCACTTTGTAGTGCTAAAATATGAATCTTAAATAACGTCTTTGATATATCGGTAAATGGCCAATGAGGCTGTGGCTTGTGGGAGGCGAGACAGGCTTCCGTTTCCTGTTTATTTTCCTAGAATTATTTTAGTGTTAGTGCAGGACTGTGTTGGACTGTTGGCTCGTGGAAACTTTAACTCTCGCTTGAGTGTGTCACGTTATACAAGAGACTGGTACATGTTATTATTATTTAAGGAAAAAAAGACACAGTTGTATTGCTGCTTTCTTCAGAAGTGCACGAAGTTTATCTATGGACTCACGTCCCTAGATAAACAATGCAACTAATTGAAAGAAAGCATTGTTTTGTTCCAAAGAAGAATTTCAGGCGATAAGTAAAATACTGATAAACTTAAATTCTTATTCGGTTCTTCTGTAATGCTTCATTGTCTTGCGTTAGTAGCGTTGGTGGTGATGGTATTATTACGGAGGTACTTATTATAAGAAAATATTACTTAAAATTATTTAACCGGAAGTAGGGCGATGTTAGACCATAAAAATTCGGACGAGACTGCTGATAAAGCGATTGCGAAAATAAAATGAAGTAGAGACAATTATAAAGGTTAATTATAATCAAATTCAAACTTATTGAAACTGCAATTTTCTTTACTTAGTGAGAAAATATCGAGATTTTTACATTTTGACACAGACGTAATTAGGTTTAAGTGTAAGTTTATGTTATAAAAAATAAATTCAAACAGATGCCGATAATTGGTTTACAGAAAAAAAAGGTTTGCGAGAGATTCCGAAATTGTGGTCAGTTTTTATCGTATTACACGAACTCTAAGATATTTGTCACAAAAGATTTTACGCTCCGATAATTTTATTCGGACACGTTGGCTTCTCAATGTGAAAAGTGGCCTACAATGTTACAGGTTCGTGACGAAACTAAAACGTTTAGCACTTTAGAAAAGTTTGTCAAAAATATGTCGTACACTGGGTGATAATAATCATCATGACTTCACAAATTAAGGGTTACAACAGCTAGCCAGAGCCCAGACGTTATACAGGGGACGTTTTACACAACTTCATTTATAACGCTAAGGGATCCGTGATTTAAAATAAATAAAACAACAATCTGTCAGTTGTCTTAGCTTCACCTCGTTCTTGTGAATATTTCTGCTTACATATTAGATTTTTATTGCCATTCCTTAGTTTTATTCTACCTCACCTCATAGAATCCCATACAGTCCATTCCTATCGTCAATATTTTTGGTACCTAATAATAATAATAAAACAACAATTATTATAAAAAAGTTTCAAAGTGACATAACAAATTGGCAACTTTCTAAAGTATCGTAAATTAATAGAAAAGCAATATTTATAAAAAAACCTGGGTGTTTAAAATGGCCAGTTTAGTTAATATTGTTAATAACTCCACGCATCGGGCATGGCATTTTAACGTTTTGTATCTTTATAACACAGAAAACACATAATATTTTTGCAACAATGATACAAAATACATAATGCATGTATTTAGCACATATTATTATGTATATGTCGCAGGTTTTTCATAAAATTAGGTTTTTGATCAAAAACCTAGGTTTTTCATCAAAAACCGGAAGATGACACATTTTAAACTCAATTTCATCATAAACCTGTAACAATCCAGATTTTTGATCAAAAACCTGAACTAGTTTGGGTTTATGATCAATCTGATATGTCGCAGGTTTTTCATAAAATTAGGTTTTTGATCAAAAACCTAGGTTTTTCATCAAAAACCGGAAGATGACACCCCAGTATCCTACAAGGGCGGCATGGGCACCGGGCCGTAGGCCGACGAAGGAGGCCGGCGGAGGCCCGGCACTTTGGGGACAGAAGATATTAGTGTTATATAATATGCGAGCGAAGCGAGCGCGCGTCACGGAGTACTACTGGGATTTGTTCAATTCACTAGATTTGTTTAGGGAAATGATAAAACCGTGTTGTTATTTTATCTTCCTCCGTAGTTTGATCAAATCCCTTAAGGAATTGACCAATTCCCTGTTTTCATCATATCACTGCGACATATATATGAATATATTATGTTACATATAACCACAGATGCGACAAACACCAGCAAGTTGCTATACATTGTAGAATATTCAATCGTATCGTATCAATGGCGTTATGAAACTTTACATAAAGGTAACATAATATAGGGCACGCCACGATAGTGGCGGTAAGTCCCCTCTTTGAGGAGTGGCTGGAGAGGCGCCACGGCGCCCTCACCTACCGTCTGACGCAGGTCCTCACCGGACACGGGTGTTTCGGGAGGTACCTGTACCGAATCAGGCGGGAGGAAACGCCCGGATGCTTCCACTGCGAGGATCGACCGGAGGACACGGTGGAGCACACTGTGGAGGCGTGCCCTGCTTGGGCGGAGCCCCGCCGTGTTCTCGTAGCGGCGATCGGCGGCAGCGACCTCTCGCGCCCGGCCCTGGTGCAAGCCATGGTCCGGGGCGAGGAGGAATAATATAATAATAATAATAATAATATTCCACAACTATCACACAACGCCATCTAGTCCCAAGCTAAGCAGAGCTTGTGTTATGGGTACTAGACAACTGATAAACATACTTATATATTTCTAAATACATACATATTATAGATAAAATAGGATTGAATGGGACGCCGTCGCCTCCTTCTGCGAAGCAGTGATGCTAGCGAAGGAGGTGGCGGAACGAGAGAGGGAGAGAACCTCTCAACGTCCCAGCCGCCGCGGAAGACGCTCCGGGCGTCGGGTGTCACGCGATGACCTCCGGCCACCGTAGACGCGGGCCTGTGGACGGTGAGTAACGGGCTAGCTCGCCGTCCGGCCGTCGTCATGACGGCAACAGACCGTGTCGGCGGCGCGTACGTGTTCCACGCGCGCCTCAAAGAGATGTCAGCAAGGAGGGGCCCGCAAGGGCCGACGCCCGTCGGGGCTGTGGATATCGAAAGGTTACCGCGGCTCCGACACAAGGGCGAAGAAGAAGGAACATGGGTTTGGTTTTTAGTCAGTAGAAGTCTGACACTCCCCTTCGCTCTGCCCAAGAGCGGGGGGGGTTATTCGATGATTTTCCACCCACCAAAAAAAAAAAAAAAAAAAAGGTAACATAATATGAATAATAACGTGTGGTTGTGTGAATAACTGATGATAAAAAACCTGTTACGGGCCGGTCAATGGCATAAGGCTGAAGGCAATGCCTTTGCTCGTTAAATTATACCTGTTACCTATTATATTATTTAATATTTGTAACTTCGTGAACTACATGAAAACAAGCGAGTTTAAATAAAAATAAAAACCTGGGTGTTTAAATTGGCCACTTTAGTTAATATTGTTAATAACTTCACGCATCGGGCATGGCATTTTAACGTTTTGTATCTTTAAAACACAGAAAACACATAATATTTTTGCAACAATGATACAAAATACATAATGCATGTATTTAGCACATATTAAGTATAGTTAATTTAAATCGATCAACACCCGCTACGGATCGATTCAATTGGTTTAAAACTATTAAACGCCTTTCGATCGATATGAATTAATGAAACTGTCATTGTTGTATGTATTACCAAGTACCACTATAACTAGGCGTTGTTCGACAGCACATGTCATTAACATTCTGATAAAAAGACCTTCTCTCGGTCATTCTCCGATTTCGCGTCCTTATCTAATTACCGTAAACTTTTTTATTTTTCACTAATTTGACTTAAACATATTAAATTTGAAAGAATTATTTCATAATTTAATCTCTAAGTCAAATTAGTGAAAACACATTAAAATATGAAAATAAAAAAGGTTACGGTAATTAGGCAATCGGAGAATGGCCGCCCTCTTCCTGCAAATGGTTGGTTGGAAACCTTCCTAACTCAATCATTCAGCATTTTTGTTTTATGTTCCCACTGCTGGGACACAGGCCTCTATGAGAGGGAATGGGCTATAATCCACCATGCCATATTATTGCTATTTTTATATGTATTTGGCACATAGTAAATTTAAATCGATAAAAACCCGCAATTTTTTTTTATCGTGCTTGAAAAATCATTAAATAACCCCCCTCCCGCTCTTGGGCAGAGCGAAAGGGAGTGTCAGACTTCTACCGACTAAAAACCACCCATGTTCCTTCTTAGCCCTTTATGTCGAGGCCGCGGTATCTTTGTAACTAACCCCCAGCCCCGACGGGATCAACAGCCGCTACGGATCGATTCAATTGGTTTAAAATATGAATGAATGAAAGTGACATTGTTCAACAAAGTTGTGCCATTCATAGTATTACTAAGTACCACTACAACGTTATCGTATAACTTAAATAACTAGGCATTGTTCGACGGCACAGTCATGTATGTCAATGGGATTCCGCAAAAAGTACCGTCCCTCTTCCTGCAAATGGTTGGTTGAAAACCTTCCTAACTCAATCATTCAGCACTTTTGTTTAATGTTCCCACTGCTGGGACACAGGCCTCATAAGAGGGAATGGGCTATGATCCACCATGCCATATTTTTGCTATTTATTATATTATTGTATTTTATTTATTCCCTTTAACAATAAACTCTAAGTAGAGTTAGTTTTATGCTTGGCATAAAAATAAATGATATGATAATATTACCGTGACAAGTGTGCTTATATTATTGTATTTTATTTATTCCCTTTAACAATAAACTCTAAGTAGAGTTAGTTTTATGCTCGGCATAAAAATAAATGATAATAATAATAATTATTACCGTGACAAGTGTGCTTGTTGTTACCCCTAAAGTTTGGCATGACCATTGGCCGCAAAACTCACGGGTATTTCTGTCTTATTGTCTACTAGCGACCCGCCCCGGCTTCGCACGGGTGCAAATGTATGTTATTATACATATAAACCTTCCTCTTGAATCACTCTATCTATTTAAGCGACTTTGTTTTATACTATGTAGTGATTAGTGTGATAATGATTGGTACCTACTCGTATGATGCCGTTAGCAAACCTACTCGTGCTTAGCTAAATTATCACGTTTTAATCACGCCTTTCTTAATGTTCAATTGTTTGATTATTTATTTATCTTAATTAGTATTTACCTATATCACTAGTAGTTCTTCTTAAAATATCATTAAACTAAACGAGTCAATGAGTAACAATTTCACTAAATTTCATTAATCATTTAGCTCTGCTTTATGTAAACAGAACGACCATTTATTTTCATTAGATGAACTTGTGTGCCTAAACAAACTATTTGATTTTGTGTTCCATACACTTTTGTGTCATACACGAAGTATTATAATATCTGTGGTCATACTAACACTATGGAGATGGACTTATGTCTTAAATAAATAAATTGAATTTGAATTACATCAACAGTTTCCCGGCTTCCAGTCTAACCGGATAGCTGAATACCAGTATTTTACATGGAGCAACTGCCTATCTGACCTCCACGACCCAGTTAGTCCTGGGTAATATACCCTTTGGTTAGACTGGTTTTCAGTGTTTATATGGCCACCGGGACTGGGCTCTGAGGAGTACTACGAACCAACCTAGGCAAGCACGGCTTAACCTAAAGGATCCGAACGGCAGTTATAGGGCACGAAATGCCCCAACGATATGAAACGGAATAATAAATAAATAAGAATTCTTTCAAATGTCCAACAAAGACCTCTTATTTAACCAAACAACTTTTTTTTTAAATTGTGAAACAAAGATACATTAGCATTGACTTTCCCCGCTACGGGTACTATCAACAATCGTAAAGGAAGTCAGCACACTGCTCGTTGTCTGCGACTTCAATGCGTAGTCTGACATCTTGTGTCATCAGTTCATCACTGTTTAGGTGTGATAACGCGTTGAAGCGATAATAATGATCTGCTACCTCAGTGACCCACAGAACATCGGCTGTCTGATGTGTGATGTCTCTCTTTGTACTAACAAAGGAAGCAATCAATCAGCTCTTGGCAACAAACAGTTGATAGGTGTAGGATAACCATGTTGTAATTTAAGAAGCCATAGCCTGACGTAACTTTACTGAATGGACACTTGTGGTGACGACAGAAATGTAATGGTAAGTGACGTTCGCGACAGGGTGAAATAAGTTAAATTAATCTTTTATTTTCAGATTACAAGTTTTGTTAGTATTTTAGTGTAGAAATGTAAGGGAAGTGTGTGTGAAGTCGGAAGATAGTAATGACAATCTATCACCAATCATTATTGTTCTCCTATCCTTTTTTTTGGCGGGTGTTAAATCATCAAATAATCCCTCCATTCAACTTTGTTTGTAACTTTAAAGAAAATTTCGTAGTTTTATCATAAAACTACGAAATTTTCCTTCGCTTTGCAACATCTACATAAAACTTTTATGTAGATGTTGCAAAGCGGACCGATGACCTTGTGAAGGCCGCGGGAATGAAATGGGGGGAGAAGGACAAGACCGGTCGATCGGGTGACGATTAGGGGGTGGGGGCATAGGTTGTATACCTATGTCCAGCAATGTGGACAACGGTGTCTGAAATTATTAGTTTACATCTATACGACTGAAGGGAAACAAATTCCCGTCGGGGCTGCGGGTATTTCGCAAAAGATACTGCGGCCTCGACATAAAGGGCTAAGAAGGAACATCAACAACAGTCTGACACTCCCTTTCGCTCTGCCCAAGAGCGGGAGGGGTTATTTAATGATTTCCCACCCCCCAAAAAAAAAAGGAAAACAAAATCAACATGTCTGTACTTAATACCTTTATTAAGAGCGTATGCTACCTCAGATAAGCAACCCTATTCGTGGTGGTTCAAACTTCGCTTGAAATACTGTTAGAATAAAATTCTAATCAGCTTGCACTACAAAGCGGTTGTTGTTACGTCTTTCGCTGCGGCCGAATAGTGCGAAATTAGTGGTATTTTGCGATTTACAAAAAACCTATTGATTGGACTAAAAAAGTAAAACACTATGATTTTAGTATGTTGCTTGTAGAATTATTTGGCAAACAAATCACAACGATGACATGTATTTTAGTATGGTTTTTACTCATCATCATCATCAACCTATATTGTTCCCACTGCAGGGACTCAGGCCTCCTCTCTAGGAGAGGGATGGGCTATGATCTACCACGCGGGCCCAGTGCGGATTGGTAGATGTCACATATCTTAGAATTTTTTGGTTCTAAGATATGGTTTTTACTCGTTAAAAGAAATTTTTAGAGGTATCTTCGCAATTTTTTTCTATCGATCAAAGTTAGTTGTATTATGTTTTCACAACACTATGTCACTAGCATATATCCTGAAGAATATCACATTATATTTTTCTGATTTTGATTACTGCAGTGAATCATATACTTTTACGCATTATAAAACTCGCGTTTGAGGTAGTATTATAAGCGTGAGGTAAGCTCTAAAAAGCTGCGCTCGATCAGTTTATTTATCGATTGACAATTGTCTACGCGCCTTTAAATTATCTATTACAATCAATAGACCAAGCTATAATTATCTTCTGCCCCTTAATGACCTCATAGTTAACCGTGTGGAATCAATAAACTTGTTCCTAAGTGGATAATAAAGTTATTACTAAGGGGAAATGTGTACGAGATGATCCTTCGAGGTAAGATGATAGATGGTAGAGAGACTTTTCTCAGGGAATTAGGGTGAATTTTTCCACCCCAGTAAGCAAAATACACGTGGAGTAGCGGACAATACCCTGTAAAACAATACAATACACGTATCGGGGTACTTGTGTAAATACACGAGCGTGTTGTGGTAACATAAATCACTTTATTGTATGTTAAGTAAAACTCTTTTCCTTATTAGGACATAAAAGCAGTTTGTGGTTTCCTTTATTTTACGTTCACTCATGAATTCGTGATAGGTCCCGGGTGTTATTTGTAGATATTTGACAGTCTTTACGGGTAATCAGGAGGTTGAACGTCTGACAATCAGTCCCACCGAGGGGTATTGTGACCTAGTCACAGGAAGGTGAATGTCAGATAGCCAGTCACTCTATATAAAGAACTGGTATTCAACAGTATCCGGTTAGATTGGAAGCCGACTCTAATATAGTTGAGAAAAGGCTAAGCAGATAATGACACTCATCATGATAAGTCACCCCCTCGTATTGTAACTACATCAGAAAATGAGTGCTCGCCGAATGAATACATATACTCAACTATTACTTTATACTGAACAAATATTAAAAGATAGGTATAAGTACATAGCAATTTATATGAATGCTGTCCTAGTAATTAAATAGCTGTATGTGTCCTTGAGATAAGCTTTGTTTCATGAAGTTTTCAAGTTCCAAACCATGTCAGTATTATTGTGGCTTCAATTTCTTTATTTTAACTTTGTTTTGAATTGTGTTGCCAAACGAAGGGTGGTAAAGTAAATGAGAGTAACATTTACATGACCACCCTGGGTTTGGCAACACAATTCACAAAATGTTCTCCTCTCAAGAAAAAAAATCAATAAAAGCTTTCATAGGCCTCGTATACAAAATGTTTAGAAAGTTGTTCGAATTGAATTGAATGTCCTTGCTGCCACGTGTAAGAGCTTAAAAAGATAAAGAAAGATAAAGATATAGAGTAGAAAGATAAAGCTCACATAAACTTTGAAACCGTCATAATTTTGTCGGAAACACCCATTCATTATTTGTGTATTATTATATCCCTATACATAATGTTTTTTTTCAAGTGGGCGTGGATAGCCAGAACTAAAATATGAGGAATAGCGAAAACACTCGTGAAAATGACTCTCCAGCCCGATTTTAATGAAAACTAAAACTGGTTAGAGTAGGTAAGTTTAAGGTTTAGTCTTTGAGTTATCTTTTTAAATTCTTCTTATTTGCTATATCGTTCACATATTTTTATTACCCGGAATGATGAACTTTACATGCTTATTACTTTAAAAATCAAACTCCTATACAATTATTTTTTCTTTTACTTAGGAGTATACCTAAATAATATACATCTTCTTCGCTCGAGATTATAGTAATAATCTCGAGCGAAGGCGCAAGCAAACTCCTTGTCAACTAGTTACCAGGATAAAATGTACCTAAGTAGCTTATGCCCTTATTACAGAAGAACTGTCCTAAACTAGGCCACGTGCAGCTGTGTAACATACAGACTGACACACAGACAGAAGAGAGTTACTTTCGCGTTTACAATATACTTAAGAGTACTTATACATATAAGGATTTTGTATAGTTTCTGCCTACTACACGCGTGGGAATAAGGTGTTAGTATTTATGTTTGTTTGCAAGTATCTATGTCACACTTCCAGTTTTAGTTTGATGAGTACATCACGTTTTATTATACAAACACATGCGCCATACTTAATTATATTTCCTTATATTTCAGTGTCAATGTATGCTGTAATTGTGTCGTTGTTGTTTTATAGTGTTTTATGTCAGTATCACTAGTTATTATAATATCCTTCAAACGATAGGCCATGCGAGATAATTTAATACTAGTGCTATATCTACCGGATCCGACTGGAGTCATTTTGTTTGCAACTAGCTGATTCTTGTGACTTGCGATTTTAAATGTAAAGTGGCTCGTGTCATTTTACAAGTCCTACTATGCTATCTATTTATCTTGAGAAGTTCAGTAGTATAATAAGAGACAGGAAAAGAGTTGAGTAGAGACTTTGATATTTAGATTAGAAGTTTGGAATTTAAATAAACATTATACTAATTGTAGTAAATTCTCATTGCATACAGGAAAACTGTCCAATTCTGCTTATCTTTATCAGACACTAACTAAAGGAAAACCCAGTGAATCCTAATTTGAATACTTGGTAATATATTAAAATTAATAATCAATACATCTTCAATTTAAAACGATTTCCTTGTTTAATTTAATCACCAACAGTCTGTTTTGCTATTGAATAATGCATTAGGTGTAGATTGAAAAATATGTCAAAGCCTGAAGCGCGTCTGATTAGTGATTTTATTACCGAAACAACGTTTATTGTTACATAGTTACCACCTACTCTTATAAATTAAATTGGCTTTTGTTTGTGTGAGTGCCTAATCAATAAATATAAATGTAAAAGTTGCTCACATTTCGTAGTTTTTATTTTATTATTTAACACTAGCTGTGGACACCGTGGCAATAAGGTGCATTGCCACGGTGTTCGCAACTAGTGTTCCTATCAACTTACTGCCTCCGTGTATTTTGTGCCCACCTACCCACACGGCCTGACACGGCCCACACCACACTATCCTACCAACGTAACCACTACCTACCATACAAATAAGCCAAAGCGTATGTAATGTGAGCTGCTAAACCTGATTTAATTTAAACCTCATTTCATTCGTGAATTTTTCAGACATTTTAATAGTTACTCTGCTATTCGGGGCGCAGACCAATCTAACATTCAAAGATGTCCAGCCGTTCGTAAATAGTGTAACTAAACCTTCGATCAATAATAGTTATTGATCGAAGAACTAAACCGACTTTGTTTTTACCCGACTACGGCAAAGCCAAAGGAGGGTTATGATTTTGACTGGCTATGTATGTATGTATGTTTGTATGTATGTATGTTTGTATGTATGTGTGTATCTTCATCTGTTCCCTCATAGCTTCTAATCTACTTATCGGAACTCGACATATGAGGTATCGTTAGAACCGTCTTCATTTTCCGCTGAACATGGCCTCTAGCGGTAAAAAAGTAAGGCTTAAAAAATAAAAATGGAGATAGACACGCCGTGTTTGCTATCATTTAAAAGGGCCTCACTTGTACATTTCCAAAATATTGCTCAAATTTAAAATCACACCCTCTAGCGGACAAAAAGTCAAGAGTTAAACAAAATATTTAACACCAAAATTGTTTAAATAAAAAAAAGTAAAAAACTAAAACCCGACTACGACAAAAAAAACGACGCTGAAAAAGTATGAAACAAGATTTTCAGGATAGAACAAAAAGAAAAGCCGTAGTCACACGTTATAGGTACCAACCTAAACACTTTAATACCGTGTGACTACGGCTTTTCTTTTTGTTCTATCCTGAAAATCTTGTATAATATGAATTACAGAACCTAATCAATATGATCTAGGTTTATTATATACCTGTTAATTACGGCACGTTAGTTCACACGGCAATTAGTTAGTGACGGCACGGTTAGCGCAGTGGCTCAAGCAATGGACTGCCGCGCTGCGTGTCGCGGGTTCGATCCCCGCACGTAACAAATATTTGTAAGTGTAAGACCTACAGATAGTTGTTCTGGGTCTGGGTATTTGTGTATGTGAGTTTAAATGTTTGTGAACGCACCCACGATACAGGAGAAATTCCTAGTGTGGGGCAACGTTTAAAAAAAAAATTGTATGCTGAAAATAATAGAGATTATTCTATACCTTTATTCTATTCAGACTTCTTCAAAAAACGAAAGTTAACTAAACTGAACGATGTGATGTGATAACATTTAATTAAGTACCTATACATTTTTATCGCTGACTGTAAGTATACGTAGACATAGCACGAAATAATATCGTATTACTTGGCTAATGACGTATAAAACGTGCCACCATTCACTATCGAGGCGAAATCCGACACTGGCTGTCGCAGCCTACCCTGAAGCGAAGGGAAGCCATACAAATACCTCTAGGTACCGCTACTTACGCTACTATCGCATGACACGGTATTAAGTGCGACCTAAACGAGCCGTGCTACGAATATCAATCATTATACTTAGAAGCCAACAAGTTTATTGAACCCAATAAAAAATCGCTAGCAACATTCTGAGTTTCGCACGTGGTAAATTGAGTACCGTTATAGACCTCACCGTTATTAGATAATTCGTGAGTACAATAGGCCTGGATTATAATAAAGAATGACATTGTATCACGTTAGTACCACCCAAAGGGTTAGACAAAGTTGTAACCATTTGTACATACACATTTCACCAGGTATGTATAAGTTCCTTTAATAGCAGGTGAAAGTGTTATCTTCAACCAGGCTCAACTCCTCATGGGTAGAAACTCCTGACACTTTTGCGCCTACCACACGCTCACACTTCCCCACAGTCTTGCCTGCGCGATTAAACGATGCACACAGTACATCGCGCGTGTGGTTTGTAATGGTAATACAGTTTTACCAACCATACGCGCGATGTACTGTGAAGTGTGAACGAAAAGTGTGGTGAAGCTTGAGCGTGTAGTAGGCCCATTAAGTAACGAACTAATAAAGAATGACATGATGTACAGAACTAAACCTCTAATTATGTCAGTAAGTTCATTCATGATTGCGCATTTACTTTGAGATAATTGATTCATAAAGGTATGACTTGGTCGAGAAAATAGGAGCCACGAATGACATTATATAGATTAATACAATAACAAGTAATTGTGATTTGTAACAGAGAAGGTAGTGCAACAACAAACGGTGTCATCGTGTACGTCAATGTTATTCACAATTTTTGCTACAAAACAGTTATTTGCGTAGTGGTAGTATTGTCGCAAAGCTGTTTTTCTTAAATGAAACAACATAATATGTTGTTTCATTTAAGAAAAACAGCTTTTCTGTAACGATAACCTACCATACCATACCATATTATGGTATGGTATGGTAGGTTATCGTTACAGAATAGAACACTCAAATAGCAAACATGCCCACTGCCCAGACGTCATAGCTCATCTTCTTTTCGAGTCGATGACTAAATTTTGTCCGACCCGTAGCAACATTGTCGTGAATGTACTTCATACAAGTCCTCGAGTAACTGGCAACTGCATGTCATACTTATTACATAAATTAAATCAGCCTAACGTCCTCAGAGCTGGGACATGGCCACACAGGCCTTATTGTCTGAGAAAAGTATTGGCCGTAATCCACCACGCGGGCTCTGGTTGCCTTAGTACAAAGTTAAAAAAACACCGAATTCATAATGTCGGAAAAGTGGTTTTCTAGTAAGAATGTTCCACCCAACAAATAATAAGACAGAAATAATAGTGGAACGAGAATAATGATGATAACATGCACGTTGCTGCCTGCGTGGTGTTTGCAGAATACAATAAAACATCAGTTACTGACACCTCAGGGGCACACGGCACACCCCCTCACGTTTTACAACCACCCACAGTTGTCACCGCCAGGTGACGTACGGTAGGTAAGTTTATATTGTTTACATTGCTTGAATGTGCTGCAACGGCAACGGTGTTATAAAACTTTACGGTCTACTTTGCAATTACTTTTACAAATATTGCGATAACATAGTCGATCAGCGTTTCAATAATAAGTTATTACATAACTTATATGTAGGTTATAATCATTGTTAGCAATGGGCGAAAAATACCACATTATGTATGTAGTAATGTACTTATGGGATCCCACAAAACTCAAAAAATTCGACGCAGTAGACCAAACCAGAGATTCTGATGATGGGTCGAATTCAACTCGTTCTTATTATTTATCAGAAGAAAAGAGTCAAATTACATGGATTGAACATTCTTATACATAGAAGTAGAAGGAAGGAAACAAAACTATACAAGCACAACAAAACAAATCATGTGCTTTATAATACATATTAATATTCTCAGAAAACAAAATATTTGAATAGACTGATAAAAATGATCTGGCCAAGGTTAACGAGTGATGAAAACCGGGTGACATAA
Source organism: Diarsia dahlii (assembly GCA_949775195.1). Classification (NCBI taxonomy): domain Eukaryota; kingdom Metazoa; phylum Arthropoda; class Insecta; order Lepidoptera; family Noctuidae; genus Diarsia; species Diarsia dahlii. Next base: position 12,755,246 of record OX459189.1, read on the forward strand.
AACATAAAAAAAATAAAAGATTTGACAGGCTACTGAAGACTAATCGTTTGGCTGTTGATAGCTAAGATGGCCATGAATTGTAAACAATATGCGGTGACTGCTATCGCTATAGCTATCGACACTCAGCCTTTCAGCTATTAAGATAAAGAAAGCAAATAGTTTGATATGCTTTTTACAAATAAATAAGCCACTTCACTATCTGTTGAAGCTTGTTGCTAGGTTGTGTTACACTTGCGTTCAGATACGCTAAGTGCTTGTATGACTCTTCATACAAATAAAGCGTGCTAGTGCTGTTTCCAGACATATTTGCACTAGAACAGTCATATCGCGCTCCAAGTATTTTTTCTATTTATCGCTGTCTTTAGGATTTTAATAATTGAATAAAACGCAAATGCACCTATTTTGGCAAACTTATCTGTTCGTTAACGATATAATTAGGATCGGGACGGCAGAGGACAATGTGCTGTGAGCAGCTTGGGCTCTCCCAAGGCAGGCAGGCTAAGTTTGGCCTATGTTCAGGATTGAACTGCTATGAACTAAGATAATTTCATAAAAATACGGCAGTTGCAACAATCTGTCTGTTTAGTTTAAATGGTTAATTTCTAATAGTTATTGTTCTAGCGGGAAATTGCTGTGACTTAACTTGGTGAAGTGACCATGTTTTTGTAGTATTCTGCCTTGAATGATGGAACAAAAAAATCTAAGATTACCGTTATTCCATTTATTTTCAACTAACTGCGCGGTTCATGAAACATGATATTTTATGACAGTACCAACTTGGTGAAAGTTCGTGGTGAGGCTTCTGAACAACTTCTTGGGTATAAGTTTACTTTAACTTGATTAACTTGCTTGGTTGGTTCTTGAAAGTCTCAACTTCAGTTAATAAAATAGCAAGGTTAAGTCCACCGTGGAAGGTTTAAAACTTTCTAATGCTACAATTAGAAAAAAAACCTTGAGTTTGATGTAGACGGGTATAGGAGTAGATGAAGACCAAAGAAACGATGGATGGACTATGTTAAGGATGACATGAAGAATGGAGGTGTGTCAGCTCTCATGAGATGACGAGATACAGGGAAGATTGAAGTAGATGACAATGTTGCGCCAACCCCACATAAATTGGGATAAGAGGAAGGAAATTGACGACACGGTTGGCGCAGTGGCTGAGCGATTGGACTGCTGCGCTGCGTGTCGCGGGTTCGATCCCCGCACGGAACAAATATTTGTATGGCCTACAGATAGTTGTTCTGGGTCTGGGTATTTGTGTATGTGAGTTTAAATGTTTGTAAACGCACCCACGATACAGGAGAAATTCCTAGTGTGGGGCAACGTTTTTTAAAAATGAAATGAATGAATGAATGAATTATGTCTATTAGAAAAAAACCTTCACCAGTCCAAACAAGAAGAGAGATAAGAATGCTACTGGACGAAATCACTTTGTACTTGTTTTTACTTTGCTTATTCCCTCATACTTTAGCCTGTTCATTTAATCAGCCTCAAACTTGAGGCTGATTAAAGTAGTAGGGTAGATAGACCAAGCGGTAGTTTACCAATTATAAACAACCGCCTGGTCACAGGACCTACTTTCGATAATAAAGAATGAGACTCCAATCCTCCATCCGGGCACACCGTATATGAGTAGGTACACATCGGCGCGTTGTTCTGAATTCCTTACTCAATAATTAACCTCAATCGTTACCTTTCTTGTACTACACGTTGTGAAAGACCAGCTGGTATTCACGACGATCAATCGTCTGTTAAGTTCCTCTATCGATTTTAATTTCAACAACTTGTGAGTTGTGACGGATGATGACTTATTCTGCGTCAGAACAAGAACGTAGTATGAGCTGAAAGCGCAAAAAAAGACTGGGCACAAAAAAAAATGTTAAAAGAAATATTGAAAATCGACACTGTTGTTCGCTAATATGTGTAAGGTTTTGCCAATTTTATGAAAAATGAATCGACTTGTCACTTTGCTTTAGGCCTCCTCTAACAAATCATGTCCATTGAAATCTCGGGGACGATTAGGCAGAAACTAAAATAAATATTATTGATAGCACACGTGCTCGTTATGCGGCAACTTGTCAACGCTGTGTGTGACGTTAACAATAACGAAACCACACCGTCGAGTGGTACTGTAGGTTAATTCTATATTTGATTCATTGATATAATGATTTGATTGCTATAATATCATATATATTTAAAAAATTTGATTGCTATATTATCATATCTATTTTAAAAGTAAGATATGTCATATCTTAACCATAATATTCCCCTTAATTAGTTCTCACTGCCGAGAGCCAGGCTTCTTCGCTTTCTGTGGCGGAGGGTGGGCAATAAAAGTAAGTAAGTAATAAGTGTGTGCAGTAATTCAAACTTTTTAGTAATTGGGTCATTTACCCGTATAACTTCATCAGATCCATAATTTTAATGTTTAAATAAAGTAGTCTGTTGTTGCCAAATAATATAAAAAGAGAAATGTTTCACTTCAAAACGCACGTGCTTCGCCGTTTTTATTACGTACTACGAAAAATGACGTGGCTCTCCGGATTCCTGAAGTATTTTTGATATTTTTATTACAATAAGGCATCAGACGACTATGGTAAGTATGGTTTGTCTACAAGGGTATAAGTGGATAATAGACAATATTATACGAGTATGTGCGAGATAAGACAAAGAAAGTTTGTTTTTGAAATAATTATCGTATCGGGCGCTACGCCAACACAACTGAATGCATACATAACATGCAGCACGTCGATATAACATGCTAGAACGTAGTAGTTCTCCTGTTTGGTCGTCGACCTAGAGAGCAAAGATTGCTACGATTTCTCAGCGAGAAAAAATGACCATAGATTAAAACAGAATTTTCAAATCGCTTCCTGAGTAAAGCTTCAGGAAGTGTTGTGCACGGTATTACCTACGTGGTTTCTTGCTTCGAGGCGGTTTACACCATAGATGTTTTCAGTCTAGGGTGGCAGTGGGAGTATGTGTGTAATGTAATGTAATTTCAAATATTTGTTTTCGATTATCCTTAATTATTTTGATAATTTTTGGAACATTTAAAATCCTGATCAGCAAAATATATTCCTAACAAATCACGTTTTTAGCAGCAAGTAGAAGTTTTGTAACATTAAATTTATCCCTGACTTGTGCATAATTATGTTTACTTTATTGGTAAGGCCACACAAATGAGTTATTTTGAGCATATAAATGTATCACAGTTGAGACAAAGGACTCCTTGAGGAAAAGCACCAGCTTTTGTTTGAGGTCTTTCCTTTATTTATAGAAAGTAATCTCGTGGCTTTATAATAACTGCCACTAGGGTTGATCTTTAGCCGACCTATTACAATTTTTGCGAACGAAGTCGCGCATGAAGTGCTAGTTAAATAAACGATAAGTTCTAGCAAAATATTCTGTTTATCATAATGAAAACCACATGACAGGCATACCGGAACATATGGAAATTCTTATCACACGTCGGTTTATCGGTACCTATAACCGTGACATTTTGTTTCTTTTTCATTATTATATAAATATATTTGTACAAGTCATTCTAAGTTATCAGTGTTTCGCTAGTCATTGCGTGTTATAAACAGTAGCTCACATTCCTAAAAATGAAGTAATTCTTAAATTTAAACATGAAGCTATGAACATAAAATACGTAAATGACGAATGCAAAATTAAAAGCAAACACTGCTTAGATAAACACGCGTTGCAAATAATGACTGTTTGACAAATGAAGTTTTACTAAACCAAATTAAGCTGATCTCTCATTCTACGTCCCGGGAGCTCAGTCAAAGCGAGGTTAGGTTAAACTGGATATGTGAGGCTTGATGTGATGCCGTGTGTGTAGCTTCTAGGTACTTACAACTACATAATAAATACCTAATGATAAAATAAAACAGTAACTGACCCGGGATTTCCAATAGATAGCGTTTATTTCCAACAATATTATCCCTTTCGGTAGCCGTATGTGCTCACAAAACGACATAATTTATTAATGTTGCTAACTGATGCATTCAAAGCAATGAACCAGATCCACTACACGTGTTATCACTATCATTACCTATTTATTGCCTACATATTATAAAACAAAGTCATCTGTCGCGTCTGTCTGTCTGTTCGCGATAAACTCAAAAACGACTGCACCGATTTTCATGCTGTTTTCACCAATGAATAGAGTGGTTCTCGGGGAAGGTTTTAGTATATAATATCACGCGAGCATCAGCTAGTAAATTATAATTAAAGTTGCTTTTTATGTATGTTTTTGTGACTGTGATGTTTTTTTTCGCATCAAAATGTTATTAGTAGGTAAATAGATACCAAAATTTTATAGATTTTCGAAAAGTTTAATGTGGAATACCGTGCAATACAGAAGTCGGTCTGCTGGTAATTTCATTAAAATAATCCACGTTTATCTACTATACTATTCGTTGACAATAATGAGTCAGGTTTGTAATGCTAATCAGAAACTAAATAAATTAACGTAAAACAAAAGAAGGTGTATAATAAAGCAATCCGCCGGTAATTCACACCCGTACAGCTTGTTTGACAGGTCTGTCAAAACTTGTGTGATAATACTGATAATATTCAATGCAATTACTATCATAATATTATTAGAAGTCACTGTGATAGCATTATTTTCAGTAAAAAATTATAGGCCGGTAATGCCTGTATGGTACCTAAATTAATGGACTGGTAATGAGTAGCTAAAATTGTTCAATACTTATTTTTAACCCCCCCGCCGTAAAAACGACGGGGTGTTATAAGTTTGTTTATATAATATAACATAACATCACGCCTTTAATCTCTGAAACCCGTAATTCGTCAGTTAAAGTACAATGTCAGACTATTGATATTAACAGGGCACAAATCCAGATTCCGTGGCTGCCACTAAGAATTTCGAGATAGAGAAACACATTAACACTTTGCCCGACCGGGCAATCGAACCCTGCAGGAGCTCATGGTAGACCAACGAAGCAGTCAATACCTAATTTGTATTGAAATCCGGTTTTCAAAACTGTATTTTCAGTACATTTTACTGTAACTTAATTGGAATTTAAGCGAAGTAATGCTTAATACTTCAACCTTCGTAGAGTCGCGTCATCGAGATTGTGTTCTTTCAAATTGAAGCGTCTATGCATGATTTGTCGATTTCATGGACATAAAAGTAAACGTGCTAGCATTTATTATATGATCAAACATTACATGACATCACGACCGTTATCTTTGAAAGCGTAAGCAGAGATATTAGTACATTGGGACATCACATTTCAACAATCCACTGTGTTAAAGGGGGTATGCCTATAATTATTATTATAGGCATGCCCCCCTTTATAATATCGACTTAAACATACTGGTTTGGTGAGATATGGGTGTCCCAATCTACTAATATCTCTCTGGACTCCCGGGTTCAACAGCGAAGTTTTAGAAAGAAATTTTCGATAACCCTGCCCAATTTAAAATGAGCTCTGACAAGAGGTTTGTCGTTAAGCGAATGAGAACTAAAATGATGAGGTCTTAAATTGCCACTTTAGCAGATATAATATGAATTGCGTTAAAATGGACCTTTCATAATATAGTATGTAGTAACTGCGTTACGAATTTTTACGCAATTCGTATTATTTTCCTATTAAATCCGATTATATATTATCGTATGATACGCAACTGTAAACTCTGTCAACGATTACGGCCATGGATAAGTCTAAAAACAAAACTTGGAAGCAGGCGGGGTCCATTCTATTTTAATTTTTTCTTTTCATAATTTAATATTCAAATGAGGGGTTCATTTGAATATTAAATTATGAAAAGAAAAAATTAAAATAGAATGGACCCCGCCTGCTTCCAAGTTTTGTTTAATTTTAAATGTGCTTGTTTTTTTGCTTTTCAGTTTTTTCAGTCGGGTTTTTTAGTTTTTTAACTACTTTTTTTTATTTCCAACTTTTTAGTTCTTTTATTTGTTCTTTCGTTGGTCGCGTAAAATTCTTCGCAGATGATTTATTTAACTTTTGTGCTTGTTTATAGGATTTCTCACTTTGAATTTCTTTTAAACATATATAAGTGTTTTATATTTTTGTAATCTCCTTTTAAAACCCTTTATTTTGATACCCTACTCGGTGGTATTAGAATTTTTTTTATTTTTGAACTCCGCGATTTGGCCAACAAAATCCACAATTTTTCTTTGTTTTTTAATTTTAATGTAGCCTATAACACTCGCGCCATCAAGACGACTCTAACGACGTATATTTCATTAAAATCGGTTCATCCGTTTATGAGTTATGAGGGAACAAAGAAACGGACATACTTACATACATACATACTTACATACACGTCAAAAACATAACCCTCCTTTTGGGCTTCGCCGCAGTCGGGTAAAAAGTGCTTGACTAACAGGAAAACCAAACTACTGGAGCATACAAATCCTTCTGAAGATTCAACACAGACAGGAGGCCATATCAACGGTACCATGGTTCTGTAGTCAGGATTCATTGTTCAACTCTTGAGCAACGAGGCTTTTAAACAGGTTATAAAATCAACTTATTAAACCCAATTTATTGTAATTTGCTAGACCACCCATTGATTGACTTCCGTTCAAATTGGAGACTGTCTTCTTCAACTGTAGTTATTAAACAATTATTATCGACAAATATTTCTTTGCTTCCGCATTTAGATGTCATTCCATTATATTGTCAAGTTCCGATGAATGATTTTATACGTATCCAAAGACGCTTAGTCTTTGGATACGTATAAAATGCACTTTTTAGTTAAAAAATATAGGATTTTGTATTGCTTGTTTCTAATATTATTTTAAATAGCTCATCTGGGAGATAAAAAAATATTTTAACAGTGATTCTCATTATAATAATAATTGTTAATTCTACTCCAAAAATACTTATCAACGTTCGTATTTATAGCAATAATTTAATTTCTAGACATCGAAGTCCACTACATACATAATTATATATGGCAAACTTAAATAAACCTGAGATAAGACTTGTGTGTGCTTTACCAGCGGCATTGACCGTTAAAAGGACTTTTGTTGTATAAAGGATCTAGACTGAGTGAGAACACTTCAGTGATCAATTGTATAACTAATTTAATGAAATATCGAGTTACAACAAAACAAATTAAATACAAATATTACTTAAGAGTTTTTTAGCAAACAAACGAGAAATATACACGGAGTAATTGCCTGTCTGACTGACCTCCACAACCCAGTTGTTACCCTCTAAAGGACTAGTTGTCAGACTTTCGGGCTGATGTGTTATAATAACCTGTAACGACTGTCAAAATACTACATTTGACAGCCAGGACCAACGGTGTAACGTGCTCTCAGAGACACGGCAGAAACTCGGTATGTAACGGGTGGTCATGGTCACCCATCCACGTACCTAGGTTAACTGAAAATCGGACCAAGAGACTGTTGTATTTCTATGCTTTGGTAAATCCTTGAAGATAAAGTAATGGGAGATGATGATAGTATCACAATACTGCACAGAAACTACCTGATAGGTTTAATTGATAGGTTCGCAAACACATAAATGATTACCCTCAGACATAGTGATGTACTTATACATATATCTAATGGGAATGCTACCGGCGAAGTTTTACTCCAAGCGTGACCAAGACCATGTCGCAGTAAATCCTATAAGTAAAACAGCATAGCTTCACGCCTGAATTATCCGAAGAGTTACCCAGGAGTGTAACGATAGAACACACACATTTCGTTAATTTTGTTTGAGGACCATGTAATAACGGGCAAGCCTATGCCATGCAGGCACTAGTCAATACTTCGTGCTATTGAGAAATTTCTGTTGGAAAAACCCAGGTAAAAAATGGGCAATCAACAGTGAAGCTAATTCCATGAATATTGCTGCTTACCGACCCCTATTTCCCACGTTCAATTGGCAGTTGGCTACTAGGTCAATACTACTCAATACTGCAGAAGCATGACTCAGCAAACAAACGCAGTGGCTTGTACTCGTACCTAGCGTGCAGGTAGCAATGCAATTTGTGTATCGATCGTAATAGTTCTGAACATTTCTTTGAAGTCAGCCATTACGGTATCGTCGCACGTAGCCTAGAGCTATTTCGGTTTCATTTTGAGGAGCTAGTAAGTCTAAATAGCGCTAAAGAGGAGGTCTTGATGGGCCTTTCAAAATGTTGAACTTCCGTATTTGAGATTGCTAGCTAACACGGCGCGGCGCATGCTACGAAGAACGCTACGAAGAACGCTACGAAGAACGCTACGCAGTTCGCTACGCATAACGCTACGCAGAACGCTACGACGAAAACTTTACCTAAAACAAACTAAACTAAAATAACCGTTTTAATTTGAAAAAGCACTAGAAAGTTATAAATTCTAATTTGTAATAATGAATAATTACTTTTCGCCCACCATGTATGTTTTAAATACGCGGTGTCTGCCTACCATTTGCTAAGTAGGTCAACTTGTCTGTCAGTCTTTGTAAAAGATAGTAGGTATACAATATATGTCTCTTAAAAATGTATATTTTTGACGAGATTAAGATCTTCAACAATAATTTTTTCCAGTTATTACTATTAATTGCTATTAATATCTGTATTCCATGGCCATTTGCTTCCCTTTTTATCACGATCTATGGCTTTCACCAACTCGTTCAATCGATTGGCCTTTCATGCGATATCTTATCAATTGGCAAAATTAGGAGAAACGACAATGGTTTATTATTGTTTTATAGATAACATTTTAACGATTGATATTTAATAGAACAGGCAACAGGGCAAAACCTCTGAATAACTCGCCAAAATTGTTGGTTGTAAAATTGAAATCCTATAGAAACGATCGTTAATATTGCAAGTTATTAAGTGACTTCGCGAAAACTAAATGACTAATGATTGGAACTTAGGATATTTCACAATATTCAGCATTTCTCAAAGTTAATAACCCAAGAAAATAATAACTGAGTTGTAAAGTATAGATACGATTGGTCACGGATAACTTGGCTTCACTTCACGGAAATATGTAATAATTACGAGTACATACGTTTCACATAAATCTAGGTTCGCGCTGTTTTCTTCGAACGACCAGAAATGTCACATTGAGCCATAAATACACACATAACATCACGCCTGTAATTCCCCAAGGCTTATGCAGTGGTGAGCCATAAATATCTAGGATAAAACAGCCAATTATTGACCCTTTCAGGATTTCTCGGCGGAATTCACCAAAAATGGGCGAGTTGCAAGTGAAAGTAAATATTTTTAGAAGATTAAATAGATACTGGATAATGTTTCTAAATCACTATAACAAGGTTATTTATACATGCGTTTGATAAAAACTGTGATAGCGACGATAATACGGCGGGGCGTCAACAACGAATGTGTTTACCTTATACAAAGTTCTAGACAAATGTTTATAAATCATGCTTTTCAACTGATAATAAGAATATGTAATTTATTATAAATACTTTTTGTGTACATCTTTCTTGGAATCGTTTTGATGTTGGTACAACAATAAGTAACTGCGCGTTCTTTTATTGTGAAGAATGCAGGTAGCTGTGTAGGGTCAGACAGTGATGTGAGAACGACTACAGGGTTGTTGAGTACTCTTTTATTGTGATCTTTCAACCAACAATTGGTTACATAGTTTAAAATACTGGTTCTGATAATGATCATAACTTCGTAACATAATAAATTCGTGGAAGGTTCAACTAAGGAAAAAAAAAAAGGATTTAAAACAAATGAATAAATTATGAGAACCTCGCCCACGTTGCTGTCGGCATGTACTGACTGAACGTCATTTAAGATTATATTAGAAGGACTTCAACTATAAGATGTCACATTTTATCTCATGATATATTATCTTGACTGCTGATGATTATATGCAAATTTATCATACAAGGTGGTATTAAATTGCGTCGCAAGCGCATCAATGTGTCCTCTTATTTGGGCCATATCAATCAGTCCATCAATCTTATTAACCCGTAGGTATTGATGCGATACTAAACATGGACCTGCAGAGGCTATTACGACGTGCATGGACATTGCATGTAATAATAATATAACATTACGCCTGTATCATTAGATGTGCAAGGCAGAAGTGTACCACGTTTCGTCATGTTTTAGTGCCATGTGATTATAGGGGACGACTCTTTTGTCATTTATCAGGCCTGGAAGGACCGGGTTGCTGGTGTGAAATTACTTAGAATATAAATTATAAGCTGTTTTTATATGATATTCCATAACCATATCAAAGAATCAACCAGGAAATAAATTATTTTTCTATTAGTTTTTCGTACTTACAAAAACTATAAGAGGTGAAATATGACAACATCGCATTTTTTAACTTTAAAATTATTACTTTAAATGAAATTAAATTAGGTTCGTAGGTAAAGAGACGTTCGAAACTACGATATCTTCAAAAGTAGATATGTTCGTTTGGACCATATATTCTAGGACTTGTATTATTTTTACTAGATCACTCCCGAACCTTGAAACCGATCCCCGAACATGCTCAGTAGACGCGGTTGCGATTACAAAGCCAAGACGCATTGTTATCCTTATCATATTATGTATATACTTATGCTAAAGTGGATACTTTTACGCATTTGGCAACAAATCTCTTTAAATATGAGAAGTTACATTATATTGTATTACTTGGTTCTCATCTTACGATGTCCACGCAAAATATTGGGTGGTCTTTGTTCTAAAAAGGTTACTCTGCTATCCTACCCCACACAACTAGATATGGTGTGGTAAGGCACGTGGAAATTGGACACAGACACTGCATAACTACAAAAGTTATTATGTAGTCTATAATTATAATATCAAGAGTGACATTTATTGATAGGTAAATAACTAGGTCTTTCCTTCTAGGGCACGCCACGATAGTGGCGGTAAGTCCCCTCTTTGAGGAGTGGCTGGAGAGGCGCCACGGCACCCTCACCTACCGTCTGACGCAGGTCCTCACCGGACACGGGTGTTTCGGGAGGTACCTGTACCGAATCAGGCGGGAGGAAACGCCCGGATGCTTCCACTGCGTGGATTGACCGGAGGACACGGTGGAGCACACTGTGGAGGCGTGCCCTGCTTGGGCAGAGCCGCGCCGTGTTTTCGTAGCGGTGATCGGCGGCGGCGACCTCTCGCGTCCGGCCCTGGTGCAAGCCATGGTCCGGGGTGAAGAGGAATGGGACGCCGTCGCCTCCTTCTGCGAGGCAGTGATGCTAGCGAAGGAGGTGGCGGAACGAGAGAGGGAGAGAACCTCTCAACGTCCCAGCCGCCGCGGAAGGCGCTCCGGGCGTCGGGGGTCACGCAATGACCTCCGGCCACCGTAGACGCGGGCCTGTGGACGGTGAGTAACGGGCTAGCTCACCGTCCGGCCGTCGTCATGACGGCAACAGACCGTGTCGGCGGCGCGTACGTGTTCCACGCGCGCCTCAAAGAGATGTCAGCAAAATGGAAGGGGCCCGCAAGGGCCGACGCCTGTCGGGGCTGTGGATTATCGAAAGGTTAACACGGCTCCGACACAAGGGCGAAGAAGGAACATGGGTTTGGATTTTAGTCAGTAGAAGTCTGACACTCCCCTTCGCTCTGCCCAAGAGCGGGGGGGGGGGTTATTCGATGATTTTCCACCCACAAAAAAAAAAAAGGTCTTTCCTTCTCTTGTCATGAAAATATCGATTATAGCGATAAGTAAGGCTGCCCATTGTGTCACGTACCCTAGGAAATGTTTTATTTTATGAATGTTACTTGTTTATTGTACAATTTGACGACTTTATCGCTAAATCAAGTTCAAGTACCTAGATTATACCTAGTGTACCTAGATTGGAAAAAAATAACAGTTTCGGGTAGTTTAATGTGCAGGTCTGTACTTAATAAATCATTTTCTATTCTCTCTTAGTCCAGGACTAATAACATATTTTTCACTTCTCTCGCTCTAAAATTCGTCTTTATGTCGTGCGTAGGCGACATAAAGTCGCGTTTTATGCTCTAGAGCATAAAGTAAAATCTTCGTCGAAGACCAAGGTAATCGGCACAGGTAATCGGCCCAACAGCCACAGGAACAACTTCATAGAATAACCTCTTTAATTTAATTCGTTTCGCTAGTATTCTAAGAACAAGGGATTACTGCTTTTCATTACGAATACAAGGAAAGTTGATGGGAATAGGCTTCCCCCAATTACCTAAATCGCTTGATGGTAATAGGCTTGCTCTTAATTAGGTTGGTTGATGGCAATAGGCTTGCTCCTAATTACATCATTTGATGGGAATAGGCTTACTCTTAATTACATTGATTGATGGCAATAGGCTTGCTCTCAATTACCTAAATCAGTGGATGGCAATAGGCTTGCTCCTAATTACATCGGTTGATGGCAATAGGCTTGCTCCTAGTAAGATTGGTTGATGGCAATAGGCTTTTCCTAATTACATCGGTTGATGGCAATAGGCTTGTCTCTAATTACATCAGTTGATGGCAATAGGCTTGCTCCTAATTACATTGGTTGATGGCAATAGGCTTGGTCCCAATTACATCAGTTGATGGCAATAGGCTTGCTCCTAATTACATTGGTTGATGGCAATAGGCTTTCTCAAAATGTTTTTATAACTGAGCAGTATGAGTAACGACATAAGTCAGCTGGTGTTATGTCAAGTTTCCTACTGAAAAAAATAAAGTTAATTCGTTAATAATTATTTTTACAATATTTACAAGTTGCTGTTGCATTTCCTCGCAATCGAAGTGAAAAGTAGAGTGTAAAACTCGTCCATAAAACCCATTTTACTCTCTACTTTATATCCATCCTCGCTCGCAAGCTCGCATCGGATGGATAAACGTCTCGCGCAAAATGGTGCGTTTTATGCACTTGGTGTACAATCTACTATTATCTACCCAAATATCACAAACCCTCTCTGCGTTCAAAAACCATAGGCAATGACCAGCATTACTAACCAGCAGAAATAAACAGAACTGTAATGAACTCATAACCTACTGAAAACAGTAGGTTATGAGTTTAAATTTGGAACAGGTGTCAAATTCAAGTGAGTGTGCTATTCTAGTATCTACATTAAAACAGATACCTATCGATACGAAACCCCAATTCAGTATGATTTTAATTATAAATCGCACGACATTTTGATCTCCAGTGACACAAGAATAGTGACTTTGTTCGTTTGCCTATGATTTAAAAAAATGACAGATATCCGAAACGCCGCCATTTCGAGCTGTCATTTGTTCGGTATTTTTATTGCATTACACTAGTAACAATGCTGGTCATTTCCCTATGGTTCCTGAACCCATCATAGAGCCCTTATGATATTTGGGTAGATAAAGTAGACTATATATTATTATTAAGTATTTAATAATAAAAAAAATATATAAACTACTATTATTTATCAAATACTGCTTTATTTCGCATGGCTCTCGTATTACCTAAATATTCCGTCTTACTTAGAATCTATAGAGTATGTACCTAACTTTTAATACATACTATAGTTAATGGTATAGCCAATAACTGCCCAGCTATGCAAAAAAATGACCGAAGTAGCAATAACTTCTTTATTGTATTTTTTTTCAATCGAGGCCAAAGAATATAACGGGAATGCTTAGTCAGTTTGTAAGTTCTATACAGAGTTTTGTTACAACAATACAATTTTTGTGAGAAACGTGTCCGCAATGAACAAAAAGGTGTACACACGGCTACACATCCAGCTATACATTTCCAGTATAAGCTGGTCTCGCATTGTTTAGGATTTCCGTACAGTGCGAGACCAGCGTAAACTGGAAATGTATAGCTTGATGTGTAGCCGTGTGTACAAGATTTTTTTTTTGTTTATTTGACACGTGGTCATTTATAATTAAGTGGACAGGAGTAAATAATGCGAATAACACAATTTTTGTGAGAAACGTGTTCGCAATAAACAAAAAGGTGTACAAGATTTTTTTTTTGTTTAGGTATTTGACACGTGGTCATTTATAATTAAGTGGACAGGAGTAAATAATGCGAATATTATAACTTTCGACTTAAATTATTGCAAATAACTTAAGACCTCGTTAATCTTGAATATTTTTAGATTTACTAGTAGGTATAACGTATATCCTGCGGAACAGTGGATGGTCATGTAGTTCGGGGGAATGAGAAAACTTTTGAGTGTGTCTGAAAAGTGGGTGGGGAAGGTTATACGCGTAAGACCAGAGAAACGATAGATAGATAGAGAACTATGTGAAAAATATGGCTAGAAAGGTGAAAACTACTGCGATGAAGACTAGTTCAGAAGTAGGTACCAGAATAAGAAGTCCTGCCTGCGCAGAATAATTTGGGATAAGGGGATAAGAACAGGAGAATCATAACATTGATGACAATGATGACCTATCTACGTCTAATTAAACAGACACAGAAATAACTGTAAAGTTATCTCTTAATATTATACAGTCTGTATACAACTAAGATTAATTACAACGTGGATTAATTGCCGCTTATAAAAAGTTAGCAAATGTATAACACCGTTAACCTACAACATAGTATAATAGCGTTTACTTTTTTTGATAACACCGCTTATAGCTGGTTCAATCTGGTACAGCCGTTAAGTTACCCGTTACTGTAAAATTTTCGCAATCAACCTTTAACCTGTGCTTTAACCCAATGATTTGGTTATAAAATTAAAAAATCTATTAAAGAAAGGAGAATGGGCAAAATGGTCTATGAGCGGCCAACAACGAAATAGGTCTTAAAAACCAGCGCTGAGTGTTTTACACCCAGCATTATGCTGAGTTGGCTACCCTTTCGTTATGGGCATGCTCAGCGCAGTTGAGCTGTTTAATTAATTGTTAAGCTGTTTGTTGTTATTTGTTTATATATGTGCTGCTCTTTTGTGTTGCTGCTGTCCATTAGCGAATAAATACATATTCTATTCTATTCTATTACTAAGGACCAACTTTTACTATGAAGTATGAACGTAACATTGTAGCTCATTTAGAAAAAAAAAATACAAGTAGGTGAAATACTTAGATAATAAGTGCAAGAAAATGTGCAAACCCATTTTATGAAATACTTAATATAATGTTATCTTAACATTAGTAAAGTTTATGTATTCAAAAGTATTTCAAAACGTTGTCAACATACCGTTCACAAGACTCAACCCAAAAACTCGACCATTTAAATAGAAGAATGGTCGCTGACCGCAATCTTATTATACCAAACGCGTTATTCGGAATTCCCGAGTCTTCTCCAGAAGAAAGGAAGGCAGTAACAATCATGGATGGAACATATACTTATATGCAAAAGAGCTCCAACTTTTCGTTCCAGCGACAGACCTACAGTCTACACAAATATGAAAATCTTTTAAAACCGTTTTTAATGGTGTGTTCTGATGGGCATATAATTGATGTTTGTGGGCCCTATGCTGCTACTGACTCAGATGCCAGTATATTGGAACGAATAATAAATAACAAAGAAGGCACATTTCACTGGTTTTACCGGGCTGGCGATATATTCATTATTAGATCGTGGGTTTAGAGACGTCTGTGGCGATTTGGAGCGATGCAACTACAGTGCCTATATGGCCGAAACCAAAGACCGCGGTGCAGAACAGCTTACTACTGAACAGGCCTATAGATCTAGGCTGGTAACTCTATGCCGCTGGGTAGTGGAAGTTATAAATGGCAGGTTCAAGCGACATTTCAAATTGTTTATACAAGAATATTTTAATCGTGCCTTAGGTCACATGTTTCAGGATTTCCAAAACGCAGCGGCACTCATCAATGCATTTCAAACACCTATTCAAGATAGTGTTCATGCATTATCTTTCGTAAATATAATTATTGAACGTTTTGAAATGCCGAACCTCTTAGCGGACTATGTTATCCGTCATAACATTAACAGACAGAGGGCATCATTTGAAAGACTCAGCAGCGATCATCCTATTTTTGAAGACTTCCCGGTTTTTTCTGAAGAAGACCTAATTCTGTTTGCACTTGGCACATACCAAATCAAGTTGGCTCGCAGCTACTACGCTGAACACTTAATTGAAGGCTTATACAATATCGAAGTAGGTATACCGGGAGCGACAAATAAGTCAGCTCAGAGATTTCATTGAAGAAGAAGACATCTGGTTATTACGTGTGCGAATACAATCTAGACATGTAAGGTCCAGAATATATTATTCTTATATTGTTATTGACCGACAAAGACAAAATAGAGAAGCAATTGCTCATTATTATTGCAGTTGTTTGAATGGAAGGCGCACAATTTTGTCGATGTTGATGTTGTCAGTGTTAAAAATAAATGTATTCAGTGTTGAAAATAAATGTATTGAAGTCAACAAGTCATTTTATTTCCTTATTTAAGACTAAATCTTAGTTATAATACGCTAAATCACAGGCTGACATATCTAAAATAAAAATGTATTTAATTCCATTAATAATTACACCACAGATATAAAACTTCTTGAGGGTGATTGTAGGGTGATAGTACACCAAAAGAATAAAAAAATTGTTCCTGGCCGCTGATAGACCAAGCGCAATAGGATTTTGCCCATTCTCCTTTAACAGATTGAGAAGCGCTTTGCTAAATCTTTTATTATGCGCACATCCAAGGAGTGGAACTCCCTGCCTGCGTTGGTTTTCTAGAGTTCATATAATCCCAATTTATTTTAAGTCGCCAGTAAATAGGCTTCTTCTGGGTAAGCTCGTTCCATCGTCGACCTCATCTCTGCCCTTAGGGCAAGATTGAGGTCAAAAGTAAGCCCAACTTAATTAAAAACAAAAAAAAAAATCAGTAGCTTGATGTGCTGGCGTCAGTACAGTGAAAAGTAGACAAATGAAAGTATATACGCCATGACAGGTAATGAGTTGACCGAGTAGGTACTGTGCCAAGAAGCAATGACCTCGGTCTAGCCACGCAGTGCAAAACTTTAGGTAAGAACATACTTACGAGTACATTCATTAATTTTGAAGAAAAATTTGATCAGTATCGTTTAAAAAGTTGTAAATCGTAAAAAGTAAGTAAGCATTGCAAAGAGAAGTGTTGCCAGGTTTTGTGGTTACTTGATTGGTAATCCGATACCGACGAAAGAATATGGGGAACGTTAGATTGAATTTTGCGATGACGAAGTAGAACTGAGTTGCTTAGATTTTGATATAGTCTTCTATATCTTGTAGATAAGTTAGTAAGTAGAACGAGCTTGAATAGGTACTTTCATTTTTAACAAAGATTACAATAACATAATTAATTATAGCTATGTAATTATGTGCAAAATATATATTTTTTCGTCGCTTTTCTATTGACATCAGTAAAAACGAATAGAAAATGTCGTAAAGTAATAGTAGATTGTACGGTCTAGGTACTCCAAATGGATTAAGTCAGCAGCTATTAACACCTGAATAAATGGCTTTCTCAAGATTAGTACGACATTGAGCGCCATTATAATATTTACGAGTCAATTGTGACGTGTGCCACAGAACGTACCTACCTAAGTACCTAATTTCTGTTTAACAAATACAATGAACTTAGTTAACATAATTACTTATTCAACATTTACGTCTACAACTAAAAACTGTAGCAGCAATTTTGTTTAAGTTAATAGCGTAAACTTACACAAATCTGGGCTGAAAAAACCCAAATTATCTTTTACAATGTAACTTACATATATTAGAAGATACATAAAGGTCAGTATCATGAATGATAGATAACTTATAGGTAGAGCAGTTCATGTAAGAGATTAAATAGGTTTATCGTATTAATGTTAAGGAACAACCGGCTGCAAGTAAGCTCGTAAACGTGCATATTTATGTGGCGCGGAACTGCAGACAGATGTGGGCTCGGCTGGCCGCGCGGCCAGCCCACTGCCAGACGGGCTGCCGGGCTCCCCACGCGACTGCGACACAACCGGTTGCTTACACTTTACTTTGAATGTCAAGTTAAACTGAATGGCGTTTGTTTGATGCTCATCAACAATGCTCCTACGCTCCTCAGCCGTTCGCGCCTTTTGCTAGCGATCAACATCTCCCGAATATTGACATAGTGATTTAATCCAGATAAGAATTTAGTACAGATAACGTAAGAACATAATATGCTTCTAATTACATTATTTGACACGCGTTTCACCTTGCATTTTTATTTTGTTGACACATTATTTTTCGCATTTTACAAAAAGTACCACGCTACTGCAACATTAGTTGCACCCAGATGCTACCGATTACCGTCTGAGTTACCTACGAGTTTCACATACGTAAAACAACACGAAAACTGGCTAAAATTAGTTACGCAGCATTGAAATTCCTTACAAAAAATTTAATGAAATCCGAAAATGTGTACACATCCATATGTGACGATAAAAGCTCTGGTTAATCTGGTTTATTTCACCCGAATACTTGGAATCGAAAATCGCGTCAACACAATCAAAGCATCGCGTTACAGTTTACTGAATAAAACAACGTAAGTATACACGGTACTCACCTCTCTTTATCAGTCTGCGCCGGCTGCCGAGCGACGGGTTATAGGTTATAGCGAAACAACTGAAGCACTGGGCCACGTGCTTTATATTTAGCGAGCGGAACGCGACCAGCCGACTCGCGAGTTAAAATCAGAATGAACCGATGAAATGAACGATGCCAGAGCAAACGTACGCAATACGCATGGCAGTTCACCGTACAAGCAAGCGAGACCGATTATTGCGTCATAGCGTACTGGGGAGCGTCGGCGTCGTCGGCGGCTTCAAGTGCGAGCCATGCCAACGTGCCCGCGGCTACCCGGCCGAGTGCCGGCGCCCCGCTTGCCTGCGTGGCGCCCCACATCACACTCCCTTTTTAAATTCTCCCTCTTATCACCAACGTATGCGTATCTTTACGCGTCTTCGACATGTACGTACAAATGCTATAATTCTGTTTACAGTTACACCGTGACGTTTTGCCAAACGAAATTGGCTTTGCCACGTAAAATTCGTATACAAGTTTTTATCGTCAATGCTGTAACAATAGTCCCGTTTTTTTACTATAAAGAACAGTTTGTTTGTTGACACAGTTGTTATAGAAACCATTCATATTTTCAGTCATGATTCACTAGCGACCCGACCCGGCTTCGCACGGAAGCATAATTCTACACTTAAACCTTCCTCTTGAATCAGTCTATTTATTAAAAAAACCCGCATCAAAATCCGTTGCGTAGTTTTAAAGATTTAAGCATACATAGGGACAGACAGCGGGAAGCGACTTTGTTTTATACTAATCAATTTTGACGCCTGAATAAAAAAACAGAACTAGGTGTTACGCATCAATGTTTAAAAAAAAAACACTCGTGAATGTGATGATATAATTAATTGAGTATAGACTTAGACATACCTACACCACCTTATATAATGTTTATTTTCAAACACATCATAAAAATAAAAATAAACTACCTAGAAAATAATGATCAGAACTACACATACAAACGAAAAAGTAAATGTTCAGTGGGCATACAATCTACATTGCTATTGGTATGGCATTCAAATCAAAGTTACTGCATTGTAAACCGCATAGAAAGGGGCCTTGAAATCTGCGAGCTATGTTGCATCAGCCTCAAGGGATTTTGTTAAAAATATTCAATCATCCTTGTTCTAAAAGCGTGGGCTCCAAATAATAACATAAGTCAGCGCGAGCATGTGGTTATTTCACGACAACGGGATAATGTTAAACAAACTAAATACACTCATATAAACCGAAATACCTGTAAATGTTATTTTTAATATTAGGTCTTTACCTATGAAATTGGAGATTTAGAGGATTTTAAAATATTATTATAAAAATTTTGGTATTTTTTTTATTTCAGCTAATCAAAGTACCTGGCCCATACAATTTTGCCATTTTGATGGCAGTTTGTTTATCCCTTTACTGTAGAAGTTTGCCGGACGGGAGGCAATGAAGTCAGCGAAAGAGTTTTGTACTGCCTCTCGGGTGTCGAATTTTTTACCACTTAAAAAAATTCCTAAATTTTGAAAAAAAAAATAGGAATCTGTTGGGGCAAGGTCCGGTGAGTACGGTGGGTGATGGAGAGCTTCCAGCTGTAACTTGTTCTTGGATGATGGTCTTTCGTGAAGTATGAGCTCGCGCGTAGTCGTGGAGAAGCAATGGGGAAGAACGATTGACTAGTCTTGGTTGTTGAATTGCGAGCTTCTCCATCATTGTTTGCAATTCTTGGCAATAGACATCTGCCGTCACTGTTGTGCCATTCGGTAAGAAGCTGTGGTGTACAAGTCCGGCACTGGTTCACCAGACAGTCACCATCATCTTCCTATGAGTTATCTTTTTTTGTAGCGCACTGATTAGGTGATGTAACCGGGTCCACCCACTGAGACGAACGCTTACGGTTGTCGTACAGGATCCACTTTTCATCGCAGGTAACAATTTGATTAGTAATTTCATCGTTTTTATCTATGCCGATTCAGTAGTGCCGTGCTATGCATGCTTCGACGCGTAAATCTCGCTGTTGGTCGCTTAGTTCGCGTGGCACGCACTTATCTAGCTTTTTATCTTTCCAATTTGACGCAAGTGCCTCAATGTTGGTTTGACACTAACTCCAAGGCCTGCAGTAAGCTCAGCCTTAGATTGAGTTGGATCCGGTTCCACTATCGCCTTCAATTCGTCGTTGTCGACAATGTTTACCGGCCAACCGCGAGGCTCGTTCATCGACTCAAAATTTCCAGATTGAAAACGATTGAACCATTAATGGACCGTGTTTATGCAAGCAGTGTTAAGCCCGTACACGTCGTTAATGTTTCGTGTTGTTTGCGCAGCGGTATTTCCACATAAGAACACATATTCGAAAATTGTACGAATTTGCAGTTTATCCATGGCGCCAAAAACTACCACAATGTCACAAAAACAAAAAACTATAAAAAAACAAATGACTGAATTTGAAATTAAATTAACACGTTTTTCGAATAATTACTTGAAAATCGAATTACGCGCCAATCCACAGATAATTAAATCTGAAAACAGAATCGTTTTCCCCCCGAAGGGAAGAAAACGAATATTTTGGTTTCAGCCGTAGCTCGACCCACAGTGAGATGTGTTTAAAATCTGCCTATAATAAGGCGTCAATAAAAAAACAACCGACTTCAAAAACACCAAAAAGTGAAAAAATAAACTTCAGAAGAAAAATCTGCTTCTGAAGTCGGTGGCAAAAAAAGCCAAATCAAAAACAAATGTCACCGCCTTCAGATGCTGATTTTTCTTCTGAAGTTTATTTTTTCACTTTTTGGTGTTTTTGAAGTCGGTTGTTTTTATATTGACGCCTTATCGTTATCGCTCGTAAAATGTAACGTTGTTGCAATTTAGCTCGCCTTACGCTTTGCTTATCCAAAGGTGGCGAAAAGCTTGATAGTAATTATTGACATGTTTCAATTATTCCCATTTCTATTTCATTAAATCAAAATGCATCTGCATCCAGTTAGGCTGGATGCCGCCCCAACATAGTTGGAAAAAAGCTAGGCAGAGTATGAGTATATTGTCATCGTTCCATCCATAGTGTACCTGCTTGACCCTAAAATAATCTTCTTGGTTAAGGAACCGGGGGTAAAATCTGAATATAAAGACACTCTAAACTCTAAATACTGTAATACGTTTTACTTTTTGTGAGTCTAAATACTGCCCATTTTGGTGATCTAAAATAGTACCTAAATCATCAAATATCCGCCACTAACTTGAATCTAGCTGTTGGTCACAAGTCTAATTTAAGCCATGTGAAGCGGGTTATTTGCTTGGAGTGGGAGCAACTTAAAGAAAAAAAAACCAACAAGCTAAAACGCAGTTTCATTCTGTAAAAACATGTCGATCGCAATCGGTTCACCTCCTTTTGTAATTTGACCTTTATTTGATTAGTTTCAAGTTATGATTTGGCATGATAAAATAGTGATATTAGTTTTTCTTCCAAAAAGTAATTAAAAAAACATGTAAGTACTTACTTATAAATTTTTCTGACTCACTTTTTTACTACGGATAATGAAAAATGTACCTACGATTTCATACATATCATGACGTAGACGTTGCTACCAGACGCAGTAAAAAGTTTATGTAATAAATTGTATTTACAACGTGACGTTAAAAACGTGATATTTTTTACTGAAATTCATAACTTGTAAGTACCAGATGAAACAATGCTCTTTCACGATGCCTGAATATCCACTACTTACTGAACAAATTCAAAAATGGGGCAGATTGTATAAAATTATCTACCAAGTAAGTTAACAGAAACTTAATCGTAGCTGGCGTTTGGGCTGCGGGTTGATCGAAAGAAATACGTCGACCTCGACACAAAGGGCTAAGAACTACCAAGAAGGAACATGGGTGGTTTTTAGTCAGTAGAAGTCTGACACTCCCTACCACTCTACTCAGAGCGGGATTTGATGATTTTGCACGCCCAAAAAATAAAAATGTTTGTTGAAACAGGTCATACGTGAAAATGTTAACGATGTCGTTCTGTAGTTTCTGTTTGCTTCCGTAGAGGAACACGAAGCTCCTCCTTGAATAGTACCTACTAGAAGAAGCCTGTTAAGACGAGGTACAACGTTTTCGACTTCATTCCATCTCCCAAGATGGAATCAGTACCTAGACAATCCATTTCTTGAAATTTTCCTAAAAATATCACATGGCTAAGTAGTTACTACTATACTTAGTCGGTAGATGTATTGATTCGTATGTCTGCCAGGAAACTCATCATGTCCTCCGATGTGAATTTCAAGTCACTTACATTTAGCAATTTTATTACGAGCTGATGATTATGTAAGTTCAATCTAAACCTTTCACAGCTTCCATTCTAATCCCATCTTTTGTTTATTTTTGCGAGTGATGAAATACATTCTTGGTAAAACCTTCAATGGCTTCTTCCTCCCCATTTTCGAATTTCATCACCTGCCTAACCTTTTCCCAACTATGTTGGGGTCGGCTTCCAGTTTAACCGGATGCAGCTGAATACCAGTATTTTACATGATGCGATTGCCTATCTGACCTCCACAACCCAGTTACACCCAGTATTAACTGGGTAAATACGATACCCTTTGGTAAGACTTTATAAGTACCCATTTTCAAATTTATTTTTAAGTAAAAGAAACTTCTAACTTGATGACGTCTATAACGATCACGTGGAGATCTACACAAGAACAAAAATAGATACGTTTGAAGAACGTCATCAGTTCGAAAATAATTAACATTAATTAACAATGAATTCTTTGTTCAGCAATAAGAAAAGTTATGTATTACATTGTATATAATAACCCTCCTTTTGGGCTTCGCCGCAGTCGGGTAAAAAGAAACTGAAACTGATTTTTATTGTTCCTTTGTCAACATGGTTGGTTTTTAGTCACTAGAAGTCTCCGGGCAGAGCGGAAGGGAGTGTCAGACGACACTCCCTTCCGCTCTGCCCGGAGCGTTAACAAGCAACCTTATACAGTTTCGCCTTGTCCGTCTATGTGTCGGTCTGTCCGCTCTATAGTTCAAAGACTCTTAGTACCTACTAGAAACCTGTAATTTGGCATGAGTATAGGTACAAATGAGTTACCCCAACAAAGTGGTAAATTAAAATTTAGATATTTTTTTTTATCTCGCAAAGCCCTTTGTATGGGATGTCGGTAAATAGGTCTTTAAAAAATATTGCGGGTTTGCTCAAACATTTTTTCAAGAAGGGATTTGTTTGTGAAATATTAAGCTTTAGAGTAAAATGCAAATAATGAGACTCAAATGTGGCTACCTAAACCACCAAAACGGGTTTTTTTTGGGTGTGTCAAAAAATATCATGGTAGTAGCTTAGAAAACGAAATTAAAAGGAAATCTATCACTGCCAAGTAGGCTTTAGAAGTTTACTAGTCGACCGTAAACTTGTAAAGCCTACTTGGCTGTGATAGTTTTCCTTTTAATTTCGTTTTTTATTGACGGAGCCCCGCGTAGCGGCCAGCGCGCATTGAGCCAAGGGAAGTTGAGTGGTTTTTCTATTTGAAACTTCATTCAAGATAAGATGCCGCTCAGTTTATGAAATCATTTGTTAAACATTGAAAAAAATGCAGGACGTAACGTTGACACTCAAACAAATATTAGTTCACTCAAATATTATCAAGCTACTCATTATGTATTATAAGTAACTCAAATTTTTGTTTGTTGGTTGCCGTTCTATTGATTTCTCGTCGCTCGCAGTCAGTCGCTCACTTAGTAATTCTATGACCCAAATTAATTATATTTGTCACTTAATATTTTAATTTACAGTCACTCGTTTAAATACTACCTCTTATAAAATGTAATGCTTATGATTATGTAAGTTCAATCTCAACCTTCAGTAGATTTCATTCTAAGCGTTTATTTTTGAGAGTGCCTTCGAAGGCTTCCTTGCTCCCTTTTTAGGGTTCCGTAGCTGAATGGCAGAAAACGGACCGAACGAACGAACGAACCCTTATAGATTCGTCATGTCTGTCTGTCCGTCCGTTTGTATGTTACAGCCATTTTATTCGGAAACTATTAAGACTACACAGTTGAAACTTGGTAGGTAGATGTATTCTGTGAACCGCTTTACGATTTATATACAAAACTAGCTGATGCCCGCGGCTTCGGCCGCGTGGAAGTCGGTTAAATCTATATAAATAAAGAGAGAAGTCCTGACTGACTGACTGACTGATTGACTGACTGACTCATCAACGCCCAGCCCAAACCCTTGGACCTAGAAAGCTGAAATTTTGCACAGAGGTTCCCTTTATAATGTAGACATGGAATAAGGAAGGATTTTTCGAAATTCAACCCCTAAGGGAGTTAAATAGGGGATGAAAGTTTGTATGGAAAATCGTAATTTTCACGCGGGCGAAGCCGCTGGCAAAAGCTAGTTATATACTAAAAATAAAAACCTTCCTCGAGAACTACTTTATCCATTGGTGAAAACAGCATGAAAATCGGTGAAGTAGTTTTTGAGTTTTTGAAGCGTACACAAACCAACATAACATTTTTATCTAAATAGATATAAAACATAAAAGATTAAGGGGGTCTGCCACGGGGTCTGCTCATACATGAAACTAAAACTAAAAAAACCTTATCGTGTGGAGTGTCTTTAAATAGGTCTTTAAAAATGACATTGAGGTTTACTATTAGTAGGTATACTATTTTTTTCTCAAAGTCGACCGTTTGAAAGATAAACTACAGAACACTAGTAACACAGTTTACTACTTCAAACATCGAGATATAAGTACTAACGTCCTAGAGAAGACACCATAAATTCCTATACTTTGTCTCGTTCAACTGCGGCGATCGCGCCGCACTTTGTCTTGCACTTTGTCGAAGAAAACGCGTAAGTGCCGTGATTTACATGGCGCTTAAGACCTTTTTGCCGAGAATAAATACACTTCCGCAGCAAATCTAGCGCTGTGGTAAATTAGTTACGGTTTAGACGAATTGTTATTATTTTAGCGCTGCAGCGCTAAAGATTCAAATTACGAAGAATAGGACAATTCAGTTATTTGACGTAGCTTCTCTAGTACGTTAGTACTTATATCTCGATGACTTCAAAGTAGTAAACTGTGTGTCCTAAAGGGGGCTTCCCTACTATGATGGTACCCTTACGACTTGCACTTTGCCAGTTTTTCAAATTTATTTTTATACTAGCTGCTGCCCGCGACGTCGTCTGCGTGAACGCTATACAGCACCAAAATCTTAATAACAATAGAAGCGATCGAAATACGTCACCAGTTCAAGAATAAATATTAAATTCTTCGATCAATAATGTACTAGATTCCCGATAAGCGCTTCAAAAACGGCCCGAAATATAAGACCACAAACGTATTTGTGGTCTTATTTCAAATTAGTATGGTCCAATCATAGCCAACATTAAGACGTCAAAATACCGCAGTATGCGTTCAAAAATTGCGTAAAGAACCACCGTAACACCAAGGTTTTGGAAGGAATATCTATTTTTCGGTAATTTGATATCATTATGTGCTTTTTCATAATATTTAAACATAATTAAACTGTAAATATAATTAAATCAGCGAATATTATAATTGTTTGGCCAATGTTTGCTACAACGCACCAACTATTGTATCATGTTCTTGAACAGGGAACGCTAGTTCCGCAATAGAATAAGCACGACATTGTACACAAAATGCTTTTAACCGTATTACTTAGAGTTTAAGTTTCATTTTAGAATGAATATTTTTGTACTGATGACTTTTTACTTTGGAGCGACATTTAAAATGTTTTGCTTCTAATCTTTCTGTGACGAAAGGGCTTAAATAAATATACTTTACAATGATAATTAAACGTTATGTTTAAGTGTTAAGGTTTATAATCATCTGAAGTTGTAAATAATATTGAACATTTTTCTAAGATGTTATGTAGATGTTTACGTGTGTGCAAACGTGGCCACTTGAGCGACTTAGTTTTGTTCCTGATGCTGAATCTAGTACTATTATTGATCGAAGATTAAATTAAAGAATTCGACAGGGATTGGTAAAACGATTTTTTTTTGGGGTGATATTTTATATTATATAACATTTATTAGTAAAACTCAATGTAGCACTCTTAAAACATTGTGCTAGTGGATGCTTTGAATAGTAAATGGGTTATGGAGCTAATTTTGATAAAGTTATTTAACCTTAAAAATTAATAATTAAAAAAACAACTGTGAAAAATTTGTAACTTTGACGTAATCTGTGCTTTGACCCCATATATCTCCGTAACTAGGGGGTTCACAGGTATGGACCAAAACCAAAAAAATAAACATGGCATTGATGGTAAGAACAAGTACGACTTCGGCTTCGTTAAGGGTTCTTTAACATCCTTTATAGGTACATTTATAGGTACATTCATTGGCGAAATCTGGGTATTCTATTAGGTAAACCGCTGCCTAACCCTTCGGGGATTGCAGGCGTGATGTTATGTCATATTTTAATGAGAAAAAGTAAGCTTGCCTGAAGTACTTCGTCATATTATAGTCGATTTATTATTATTAAACGGTTTTATTTAGCTCACCCCGTTTGTTTTATTCTTGGATCAAATTTAGTAATTCAAATTTCACCCTCTTTCTGTCAACCGATTAATCTGAAATTTTGTATACACTTTGGATTTTGGTGACAATACAATTATGTTTATTTATTATCATTATAAATTCAAGATGGCCGCCGCTACAAAATGGCGGATAATTTATGTTTTATTAATCCCATCAATATGGGTATCAAATGAAAGGGCTCAACAAGCAGAATACAATATACTATAAAAAAATTAAATCCAAGATGGCGGCCGCTACAAAATGGCGGATAACGTAGGTTTTATCAATCCCATCAATATGGGTATCAAATGAAAGGGCTCAACAAGCAGAATACAATATACTATAAAAAATTGAAATACAAGATGGCGGCCGCTACAAAATGGCGGATAACTTAGGTTTTATCAATCCCATAAAAATGGGTATCAAATGAAAGGTAATGAATTAAATGAATTAAACAGAATGCGAAATAAAAACATAAAACCGTTTAACTTAAAAAGTTTATTACCTATTTTTTACAGTCATTACAGGGCGAGTAGATAAGGGACGAGGCAAAAGTAGTACCTACCTATGTAAGGATCGTAGCAAGTGGCGATCTGTGGTTTCTGCCTACCCCCATAGGCGTGAGTTTATGTGTTTATTTATATGTAGTTATGGGACATCAGAAACGGATTCTTGGTAGGCTGACTCTGACTGACGCAGCGTGTTTACATAGAGGGACTTCCTGCTTTTATTTACAGAATATAATTATATTTTAAACAATGGTGTGTCAGAGTCATTAATAACTTTGTAATATAGTATTTGAGGAGCTAGTGGCTAAATGATAAAAACCACTCCGGTCAATTTTCAGGTAAAGTCACGTTTGCCTAGGTTGGTACGTGGATGGGTGACCCAGTACATACCAAGTTTCATTCCTGCCTCGAAAAGCACGTTAAGCCATTATTCCCGGCTGTGATCATTTGTGATCCTTCGACAGTCGTTACTGGTAGTTAGTAGCCGAAGAAAAAAAAAAAAGAAAAAAAGAAAATCGAGAAATCGAATCGAAACTTCGAAAGTCTGACAAGCAGTCTTACTAAAGGGTATCGTATTAGCAGGGTTGTTGAGGTCAGATAGGTTATAGTCGCCCCATGTAAAATACCTACTGGTACTCATTCAGGTGCCTCCGGTTATACTCCGGTTCGACGACACGTTTGGTGCAGTGGCTGAGCGATTTGACTGCTGCGCTGCGTGTCGCGGTTTCGATCCCCTCACGGTTTGTGTATGTGAGTTTAAATGTTTGTAAACGTACCCACGATACAAGAGGAATTCCTTGTGTGGGGCAACGTTTTCTGCAAAAAATAAAAACAAACTGGAAGCTGACCTCAAAATAGTTGGAAAATGGCTAGGCGTATAATTGCTGTAGGTATTAAATAATACCTATATGTAGAGTATTTTATTGTAGTTATCCTTCCTCATTCATACTCGTATTTATTTTTAGAACCGCAAGGGATATTAATGAAATAAAATGTAGGTTTAGTGAGTCATGTATGTGTTATTTATTTACATATTTGTTTATTATTCATGTAAATCAGAACGTTCGGCCAGTCGAGATGGGGAGCTGGCTGCTACTCCAGTATTTAGTGACGATAAAGTGACGCATACAGATGCCAGCCTAAGAATTGGTGACAGAACAGTTCGAAAGTTAGAAGCATTTATTTATGGCCGAACGACCTGATATCAGAACGTTCGGCCAACCTGAATCTCCGTAACTGAGGACCTTAGAGAAACTGTTACTGAATAAAGACTTAGCAACGATTTGGTGACAAACAACCACTGCTTTACTTTTACTCGTAACGCCACCGGTTAAAAGCAAAATTAATTTTAGTTCCTGGAACATCAGGACGTTCGGCCAACGTTATCTCCATAACTGAGGACCTGGGAGAAACCGTTAATCAATAAAGATGTTGTGACGACACTGAAACGAACTTTTATTGTTTTTATTTTATGACGGCCCCTTTATAAAGTAAATTGAGAATTTAACATTATAACCTCAAAACATTGGGATTATCAATTCCTCCACAACGAAGAAGCCCAGAGAAACCGTTAATCAATAAAGATGTTGTGACGACACTGAAACGAACTTTTATTGTTTTTATTTTATGACGGCCCCTTTATAAGGTAAATTGAAAATTTAACATATAACCTCAAAACATTGCGATTATCGATTCCTCCACAACGAAGAAGCCTAGAAGACTCCTAAAACCCTGATGTGTTACAGGTTTTCAGTGCGATGGTGTCAGTATTTTTGTTGATTCGAGATTAATCTATAAAAATGTACTATGGTGGATGGCGACTGAAATAGGGTGACCATGTATTCCAACGAAACAAGTACCTATTTGTCGAGTGCCTACTTAATTAACTAAACAATGAAGTAAAACACGTCGTCGTAATATTTAATTATATAGGTACAAGCAACGTTGAGCAGATGCTTGCATACCAGTGTCCACTTGTGAAGTCTTTGTTATATTCATCATCAACAGCCTGTTAATGGGACACAGGCCTCCTCTCTTTGAGAGGGAATAGGCTATCTACCACGCGGGCCCAGTGCGGATTGGTAGATGTCACATGTCTTCGAATTTTTTGCCGGTTTCAGCACGATGTTTTCCTTCACCGTTTTGAGAGCAACGGTGATGAAAATAAATTACACAAAGTAATGTGCCTGCCTGGGTTCGAACCCACGACCTACTGTTCGTAAGTCGGGGCCGCCACCCCTGGGCCAACGCTGCTGCTGCTGCTTTGTTATATTAGTCGAGTCTATAATTTTGGCTAAAAGCAAACGAAAGCGAAAAGGTGACTGACACTGTAGTTTGGGAAATTTGACTAAGTACAAGAGTACTTAAATAAATTGGTACACAAATAAAAAATGCTTTATTTGTAATCAATCATCCACATCCACCACCACAGGTAGGTACCATCCACATCAGGTAAGTACATAATAATTTGTACTTGTGAAACTTCGTTATTCGGATTAACTGTATTGAGAATAGGTACGAAGCGCCCGGCCATTTCATGAAATGGTGACAGTTAAAAAAATACTAAAGAATTGACATGTGGAATGTCAGTTCGGCTGTCATTGAGCCGATCAAGTTGGATCAAGGGCCTGATTCAGAAGGCAGTAAATTATACTCCTCGACATGGCTCCCTTGTGAGGAGGCTCCTGTCTCTGTAACCTAACCACACCGGTAGCTTGCGGCCCGCTCCCGGCTCCCAATGCACGAAACTCTTTTTTTTTATTCCTACTTTGTAATGTTTTAATGTCTTTTTTTAATCATAGATGTGTGAGTTTCGGTGCATGTTTTTCTGATTGCGATGTTAGCGCGTAACGTATCTTCCTCTTTTTAATATATCAATGAGTAGTGGTCTATTAGTCGAAATTCGATCTATAGTTTCAATTATTTTTATTCATGTGACAGTGACAGACCCAGAAAAATAATAAAAAGTAGAAGCAAAAAGGTTACAATGTCACAAGTTCATAAACGCTTGGTGGTGTATGTATTGTTTTTTATATCAATTTATCTTTCTCTCCCTCCTCCTTGCGTCGTTTTTCCTTAATGCTGCGGGTCGTGGCCTCTTCGGATCACTTTCTCCCGAACCGTCTTGCGCCAGCTCACTCTGTCTTTGGCAGCATGTAAGGCATCGCAGACAGAAGTGTTTAGGGCAGAGCGGAATTGGTCTGACCAGCGCATTGGGCTTCTACTCTGGGTCTTCTCCTGCTCACCTTGCCCGTTATCAGCAGCTTTTCTAAGTTCTCGCCTCTTTTTCTGGCAATGTGCCCAAAGAACTCAAAACTTCTTCTCGAGCATATTATGATGCTGAGCCTCATTGGTAGCTTGAGCTTGGTTAGGATTGATTCACTGGTTCGGTGTTTTGCCCAATGAATTCCGAGCATTTCAATGCATTTTTTCAATTTATCTCTAGTGCATATTATATCAAATATTAGTTATCTGCACTCCTTCTCCTATTCCTCGTCACCTTATTTCAACATTTTCGACGTGTTTTGCTTCATTGTTTAGGTAATTGAGTAGGCACTCGACCAATAGGTACTTGTTTCGTTGGAATACATGGTCATTATTTCAGTCACCATCCACCATAGTACATTTTTATAGATTAATCTCGAATCAACAAAAATACTGACACCATCGCACTGAAAACCTGTAACACATCAGGGTTTTAGGAGTCTTCTAGGCTTCTTCGTTGTGGAGGAATCGATAATCGCAATGTTTTGAGGTTATATGTTAAATTTTCAATTTACTATTTATAGGGACCGTCATAAAATAAAATAAAACAATAATAATTCGTTTCAGTGTCGTCACAAAAACTTTATTCATTAGTGGTTTCTCTGGGCTTCTTCGTTGTGGAGGAATTGATAATCCCAATGTTTTGAGGTTATATGTTA
Source organism: Diarsia dahlii (assembly GCA_949775195.1). Taxonomy (NCBI): domain Eukaryota; kingdom Metazoa; phylum Arthropoda; class Insecta; order Lepidoptera; family Noctuidae; genus Diarsia; species Diarsia dahlii. The sequence continues at coordinate 12,786,641 of OX459189.1, forward strand.
AATTCTCAATTTACTTTATAAAGGGGCCGTCATAAAATAAAAACAATAAAAGTTCGTTTCAGTGTCGTCACAACATCTTTATTGATTAACGGTTTCTCCCAGGTCCTCAGTTATGGAGATAACGTTGGCCGAACGTCCTGATGTTCCAGGAACTAAAATTAATTTTGCTTTTTACCGGTGGCATTACGAGTAAAAGTAAAGCAGTGGTTGTTTGTCACCAAATCGTCGCTAAGTCTTTATTCAGTAACAGTTTCTCTAAGGTCCTCAGTTACGGAGATTCAGGTTGGCCGAACGTCCTGATATCAGGTCGTTCGGCCATAAATAAATGTTTCTAACTTTCGAACTGTTCTGTCATCAATTCTTTGGCTGGCATCTATATGCGTCACTTTGTCGTCACTAAATACTGGAGTAGCAGCCAGCTCCCCATCTCGACTGGCCGAACGTTCTGATTTACATTATTATTCAAGTCTCACGTGCGTATTGTAAATAAAAAACATAATTTTCAGATTTTAGTACCCAAATATTAGCTATAACCCTTACATTGTTTACCTACCAAGTTATTGGAAATTAACAATAAAGTCGTGCTGATTTTAATATTGAACAGATGTGTAATACTATTATTTATTTTATTAATTTAAACTTCATGTACAATAGTGGTATAACATAGGCTGACTGAATACCACAAGGCATTCTTTACCGGTCAACTTATGCGTTAAATAGTACAACAGACACTACGAGTATGTATTTATTCTCCAAATACTAAGACAGTAGGAAGGTATCCACTTGCCCTGAGCCTGAGCAGTATGTAGATCAAAGTACATTGAAGAGCTAAAAGCATTCACCTAAATCCAATTTAAATACTTAAATAATGATTAGGCGCCAATATATGTAGGCCTCACATTCTTATGTAAAGTGCTGTTAGTGAATGAAGCTTATATATATATGGAAAAGCTACACTTCCTCGCATTTTAATGAATCGCTTCACACTACACACTGACAGACAGAACATAGATACATAGTTCACCTAATAATGAGAAACTTAACAAATATATCATTAAAGTAATAAACATAATTGTCAATTTATTGATCTATAGAGTACATACAGTAGTAGTACAGTAAGTGATTCACTATTATTGGTTAACTAAATTAAATACAACTTTAACTTTTTTTTTAAGATATTTATTAATGGACAACTTATTTCTTTCAGCAACTTATTAAAAAGCTGCGCTCCTGTAATAGCTATTTATTCACCAAGGGAAGGCACATATTACTAATCGAGTGTGCATTTGAGGCCCGACGCGAAGCGGAGGGCCGTGAACCACACGAGTTTAGTAATCTGTACTTACCCTCGAGTGAAATATACTGCTTTATACTACACTTAGCTTGTTTTTCACTTTTCCACTGCATAAATATTTCATATTCCTTCATATATTTCATCTTGGATTTTCCAGGCAAGAGATTACTAACAATGTCTTTAGCATCTAGGCAGATGATGATCATGTAGCTTTCATTTTGTAGATGTTGTGATGATATGCAAAGAAGGACCCAATTTCAAATGGCTGCAAAGTTACATTGACTAAGTATAAGAATTTATGAATCCATCGATACAAACATTTTCTTAATCTAACTTATTAAAGCACTATGGATAAACCACGATAAACGTACAAGTCAAATTTTAACATAGAAAACTTAGGTCCCCAAACTAGGCTGGTTTTATGCCTACGTTTACTCTGTCTCAACTATGAGGTACTGGAACGTGCTATCCCTTGGCAAAATGGCTTTCAAAAGAACAGGCCGGATGTACCTACTATTTAATAAAGTCTGACTTAATTGACCCAAATTTTGACTAGTGTAGAGAATGCTTTGTGGCATTAAGTCTGCCTAAGTACTACTCTTGTACATGAAGTTTTAGGTTAATAAATGAACTTCGAAGGTTGCAACTCTAGCCACGAAAACTGGTCTAACATACATGCTATCATGGTCAGACCTTAGAACCTATACGACTCCAATTACAAAAGCGACGGCTAAGCAAGTTCATTGCCATCAACATTTCTGCGCGGGCGCCACCCGAGCCCGTCTGATGCAAGATTCACTGGCTGTTGACGTACTGAGCGCTGTCGGCTCATATCAATGACACAGATCACGTAATGTGTTAGAGATGCATGCGCACGATCACCAGTAAATACACACTTTTACTTGCTACGCACTTTGTAATGGAAACTATTCGCTACGGGAATAGCTGTTTGATTCAAATTAGACATAGCTGTACGTTTATAGTAACAGAGATCTTTTGCCTTTGTAGTCAAACATTTAATGACATTGTTTTTTTCAGCCTCTTTACAATTTATGGTGTTTAGTTTAGTCTTATCGGTTTAGTATATTCATAGATAAAAAGATCTATGAATATACTAAACTGATAAGACTTAGCGGCCTCTAACGCCTAAACATTTTAATGTACATACAGTACCGGGACAATAGGCAGCAGGTGCCAATAGAAAAGGCTCTGTTGACTTTAAAATCCATTTACTTTCTTCAAGACGTATCTGCTTCACCTTGTCTGAACAATTTTACACCACATCAAACCTTAGACTCCTATAAATCCGTTTCCAAAATGAACATGATTTTCGGTGTTTAAAACTGATTCTCCATGCCTAAAATGTACAGGTTTGACATAATAAAATGCGTATTAATTTGTCGAAATTACTGTGACTCCACTTTGATGTCTCTCTGAAAATCGGGGAACCAGCAATGCCCAACACAGGAATGCACGACACGAGAACGCGTGACATAGGAATGTAAGTGTTTTGAATTCCAATGTTGTACAATGTCATGTCGTGCATTCTCGGCCCGAACCTCGATTGTCCGGGCAAGAATGTACAGCACGAGAATTGGAATCAAAACAAACAGTGACGTCACATTAAAAAAGTAAAAAGCCATGTGACAATAGGGACGGGTGATACAATAAAATACTGGAAAATTCCGTGGTTCCTTCTTTTTTTCTTCGTGTTCCTATAATACGACCGTCTCGCGACAGTAACTATCCTTTATGGGCGGCATGGGCACCGGGCCGTAGGCCGACGAAGGAGGCCGGCGGAGGCCCAGCACTTCGGTGACAGAAGATATTAGTGTTATTAAATATGCGAGCGTAGCGAGCGCACGTCATAGAGTACAATTTAATTCGGCAGCACTACCTAGCTCAATTACCTAGTATCCAAGTCCCAAAATTTCGAGTTGCCCAACTAGTTGGCCAACCAATCGCGCGATGTCGCCGATTACTGTGTCGTACACTCCTGTGTTGTACATTCTTGGGCCGGACCAGCAAGGTACACCCCAGTAATTGGCGACATCGCGATGTCGCCAATTACTGTGTCGTACACTCCTGTGTTGTACATTCCAGTGTCGTGCATTGCTGGTATGTGCATTACTGTGACGGGCATTATCATCATCATCATCAATAGCCTATTAATGTTCCCACTGCTGGGACACAGGCCTCCTCTCTTTTGAGAGGGAATGGGCTATAATCTACCACGCGGGCCCAATGCGGATTGGTAGATGTCACATGTCTTCGAATTTTTTGGTTCTAAGACATGCCGGTTTCCTCACGATGTTTTCCTTCACCGTTTTGAGAGCAACGATGATGAAATAAATTACACAAAGTAATGTGCCTGCCTGGGTTCGAACCCACGACCTACTGTTCGTAAGTCGGGGCCGCCACCACTGGGCCACCGCTGCTCCCACGGGCATTATAGGGACTCGAAAATCGTTGTAAAAAAACATAATGCTTTGTCAATCACTTTGCTCGAAGTAAACTCATCATTATCTGACACCGCCTGACGTCAACCAATGCTGTAGACCTCGCCAACCTCCACGAACCTGTTGGAGCATCATCCCAATGTCGTCTGCTCATCTCAACGCCGGACGACCACCATTTATTTTCTGCCTCGATTTCGCAAACTACGCGACCACGACTGGTGGCAGCAGAAGCCACTATTGGTCGAATCTGGAAGCAAGTTCGGCCGTACAAGCGGTCGTCTAACCCCTTTGTTCGTTTTATGACAGATTCGCTTTAAGGCAGATTCGCATTACGACAGATTCGCTTTACGGCAGATTCGCTTTACGACAGAAGTACAGTGAACTCGATTATTTATATCAAGTTCACACCAGGGTTATTCATGATTTCGACTGATCATACGCAAGTTCTGACCGGCTATACGAGTATGTACATGACGTCACTTACTCCATCTGGCTGTACCGCGCCTTGCTACGCGTCCTGTACAGCCAAGCCGCACTTGATGATGGGGCCCGCCAGGAATGGCGGGCTAATATGTACCAGTCGGTGGTACGCGCAAATGTACATGGTGTCAAACGGCCCCCGAACATATCATAGCAGTAACAACGGTGGATTTTTAGTCGATTATTTATTTTTAAAATCAATTTTATTACAAACACTTGGTACTTCAATATTTTTTTTGGAATTGTTTTTAAGTAGCTTCAACAAAAATTACACCTAGGTAAAAATGCTTTGGTTGCGAAGTGGGTACGATTTCTCAGTATTCAGTAGCACTTGCGTCTCCGAGGTTTCCGCTTCTTTGGCACAATTCTATTGCAGTTCATGAGCGGGATACAGCAAGGTATTTCTTCCTCATTGCATTGGATATTCATGCATTTATGCGGCGCCGGCTGCTCTTTGGCTGGCGCACGAGGAGTTACCAGTTCCACCTGCAACGGAGAAATGGTTATTTAAAATGACATGGACAAGGTTCTATCTCTTCATCAATACCACCATCTGTACGACACGACAGACAAACAGTTAGGTACTTTCAAATTCACACTATATCTACTATCACTATATCTTATTGGGATAAGGGCTGGAAGATGATGATTCTCCTGCCCGTCTCCCAATTCATTTGGGGTCGGCGCAGTACCTATGTTTTCAGCTTCGATACTTCGCTATTACTCGTCATTTCAGCTTTTATGAACAATATTTTACAATGTTGCCTAAATCTAAGTACTGTATCCATTAGGTGATCTTGAACAGCAGGACTGTGCTACATACACTGTATGCCTTTAATAGTTAGAGCAGTATCCTTTTCGCTATGTAACACAATACGCGGTCTGTGTACAGCACTATGTTCATTTACGCCAGTCTTTACTTTGTGTCCAATTTGGGTTAACATTCATAATAATCATTGGGAAGCAACTTTCTGACGCAGCTCGATTTTACACGTAGGTAATTGCACTCTGTAACACAATACGCGGTCTGTATACAGCTCGATTTTAATTTACGCCAGTCGTTCCTTTGTGTCCATTTTGGGCTAACATTCATACCAATCCTTGGGGAGCAGGTTACTACTGCAGCTCGATTTTACACGTAATTGCAACGTTATAAGGGTGACTGGATTGGCTACATGCTTGCGATTTGTGGGAATCACAAAAAACCAGAGAAACCTGAAATAATACATGAAATAACCGAATAAAACGATGAAAATAACATGTTTTAAGCGACTTTTAAAAATACGAGAGTTTCTTGAGTTCAAAATCGATCACTATCCTAAAGATTTTTATGGAACTAAATTGGTTTTTCATTATTTCATAATTTTTAAAAAGTTATAATTTTGTCATCGTGAATAACGCAAGTATTCATCTATATGAGGTGACTAGATCTGGACCCACCATAGCAAATTCGCATATAGAGGAGGTCATTTGTTAATTTTAGTTGTAGTTTATTAGTTTAGGACTATAGAAGATAATAAGTCTAGTTTTATTTTACTGACTACGCCCGTTTATACCAGTACGAGAATAATGTACAAATAATATTGTTTTTTAGAACTAGTTTTTTTTAATACAAACCGTTGGCAAGGTGACGAACTAGAGAACTAACTTAAATTAAAATTAATTATTAACGAAGCATACTGTGGAGAAACAATTATCCCCCCCCCCTCCACTCTTAATCGCACCGGCCACGAATTGCAGTGGCGAATTTTTTTTTTTCTTTCTTCTTTATTGCGATCTATCAATCCAGCAGATATTCAGCAATATGTGTATGATGTACTTGTGCCTCTCAAAGAAGGTCTTGAGGAATCTTTCTTTTCAGTCTGCGAGCAACTGTTTGGGTGTTCATTAAATTGGTAGCCAGTATATTTGGATGATGGGTGATTCGCTTCTTGTACGCTTTTGTCCTTTCTGAGATTTCTTCGATAACACTTTTGACGCAGAGGTCGTGATAGAGTCAAGTGTTTGTGACATACTATGGTGCGTTTGTTATTATTTCTGAGCATCTTTGATTGGAATCTCTGTATTATTTCAATATTTGAATTTGCTGCTGTTCCCCAGAGTTGTAGGCCATAATTATGTCCATATGGGTTTTATTACGCATTTATAAAGCAATAGTTTGTTTTTGAAGTGAGAGTCTTGATTTTTTATTTAGGAGCCAGTACATAGTGCGCAACTGTTGGCCCATAGCTAATCGCTTTGTGAAAATATGCTTCTTCCATGTTAGGCGTCTATCTAAGTATATTCCAAGATACTTGGCGTGATCTTCTTGCGGTAGAGGTATGCCGTTGAGAGTGACGGGTGGGCTCTTTCCTGTTTGTGAACGTAATCTGGACAAATTTGGTTTCGTTGGCTTTGATTCGCCAGTCTTTGAGCCATTTGGATACTTGATCGAGACTGCTTTGAAGCTTTTGTGCTGCAATTTCTGGTGAATTGTCTATTGATAAAATTGCTGCATCATCAGCAAATGTTTCAGTGACTACTCCATCGCTCGTCGTTAGATCAGCTGTAAAAAGCAGATACAACGTGGGACCCATAAAACTGCCTTGCGGAACTCCAGCTTTGATAGCATAAAGGCATTAATTCTTCTCCTTGTTTAACAAAAACGTGTCTGTCGCTTAGGTATGACTTTATCAGGTTGTAGAAATTTATAGGTAGGTCTTTTTTATTTTGAAAAGAAGTCCGTCATGCCACACTCGGTCAAATGCCTGAGATATGTCCAGAAACGCTGCGCCAATGTATTGTTTTGATTCGAGAGCTTTGTTTATATGTTCCACTAGTCTGTGTACTTGTTCAACAGTACCACGCTTTCGACGAAACCAAACTGATGGTCAGGTAGTAATTTGTTTGCGGCAATAATCGGGATAATCTAAGTAAAATGACAATAGGGGATCGGACAAAAAAAAACAAATTAGTCCGTCAGATAGATTTCCAAAAAATATTGGACACGTATTTTTTCTTTTTTCACGTAAACTTAAAATGAAGACGATACAGTGCTTCGAAAACTCGTGTGACGTCATATGATAGTACATTTTGACGACGATTTTTGTGACGTTTCAAGCCCCACTCCAAGATCTTTGACACGTTTTATCTTCGTCATTTTTTATTGATTTGATAAAACAAAAAACACGTATTCAATATTTTTCGATAATCTAACTTACGGACTAAACAGAATCATATTATTTTGACCCTGTCCGATCCCCTTGAGGGGATGGGTAACCAGCTGTCTGTATGATTGCGCCTCAACCGGATTTTTTCCAGGCTTAAACCATAATAACTTGGGCGATTTTCCATTGGGGAGGGACCATTCCTCTTCGTAGGATAGCAATATACAGGAAAGTGAGAAATTTAATCCCTTCCTTTGGCAACTCCCTTAAGATTATTCCTGTAATAAGGTCGTAACTAGGGGCTTTATTTGGATCTAAGGCCTTAATTGCTGCTTTTACTTCTCTATAAGTGAGTTGATTAATGGGAGGGTCGAACTGGTGGGTTTGGCCCAATAATTCTGCGAATTTTTGGGCTTTAGAGGAGCCTGTATCTGGATTTGGTATAAAGACCTGTTTCAGATGTTCAGCAAATGTAGTAGCTTTGTCCGCATCGCTAGTAGCCCATTCTGAGTTGCTTTTACGGATAGGAGGTTGATTAGTTGCCGGGCGTTTAAGATTTTTAGTGACTTTTTACAAAAAGTAATTTGTCTCTGCTGTAGCATCCAGGTTTTCTAGAGTTGTTTGTATACCTAGGTTTTCATTACATTAGCAGAATTTTCAGTTTTGTTTGAAGATAATTAAGATGTTTTTTATCAGTAGGATGACCTGTTGTTTGCCACTTTTTCCGAGCTTTTCGTTTATCAGCTGATAGTTCCCTTACAGATGTTGGGTAATCTTGTTTATGGTACGAGTCTGCGGCAGCTGGGGTAGCAGACCAGGCAGATTGTTGAACGCAGCTATTGAAATGTTCCACCGCAGCTTCTGTTATGTTGTCGTCCGTCTTCAAAGGAATTTTTAAATCTAATTTTTCTGTCAGTAGCTGTCTGAAGAGCTCCCAGTTAGTTTTATTGGAGTGTAGCTTGCAGGGTTTAGGTACTACTGTGATTTTCAAACTTGTCATTTTGGGTAGTGTGATTTGTCTCTGTTGTTATATTGTTCTGGAGAATTTGATTGGTTTAGCGCTTCTTTGTATGATGTATGTTGGCTATTTGGAGGTTCTTTATATCCTTTGATTTTTGATTTTCGGCTGTAGCTTCCTATTTCTTGCTGCGAACATAGGTGTTTCTGCGTTCTGGTGCCTCTGGAAATTTCAGATTTTGAAGCTCTCTGTAGATTTTACAGCCTTTATAATTAGCCGGGTGATTTCCGTCACAGAGGACACATTTTACATTGTCTGATCTGGTTTTCCTTGAACATTCGATCGAGAGATGGTCAGGTAGAGAACTAACTTAAATTAAAATTAATTATTAACGAAGCATACTGTGGAGGAACAATCACCCTCCCCCCCCATCCACTCTTCATCGCACCGGCAGAAAAACTACCCCCTGGCCACCAACTGCAGTGGCCAATATGGAAATCTTTAAATAGACTGCGTACCCAAGTTGGCCGCTGCCGATCCAAACTGGCTAGGGATGGACAAGTGAAAAAAATATAATAAAAATAATAAATTCCTATAGTATTCAAACTTCGTATAAATGAATAGAAGAAAATAGTTTTTTTTTTATTAATGCTCGACCCTAAACAATTATACTCAATTTAATCAAACCAGTAGTCATCAGATATATAATTATGGACTTTCATAAAGATTGTAGCGGGATTTTTTAAAGTTAAAGATACGCGAAGAGCATGCAAGGAGTATCTAATGACATTAAACACGAAACCAAAGTTGCCGCATTAAAAAAACATCGAAATTGATACGAATTCGATACTCTAAATTAAATATCGATATATCGCGATTAAAAATATCGACGATATATTTATATCGATAATTATATGGAAAAAAATTGTTAATTTTATATATCGATATTTTTCGCCCATGCCTAAATCTGGCTAGATGGGGTATAGTCGACCCATCTCTGACAGAATGTGAGTACAACACAGTACATGTGCCACACCTCCTCTCTTGCCCGTCGTGCTCAACTAATTGCACGTTCAAGGACTTGAACCAGAGTCCAGGTTGCTTCGTACTGGATGGACAAAATTTGAGTTGTCAACTCGAGAAGAAGGAGTGACGGTAGGTTTATGTGAAGACGTGTTGGTAGGTTTGTCTATTTAATAACAAGCGAACAATAAAAACTAAATCTTACCTCAATATTGCCCGTGCGGTTAGGTTCATCAGTTTGCTTCCCAATCTTGAGGACGAATACGTCTTTGTCTGGATGTAGAACTTTCTGCGCTAGCACACCCTTGGGAGCATCTTTAGGCGTTACATTGCATGTATTGCATAGATTGGGATTGCCTGGAGTCCTTGCGTAGATCAACTCTGAGTTCAAAGCTGTCCTGTTTGTGAGTGATTCGCAAATATCGTCAGGTATCTGAATAGAAATTATTAATTGTAAGTAGTGATGGTAAATTCCCGTAAATATTTTCCTTCGCGAGAACTTTGTCTGTTTGTTCTCGTTAATATTATTTTGGAACGGAATTAACGAGAATTTAAAAATTGGATGACAAGTATACTTTAGTGCATCTGAAAGTTTTTCGAAGTTTACATTCCAATAATCTACGCCACAAGTTAAATTCTCAGTAAATTCTCCTGAGCAAGAACATTCCCGAGAATATTTCCGAGAAAATGTTTATAAATTCTCTGAAAGATTATAAGGTACCTATTAATTATAAATTACGATTTCTGTATTAAAACAAACTTTGTGACTTAACAAACTTGTAAATAATATAAAACAAAGTCACAATCACAATCTTTACGATTCTTGAAATCAAATCTAATTGCTAGTGTTAGTGTAGTAGTTCGTCCATTGATACTTAACGATTGATCTATGCCATCTAATTTGATGTGGTCTGTTTCCGTCAAGCTTACATGGTTCATCCTCTGCCTCTTATTGATGGCACGAGGTATTTGAAGGTAAAGATCGACATACGAGTACAATGAGACCACATAAAAATAGACCTTTTACGTGTCTATAGGCGTTGATTATTATTATTACTGTTTATTGAAAGAGAGTAGTTTCATTACATACTACTAGGAGCACGAAAAAACTATGCTTTGACATAAAATAACGTTTCATTGCGATGCGAAGCGATTTTCTCGTGCGCATAATACTACAGTCAACTTCTGGCTGGTGCAGAGTCAAACCTGTGCTGTGATTGGTGCAAATTAGAAAATTGCGGTTAAGAGACCTATCGAGTTTTTAAGACTGAAAAAAATTGGGTACAACGCGACCACATCAAAGTTTACCTGGAAGTCGAGCCTGTTGGAGGGGCATGATGCCTCACCGCACACCATTCCACATGTCTCCGAGCAGTCATCCTCGTAATCATCACAGGTACAGCTCTGCTGCAACTTGACCTGCGACGGGGTCAGCCTAGGAGGCTTGTGTGTACTCTTTGGCACTCTTATTTTCACCTGACATTTGAAAAACAGTTTAATAAATGTATATACCAGGTGGACCGACGACGTCGTGAGAGTTGCGGGCTACCGGTGGATTCAAACAGCAGGCTGCCGTTCTTTATGGCGTTCTATGGGAGAAGGCCTTTGTCCAAGCAGTAGAGGTCTTATGGCTGATGATGACGATGATGAATATATATAGTTGATCGATGATAACTACAATTTTGTGACATTAGCTTATATTAAGGTGTTGATTCGAGTATTGTAGTAATACAACATAAAGGAGTACCTATCGCATAATGTTGTAAATGTAGGTATTGATACTCTAATAGTTTAAAGTATCGGATCGTGTATCGTTAAAAGGAACCATCTAACTGGAAATAAACAAGATTGTGTGACTGATTCTGATCAATGAATTATTGAACAATATCATTGTTTCTCTGCCTGAACTTGTAAAAGTAAAATAACTATTCTTCATGGCACAATTAAAAGCCACGCGAAACGCTACAGCACCTTATAATAAATATAAAAATAATACCATTCTTATATTTCTACATCTATAAATCCACTGGCTACATAATTACGGAATTATTTATGAAACTGCTGACTTACCTCGTTGCCGTTAAAAATAGCACAAATTTCCTCATACGCTTTTCTAGGCTTGGGTTTAGGTTTATCCGGAGTTTCTATAGGATCAGCCTCCATATCAGTAGACTATTTCTTATTGCAACAATAATTTTGAACTAATAATTTCATGAGTATTTTTGAAAGCTCTTTTGAAAGACAAGATCTTCTAGGTTTAAGTATTCTACTCTTTGGTAGGTAGCTACCAAAAAGTAGAATACTGAAACCAAAAGGAACTTTAGGGTGCTTTTCCAACAGAGATGTGCTATGCAGCTATGCTATACGAAGATGTAATAGCTAAGCTGTGAAACTACATAGTTTCACAGCTTAGCTATTACGTCTACACACGTGGAAATGGTCACATGACCATTTCCACCGATACTAAGCTATGCAGCTGTACCGTGTACGAGTAAGATGTGCTACGAAGATGCGCCGCCGCAAAGTAGCTGTGTGAGGATGATGCGCCGCTCGAGCTTGTACTCTGCTCTGCACATAGCTACACCACTCGCGACGACGCATATAGCACGCATCCTTCCATATAAAAAAAACATAGCTTATTTGAATCCGTTTCCACCAGTGCTAAGCTATGTGCACCAAACAATATGATCGTAGGACATCAAACGCATCCACAGCAACGTAGCATAGCACCTCTCTGGTGGAAAAGCACCCTAACACTTCGACCAACTTACCTGTGCAGGCGGGAAAACATAGAACTAAAATAAATGTACCACGTTTGACGTATCGATGCATTTTGCTTGACAAGCAGCGCTACTGTGGTCATAAGTTATGGTTGTGGTCATACACAATCATAAACTCACGCCTTTAACCCATGCTAAGTAAAAACTACAGAAAGCCATATGCGATTATCCTGATTACTTCATTTCTTTTGCGTCTTAAACGTTAATTTTGGTTTTATGAATAGGTAGCATTGCAGGCTTGTCCCAATAAAATAAAACATCAGCGGCAAGGGCGACCATCATTACTACAGCCTGATCAATCCACAGCGCACTATCCACCAAAGCATTATGTGCTCGAGATGGGATCCTCGTCCGTGTATTACCTTGCTATAAATTCTGTAAACCCAAAATTCGTATTTAACTTACCTACTGCCGCACTCAAAGGTGTGTAAAACGTCGCTGTACCTATGCGGTACTCAGAGATATATTTTAATGATTACTTAGGCCGTCACTTAGTAAAGATTTGACATATTTTTGTGTGACAAAACTGTCAAAACCTTTACTTAACTGATGGCCTAAGTACCTAATCATTAAAGCTCTCTAAGTGCGGCAGTGAGAGATGTAAAGCATAATAATTCTAAATACTGCGCCAAAATTGTTCACGTTTCCACTTTGCCGACTTAAATAGAATTCATTATTACCCTTCCTTTTGGCTTCGCCGTAGTCGGATAAAAAGAATTCTCCGCGGCTCATAAGTGCTATCATCATCATGTGTCATCTCGGTGAAGACACTTTCGCACGACCTAAGTTGGGTGAAGGCCCAAATCCATCATCTAATAGTGTTGCAGTTACAATTTAGGCTCTTGCACTAGTATGCATCAATAACAGTCGCAATCAACAGCAATTGATTGTGTCGAATAGATCAATATTCGTCAATCGACTATGTCAATTGGTGAAGTAGGTACCTAGTAGGTAAGTAGATATTCATGGAATTCCATCGGTTGCGCTCATGTAATAGCTTACAATGTACACCTAACTGTAGTACCTATTTGCGAATCCTTCTTTTTTTTTGAGGGATGTGAAATCATCAAATCACTTCTCCCGTTCTGGGTGCAGCGGAAGGGAGTGTCACACTTCTACTGGCTAAAAACCACCCATGATCCTTCTTAGCCCTTTGCGTCGAGGCCGCGGTATCTCTTTCGAACAACCCGCAGCCCCGACGGGATACTTGAGAATCCTCAGATTGATCCTTTGTTTTCCAGACTTCTTCGTAGCGTGTCGATTGAAAACTACAGAGTCTTGCCAGAATTTGGCGACGAATAGGCACTGTAACGTGCAGGCAATAAAGCACTACAGGTACCTACCACACAAAACCACAAACATTCCGGAATAGAAATTGTCTGTAAATCTTCACCTGAGCAGATTTTCCTTGTTTCGGTTACTATATATAAGGTCAATAGGTGGACAAATTTTAACACAGCGTACTCTAAAACAAACTCATCATTTATGAGTAGGTACTTAAATGCGTTTTTCTTATTATTTTTTTTACCATTGTCCTTATTTTGGTGGTCTGAATGATTTCTGAAATTTGTCCACCTATTTTAATGGGACCTTATATAGGAGTCTGTTAAAAAACACCAAGGATTCCTTAGGGGCTTAGGGCAATGCATGGCCAGGTTCTATTTACTGTTTCACCACATCCTTCCTTGACCGTACGCGAGTGAATGATACTTGTAGAAGTTGGGGGTACCAAATCACAGAGACCAAATACTGAACCTGATTTAGTTGATGGGTCACACACAACGGACAGAGGTACCTACCTACTCAAACTTACTTAAACAACATTACAAATGAATAACAATATACATACATTCGTATATTACTGTACCTAAAACGTTTAATATACCCATGCGATCCGTGACTTATAGTGTGTCAATCAAGTCCGTATCCAGATTATATTTAATCAGCGTAATGTTTTACACTAGGCGTTAAGCAGGGATGAATCATCTCACCTCTGCTCTTCAATGTTAAATTATGTAGGAGAGTTTATCATTCCGAAAACTCTTGGGGGTGTTTGCTGTTGGTGGAAGGCGCATTTCCAATCTGAGGTAAGTACGCTGACGACACCGTTCTCTTTGCACCGTTCTCCTACATTTGAAAAATGATCGCAGTGACGGAGAGAACAAATGCTCTTCGGCTTCGTTATGGGTATACTTTTACTCCTTTTCCGCAAATAATAATAATTGATATGCACAAGCATTCAGAGAAATACAAACATTTTATTTGTTTTGATTAATGGATTAATTATTGATTTCATGTGATAAATATAATACTTAAACGTAAAGAAGGTAAAGCACTAAACGGTAAGAAATAATATTGTAGCGTGATATAATTATCGTATCTTTTTAGATTTTCTACTTTTTGACCTACTCCAGCAGACGCATGGTGGCTCTTCGGGTTCACATTGTGTTTCTCTTGTATCTATGCGACAAAGTGGCTTCTTCTCTGGGTACTTCGGTGTGACCAGCTCAAGTTCCATCTTACAGCGCCGGTCTCCAGCAGCTCCCACTTTAGCAACCTGAAAATCGTGAACATTTTATTTGATTTAAAATGACGTATTTTCTAGTTTATTGAATTGAAATTATATCGAGGAACTCGTGGTTAGATTATAATAGCCGCTAGGACCAATCTTCACGTTAAACCCCGCATGCCTAAGTTGGTCTATGGATGGATGACAACACATTCCATACCGAGTTAAGCCGTTGTTAGTCCTGAGAGCAGTGGTGGCCCAGTGGTGGCGGCCCCGACTTACGATCAGTTGGTCGTGGGTTCGAACCCAGGCAGGCGCATTACTTTGTGTAATTTATTTCATCACCATTGCTCTCAAAACGGTGAAGTAAAACATCGTGAGGAAACCAGCATATCTTAGAACCAAAAATTCGAAGATATGCGACATCTACCAAGCCGCACTGGGCCCGCGTGGTGGATTATAGCCCATCCTTCTCTTAGAGAGGAGGCCTGAGTCCCTGCAGTGGGAACATTATAGGCTGATGATGATGATGATAGTCCCGAGCACAGAACAGATAAAAGAGGTTGTTCTGTGGTCTCGAGTCTCGGCAGTCATTGGTACTTTAGCGAAACAGGTAGTCAGTGACCGAAAGTAAATTACCCAGCTGGGTTGTGGAGGTTGGATAGGCAATCGCTCCATGTAAAACACTGATAATTATTCTCCTACATCTCGTTAGACTGAAAACTGACCGCAGATGGTGCTTGACTTGCAATTATTGGGTGCTAAAAAACACTATTTTTATGCAAGGCTTGGAAGGTTCCAATCGGGGCTGCGGATTGCACAACGGCACAAGGGCTAAGAAGGAACATGGGTGGTTTTTAGTCAGTAGAAGTCTGACATTCCCTACCGCTCTGCTCAGAGCGGGGGGAGTCATTTGATAATGATTGGCAGATTTGAGTTTCGGGACAACGGGTTAAAAGTTGTTGAGAACTTTACCTATTCACTGCATTAGCCTGAAAATAGGGTTGTTTCCGTTTCAGCCAGGAAATGTCTATTCAACAACTGCTTTTTAGTTTAATTTCTTACTCCGCCTCCGACAAATATGAACGGGGTGTCATGTCAATTTGGAATAGCGTGTAGGTATTTTATGAAAAAATTCAAGAGCCGTTTATTTAAAGGTATGTTCTTTTTTCTTACACACTATAAATAAAGTTTAGCGAAACGAATATTTTTTTATTAATTTCAAACGAATAATTACAAAAAAAGGTAGAAAAAAGTCAAAATTATAAATTAAATTTATTGTCTTCCATCTGTCTGCAAAGCTGCAAACATCGCGGCTGAAACAATGTCATAAGTGCTCACAGAATTTGTAGTAGCGTGGAGGGTCCATATTGGCTCACCTAAAGTTCTTTATCCGAAATTGTTCTTCCTAACGATTTGTAATCCGAATGATCACTCTTCCTAAAATTTTTCATCCTAAAGTTTTCATTCATACTATTTGTAGTCCTACCGACGATGTTCATAACACTCATGTTTCCGAAAATTGGAATTCATAATATCATTAGTGTAAATATATTTAAACTCCTACTGTTTTTTATCCTAACGCTTTTATTCCTAAACATAATTACCATAATATTTTCACTCATACAACTGTTTAGAATGATTAAAGGTCGTTTCACTGATTTTTGTCTTGAAATAAAATAAATGAATGAAATTCAGGTCAGAGTGTCGTCTTGGGGGCACTATGAAAAAAATACTTAGAAAAATTTCGCGACCAATTTCGAGGTAGCGCTCGCCGGCCGCTGCCGCGGCACCGCTCGCTTCGCTCGCTCGGCTCGCGCGTAGTTGGTCACAGTTCTAACCTAACCTAACCTATGGATATCTTTGCATAGTATATAAGGTCCCATTAAAATAGGTGGACAAATTTTAACACATCGTTTAGTAAGCCTAACTAAAGACATCTAAACAAAAAAAAAACACTATATAAAGTGATTTTATTTTGACTTAAAATAATAAATTGCCGGCACTCTAGAACAAACTCATCCTATAAAAGTAGGTATTTTATTTCTTATTCTTATTTTTTTTTTTTGCTATTGTCCTTATTTTAGCGGTCTGAATGATTTCTAAAATTTTGTCCACGTATTTTAATGGGACCTTTTATAATACTGATTATTATGAATAAAAAGAAATATAAACAAAAAAAAAGATATGACTTTGAATAATAGTGTAAAAGATGGTTATGTTGAGAAAATATAGGAAAACAAATAATAGTGTAATAGATGTTTATTGCTACAGACATTATGAAGTCGAATGCTTCGGAATTAAAACATTAGAGACAGAGAAGTTAGGAATTGCGATTGTTAGGATGAAAAATGTTAGGAAGAACATTTTCGGATTTCCAATTATCGGAGTTGAAATTTTAGGTGAACTTTGGCGCACCCAGCGTGGACATTATGTACTGGAGAAGATGTTGCTGTAAAGATTGATTGCGATGTAGACGTCATCGGAGACGGTATTGGTAAACCTCATGTGCTCTGCACAATTGGTTACGTCTAACAAGTCCCGGCAATTACTTTCTAAAGGGTTGTGTTGATGAAATCTCTCTCGTAACTCTTACGCATAAGAGTTGTTTTGCAAAAAACGTAAAAAAAAATGAAATTCGCTGGCTACCCTGAAGCATTTACCTTAGTGACTACCTACTATGACATTTAAATTTATCTAAAAATATACTTGCTGAATTGTAATGGTAATGATACATAATCTATAATCTATATATATAAAAATGTTATGTTGGTTTGTGTACGCTTCGAAAACTCAAAAAGTTCTGCACCGATCGAGCTGAATATATAAAAATGTTATGTTGGTTTGTGTACGCTTCAAAAACTCAAAAAGTTCTGCACCGATCGAGCTGAAATTTTAGAATGATATATAATCCGCATTAAGGATTGTTTTTACAGTATTAGTAGAATGTTGTAAGAAGTACCTACATAATTTTTATAATGTAATTTTTTTGATGAATGTTATCACGGTATATAAGCACCATCTCTTCCTACGAATTTGTACGGCGCGTTAAGCGGCTGAACATGTAAGAACTTTCCTGTATCACATTATTATCTTGCATCAAATGAGGAAGTAACATTAGGCATGATAACACCTTGGCTTCGGAAATACCATCGCGTATTGCAAATGCCGCTGCTAACTTTGGACGACTTAATGTCCGTGTCTGGAGATCACATGACCTGAAGCTAGAGACAAAGATTAGTGTTTACAAGGCATTAATCCTACCTGTCTTTCTTTATGGCGCAGAGACATGGTGTTTATATAAAACAGACATTAGAAATCTAGACACATTCACCTAAGGTGTCTGATATCCATCCTAGGCATTAAGTGGCAGGACCGTGTTCCTAATACTAAGGTTCTGCGACGTTCCGATATGTTTGGCATAGAAGCTTTACTGATGCAACGCCAACTCAGATGGTGTGGGCACGTCCTTCGCGTGAAACATTACCGTTTGCCCAAAGTGTTCTTCTACTCGAAGATGACAGAGGGCAAACGAAAGCATGGCGGTCAACATCTCCGCTATGAGGATGTGCTAACTAAAGAGGCGCTATTGATTCAAGTGGTTGGGAGCGGCTCGCTCTGCATAGGTCGTCTTGGCGCTCTACTATTTACAAAAATACAAAATCTTTCGAAAAACAGCGAACCGAAACACTGAACGAAAATGCCAAATACGTAAAGAGAGACCTAAGCCCTTCTATAAATATACTTACAACTCTGCCGGTCAACTCTACTGCTTTAGTTGTGACCGGGTATTTAAAAGCAAATTCGGTCTGGCCAGCCATAGGGCACACGCTTGGAAATAGTTTGTAAGGGTCGTCGTTACCGAAATCGGTAAGGAGGACTATATATATATATCCACAGTATATATCATACACCATGCTTAAAGAAATAAAATTTTACTTACTTACTTCATATTTTTTTAAGAATACCTAAGTACATAATTCTTCTTTATGTGTCGATGAGCTCAAACCGTATTAGACCAGGGCCCCGAGTCTGCTATTCAATAGTGTCAGAATAGTCTATCATTGATCTCATAATTGTTGATTGATGACAAGCCAAAAAAGTACCTTAAATCTGTCGACTTAAGGTACTTTTTGGCTTGTCGTCTACTTGTCAAAATCAACAATTATGAGATCAATGATAGACCATTCTGACACTATTGAATAGCAGACTCGGGGCCCAGTATGTAGCCACCTGCACAGCTCTATCATTTGCTTCTAGTAAGTCCTGAAAGGTGCCTATATTATAACAATAAAAAAGGAATTACTTACGTCTTCATAAACATTTATGTTTAAATCTTTTGAAAACACCTCTTCCATCTCTTTCAGCTATTTAATATTAGAAGAGTTTATGTCACAGTAAAAACTGTTAATCAGTTAAAACTACTTTTGACCGGTCAAAACTATTAAACATTTACTTAGATCCTTATTAGGTGGTTACTGTTAATATTACATCGATAAATTGAAATAACCTAAAAGTCATTATGAAACTTATTAGGTTTGTTAGGTTTTTTTTTGTGACCCTTTGGATAATTTTTATGCTAGAGCGAATATTTATTTTAATAAAGAAAATGCGTTTTAACTTATTATGGGTTTTGACTACCACCAGTCAAAAGTAGTTTTGACTGATTAACAGTTTTGACTGTATGTATACACAGGTTACTGAGCCCCCCCCCGCTCCGGATTTCTTCGAGTCTTGAATTCTTTATTTTATTTTTAACTTTTATCTTGAACTACGGAATTATATGCTGTATCCCGTTTTTGTTTTATCTTGTATTCCGCAGATTGAAAGTTCCACAGGTGTCTGTGGAACTTTCAATAGTGGTGTAGTTTATATTAAAAAAGACCATCTCAGACTCTAATCTGCCTGCATAGTGTTCATGTCATTGTGTGCATACCAAGATTATGTCTGGACCTTAAAAGAGACTATGACCTCTGAGTTTGTTTCGGATATTTTTTCTCAGAGTAGTCAGGCACGAAACACCCCTCCATCTAGTTTTAAAAAAGTATTTGTAAAAACCGATTTGCAAAATAAACATTTTTCGTTTATCAAAAAGCCTCGACTCCCGCACTTCCGCGGGATACAGTACAGTTTCCCCACCAATGATCATGGGTGATGCATCCGATTTGCGGTCAACAATTTACGAAATCCTGCCCATGGCGTTGACTTCGGTCTGAGTCCATTTGAGTATGCCGAAAGAGTATATTAAAACCGGTGGGAATAAGGCACCTTGTTCCCACCTGAAAGAAGGCTATTTAAATCCTTATTCAGGCGTCCGAAAAAGCGCTCCTTCAACGATTGCTTCATGTCAGCTTCATTAATGCTTAACGCTTCCGACATACCTACCCAAATATTTATAGCTTTCGGATGAGGGGAGGGATCTGAGGTGTATACAATTTACTCAGGTTAGGAATTATACCTAAAGCTTGAATAATTAAAAATCAAACCCCATTTTTTTGTTTCAGTTAATTGTTTTTAAATTAGCAATTTTTGCAAGTAGCTCTAGATTTAAAAAAAACACCAACGTATTCACACTATACGAAATCGAATGACACCTCGTTCATATTTTTCGGAGGTATACCTATAGATCTTTTTTTAACTAAAACGCATTTGTTGTCTATACTATAATTTTATCACAATTTGAATCAATGTTTTATCTTACCTTTAGAAGGAAGACGTCTTTTCTAGGATGCAAAATAGTCTGGGCAGGTTCCGGAGGAGGCACGTTATTCGGGACTAAGTTACACAGCCATGGGCAAGGCCCTTTTCCTCCAGTTTTACCCGGAGTGTTTACACTTCCTCTTGCACCTGGTTGCCCTGCCGTACCTCTTGCTACTGTAATAGGCGTACGTCTTGCTCTTGCCCATGCTGTACCGCTTGCTCTTGCCTGTGGCGTACCGCTTGCTCTTGCCCCTAGCGTTCCGCTTGGTCTTGGCTCTGGCGTACCGGTTGCTCTTGTCCCTGGCGTACCGCTTGCTCTTGCCTCTGGCGTACCGCTTGCTATTGCCCCTGGTGATTTCACTTGCTTGCGTTTTGGACCACCGCAACCAGGGCATTCATGGCAACCTGCTTGCATTTGCGTACCTTTTGCTTCTTTAGTTTTCGGAGGCATTTTTATGTTTACAAGAATTTATCCTAATAATTTGGATGTGCCTATGCACAGTACGAGTATAATTAAACTTACAGATGTGTCAAAACAACGAATGTCAACCGGCCTAAAAATGGTCAAAACAAAATAGGTTTCTTTTCCATTTTCTTTCTAAATCGTCAATCTGCAACAAAACTTTTTGTTATCTTCTTCAAGGTGTGAACCTAAATCAATCTTCTTGGCGACCACATTAGAAGAAGACCATTCTCACCACGCGTGTCGGTAAAATTATTAAGCCGCACTTATACCTAGGCTAGGACTTGTAGTGCCATGCTGTGCCATGCTGGCACAGTCACGGTAGTAAACAGATATGGACGTTCCTAATGCAACAAATAAATACATTTATGTACATAGCGTGCCTGGGTTTTGGGTTAGTATAGCATAATGAACCTTGTCTTGTAGTATGTAGGGATACACACAGAGCGAGGTTACTTTAGCCTTTATGACATCGATTTCCAAATTCCAGAATTTACTGGAAGTCCGGATTTAAGGCCTGTCGGCCCGTGCAAAACTCAGGAATTAAAAAAAAAACCAAAAACTCATCCTGTGTACAGGTGTGCCCACCCCTTTGACACCATGTGCATCTGGATCGAGGGCCCATTTTTTGAACCCTTGCGAAACGAAATAAGATTTGTAGGGAATTTAGTTAAAAATAAGTTAAACTGAAAGCAAAAGGCCTTAAATTTCTTAAACGTGAATTAAAACTGTTATGATAAAATAACTTGGGCCCTCAATCCAGACGCATGCATAAAATGGCATAGACTAAATCTCAGTAAGTACTATCTCTGGGTTCATCATTTTTATTTAAGAGATAGCTAAGAATTTCTTAAACATTTAGAGAAATTCCCAAATCTGTAGAACATGACATTACAGATTTTTGGCAGTATATCTAGGGCCCTCAGTTCATAAGTATCTGTACTGAGGAATCTGCAAAACATGGACTTATCTGAATAAATACACAAATGTGACTATAACATGTTTAACTTAGATACTTAGGTGAATTAGTTAAAAAGAAATAATGACAAAAAACTCAATTGTTAAGAAGTAAATGAAAGTTGAATTTTACTGAAACGTCTGAACTGAGAGCCCAACTTTTTCGGCTTTATTGACTAGGCTAAACCGCGTATAGATTAACGCAACTTAGAATAAGATTTTTAACAATTTCTTAATTAAATTTTAAGATATCGTCCGTTCTTGTAAATGTCATACTTTAGGAGAAAATTGATTTTCTACTTTTTGTAAGAGAAAATTTTTTAGGGTGACCATAATGATCACAGTAAGTACCGGTACATTTTGTAAAGCGCAGTCGAAATGTCGTAATATTTGCAGCTAAACGTATTCTATATGCACCTACTGTTTACAATTTTGTTTTCTTTATTTGTATTACCATTTTTTATTATGTGATGTTAGTCCTTATTGTCCTTAAGGTATACTATGGGCCTAGTTGCCTAAACTAAAAAAAAATGACATTTATTCGGCTTTAGCAGTGTTTGCACAAAATGAAAGTCAAACTAACCGACTAGTAGTATGTTATCGTATCTATAAACGATTACTAAATGACTACGGAAGATACGATTTGTTACTTTTCTGGACTGATCAGTATGTATTAAAAATACCTTGTATGAGGGGTACTCATACAAGCAATTTTTAGGCGAATAAGTAAATATTTGCTGCTTGAAGTGACGGACGGGACCGATTGTGTTTGTGTGGTGCAATAATTAAATAGTGCAGTAAATGATAATATTAGTGTTTCAAGAATAATATGTCATGTATTTAAAACAAATAAAAAAATAAATAAAGTAGTAAATATTTTTTTTTATTTATACCGATGTTTTATTTATCGTATAGTTTTTGTTCGAAATGCGTATTGCGACGTCCCTAGTGCTACAGTGATCCATGGATGACTGTCATAAAGAACCAACATAGGTACTACTTTCTTCTTGCTTTAGGCAACTAGGCCCATAGAGTTTTCGGGGGTGGGAAATCATCAAATAACTCCTTTCGCTCTTGGGCAGAGCGAAAGGCAGTGTCAGACTTCTACTGACTAAAAACCACCCATGTTCCTTCTTAGCCCTTTATGTTGAGGCCGCGGTATCTTGTGAACAGCCCGCAGCCTCGCCGGCCTCGGCCCTTGCATGTTGCTGACATCTCTTTGAGGCACGCTTGGAACACGAACGCGCCGTCGACACGGCCTGTTGTCGTCATAAGACGGACGGACAGCAAGCTAGCCCATTACTCACCGTCGGCAGGCCCGCGTCTGCGGTGGCCGGAAGCCACCGCCAATCACGTGGACCCCGACGCCTGGACCGCCTCCCGCGGCGGTTGGGACGAGAGGATCTCCCTCTCACGTTCCGCCACCACCCTCGCTAGCATCACTGCTTCGCAGAAGGAGGCGACGGCGTCCCATTCCTCCTCGCCCCGCACCATGGCTTGCTTTAGGGCCGGACGCGAGATGTCGCCGTCGCCGATCGCCGCTACGAGGACACGGCGGGGCTCCGCCCAAGCGGGGCAGACCTCCACGGTGTGGTCCACCGTGTCCTCCGGCTTATCCTCACAATGGTGGCATCCGGGCGTTTCCTTCCACCTAGGTAATACTTTTAGCTGCAAATATTATGACTTTTCAACAGCGTTATGGTCACCCTACAAATGTTTCTCTTAGAGAAAGCTGAAAATCCATTTTTCTCTTAAAGTATGACATTTA
Organism: Diarsia dahlii; assembly: GCA_949775195.1. Taxonomy (NCBI): domain Eukaryota; kingdom Metazoa; phylum Arthropoda; class Insecta; order Lepidoptera; family Noctuidae; genus Diarsia; species Diarsia dahlii. The sequence continues at coordinate 12,810,178 of OX459189.1, forward strand.
GAAGAACGGACGAAATGTAAGAAATTGTTAAAAATCTTATTCTAAGTTGCGTTAATCTATATGCGGTTTAGCCTAGTCAATAAAGCCGAAAATGTTGGGCTCTCAGTTCAGACGTTTTAGTAAAATTCAACTTTCATTTACTTCTTTTAACAATTAAGTTTTTGTCATTATTTCTTTGTAAGTAACTAAATCACCTAAGTATCTAAGTTAAACATGTTATAGTCACATTAATGTATTTCTTTAGATAAGTCCATGTTTTGCAGATTCCTCAGTATAGATACTTATGAACTGAGGGCCCTAGATATACCGCCATAAATCTATATTTTCATGTTCTACAGATTTGGGAATTTCGAATGTTTAAGAAATTCTATAGCTATTTTTAAACCCAGAGATAGTACTTACTGAGATTTAGTCTATGCCACTTTATGCATGCGTCTGGATTGAGGGCCCAAGTTATTTAATCATAACAGTTTTAATTCACGTTTAAGAAATTTAAGGCGCTTTGTTTTCAGTTTAACTTATTTTTAACTAAATTCCCTATAAATCTTATTTCGTTTCGCAAGGGTTCAAAGAATAGGCCCTCGATCCAGATGCATCCTAGTCTATATGTTCGCAAAAATCGAGGGCTTTTCAAAACTAGAAGCGACTTCCATAATTTAAATACTCGTAGTAAACACGAACGTAGGAGCAGCGGTGGCCCAGTGGTTGTGCATCTGGATCGAGGGCCCTTTTTTTGAACCCTTACGAAACGAAATAATATTTATAGGGAAATTAGTTAAAAATAAGTTAAACTCTTCTCGTCCAACTTACCGCAGTGTCTCAAGACGAAAGTCTATGATAGTGGGAGAGCCGGCTGCAAAAATACCTACCTCATCAGGTACCCCGATAGGCTATCTTTAGATCGTTAACCGACACTTAAACGTAAAAAAAATCAGGTCTGCCAGTGCCGATCCTGCCGGGTCATGGAAATAATTCATATTTATTGTCGTATTTTTTTTTGTGAAAGTTACGTCACAAGTATGGTCACAAGGTACCCGAATTAAAGTGCTGGCAACAGTTTACCATTGATTAATTACCTAAAAAAAAGTAGGTCTGCCATTGCGCACTCTGCCGGAAGTACTTGGCAGACCTCTAAAATATGGCCCCTCCAGCACCATGAACCTACCTCATCGAGTACCCTGATGGAACCTACGCCAAATAATAGCTAAGATGCCCTCGATAGAGGATCAAAAGGTCTGTCAGGTCTAATCTTGCCGGAACTTAGTGTTCAAAGCATGTGAAGTTGGTATGGTAAGTAGGCAGCATTATTTCATACAAAGAAGAAGGGGCGAAATGTCCCTTGTAACACTTTCTCCTATATATCAAATAAAAGAGCGTAAAAAATAAATCATTTTGTTCAATAACAGTAAATGTGTGAATACTGGGGGAAAAAAGTTATTCACCGATAGAGAGAGATTTTTTTTTTTTTTTTCATCGGACATACTTGGGTGAGTTGTCTATTGATAGGTCTTTTAAAATGACCGTGATGTTTCTAAGATCATTTTTTCTCAAAGTCAATCGTTTGAAAGATAGACAGTTTCAAAGTGCTAAAATGTGTCCCCACCCCCTCTAACTTTTAAACTAAGAGAGTGAAAACTCTAAAAAAAATATATGCTGTAGATCGCAGTGAAAAATTACAACCAAGATTAGTTTGAACGAGATAAAATTAGCCGTTTTTGAGATATAGCACATTTAAAAAACCGCAAATATAACTTTGTCATTCATACAGTTACTATGAAAAACAAACTTATCACAAAATGTGTTTTTCTGTTGCCGCTTTAACAAAAAATAATACAAATTAAAGGTGGCTCCAACGATGGTACGGAACCCTTCATGTGCGAGTCCGACTTACACTTGGCCAGTTTTTTTTTAAATCCAATTTGTTTGGAAATGGAAATGTAACGCGTTTCTACGTTTAGATCTTGTAAACTACGCAATGGATTTCAAAGCAGTTTTTAGAAATAGACAGAGTAATTCAAGATGAAGGTTTATATTCAGCACATTGCACCCGTGCAAAGGGCGGGGCGGGTCGTCGTCTTTCAGCTGAAATAATGATGATGAGAAATTCGGACGATGTCATCGTCAAAAGGTGCGAATACTATTTGAGTCTAAAAAATTAAAAAATCATTTCTTTATAGGTGAATAACTTTTCTCTCCAATTATTCACACAGTAAACGTGTGAAAAATTGGAAAAAATAGCACTCCGGGAGTGACGGCAGAAGTGAAAACTTCAATATTAACTTTCTTTCTTTTTTATAAGTTTTTACCCATACAAAAAAGTGCTCAGCGCCGCTAAAGAAGTTTTCACTTCAAAAAATAAATCAATTATTCACTCACACAGTAAACGTGTGACGGACGGTGTGAATAATTGGAAAAAAATAAATTGGATAAAAAAAAAAAACTGGCCAAGTATGAGTCGGACTCGCACATGAAGGGTTCCGTACCATCGTTGGAGCCACCTTTAATTTGTATTATTTTTTGTTAAAGCGGCAACAGAAATACACATTTTGTGATAAGTTTGTTTTTCATAGTAACTGTATGAATGACAAAGTTATATTTGCGGTTTTTTTAATGTGCTATATCTCAAAAAGGGCTAACTTTATCTCGTTCAAACTAATCTTTTTTGTAATTTTTCATTGCGATCTACAGCATATATTTTTTTTAGAGTTTTCACTCTCTTAGTTTAAAAGTTAGAGGGGGTGAGGACACATTTTAGCACTTTGAAACTGTCTATCTTTCAAACGATTGACTTTGAGTAAAAATGATCTTAGAAACATCACGGTCATTTTAAAAGACCTATCAATAGACACCTCACCCAAGTATGTCCGATGAACAAAAAAAAATATTTTCTCTCTTTATAGGTGAATAACTTTTTTCCCCCAGTATTCACACATTTACTGTTATTGAACAAAATGATCTATTTTTTACGCTCTTTTATTTGATATATAGGAGAAAGTGTTACAAGGGACATTTCGCCCCTTCTTCTTTGTATGAAATAATGCTGCCTACTTACCATACCAACTTCACATGCTTTGAACACTAAGTTCCGGCAAGATTAGACCTGGCAGACCTTTTGATCCTCTATCGAGGGCATCTTGGCTATTAGGTATTTGCCGTAGGTTCCATCAGGGTACTCGATGAGGTAGGTTCATGGTGCTGGAGGGGTACTTCATACTGTACTTCCGGCAGAGTGCGCAATGGCAGACCTACTTTTTTTTAGGTAATTAATCAATGGGAAACTGTTGCCAGCACTTTAATTCGGGTACCTTGTGACGTAACTTTCACAAAAAAAATACGACAATAAATATGAATTATTTCCATGATCGGCACTGGCAGACCTGATTTTTTTACAATGGAAAAACGGTTCCAATAATTAAGGTTTAAAGTGAAGCTATACAGAGCAAAGTTTTTTTTTTTTTTTTTCTTTATTTAAAGGGCTTTATCGCTGAGCGATAACGTCACCCTGAGATTCGAATGTGTTAGTATTGATGATGAACCGAGCAGCCAACGTTCGTCCAGAAGAATCCGGGAATTTTCCAAAACAGCCCCCATTGGTGCGACGACATTCCCCGAGGTCCTCTCATGTGGGCTGTCCGAAGATGATGAGCTAATTTTGAGTCATGACGTGTGTGTGAAGGTAGGTACCCATAAGAACGGAGCGCCTACGGTTTGTTGATAGCAAATCAGCACATCCTCATCAACATGCGTGTTGTTCGACTATTACTCGTAATCACTGTTTTAAGCTTTCACGGTTCCTAACTATATTTAAAATGTCACTTACGGGATATCTTCCGTGAACTCAAAACAAAATATCGGGAACTCAAAACAAATAATAATCACGGAAGATATCCCTTAAGTGACATTTTAAATTTATTACTTTTACTTGTAATGTTGCAAAGCCTGTGATAGTTTTCCTTTTCATTTCGTTATCTATACTACTACCATGGTTTTTAGGGTTCCGTAGTCAATATGGAACCCTTATAGTTTCGCCTTGTCCGTCAGTCTGTCTGTCCGTCCGTCCGTCCGCACTATACTCAAACTGCCGCGCTCAGAGACATAATCGTCGACCGTAGGTTCAATTGAGGTAAGGGACAAAATACGATTTTTCAGGAGAGGCCGACAAAGTTTTTTTTCGGACTAAATCGCCAATAACTTTTTTTCTTATTAACCTTTTTCGGGTCTGATTTCACACATAATCTTGTATTTTAGTGCTCTATCTACACGTTTACATTTATTTAAATAAATTAGCTATTTAAGAAAATAGATGTCCCTTACAACAACGTATTTTGTTAGTAATGTCCCTTACTGCACAAGTATCTTGTAGTCTCGTCCCTTACATTAAATTGACCTCTGCGTTGGATTCAATTTATAATGGTAATTCGTTGATTGGGAAGACCCTTACCTTATTTCAAGTGGATTGGCGGCAATAATTACATCATTTCAAGTTCCTATATTGCATAGTTTTTCAGATACATTGTTATTATGGGGCTGATTCGAAATTTGGATCCAAAAATCATTAGGGTAAGGGACATTTTTCTTAAGCTAGAATTTTTTCATATACACCATTCGATAGAGCGAAAAAATCTGAACAAAACTGTATACTTAACTCATTTTGGGTATTTTGTCCCTTACCTCAATTGAACCTACGGTCGACATTATAGTGATTAATCATTAAATATCTCTGAGTACGGCAGTAAAGACTAAGTACTAGAAAGCTGTAATTTGGCATGCAGATACAAATGAGTTAGGCCATAAAACACAAAGTGGTAAAATAAAATGTTGAAAAAATTTTTTTTTTTTTCTCGTAAAGCCCATTGTGTGGGATGTCGTTGGATAGGTTGTTTGTGAAATGTTAAGCTTTAAAGTGCAAAGGGGTTTGAACTTTTTTATATGAAGGCTGGCATATCGACCTACGGCCATTTTGTTTTTTTTAGAAATCGCGGCCCACGATGAAACTGGTATGTATAGGGTTTGAGGACACCGAGATGAACAAAAAATGTCACGTAACAATGACATGGTAGTGTCACGTTATCGAGATATTTGAAGGTAAAGATCGACCTATGAGTACAATGACCACATACGAAATAGACCTTTTACGTGTCTATAGGCGTTGATTATTATTATTACTGTTTATTGAAAGAGAGTAGGTACATAACTTATTACTAGGAGCACGAGAAAACTATTCTTTGACATAAAATAATGTTTCATTGTGATGCGAAGCGATTTTCTCGTGCGCATGATAATAATCAACCTGGGAACGTTTATTTGGATACAATTTAGCGGTTAAACACGTAAAATAAGTCTTTTTTTAATGATTGTCGGTTGTACTTATTTGTCGATCTTTACCTTAAAATATCTCAGTAACGTGACACTTTGGGGACCTTGTTACGGGACGTTTTTTGTTCGTCTAAATGTCCTCTATCCATATTACATATATACCAATATTGTGGGCCGCGATTTCGGACAAATAACAAAATGGCGGGCAAGTTGTTATGCCACTTCGGTTCTATCCCCTTTTGTCTGCCTGGCTTTGTGACATATAGCTAACTAGCTGATGCCCGCGGCTACACCCGCGTGGATGTCGTTCAAATTATATACTAAAACCTTCCTCTTGAATCACTCTATCTATTAAAAAAACCGCATCAAAATCCGTTGCGTAGTTTTAAAGATTTAAGCATACAGACAAACAGACAGACAAAAATAGCGACTTTGTTTTATACTATGTAAGGATGTAAGGATGGTATAAATAGTTATAATTATAGTCATCTGGTGGCTTCGGGTTGCTGGCCCGCTGAGCCTCATTCGCGGGGCGGGAGTTGCAGCCACCTGCGCCTCAGCTCGCAGGTCACCTCGCCCCTCCATGCCTACGCAGCTCGCGCAGGTTTAAATTACACTCCAAGGGTAGAAAGAGATTCCGCCAGGGCTGCGAGTTGTTCGAAAGAGATACCGCGGCCTAGACACAAAGGGCTAAGAAGGAACATGGGTGGTTTTTAGTCAGTAGTACACTGACACTCCCTACCGCTCTGCCCAGCGGCTGCGAGCGGGCCGGAGTTATTTGATGATTCCCAACGACACAAAATAAAAAAGGATCAATAGGGTAAGGCCGTGGTAGGGCAGACAATATTACGTGGAGTCGGTTTTGCAGCGATTCGTTGGCCAGGTAGAGGATGAACAACAAAAATATGGATGGATTGTGTGAGTAATGATAATTATGAAGGAAAAAGGAGCGTGATAGCGTGAAGATTCATAGAGGACAAAGCAAAAAAAAAACGAGTCACCGACCCCAAACATAACATGAGACAAAGGCAGGATATGAATGAGATGATATGATGATAATATCATATAATCATTTTGTAGATTTTAATTGCAAGCCGGAATGAGTTATCAGTCCGGCCACTGAAATGCTAACTTGTAAAGTATTGTAGATATGGTATTTCTAACACACACATACATAAACACACGCCCTTTTCCCATGGGGGTAGGCAGAAACCACAGAACGCTACCTGCTACGATCCTTACATACTCATTTTGCATCTTCCACATTCACACATCTGGTCATACACGCACGCGGGTTTCGAGTACTACGCACCTGTCCTTTCTGAAGAACTTCACCAATAAGGTCAGTGTATAACATGAGACACGGGTGGGGCGTCCCCTCCCGGCGTTGCCACTTACATCTGCCTTGTGAATCTAATCTATCAAACCTTTCGTTATTCGAATTTCACCCATCCTCTCTACGTGACCAAACCACCTAACTTATTTTTTTTCAATATCATATCCATGATCTTACCGATCTTATCCGACTCTGACAGATATGTACGGAAAGTGTAATGTTGAATAGTAATCGCCCACAAGTTGTTACTCTACTTGCAACCATCTTTGTAGTTTGGCTCAGAATGATGTGAATTGAATGTGGATTTAGAGTAAACCTAAGGCAACGACGCGATACTTGAAACAACACCATACCCAAGATATTTTTTATTGTTATAGTATTGATTGTAAACATTGTCTTATAACTAAGTACTCTTGCATTGTTTTACTTAGGCACAACTATTTGAGCAGTTGGTTTTGCAACAATTTGCAAGTTTATAGCGAGATTTTGAGCAGCACTTCCGTGGCGGGCACGACGCCGGTGCGCAGGTTGCAGACGCGCAGAGCACTGGCGGGCACGCTGGAGGTGCGCAGGGAGACAAGTTGCATTTTCGTGATGAGCATACTACGTACATTTGGGTTCGAGGCCGTCCGGGAACCACCGAGCAGCACTTTCTAGGAGGGCAGGGAGGCACACTGCAACATCCAACGAAACACGGTCCGGGAAAGCTACGACAGCGTACCATGGTGCACGTTTTCGATTTATTTAAGCAGGGAGATGTTAACCGGCGATGCGCCCTTATTTTTATTTGTTTGCGAATTCTACGACGTTTCTTATATCCAACGGGGCAAGGCCGTACACATGGAGTGCAAGGTGAACCACAAGGTGACCCGCAAGGCACATTGCATGGTAGTGGTGGACAAGCCGGCTGGCAGCCTGGAGGTGGCGGACATGGCCTGCACCGACGTGGAGGACATGGCCTGCAAGGACGTCGTGGAAGGCAAGGTCTGCATCGTGGGAACGGGAGGCACGGGCGGCACCTAGGTGAATGATTACAGCGTGTACTGCATCCCGGTAACGGCGGGCACGGCCTGCAACTTGGTGATGGCGGGCACGGCCTGCAACTTGGTGATGGCGGGCACGGCCTGCAACCTGGTGATGGCGAGCACGGCCTGCAACCTGGTGATGGCGGGCACGGCCTGCAACGGGGCGATGGTGGGCATGGCCTGCAACGGGGTGATGGTGGGCATGGCCTGCATATTAGTGACGACGCTGGAACGCAAGGTCGGCAAGGTTTGCAAGCTCGACAGGACTTACCGCCACACTTCCCACATGGCGACCCGCATGGATATTTGCCGCAACGGGGCGGACGGCATACTATCATCTTGCACTTAGAAGATCGGCAGCTAGGTCTGGAAAGCACACAAGGTGTCGCACATGGCGCTCCACAGGGAGGTGGTCGACACGGCGGCGGTGTCCACTCCAGCATTAGCTCATTCGTTGCCAGTGGAGCTCCATTCAGTCTACGAATTACTAATTCAAATACACCTCGACGGGCATTCGTCACCGTAGAAACCTTAATAGGTATTTGTTCATTAGCTGCTGCAGCAATAATACATGAAGGTCCTTGACATGGTTCTTTTCCGTGCACGGGACATAGTTCTCTAGGTCCGATTTTAATATGCGAAATAGTCGCCATCATATCTCCGTTAGTGACACAAGCTGTACTTGGACAAGGCGTAGGTGGTTTTGGTTCTTCCGGTGATTTCGATGCTTTCGATGCTTTCGATGCTTTCGGTGGTTTCGGTGGTTTCGGTCCAATATTCTTACACGTACACGCGTAACTGGGTTGTTTATTTGCATCACTGGGTACTTGTACTTTTGTAGAAGAAGTTTGGGCTGCAGAATTACTCTCCCTCGGTTTTTGACTTGATTTGGACGGTTGTTTGCTTACCTTAGGCTGTTTATTTTTAGATCCCATCCCCTTTTGCTCTGATTTTGTTCCAAAAAGGTAAACATCTGAATATATTACTTTGTTCTTCTGTACAAATAATTTACTACTATCGAATGTCGATGAAGAATTAGTATTGTTGCAAACCAAATTACTATTCTTCTTGTAATTGGTGATGAATCGACTTTTAGAAGCTTGTAAGCATTTATTGACGGAACTTGTGGCTTGTGTTGCAGATGTGCGACGGTGGCACAGACCATCAAACAGCGCCACATAAACAGGCATTTCAAATTTACCAAATAAACTATTAGGCATAAAAATAGGTTTCTTTTTTCGGTAGTTTGGATAATGGCTGCAAGATTTCGAAACGTTAACTACATCATCAGAAAATATTTCGATGCATGTTTCAGATATGACGTGACGTGACATGATGGTACACATTGAGTTTGCTTCATCTAACTCGGATAGAATTGATTCTGTTGAGGATTCTATTATATCCGTAAATGGTTGTAAATACTCATCGACGGCTTTGGAATTATTGGTGAAATCGTCTTCTATATGAAGTAGTTTCAACTCCTTGTTTGTAGATTTAGTTTTATTTGATTGCTCTTCTGTCAAATCTTGAAAAATCGGCAAGCTCGGCAGGACACCTAGGACGAGTTGACTATATTTTATTTATGTTAGCAATGAATTAAACAAAAATAAGTTTAAATATAAATGTGCACTAGCCTTAACACACTTACGTGCTATAAAATCGACCCACCCTCTAAGTTTCGATTCGGACACAATATGTAAAAAAATTAAGCTCAGACAAACAAATACTAATAATGTAATTTGAAGTTATGTTTTTAAACTTGACAGGAATCTCTTTTTTCTCATTGTTAATAACGTAATCTCAGTTACATTCCATTGTGTTAAAAGTTAAAACTATTTTAGAGACCTTTTGCCTTTAGTTATTTTTGCTTTCTGTGAAAATGGATAGCTACTACTGGTCTAACTGCGGACTGAGTCAGCACGTCGTCGTGGCCGTCGTCGTCTTCACCTAAGTCGATCAGCAGTAACGACGATTTACCGAAGGTTCTCAGAGACTGGGAGCTTCAATAGCCGATTAGGTACGGAAAGAAATTGGGCTACTTCAGAACGAGATGAACCATTTATGGTTTAAGAAATGGACATTTGACTGGTGTTCAGGTGCAATAACAACTTCGTAGTGTTCGAGATAGTCCGGTCAATTTAGACATAAAAGTAGTGGTCAAATAACAATAATTCCCGGAGAGTCAAATATTGGTGGAGAGCTGGGGTATATCATCTACACTATAATCTACACTAATATTATAAAGAGGAAAGATTTGTACCTATTTTTGTATGTTTGTATGTTTGTAATGAATAGGCTCAAAAAGTACTGGGCCGATTTCAAAAATTCTTTCACCCTTGGAAAGCTACATTCACCCTGAGTAACATAGGCTACTTTTTATCCCTGTATTCCCACGGGAACGGGATCTACGCGGGTGAAACCGCGGGACGTCCGCTAGTTACAAATAAAGTCCTAAAAATCCCCATCGATCCTATGTGTGCTACAAAAGTTATTCGGGGTCAAAAGTCAAAATTTGAGGATTTTTAAATTTTTCTCGAAAACGGTAAGTTTTATCAAAAAAAACCTCAACCCAAAGTTGTAGATCTTAGAATTCTCTACAAAAATATTCTTCATGATTATTTTCTAAGAGTTACCATTCCTGAGATATCGCGATTTTAAGAGTCACATTTTTTATATAAAAGCAAAAAGTAAAAAACTAAAACCCGACTACGACAAAATAAACGACGCTGAAAAAGTATGAAACAAGATTTTCAGGATAGAACAAAAAGAAAAGCCGTAGTCACACGTTATAAGTACCAACCTTTAATACTGTGTGACTACGGCTTTTCTTTTAAAGATTAGAAAATTAATGCTTTTTTTTTCTTTTACTATCAAACTTACTCATGAATAAATTAAGCCATTCTAACTGTTCTTGTTTTTCAATTGGTAAAATCAATAAACCGTAATCTGCTACACTAAAAAGTGGTCCATTGTAATCTAAAGACTGACATTTAACAAACAGTGTGAAAAGTATTAATTAATTAATTTTAGATTTTTATTTATCGTGGTCGGAACGAAAGCGTACGTGGGTGGGTCGGTTTTTTGCTCGTCTGTTTTTGTAGGTTATCTCAAGATTATAACTAACAACAAAAAAAAAACAATCCCACTTGAACAAACATTTAATCAGTAGTACGTACAGTACCTAAATTTAAAATCCTAAGATTTATGTTTAATAGATTGAGACGGACAACAGTATGGACAAGTAGGTAAACATTGCGCAGTGCGAGTTTCTTTCACAGGTATAACTTTTCGTTGAGGGGCAGCCGGTGTGATGAATTGGTAATCAAATTTAGATTTTCGACCTGGCTGCTCTATTACTTTTCCAATGCGTAGTTTAATGATTTGTTGTGGATAGTCATACACAGTCCCAGGGTAATTCTCTGCCGTGGTGGGCACTAGCTGACCGGGCTCGTCCCGGGACACATCTCCCACGCCCTCAGATGTGAGGTGAAAGTGAGCTCGCTGCTTGTGGTTCATGCCGCAGGTGTCCGAAGGCATTTGGAATATCACTTTGTTCCCCGTCGGGCAGCAATCTGCACAATTTGGTGATTTATCAGGGGAATAATTGTTATGAAATTGTTAATAGATATAAAAATATATAAATATTACACAAGTTAATCAGATGAATTTGGAAACAATAAATAAAGGCCAGTTTTAGTCTAATGATTTTTTTATAATGATGTTTATCGTTTGATTTTCCCCTTAGCACACGGTCTCATTCCACAACAATAACAGTCCGGATCGGTTGCGATTCTCATATTGACTTTCCGAACTGGTGGCTTTTTGTCGGGACCCTTAGGTGTAACAAGTTCCAATTCAATTTTACACTTTTTATCATCCTCCATAGCAGTTTTTGCTACTTTCAATACGAAAACATCTTTATTGGGGGCGGGGTAGTCGTTTTTGGAATCACCGCGCGCAAGCATGGCTTGCAGTCCGTGCTTCGGTGTCTGCACGCACCCCTCAGTGGTGCATGTGAACTGGGTGCCTTGCGGTCGCAAGCCGTGGCAGCATGTAGCCTCGCCCGGTAATGCTAGGCTGATTTTATTTTTTCCACAGGGCTGTAAACAGGGTCCTTCACTGCCCTTTACAATGTATGGACTTTGCATTGCACAATGTGTCTGACTGATCTTCTTGATGACGGATGAGGTGGCTGGTACTTTTATCTTTAGTTCGTTGCCGCCCAAAACCGATCCTATCTCTTCAAAATGTTTACTGGGACCTGGCCATCAACAAATTGTTTCTGATGCATTCAGATTTCGCATAAGTTATAAACATACTAACGTTAAACACATGTTGGCCTGAATTTTCTTTCACCCTAACTTAATAATTGTATTTGAATATATATTATGCTTATAAATACTAACGGGGCCTACTGGTACTGGAAAAAAAAATTAATGTGCCTCCAAAATTTTTGAATAAAAATTTGAGTTACCTAACAATGTACCTAACACAAATTATCAATTTATTAGCATAATGAAAAAGCTCATTCTCACCTTTGGGAACGTGCAAACAGTACTGTTCCATATTTCTGCAGACCATTGGTTGTTTTGGAGGTGGCCTTTGGCCAGAACAGTAGCAAACCTCGTCTGGATCATCACATGGCTTAGAGTTCCAAGGATCTTGAGCTGAAACGATTTGTTTTTGGAATATTTCATAACAGCCATAAACATGAACAAACCAAAAGTATTACTAATAAACCCATACCTATCGGACAAGGACCAACTCCACTCCCGGCGCGTTGCTGGCAGGGAGGTCCAGAGCCATGAGCTCCCTTGCCTCCAGCTACTTGGGTGGCGCCACAAACACAAGGTTCATCAGAAGTTTGGTATTGCCTCGCTGGGTTACATGATCGATCTACGATAGATGGCCCTTGATCTGGTCCTAAGGAAGGTGGGCCTGTACCATGGAATCTTGTAATAATTAACTTTCCAAAACAAGAAATGCGTAAAAAGATGACTATTGTACCCGTCGGCTCGGCGCCTTCGGGCGAAACGAGTTGAAATGTATCTTTCAAAGCTTGGCAGCTAACATTCGCAGGGTCTTCCAAATACTTATTACGTAACTGGACAAATTCTTTGGTCATATCTATTGTCGCTTTCCCCAGTATTATTTTTGTTGGTAAACAACCACATGGAAGTGACTTGTAAACTATTACTTCTATGGGCAAGTTACCCATGGCATTTTTAATATCTTCGTTTTTAAAAGAAAACAGACATGACTTTCCGCTGTTGAACGTCTTCACAAAATGTCCTCCACTTTTAGCCACACATTGCCCAGGTTCATCGTCACAAATCTCAAGCGGGTCTACCGTTGGGACTGTTACAGTTACACATGTCCTGAAGTCCTTGTCGGAAAAACAAGGACTCTTCAAAAATGAAACCTTATCGATGAGTACCTCCATGAGGAAAAGGCCACCGTCGTTATCCATTGTAAGTTTTTATTAGGGGATGGGTATCATGAGCTTTTTAATTTTTTTCAAATGATTTTCTCATTTATAATTTTGACATTATTAACAAACAAAAGAAGATAGAATGACACATTACACACTTAGAGAAATATTGTCTTCTAGATTTGACACTCACTTGAAGGAGTCGTAAAGTCCAGGGAGGTGTTTATGTGGACCAGAGATTCGCATGTACAGTTATTAAATGACACGGTTTTTGGCAGCAGAAGCTTCGGACTGGATGAAAGTTGCCGCACGACGGTAACGACTGGTCAGGCGACAGGTCCATTCGCTCAGCCACTGCGCCAACCTACACAGGTTACGTATGTAGCAACGCTTAGGATGCCATAGTAGGTACTATGTACACCAAAAGAAACACTGTCATGACACTGTCGGACTGCAGACCCAACTTACTTGCAGTTATAGATGATTTAAGTTTTTTAGCAGTGGCCACGAAATCATTTCGAGGTATCTGTTATGAAATGAGCAAATAATATTTTTATTCTGATCATTGTTTCGCATCGGTACTCTAGCATCATTAGTAGAGTACCGATGCGAAACAATGATCTATAGTTTATCTGCTCTTTAGGGATACTGCATCCAATGATATCTCCTATCTTGCCAATGATTTATAACAGATTTTCTGAGTTGGTTGCTGGAACACCCTTAATTTCCAAGTTGTTCATTCTTGATCTTTGCTCAGATTCACGATGTAGATCTTCAATTGTGCATCGTTCATGCAAGGCCGCCTTCTCTTCCTTAGTTTTCTTTAGGCAGTTCACTTCACTCTTCAACTCCAACACATTGCTGGTTTATGTCTCCACCAAATGGTCCAGAAAATCGACATCTGTTTTAAGATTAGAATACTCCGACTTAAGCTCCGCCAGTTCCGATTGGACAGGTTTTATGTTCTCCATCAAAGCTGGTTAGTTGTCCATCTGGGCTGAGAGGGCTTTCAATTCTGACATAATGGAGTCCATGTCAGCTGTTACGGGTGTAGCTGCAGCTGCAGTTGTGGGGCGTGGGCTGAATTCTAACGAAGATTAAAAGCACTTCCATGTGTTTTGCCGATTTCCCAATTTCCTCCATCCTGCTTCAGTTATTCCTGCGCAGGGAAAGTCAAACTGTCCCAGACATCCCGCGCATTTAGCGCCGTCCCTACTCTCAGCTTGGCAACGCTTGCACTTAAAAATTTTTGAAGGTGTTAAAAACTTTCAGAATCGTAGTTAGGTAAAATTAGTCGTTCACCGAGTCGCGTGCGGCCGATTTGCTGTCTACCTTCAAACTGACGACATGACGAATCTATAAGGGTTCCGTTTTTTGCCATTCGGCTACGGAACCCTAAAAATGGACATCCCTAATATTGACAGGCGACAGTAAAGGTACAAGTTGGTAGCCGACTGCACGATGTAGCAGCAGACGACATGTCGTCGCTTCATGTCGTCACGACACGTCGTCGCGTCATGTCGCTGTAGTCATGATTTCGAACCCGACTGCAGACGGTAACTGCAGATGGCATAACGTGATGTTTGTGGTTGTCGATATTTTATACGATGATTCTGCTTAGTACGATTATGCATGTTACAATTTAATATTGTAGACACAATTTGTTACTACAATGTAAGGAACTGCGTAGGTTTATGGCGGTACTGGCGTAATCGTAAATGTAGATAAGAAAAACCAATAATCTTTACTATTACTTATAATATGTATTGACAAATCCTTACTAATATTATATACCTATGCGAAAGTAACTCTGTCTGTGTGTCTGGCTGTCGAGCTTTCACGCCAAAACTACTGAACCGATTTAAATGAAATTTGGTACACATATATAAACAATTTGGTTTGATAGTCTAGCTAGACTCTAGACTCACTCTAGAGCCTGAGAAAGGACATAACCTACTTTTTAGTGTGAAAAAGGGTTGTAAGGGGTTCAAAGTCCCGTCAGGGCTGCGAGTTGTTCGAAAGAGATACCGTGGCTTCGACACAAAGGGCTAACAAGGAACATGGGTGGTTTTTAGTCAGTAGAAGTCAGATTCTCCCTACCGTTCTGCCCAGAGCGGGAGGAGTCATTTGATGATTTCCCAACCTCCAAAATAAAAAAGTTCAGTACCCGCTTTAAAGGGGGTACTGAAATAAAAAAAAAAAGGTAGCACTCCGGGAGTGCCGGCAGAAGTGAAAACTTCAATATTAACTTTCAAACTCGCGTCAGGGTCACGTGATGCTGATCGAAAAATCTTACGATTTTTCGATCAGCATCACGTGACCCTGACGCGAGTTTGAAAGTTTTTACCCATACAAAAAAAAGTGCTCAGCGCCGCTAAAGAAGTTTTCACTTCAAAAATTAAAAAGCTTTCGTAGAATAATAAATAGAATAATCGATAACTTTTCGATTTAGTCAATCACTAGCGTCTAAGTAAAACAAAATGTACTAAGTAAATTGTACGGTGCATGGTAAATACCTACACGCTGTGCCTGAGAGGATAAGGTTTATAATAGATTGTGTAGTACGTTATGTTTTAAGAAATGCGGTGTGTGCGCGACTGCGTATGTCAATTGTTTTTACTGCTCTGCGTGTGTAAACTGAAGACACAGGTTCCGATACATTTTCGGCTAAAGGACATCTCCTGTTGTTTCTGTTATCTATGGGCACTACTGATCTACGGTCGGAGGACACGTACGTCTGCCGCTCGACGACGCGTCGCTAGCTTCATGTCGCTAACTACGGAGGGAATTTCATAGGAATACGTAGAAACCAGTCGTGTCGCCGCGACACGTCGTCTGCTGCTGGGCTGCTGCTGCGTGCAGTCGGCTACCAACTTGTACCTTAAAACATGGCGTACTATAACCTCAGATCAAATAGCAGACTATAACGTCGGAAATATAAAAATACTAATTTATTGCTTAAAAAACTATACCGTTATGAATAATCATCAAGTCTTTTAAAAAATAAACTTTTTATTTTAGACTAGCAAATGCCCGCGGCTACGCCCGCGTGGATCATGTCGGTCAAATTATATTAAATCAAAACCTGCCTCGAAAACCACTCTATCCATTGGTGTAAACAGCATGAAAATCGGTGCAGTAGTTTTTGAGTTTATCGCAAACAGCCAGACAGACTGATAGACAGACGCTGCGAAGGACTTAGTGTTAAAATAATAGTGTAGCACTACCTTTTAAAATCATTTTTGTGAGCTAGCAACACCGTCCACAGCTCCTGGCAACCCAGCCCGCGACGCGCGAACTCAAAGACAGTGGAGTACGATTTGCGCGACCACCAAGTTTACTGTTAACCCCTGTTTGTTTAGTTTTACGTACAGTTCTGCGTTTTTACTCTTTACAATATACACACATCAAAAGTGTCTAGGGATCAACATATATTTTTGTAATAACTTTTCTCCTGATTGATATTAATTAAAATTTTCTTTAAGGATTCATCAAATAAAGTGTTTTCGTTTGTCACAGTAACGATAAACCAAGTCACCTTTGCATTAATAAAGAAATTTGCCATTTTCCTAATAAAGGGATTTTTGACATTTGAACCACTAACATTAAAGTTCGAAAAAAAGACTGAAATAACACATTTTTCTGATTAAAACCAACGTTATTATGGAGCGGCGACGTCATTTAAGCAGGGAAGAAATGCTCAGAGCCGTGGGAATGATAAAAGCTAGTTCCCGGCAACGTACTGTGTGGCTTTAGCTCTGAATACAAGTCAGAGTGTTATCAGTCGACTTTGGACACGTTACCGAAGCACTGGTACCGTGGCTGAGCGCCATGGAGGACGGTATCGCTGCACCACACGGAGACAAGACCGATACATTCAAATCTTAACTCGAAGAGCTCCAACAATAACCGCCATGATGTTAGCCGTGAGGCTTCATCACTCTTCAGGGAACTTAATTAGCGACCAAACAGTCAGAAACCGCTTGCATGAAGTGAACCTTCATTCCCGAAGACCGCTACGGGTACCACCTATAGCAATGCACAATCGTAGGATTCGAAATCAATGGGCTCTTGAACACAGAAATTGGGCAGAAGAACAATGGCGTTTCGTGTGCTTTTCTGATGAGTCTCGTTTTGGTATGAGACCGGATACAAGACGTATACGACACTGGAGAACCCCTGGACGCCAACAGCGATTAAAATCCTGCCAGGAAGTCCATCCTTATAGTGGTGGAACCATCATGGTATGGGCGGGTATTTGGATCGGCGGAAGAACTGAGTTGATTTAGATCAGAGGCAACCTCAACGCTCAAATTTATGCTGAGACGATTGTATCAGACGTCATCGTTCCTCTACAAGTGCAAATCGGTCCCTTATTTCAGTTAATGCATGATAATGCACGACCGCACACCGCAAGAGTTGTAAGACAGACTCTCGCCGCAGCTAACATCAATGTCCTGCCCTGGCCTGCTCAGTCGCCAGACTTGAACCCGATTGAGCATGCATGGGATATGCTACAGAGAAGAGCTCTGCCGAATATGGAGGGTATCCAGTCGCAAGAAGACCTTTTTTTGTTGTTGCAACGAACATGGGCGGCCATTCCACAGCGTGATTTGGATGAACTCATTTTGAGTATGCCAAACCGATGTTCTTGTGTTGTTAGTGTTCGCGGTAGAAACACGGATTATTAATTGTTTAAGTTACCCAATAAAATTTTAAAGAAAACTGTTATTTCAGTCTTTTTTTCGAACTTTAATGTTAGTGGTTCAAATGTCAAAAATCCCTTTATTAGGAAAATGGCAAATTTCTTTATTAATGCAAAGGTGACTTGGTTTATCGTTACTGTGACAAACGAAAACACTTTATTTGATGAATCCTTAAAGAAAATTTTTATTAATATCAATCAGGAGAAAAGTTATTGCAAAAAAATATGTTGATCCCTAGACACTTTTGATGTGTGTACTTTTACCAATTTTAACGTAGTGACTCATAGAAACTAACATTCGGAACAATTCTCCAAAATTAACATTCGGTATTCGCCCTTATTAGATATTGCTGTTTCGGTCCAAATACGTATTTTCTTCGTTCTTCTGCTTTTTGGAAGCAACCACTTTTGAACCAAAACCAAAATCCACTTCGATTTTTGTTAAGATTGAAGAGAGGATCACTCAATTCGAAGACGACCGCGCGTGTCTGGTAAGTCATACCTACTATTAATTCGTTTTGGTGTCCTAGGCGTCCGTTAAACATTCACATTTGAAGTATAAACTTATATGGTACGAGTAAAGCAGTCGACCGCATGTGACCTTGATGAAGATGTCAGCAACATGGGATGGGCCCGTAAGGGCCGCCGACGCCCGTCGGGGCTGCGGGTTGTTCGCAAGAGATACCGCGGCCTCGAAATAAAGGGCTAAGAAGGAACATGGATGGTTTTTAGTCAGTAGAAGTCTGACACTCCCTTTCGCTCTGCCCAAGAGCGAGAGGGGTTATTTGATGATTTTCCAATAGCCAAAAAAAAAGGGTTGCGTAGTTGCCCATCAAAATATGTGAACTTACTAAACTGATTAACCACCCTACCTACCTGCCACCGAACGATGATTTTTATTGTAAAAATAAAACAAACTTACATTTGCAGTTTTAAGACCTGTGCTCACAGTCACACACATTATGTTTAGGTAAATATTTTATACAAGTACTAGCGGACCTGGCAGACGTCGTCCTAACCGGACAGCAGCGCCGCCTACCTGGTCCAATCGTGAATCTAAACCATTTTCGAATGCACCGGAAAAACACAAAAAATTTCATCCAAATTGATGCAGCCGTTTAGGAGCGTCCATGTCTCGGCACCGTAGGTAATAGGGGATCGGACAAAAAAATACTAATTAGTCCGCCAGATAGATTTCCAAAAATTAATGGACACGTATTTTTTTCTTTTTTCACGTAAACAAAAAATGAAGACGATACAGTGCTTCGAAAACTCGTGTGACGTCATATGATAGTACATTTTGTACCTACAAGTGACGTTTCAAGCCCCACTCCATGATCTTTGACGCGTTTTATCTTCGTCATTTTTTATTGATTTGATAAAACAAAAAACACGTATTCAATATTTTTCGATAATCTAACTTACGGACTAAACAGAATCATATTATTTTAACCCAGTCCGATCCCCTATTGTTGGTATAACACATTGATGACACCCGCCTTTTTAAGGCGGGTTTTTTGGCACAGAAATCTTTTGGGACCGAAAAATATGTTCCAGTTTACCAAAAGCCGAGTTGTACTCACCTAGAAGTCGTATTATTTGAATGCTCCTTGTCAAAAGACAGAACATGTCCAAGATAAACATAATGGTCAACCATCTCCAGACGCTCGTTTCCAACCGTAACGCAGCTGACACAGAGTCGTCCACAATGCATAACATCATACACACATACAGTAGAATTATGTATGTATATAATAGGTACCTATAAAGATAAGTATAAGTTGGTCGACTATTATTCGTAAACTTGTAAAGGCTGTGATAGTTTTTATTTTAATTTCGTTATATATATTACCGGCCAAATCCGATTTCAGGACAAACTGTTTTGCCTAGGCTAAACTAGTTCTTCCTTCACGTTCGGGGTTAGCGTTTCCGTCAGCAGGTCGACGGAGCCCCGCTGCGGGGCTCCTATTTCTGTCTGCAGGGCTTAAAGGAACCTAACAAACCGAACCTCGGTGTGCCCCTGACGTCAACCGTCAGCAGGCCCACGTTCTTCTTTCACTATCCCGTATATATATTTTTTTTATTGGGACAAGCCCGCCACACTATTCCCAAACCACTGTAACTCCTGTTAGCCAGAATCAACAGTGGCGACCACAAGAAAAGCGCCGAGACAATGAAGTCCCAGAGAAACGATTTAACTGTCTTGGATCCCGCAACGAAATTAATCAGAAAAGAATAGCGGAGGAGTAGGAAAAAAAAACATAATTTCCACTTCCCTCCATATCAGCAGAACAGCAGAGACAGAACAGAACAAGGCCAATAGGCACACAGGGACGTATACAACTGGGATAGGCCCAGTTGCCTAAATCGCGTATAGTAAGAAAATTGAACCTATGGCAAAACTAGTTTGTCCTAAAATCGGGTTTGGCCGGTAACATATACATCCAAGAGGTTGTTGCTACCGTGACTGGTGCGGACCAGGCACGGTAACAACAAGATACTACTATGATTTTTTTCATACGCACAATCATACGAGTAACCCGTATGTATAATACCCGTTTAGGTAGCCACACGATCAGCATCACGTGACCCTGACGCGAGTTTGAAAGTTAATATTGAAGTTTTCACTTCTGCCGGCACTCCCGGAGTGCTACCTTTTTTTTTTTGACTTATGTTTGTTTTACTATTTTACTATATATATATTTTTTTTTTAAAACGTCCCACACGAGGAATTTCTCCTGTATCGTCGGTGCGTTCACAATCATTTAAACTTACATAGACAAATACACAGACCCGAAACAACTATCTGTAGCCTGTAGGCCATACAAATATTTGTTCCGTACGGGGATCGAACCCGCGACACGCAGCGCAGCAGACAAATCGTTAAGCCACTGCACCAACCGTGCCGTCGATAAAAATATTTCAAAAATATTTTTATATACAAAAGTAACTTAGGTATATGCTTATATCTCCTCTTACATTCAGTTTATTATAAAACTATTTAACATGTATTGCTTCTTAAAAATACGCTTCTAACGGTGTACCTATAATATGCCAATATCTGATATAAAATAAGAAAGCAATACCTATTCAAAAATAGTTTTCGTTTTCTTTGTTTAGCTCTCCTGTAAAAAAGTGTTATTATGATTTGTGGTAGTTTTGAATTGAAGCCAAATTACAGCTTTCTTGTACTATGACAGTAAGGCCCTTTGAGCAATAGTGCGGACACACGGACAGATGGACATGGCAAAACTATAAGGATTCCTTGTTGACTACGGAACCCTAAGAAGCTGCTTTTGTCTCAATATTACAGTCAAAACTCTTAATCGGTCAAAACAGCCTAGTAGAAGTCTGATACTCCCTACCGAACGGGAGCAGTCATGTTATGATTTCACAACCCCTCGTTAAACGTCTCTTAACTAGCTGCGGGTTGTTCAAAAGAGATACCGCGGACCCCGGACACAAAGAGCTAGGAAGGATTATGGGTGGTATTTAGTCAGTAGAAGTCTGACACACCGCTCTGCCCAGAGCAGGAGGAGTCATTAGATGATTTCCCACACCCAAAAAACTGGGCCTGGGTCTCTTTTAACTACCCACGGATGTTTGACATTTGATTTACCTAGCATTGTTTTCCGTAACATCACATCACAATTGCTCATTAAAGAAAATAAAAATTATATATTGGCGTAGGCAGGCCGACGTTGCCCGAAGAAAACGTACCTATAGCAATAAAACTATAAATATGTCCAAAAAGACCCTTATGAACAGACGTTAATATAAAATAGGTACAACAAGACATCGACACCATAGTTCTGTCTCTGTTATTTACCTCAGTCTCACAGTATAGACTAGTTTAAGATGAGAGTCTCACAGGTGACATTAATCAGTCGATCTGTAAATCCGCTCGCGACGCGTCTGCGATCACTCTGAAAATAGTGACATTGTTTCTTAAAATTATTTAATTTAAAATAATATTAGTGTAATAACTTATTAACGTTAAATCATAGTGCTTGCCAGTGAATTTAAATGTGAAGAAACCATGTAAGTACGCACCTATTTTTTATTGTTTTCAGTGTTGGGTAGTTGGAAAAACTTAACTCTGAATTTGTAACTTTTTTAAGTATTATATTAATATGTTATTTCTTGACTTTGTACATCATAATTATGCTTAAATGCAAAATAACAATTTAATTATACTATTAATTAAGGGTGCTAATTAAACCGGCTTCTTTTTAATACCATTATTTGCATCTAAAAATCTACATTGCCTTCTAAATTACTAAGTCAGCCGCAGTTGACGAGCATCTAAATAATACTATCTTAGCCACAAGTTATCTTTTTAAAAGCCACTCTAAATGAATTCAAACAGTAAACTTCTAAAATATTAATATATGACATCAAAAAAATATTCTATTAGTTTCTAATTTATTAACTCAGTACGTTTAAATTATAACTCATGCCACATTAACTGAGCATCAAAATTTAATTAAAATTCTCATCAAATATTATATTATAGCCACTAATAGTACGTATAAACTCCTGTCGTGTCATCGAAAGGCTTAAATATAGAAGTTCAGAGTATTTAATGACCTAAATATTGAAGTTCAGAGTATCGAATGTCCTAAAGATCGATTTTATTTACATGTTGTGCTACAAAAGTTATCGACAGAATCGCTTCAGAACTTCATTTTTATCGGAAAACTAGACAATAAATTGCGAAAACATTTCTGCAAGCAACTCGGAAGTAGCGCTCGCCGGCCGCTGCCACGGCACCACTCGCTTCGCTCGCTCGGCTCGCGCGCTTTTGGTCACAGTTTTAACCTAACCTAACCTATTTCCCTCAGTTTACAATGAAGAGTCATACAATCTGACTGTGACTAGTCAATTAGACAATGGTAAAAACATTTCTTTTACTAGTA
This sequence comes from Diarsia dahlii, assembly GCA_949775195.1. Classification (NCBI taxonomy): domain Eukaryota; kingdom Metazoa; phylum Arthropoda; class Insecta; order Lepidoptera; family Noctuidae; genus Diarsia; species Diarsia dahlii. The sequence goes on from OX459189.1 coordinate 12,832,910, forward strand.
GGTATTTTTAACGTAAATGTAATAATCGTAAAGTGTATCTAAAGTTGACATTTTGAATACACGTGACTAAGTCGTCAGTACATGAATCGAATGGCGCTCTCTGATTGGTGCAAATGGCCGGTCACTGTCGTCTCGCGCGCTTGCGCCTAATCTTGCTGTTGCTATTTTCACGATAAAAGAATGTGATGTATTATTTTACATGCTAAGTTATAATGAATGATGTTGACTATGATCGCTTTAATTATATTTTTTTGAGGGCCTTGTGTTGAAGCTGTAAAATGTAAAATGGTGCTGAAATATAAATTCCGTGTCTGAGTTAGTAAATTAGGTGCCTATGTATAAATAACAAGGACAAGTTAATATAATTGTTGATCTTCACTTGACGCTTTCTATAGAATATTTAGTGGGCGTTGTAAAAAAGACGAATTAGTATATTAGAGGCTATATAATTTTCCCGTGGCTTAGTTATAAAATTAGAAGTTAGATCACGTGGCCAACTAAAAAAACTGTGGCTCGATTTATTATTTCCCTTATTGAAATACTAACGCAGGTCGCGCTTTCGTTGGCCTTCCACGCTTTCTTTTTAATCCAAGTGGTCGTGCCTTTGCCTCTAACGGTGGCATCACGTATTTTAGTCTGATTGCAAAGCCTATCACATGCTTGCAGATGTACTTACGATAAAAGTCTGGACAATCACAGCAGCCATTAATCCACTCGGTCTGATTGTTCGGTAGTATTACGTTCCAAGATGAAAAAAAAACTTTCTTGTATTCATCAAAATGCTCGAATTTCTCCTTATCTTGTTTATATCTGAATGAGTCGTTGCCTGGAATTAAATATGTGGTATTGGCTGGCGTTGATTGTTCAACTCTAATTTTGGAATCAGTTTTGGCCCATTGATATCCTGTATTCCTGTTGTCCAATCAGGTAATTGCAATTCTGGTTGTGTCCAGCTATTAACCATTTGCTCTGCCACCACTAAAAAACGGGCCAGCGGTGTACGCTCGCGAAGGGTGTTGTGGTCTTTGATAACTCTGTTAAAAGACTCGAGTGCGTTGTTCGTCGCTGGTGATATTGGTGCTGCACCCAAATACCAATTTGGGTTTTTTATTAGCCATTATTTTTTAAAATTCTTTTTGGTCTTTCCATTTCTTAAAAAATAACTTCGAAGCAACAGAAAACAACTCAAGAGATGTAGCTGATTGCAGGGCATCGATGTCTTCCAATAATGTTTTCGAAAATTCTTCTCCGTTGTTTGGTCCAATTTATTGCAAATCTTCTTCTTAGCGTGAGCCCAGCACATTTTCACAATAGTTTCTTCTCCAAACACGTCACGAAATGCATTCTATATACTTTTCGCCGCGTCGCAAACTAGGATCTTCGGTTCATACGTAGGTATGAGAAAAATTGACAAAAGATTGCATTTAATCCTTGAAACATTGTTTTAAAATCAGACTTGCATTAATTTATTGATACTGTCAAGCAAATGGGATGAAATTTTCTGTTTTTATCAGTTGTCCCCACTATCATTACAGGAAACCCTTGAAAAATCAATTTATATGTTACATCTGCATGAAGAATGTCAGCAGAAATACATTTTCTCAAACATGCTTGGAAATTTGAGCATTATTTTGACAACCTTCTTCGAGATAAATCGAAATTGCTGTACTGGCCAGATACATGCGACCAGCGGCCGGCAAAAGTTGTATGAAAATCCATATCTGTCGTGTTTAGCGGCCAAATAAATTACATACTAAACTCATATCTGTCGTGTTATTTAAAAATGGAACGATCTTTTACTCTGAACCATAGCAACCAAGGAGGTGACTTATTAAAGGTTTTATTTAAATTTCGAATTGGCTGAACTCTTCAACGCGTGAAAAATTATTGTTGTATGTGATTTTGAAAAGTAAATTGTATTTAATTTCCTCGCATTATTTGAGAAAAGTACTATACAAGCCTTGGCCACAACTAGGCATTGATGGACTTACGTATGTGTGCCTCGGCTTCGCCTCGGCCCACATTTACACGTTCGTCCATCAATGCCTCTGTTGCTGGCCGCTGCAGTAATGTACTATTTTTCAACAAATTCTTTGTAGATAACACGATACGAAAACTTGGTGGATCACTTTCTAAAATATAATAGGCTATCACAAAGACTTTGTTCTCAATATCTGGAACATTTGTGTGGTTAGTTATCCATTTTTCCAGCTCTTCTAAAGAAACTATGGATGGTCCATATTTGATACGCCGGTGATCTGCTAAATAGTTAGAAAGCTGTCTTTTTGTAGGTATTTTAAGTTCAGAGTTTTTCTTCAAACACTCCAAGATGGATTTCGGCTTGAGGTGGAGGTCAAACAGCTTGTTAACTTCTGATTTTGTTTTGTCGCAAATACCTACCATAATCGTAGTTTTTTCGTAATAGAAATTATGTTCGCAATCTGTGCGATAAAGTATCACTGCCACTGTATCCGCCTCAAATAACAAATATATTTCTGCAGCACATTGTATGTACTCCTCTACGTGGTACTTTGTTGCACTTCTAAAATCTTTTAAGCTATTGCATAGCTTCTATCTATCTAGCGAATCCAGAGATTCCCTAACAAAAATATTCAGGATTCAGTATTCAACCAGGTTGCTATGGTTACGGAAAATAACAAGGTTGTCAACTGACGTTGTCAAATTCATTGAGGTATAATGTACTACGGTCAAATTAAATAATTAATTATTTGCTGTTGATAAAAAATGCTATGCAATAGCTTTACCGCGGCAGTCTCCGAGTGCCACATTTAGTTTTTTTTTTCCTTCCATGGTAAGACGTGGGCAGCACGCACTACCCATGTAGTGCGTGCTGCCCACGTCTTTTCTATTTTCACGGCTTCGTCGGCAAAACTAACACACGAAAATTTGTATACAAATATCCAGTTCTTAGATTCACCTCGTATTTTTTCCGACCGATAATTCAATCGTCAATATGGAGGGACCAACTTATATGATCAATATCTTTAAAACGATTTATGTTTCGGGCAGCCAAAATCAATAATATTAAGGTAGATTAAAGGTATTATGACACTAAGTAGGTAGAACATTCCAGAGAGTACACCATCAGTTTGGTCCTTCCATCTTGACGTCAAGATGGAGGGACCAAGCATTTTGTTAAAGTATTATGTATTTGATGAGGTAGGTAAAATTATAATAAAGGTAGGAAATAGTAATTAATGGTATTATTTTTTTATAAATGTATGACAGGCATTGGAGACTTGGTCCCTTCATCTTGACGCTAACATTAGAATCCACGGCATACTGCTGGTGGGTCGCGGCCGCCACCGCTCAGCCACCGCGGCTCGCATAACTTAAGTTAACACAAAACGATTTGTTTTTATCACAAATTAACTTATTTAAATTTTATTTTAAAAGAATAAATATTAAAATTTTCAATATGTATTATATTATAGTTTAAGTACACACAAAAATAAAATTCAAATAAAAAAATTAAGTTCAAAAATCTAAAACCCGACTACTAACAAAATCGCGGTCTTAAAAGTAGAAAACAAGAAAATAATTCTTGTCTGATATGGAGTCAGCTGCAATTAGCAGCTGACTTCTGTATCAATGAGAACGCCATGAAGGAGCATCAGGTATCAGTGGCATGCGACTACGAAAAATAGCAGACAAGAATTATTTTCTTGTTTTCTACTTTTAAGACCGCGATTTTGTTAGTAGTCGGGTTTTAGATTTTTGAACTTAATTTTTTTTTAACTTTTTTCTTTTTGAAGTCGGTTTTTTAGCATCTTTCTGTAACATGCATTCAAGCAGTAAACTTCTATAATGGCATCAGAAAAGATATTCGATAGCTTCTAATTTTTTACCTTAGTATGTTTAAAATGTAACTCATCCCAATTAATTCATCGTCAATATTTTTCTAAAATTGTCATCAAATAGTAATAATGGCCACTAATAGTACTCAAAAACTACTATCGTGACATAGTTCAGAGTATCGAATGTCCTAAAGATCGATATTTATTTACATGTTGATTGAGCAACAAAATTTATGGAAAGAATCGCAAAACTTTATTTTTATGGGATAAATAGACAATGGTGATTGAAATCATTTCTGCGAGATCCAAATTCAGTTAAATTATTTATTAAATTGCTATTTGTTGACTATGAATATTATTCATTGTGAAAATTTGCGAACTATGCAATCATATTTCACAGGAGGGTAGTTCTCGTAGTACCAATTGCATGCTTCGTTTTGAAATGGTCTTCCAACACTGAAACAATAGTAAAGTTGGTGTTAATTTTTTTAACAGACTTCTATAATAGAAGGATGCATTCGGTCAGCATCTTTATATTTTTAGCCGACTTCCAAAAAGGAGGAGGTTCTCTATTCGTGTATTTGTATGTTCACCGATAACTCCGTCGGTTGTAGACTGATTTTCAAAATTATTTTGTATTCGAAAGAGTCCCGAAGTGGGCCCATTGTCACCAAGTCAGGATCTGATGATGGGATCAAAGGGAAATCGAAGGTATACCCTCAAATTATATAGGCGCTTATTACGTTTTCCATATACCTATTTTATAAAGCTGTTCAAGTATTTGCGTCTGATAATCATAATCTCATGTGGATGCGTTGATGATGGGGGGTACTCCTCAACGGTTACGGTATTGCCTTTGAAAATTAAGCGCATTAACCTCGTAACAGCTCCCAATGTACATTGTATTGAACAATTGTATTTATTTATTTATTATTATTCCTTTTCTAACATCTATACTTATAATAAATCTGTAGAGAGGTCAATTCTGTACATGATATATATTTTCAAAATAACTATCAGGGGGTAATGAGTGATCGATACTGATGCCAAAAATGCAATCAGTAAAATTTTTGTCTGTCTGTCTGTCTGTCTGTCTGTATGTTCCTTATAGAAACAAAAACTACCTACTCGACGGATTTTAACGAAACTTAGTACGATTATTCTTCATACTCCTGGGGAGGTTATAGTATACTTTTCATCACGCTACAATCAAAAGGAGCAGAGCAGTGAAGGGAAATGTTGGGAAAACGGGAGAAGTTTCTCAATTTTTTAAGCTTCCGTCGCGTGTGCAGCCTTAATGGTTAAAGCTACATAGAAATCATTTATGACGGAAATGTTCTACATAAAATTATCTAAAAAATATCCCACTACAGCATATGTCTATCTTTTATGGTTGACTCACAATAACACGTGTAACTCCCGATAGCTTAACAGTTCGGAGCTTTCTGACTATATTTGTTTACTCTTACGTTTATAATACTCTCACTTATCCCTAATTAAAAGAAGTTAATATTATTACCTATTCAATAAAAAAATAATCATAGTAATCGGTATAGAAACACCAAACATAAACATGAAATACGCTATTTTGCGCCGTCACCGTCGCGCGTGAATACTGAATCATGCCATAAGGATTATTTTTGTGTAACGGTTGCCGCGCTCGACGCGGGTCGTGGCTGTTGATGCGTTCAGAGCGTTCGACCTTATTGACAGACAATAATTGATTTTAACAAACAATGCTTATCAGCGCGACTTTTAGTCTTTAAATAGTTTATTTGAATTTCTTTTGTTGTTATTTTATAAAATAGGTACCTATTAGTTGTTTTGGTAGTGTACAAATTATTAATAGTTTGCATTTTAATTCCTTTTAGGTGAAGTAGTTTGTAGTAGAAGTAGAAGTAGTACCTACGCATAGACTTTTAGATACCGATAGGTAAGTTTTGGCTAATTTATGTTCAATTTTATTTTTGTATTAGGTAAGTAGGTAAAAGCGTAGATACTTTATTAATTATATTAGTTATAGGTATTTATTTGTAAGTGAAGTAGGTATAGGTAGATGGTATTGCACAGGCGTTTCAGTTTTATTTTCATTTCTTCTTTTGTTGTAAATTGTACATATTTCTGGGTATAATTCTATTAGAATATTTTAGTTTAAATAGGCACTTAGATTTTGAGTGTAAGGTAGCTATAGTTAGGACCTCTATCGTAGGTTATTTTGTTAGGTAACTGACAGCCTTTCCGTTACCGTCGATTAAAAATAAAATACACAATGCCACCTAAAAAACGCCAATGATCCGTGAGGAAGGACATACCTACTATTATACTTTATTTACGAAAAACGACGGAAACGCGGACGAAGTCGCGGGCAAAAGCTAGTATTAAATAAATTTTTAAATAATGACTTAAAAAAGGCATATAAAAAACATTTAAAAATATATGGTCCACCGATAAAGAAAGCAGAGTCCAAGCTTATGATTAGTGGAGTGCCGTAAGACGTAAATATTGTAAAACCTCGGAATCCAGGGCCGGTCAATGAATCTTTATAAAAACTTTTGGACTGCATTGTTAAAAGCCCAAATACAAAAATTAAAAAAAAATTGCGCGCTCCTCATTTTTTTTATCACCACAATTTACTGAAAAACTAGCTTGTGCCAGCGGCTTAACCCGCTACAACTCGTAAATTATTCCATGGGAAGATAAAATCAGGATAAAAACAATCCTTTGTGTTAATCCAGGTTATGAACTATCTGTATACCAAATTTTATCCAAACCCGTTCAGTAGTTTTTGCGTGAAAGAGTAACAAACATACACCCTCACAAACTTTCGCCTCTAAGTATAATATTACTAGCTGTTGCCAGCGGCTTCATCCGCTACAACTCGAAAATTATCCCACGGGAACATAAAATTGGATAGAGACTATCCTATGTGTTAATCCAGGGTGTCAGCTAACTCCATACCAAATTTTATTAAAATCGCTCCAGCCGTTCAGACGTGAAGAAGTAACAAACATACACACTCACAAACTTTCGCATTTTTTTAACATTATTTTTTTTGGTACTAACTCGTTATTTTTTGCGAAATTCTAATAAATTAACATTAAAGTTACTATGCAAATATTATTTAATAGCTTTAAACATTTTTTCTCTTGTCCCTCTCATCACATCACACTATTTTTTTTTGGTGGGTGGAATATCACAAAGAAATAATAATAAATTATCACAAAGAAATATCATATAGAGACGGTGGGCAAGAAGCAGAAATCCGGCTAGATTATACTTCATTGGGTCTGTTTACTTATCACGATTTTAGACTAGAAACAAGCGTTTTCGTGCTGAGAAAAATAGAAACGAAGTGGGACGCACATCCGGCCAGGGCGACGCTGATAGAAAAATATTACCTCGAATTAATAAAAATGATCTAATATTAGACTTAAGTACATATGAAGGGCTTTCAGATGTTGAACCCTCAGGGCGTTGCTTAGTGTTGAACTTCACACTCCCACTCGTATTTAATAGTCAATGTTAAAGTAATTACTAAAGCAACCACTTTTATGCAAAAGACAAGAATTTTATTAAATAAAGCAAGCATGAATTCTAACTGGAATGTGTAGTGGCAACCGGAATAAGTGTGGGTGGAATAGTACATATACTATTAGTACATCATCATCAGTCAGAAGACGTCTACTGCTGTACAAAGATAGAACGATCCACCCTATGGAACGACATAACGAACGACAGCCGGCCGCTTGCATCCACTGGTTGTCCACTTCATCTCACCATTAAAACTTTTTTCAAAACCAAATCAAATAGGCCAGTTTCAGGCACTTTTGAATACTCGAACAAATAATAAAAAAAGCAACAGTTCTAGTCACAACGCATAATAACTGTGAGTGAACGTACTGTAGTTACCCATCCCCTAGCGTAGGTATATCTCTATGCAGAAGAACGGGCAATAAACTTCATGGACACTATTTTAAATCAGAATATTGTTACAAAATCTTGGTTCCATAATTCATGTTGAGATGGTATATTATGTGAGGACGATGTAGCAAGATGTGCATGATAAAAGTGTCCACAGTAAAGTCAAAAAAGACGATTCAAAAATAAAATAATAATTCAAACAAGCCGTGGCAGCTCAGAGGTGACCAGTCCCAACTGACAGCACCCGAGGTACTTTTCGGGGATTACAAGCGAGCTGTTATGTTATCATCATAATACTATCCTTGTGCTATGTTACTGGGGCAGTGTCATGTTTTTTTCCGTTCGCGTTTCTCAGCGCTACGCCATCATTAACTTTGTTTTGTCCACGAGAACGTAGCGTAGGCTGAGTTACGGGGAGCATATTATATTATATAGAGCAAGCTACGCCGTAGCAAAGAGCAAGCTACCGTAGCAAAGAGCAAGCTACGCCGTAGCAAAGAGCAAGCTACCGTAGCAATGAGCAAGCTACGCCGTAGCAAAGAGCAAGCTACGCCGTAGCATGGAGTGGGCTAAAGTGTGGGCGTAAGTAAATGTATAACTTCGTGATACATTTACTGACTACCCTTTATTTAAAGCCTAATGTTTAATTATACTGTACTTTAGCATAACTACCTATTAGCAGAAGACAGTTTTTCATATTATTTGACGTAAAAATGATACAATTTAATGCTAATTATGTATTTCGGATAGACTCATGTGCCTCTGATAGCAAGTTAAGCTGGTTGTCATATATAAGGTCCCATTAAAATAGGTGGACAAAATTTCAGAAATCATTCAGACCATCAAAATAAGGACGATGGAAAAAAAAATATAAGAAAAACGCATTTAAGTACCTACTCATAGAGGATGAGTTTGTTCTAGAGTGCCGGCAGTTTATTTAAGTTAAAAAAAAATCTGTTTATTTAATGTTTTTTGAAGTGAAAACTTCTTTAGCGGCGCTGAGCACTTTTTTTGTATGGGTAAAAACTTTCAAACTCGCGTCAAACTCGAAACTCAAACTCGCGTCACATCACGTGACCCTGACGCGAGTTTGAAAGTTAATATTGAAGTTTTCACTTCTGCCGGCACTCCCGGAGTGCTATTTTTTTTGTTCAGATATGTTTGGTTAGACCTACTGAACGCTGTGTTAAAATTTGTCCACCTATTTTAATGGGACCTTAGATAAGTCTTTGGCAGTTGTTACAGATAGACAGTGACAACCAGTCTTACCATAGGTCAGATAGGCAGTCGCTCCATGTCATCATCATCATCAGTTTCCTGCCCTTATCCCATACTATTTGGGGTCGGCGCAACACGTTTATTTTATCCATTCTTCCCTGTTAGACATCATAGTGTCATCATAATCATTCAGCTGCATCCGGTTAGACTGGAAGCCGACCCCAACAAAGTTCGGAAGAGACTAGGCAGGTGTTGATTTCGGATACTTAGACGCCCCCAAAAAAATTAACATCCGGCTTTCGCCCTTAAGGCATTATTGTTATTTTGTTATGTTCAAATATTATGTTTCTAGTTTTAAAATCTTCTGGACAAAGTTGACCAAATTAATGACGCGAGGTCTTCCCTGCTTTCTCTAAATTGATATAATTGTAATCATTTTCAGATCTGTTTATATATAGTTTGTAAATAATGTATATCCGTAAAGTAAATGATTTAAACAGTATTTCAGTAGTAAAATCAGTTCAATTGTAGGAAATTAAAAAAGAACGAAAATAAATTGCTAACGATTGGAAGGTTCGTATCGTAAAGTAAAGTTTGACAAAAACTTGAATGACCACAAATAATCATTAATAAATTATGTATTATGTCAGAAAATATTACTGTGTCTGGTATTTCGTGGCTTCATATGATATATTATTTTCATTATTAATGGCTCAATCACCATCTTATAATTCCCACTGGCTTGGTAGATGGCGCCAGGGGTAGGTATTCTGGGGTGCTAGAATAGTTCTCATTGGCTCGATAGACGGCGTTGGTATAACTCAATCTTCCTAGTAACAATGTCAGATTGTCAAAGTTACACTTATACTTCGAATGTTGACATATCATTTTAAGTGATAAGATTTTAAGTGTACATTCTGGTTTATTCAAGTACTTAACACTTACTTCCGGAGAGGAGACAAAACATTCTGAGACAGAAAGGTTATCGATCTCGTTATTAATTATGATTAGATCATCCATAATGATTATACGAACATGAAAGGGAGATTCCTTGTAGGGTCAGCTCTAGGCTTATATCAGTGCAGGATATGGATCTAAATGTATTATGAACAAACTTACCTATGTGTGAACTTGCATGAAGGTTAGGTAAATTTATAAATTACTATCACAATAACGAGCGAGATTATGTGTCGTGAGATTGGAAAACTTGCGGTATAAGAATAATTAAGCTTATGGAATAAAATACTATTAACTTACAGTTTAGGTAATAAACAAAAAGCATGTGAAACAGAAACAAGTAATATACAGAAAAAGGCAAAGCGGGTAATTTAGAAAGATTAGCCGAAATCGGGTATAGTCATGTGGACTTCAAAATGGTAGAGAGGTCAGCATCAGTCTTCACTTCGAAGTGTTTGTATCCTTCTCTCTCGCGGATGAAGATCTTGCCGTGTTTGATCCAGCAGAATTTGTAATCGTTGCATTTAGCCGCTTCACATGCCAAGAAGTATAGTCTCTTTTTTCTGGGTATTAGATTTTCAGAGACAAAGATTGGTTTCGTAGGGCCACTAATTTTAAGGTGCTCCGTTGTCAACTTAAAAGAGTTCTTGTTGTGCTTATATACGGAAGTTTTCCAAAAATTCATCCTTGCGCCGGATCTCTTGTTTGGACACGCAAAACATCTTTAACTTCATGAGATTTAATTTGTAAGTTTATGAGATTGCCTGTATCAGTCACTGTTTTCAGTAAGGATGTCTTTGTCTCAGATTTAGCCACAGCCCACAGGGATGTTACGTATCTCTAGACAGGAAGACCTCGAACTTTGCTCAAAATTTTCGAGTTTTACCTCCAACTTAAGCATGTAGGACAACTTTTCCTTACACTCGGTCTCCAATAACTCAAATCGCGAATTTATTTCGTTGAATTTAGCAGCCATGACGTCAACGGTGTCCCGGATGGGCCGGATGTCATTCACCATAGAGTACAGCTTGTTGAACTTATCATCTTGTGTTTGTTTGAATTCACTAGTTCAAATTTATCTAGTGAAACAATGAAACATAATTATACATAATTTCTATTTCCCTTTCTATATTTATATTTCCTTTTCAATTTTTTATAAAGTTTTTGCAATAATATCTATATCAATTGTAATTAAAATAAAATATTTTTAAATAATATTTAATTTTTATAATTTCATCCCTATTTTTATTTAAATTTCAAAAAAACCCCTTCAATTTCATTCGTGGTTGTTTTGCTTTTGCTTGTTTTCTCACTTATCTTTACCATTGAAGAGAAGAGAAGAATGTACCACTATGTTAGAAGAAGGCACAAAGGCGGCAGGAAGGCAGAAAGGTGACAGGATGGCAGAAAGTTTCACGATTATTGTCTTTTTTAACATCGCTGTCATCAGAATCTAGCGATGGGAACTAAGACAATAACCATGTTACTGTCTAGTACAACAAGTCGTCTAATGTTTTCCAGAAATTGGGAAGAACATAGAAGACCAAGAACCGACAGAATGAGATGACCTCGGCTTGAGAGGATCGATTTATTGTTTGGGCCATGCGAATCATTATGCCCACTTGCTTGGCAGCTGAAAGAAGAGCCCATAGAGACAATTCAAAGTATTGATTTGGGGTCCATATTGGCTCACCTAAAGTTCTTTACCCGAAATTGTTCTTCCTAACGATCTGTAATCCGAATGATCACTCTTCCTAAAATTTTTCATCCTAAAGTTTTCATTCATACTATTTGTAGTGCTACCGGCGTTGTTCATAACACTCATGTTTCCGAAAATTGTAATTCATATTACCAATAGTGTAAATATATTTAAACTCCTACTGTTTTTTATAATAATAATAATAATAAATTTATTTCAGACCATAATCATCACACAGGTAATAGACACAGATCCATATTAAATGTTAGTAATCACTTAAAAACTATGTTAGTGAAACACACAAATAAAATATAACAAAATACAATGATACAAAATACAATAAGAATTGCAATCACACCGATGTGTGGAGTGCGATCCAGTGCCTTACAAACGGACCATCGAGCCTGTCCGCTATTACTTTCAAGATGCTGTTTGAGCTTGCCCGTATACGGTGTAACAGTGAGGCCGCCCTCTTTCTCATGATGGCATGAAAGCCATCAATTCTAGCTTCACAAAATATGCCCGATGCACTACAGTATCTCGGAAGCCCCAACAACATCCTAAACACATTATTATATTGAACTCGCAGGGCATTAAGTGCCCGCTGAGTACAGCTGACCCAAAGGGTGCACGAGTAAAACGAAAGGCAATATGCACGGAACATAGTGCACTTCACCTCACCCGCACATCGTTTAAACCTGCGGGCCAGCATGTTCCCACGGACAGCCAATGCCCTACGTTCCCTCTCAACGTCCATGTCATCAGTGAGGTCCTCCGTGACCCAGTGGCCCAGGTACTTAACTTGCGTAACTCTATTAAGTGGTATACTATTTAGAGTAACAGTTGGGACAGTGTCAACTTGCAGATTCCGTTATTTTATCATAACGCTTTTATTCCTAAACATAATTACCATAGTATTTTCACTCATACAACTGTTTAGAATGATTAAAGGCCGTTTCACTGATTTTTGTCTTGAAATGAAATAAATGAATGAAATTCAGGTCAGAGTGTCGTCTTGGCTATGAAAAAAATACTTTTTCGCGACCAAGTTCAAGGTAGCGCTCGCCGGCCGCTGCCGCGGCACCGCTCGCTTCGCTCGCTCGGTTCGCGCGTAGTTGGTCACAGTTCTAACCTAACCTAACCTATGGATATCTTTGCATAGTACATATATAAGGTCCCATTAATATAGGTGGACAAATTTTAACACAGCGTTCAGTAAGCCTAACTAAGGACATCTAAACAAAAAAAAAAAAACACTATAGAAAGTGATTTTATTTTGACTTAAAATAATAAATTGCGGGCACTCTAGATTAGAAAGTAGGTATTTTAATGCCTTTTTCTTATATATTTTTTACTATCGTCCTTATTTTAGCGGTCTGAATGATTTCTAAAATTTTGTCCACCTATTTTAATGGGACCTTATTTAATACTGATTAATATGAATAATAAAAAGAAATCTAAACAAAAAAATATGACTTTGAATAATAGTGTAAAAGACGGTTATGTTGAGAAAATTTAGGAAAACAAATAAAAGTATATTAGATGTTTATTGCTACTGACATTATGAAGTTGAATGCTTCGGAATTAAAACATTAGAGACAGAGTAGTTAGGAATTGCGATTGTTAGGATGAAAAATGTTAGGAAGAACATTTTCGGATTTCCAATTATCGGAGTTGATTTAGGTGAACTTTGGCGCACCCATTGATTTGGTTTTGAAATTCGTTTTTAACCTTTGTTTTTTCAATAGATTAATAATTGATATTATGTTTGTTTCTTATGTATTTTTAACAATTAAAAAAAACTATAGTTCTTTCGCTAACCTTTAGTCCTTTACCCTAATTTACAATCATGAGTTCATGACTAACTATTTTAGCGAACGTACCCATACTACGTGACTCATTTTTTTCAATTGTAGTTGTGACGTTTGAAATCGTTAACGTTTTCATACATCGCCATGAGTTTTGAATTAAAAACGCAGCACGTGCCGCGCGACGCCTCGCCTGTACGTAAACATGCACTAGTCCTACTATCCTACTAATATTATAAACGTGAAAGTTTGTAAGTATAAGTATGTATGGATGGATGTTTGTTACTCTTTCACACAAAAACTACTCAACGGATTTAAATAAAATTTGGTACACCGATAGTTTATAAGCTGGATTAACACAGTTAGTTTTTATCCCGATTTTATCTTCCCGTGGGATAATTTTCGAGTTGTAGCGGGCGAAACTGCTGGCAACACCTAGTAAATAATAAGTGAACTTACCTATCCATGGAGACTTTTATTTGTTCTCGTGTCAATGTGACATTTAGGTCGGGGTAATACCTCCATCTCTTCTGTACAGGGTTCTTGACCAAGGCCAGTTGGAAGGGAGTCAGGGCTGGTTTGGTTAAGTCAGTGCAGTCGCGACAATGGACGCTTATACGTTTCTGTATAAAAAATGGTTGATCGTTAGACGTAATCCGTTCACGCGCAGTATGAAGAACATTTTGTGACAAATGAGCATATGAAATGAATAAGTCGACGCCCCAAGCAATAACCCGGTAATCGAAAAATCAAAATTATACAAGAGAAAAGATTAACTGATTTTATCAATTATTTTCAACGACGAGAGACTATTGAAGTCATTGATGTAATTATATGAAAGCTATTTTTTTTTCGAAATGTAACTGTGCCATTAATATGAAATTACCAAAATAAAATATAAATTGTTTTTTGTAACAATCTGTAAAAGGTTGTGTCATGATATCTTTGTAAATATAATTAGGAAAAAATAATCTGAAAAAAATTGCCAAGGTGTATTCTAGTCCATAGATGCCGAATATGAGATAACAGCATAAACCCCATTATAGCACATTACCGGGTTATTGCTTTGGGCCGTCAAAGTGCTTGCCTTGAACAAGAGACTTTTTTTGTGGGTTGGGATATCATTAAATGACCATCCCGCTCTGGGCGGACCGAAAGGAAGTGAAGTGTCAAGTTGTCTCTTGTACTGGCCAAATAACCCATCCATGTTCCTTCTTAGCCCTTTGTGTCCCGGGGCTGCGGTATTTCTTTCGAACAGTACCTCAGCCCCGGCAGGAGAATTAGAGACTAACAGCACCTTTTTATATTAGAGGCGTGGAGAAGCGCTGCACTGGCGCTGTTATAGAAAAAGTGCTTCAAAGGCCCGACTATGGGGCACTAAAACCCGTGAATGCAGATCGAGCATTCTCAAAATGTTAAAGGTAGTCTCCTAAAATCGTTTGCCTATAACTACAACGGTTAAGGTAATTAGGGCTTAAAAAAAAGAAAGCTTTAGTAAATTTTGCCATTTTATAGTACTTATAAAACCAAAAGTCCAGCAACTATTAAAACTAATAAGTACTCATTTCGCCCCAAATACTACACTAATTCAAAAGAAATCCTTTTCCCACCTTCCTTTCCCCTGGCTCTTGCTTCAGTCCGTCACAGGCATGAGTACGTCTGTACCGGACACAGTCGAGGTCGTACTGGTATGAACGGGGAAATGGATCCTGATGTACTGTAAATAAGGTTTAGAATACATCAATCAAAGCGTCGTATAACCCCACTCCCCCCTTGCGTGCCAGCCCAGCCTACTACTCGTATGAACTATTATTGCGATTTAATTGTCGACCTAAAATGAACTGCTTTGCTATTCTATACCACGACGTCAAAGTTATTCAGTTTAGGTTGCCGCCACATCAAGTCGGCAATTGAATCGCCTCCTGGCAGTCCTGGCCGACTTCCGGCCGGGCTGCGGGTTGTTCGAAAGGATACCGCGTCTTCAACACAAAGCGCTAAGAAGAAACAATGGGTGGTGTTTAGTCAGTAGAAGTCTGATGCTCCCTACCGCTCTGCCCAGAGCGGGAGGAGTCATTTGATGAATTACCACCCTACAAAAAATAGGCAGATTATATGATTCGTCATTGTGAGGGAAATAGGTTAGGTTAGAACTGTGCCAACCGCGCGCGAGCCGAGTGAGCGAAGCGAGTGGTGCCACGGGTAGCACCCGGCGAGCGCTACTTTCAAGTTGCTCGCAGACATGTTTTCACTATTGTCTAATTACACTGGTCAACAAAAAAACACTTTTTGTATGTAACAAGAAAACTTTTGTCTAGGTTATGTTTAAAACAAGGATAAGGAAGGGTGTCTCAAAAGAAAGTTTATATTTAAGTTAGCTTACTGCATGAACGCAACGAGTCCAAGTGGCGCGGGGGTTATGTCAATCGGTAGCCTGGCTCTTGGGAATTCAGTATTCAGTCACTATAGAGCGTTTCTCGGGAACAGACCGTGCGATGTGCGTGCGAGAGTTTTACAAAAACGGTGTTTCAGCGACTGTAGCGCGTAGAAGATTCTGCAGTGTTCGAGGTTTTTCATTTATATGATGCGCCAAGCATGCCGCTTATTCGAAAATGGGTCAAAAACTTTGAAGAGACCGGTATAACGCTGGAAAACCAAAATTCGGGAGACCAAGGTCATCAAGAACGGTAGATAACGTGGAGAGTGTTAATCAGTCTTTACTGAGAGCGGGGGGCACACGATGCGTTGCGGCGCCGCACCGCAATGTATTCGACCAATCGGCGGGCACACGACCAGTGAAATTGAAGGCCGATTCGTCGGAATCTTTGCGGTGCGGCGCCGCAACGCATAGTGTGCCCGCGGCCTGAGGGCCAGGCCACACGGTGCGGTGCGGCTCCGGCGCGGCGCCTGAGCGGTGCCGCAACGGTTTCCTACATATAAAAATGAATGGTATGCCATACGGTACGTCCGGCACCGCTCCGGCGCCGCACCGCAGGCGCACCGGACAACGGCGCGAGGCAGACGAGGCGGGGAGGGGTGCAAGCAGTGTGGTGCCGCAGCGGCGCCGCTCAGTTGTTTATTGTAGACTGTCGTCAACTGGGCAAGCCAAGCCAAGCCTGTTGCGGTGACGCTGCGGCGCCGTAAGAACATTGCGACGCCGCACTGCTCGTGTGGCCGCCAGTGCGGTGCGGAGTAAGGCCGCGGGCACACGATGCGTTTCATCAATTTGACAGCTGTCAGTAGAAAGCGATTCTCCCTAGGGCTGAAAAGTTGTACTTTCAAGTTTCAACCCGCTCCGCAGGCATGTTATGAACTACTTTTAGAGTATGAGTAATGAAAATTTTTTTTTTCCCCTACCATCGAGTAGGGTATCAAATTATTTTTCATTACTCATACTCTGAAAGTAGTTCATAACATGCCTGCGGAGCGGGTTGAAACTTGAAAGTACAACTTTTCAGCCCTAGGGAGAATCGCTTTCTACTGACAGCTGTCAAATTATTTGATGTATTTGGGAGCAAGCCTATTACCACCAACCGATGTAATTAGGAGCAAACCCATTGCCATCAACTGATGTAATTGGGAGCAAGCCTATTGCGACCAACTGATGTGATTAGGTGCAAGCCTATTGCCATCAACAAATGTAATTAGGAGCAAGCCCATTGCCATCAACTGATGGAATTGGAGGCAAGCCTATTACCATCAACCAATGTAATTAGGGGCAAGCCTATTGGCATCAAACAATGTAGTTAGGAGTAAACCTATTGCCATCAACCGGTGTAATTAGGAGTACGCCTATTGCCATCAACTAATCTAATTAGGAGCAAGCCTATTGCCATCAACCGATGTAATTAGGAGCAACCTATTGCCATCCACCGATTTGAGTAATTGGGAGCAAGCCTATTGCTATCAACCAATGTATTTAGGAGCAAGCCTATTGCCATCAACTGATGTAATTGGGGGCAAGCCTGTTGCCCCCAACCGATGTAAGTAGGAGCAAGACTATTGCCATCAACCAAAATAATTAAGAGCAGTCCTATTGCCATCAACCGATGTAATTAGGAGCAAGCCTATTGCCATCCACCGATTAGATTTAACCGATTTTAAGTGTTTCTCTTATGTTTACTTTTTTATTTTTTTGTCATTTTTTTTGTCCTTTGTGATACCAATAAATACCCTTTCTTTCTTCATTCTTTCGATTTAGGTAATTGTGCGCAAGCCTATTCCCATCAACTTTCCTTGTACTCGTAATGAAAAGCACAGTGTTTACCTCGGGTTAAAGACTTATTTAGTCCCTCGAACTATTAGCGCCCTCGCTGCGCTCAGGCGCCAAACCCCGTCTCCGGGACTGAATAAGTTCCTTTCACCCCTAAGGTAAAAATGTACTATTTCATTTCATATATTTTCATTTTCAGTGATACTCTGAAAGTAGTTCATAACATGCCTGCGGAGCGGGATGAAAGTACTACTTTTCAGCCCTAGGGAGAATCGCTTTCTACTGACAGCTGTCAAATTATTTGATGTATTTGGAAGCAAGCCTATTACCACCAACCGATGTAATTAGGAGCAAGCCTATTGCCACCAACTGATGTGATTAGGTGCAAGCCTATTGCAACCAACAAATGTAATTAGGAGCAAGCCCATTGCCATCAACTGATGTAATTGGGAGCAAGCCTATTGCCACCAACCGATGTAATTAGGAGCAAGCCTATTGCCATCCACCGATTAGATTTAACCGATTTTAAGTGTTTCTCTTATGTTTAGTTTTTTATTTTTTTTGTCAATTTTTTTTGTCCTTTGTGAAACCAATAAATACTGTTGGCTCAAAGTCACGCCATCAGCCAGTAGCCGTCCGGTCAACGTACGGTCGTCGTGCGGCAACCGACAGAAGTTCATAAAACGAGGCGAGCGGCGTTGCAACGGTCACTTTTTGCTTGGACGGCGCTCGGAAAGGACTTGCTACCCGACTATTATCGTGTGCTTCGCTATTTTTGGTTTATGTTTTTGCTCGTGTACTGATTATTCCATTTTGCTAGTGCTATTTCTATTTGATTATTGTTTAAAATGTTTGTCGTAGCTTAAACATATTTTTAAGGCACCTTTGTGGAAGAGAAATAAATGTTTATTATTATATTATGTTTATTATTATTTGTCGTGATATTTTTGTAAAAGTGTAATCTAAACGATATTAAACATTGTTTATTTTGATCACGTATTTCACTTCTGATTCCTAACATCAGAAGTGGGATAAAGATCGTTTTCGCCCACAAGTTAAAAACTAGTTTTCAGGCTTTTAATTTTAGATAAAAGCCGGTAGTAGTTAGCAATGGATAGATCGAGTTGTTCGCGTTCAAAAACTAGTGCCTCTCGTTCTAAGCGATCTTGCAGCCACCATAAGCGGAGTGGAAGGTCACGTACGTAGCAAGTTTCGGGATCCGATCGCCGTTCCAAGCGCGAACGAGATTGTCGTAGGAGCCGCGTGAGGACGCGAAGTCCTGTGTAACCGCTCTCGCGGTTGAGGCGACGCTCCGGACAGGATTGTTGGTTTACTTTCGTTCCTGATACAAGTAAGATCGAACCATTAAATTTTAATATTTCGTTGATTTATTAGTCGCAAGCGCGACTACTGAGCATGAAGGTTCTGGGTTCGATTCCCGGGTCGAGCAAAGTGTTATTTTCTGGATTTGTGCCCTGTTGGTGACAATGGGCTCACCCCTATTACATGGTTAAGCTTGTGTCTTAACATAATTGGCGAAATGTGGGTATACTGGGTACCTGTGCCTAACCCTTCGGGGATTGCAGGCGTGATGTTATGTGTGTGTTTATAAGGTCACTGGGGTGATTGGCAATGCCTCGGACGCATTGGTGGTTATTTACATGGTGGTGCTAATACGTCGCTTAACGATTGGTTGACCAATAACAGCACGTGGACTCATTTTAAACACGAATTTCGGTCATTGTGTCCGCGTGAAGTCGATATGGTCACTGTGCTATAATGACGTTATGAGTACAAGTATCTGTATGACCTAGTTAGTTTTTTTTCAAAGTCGGGTACTTGTGTAAGTGAGTTTAAAATATTTGTGAAGGTACCCACGATACAGGACAAATTCCTGGTGTGGGGCAACGTTGTGATTTGTGGTATATCTGATGCTAAACAAAATACAGTCAAAAGTCTTGTTTTCCGTATATTTGAAACCCAAAAGTGCAGTTGTTGGCAAATCAAACTTAAATAATCATGGTCTGCGTAAATGCAAACCCCTACGCAATATGATCAGTTGACTTGTTTTCGTGTGAAGACGTAGGCCGTATACAGGTGCACTGTAAAGTCTGATAAGTTTTGCTTTATTAAAGAAGTAAGTTGCCTAATACACATGATAGGCTAAGAAGGATGCCAATGAGTTACGTATCAGTTGATGCTTATAAGAATTTTGATGAAGTAAAGTTGTGGTTGCAAGCCAAGAGATTCTATCGGCTGTATTGTGTTAGACAGTACCAGTAATTATTGTGTAGTCGTAGTCCGATTAAAATTGAAGGTTTTTGAGGAAACTCGAGTAGACAGTGGGTGTGTTTGTTGTATTTTGTGCGTTTAGCTCTGGTTGAGGTCAGGGTCCGGAAAGACCGTAGTGTGAAGTCAAATGGTGATACACACGGGAGATCGACTTGTTTACTAGTCAGTTAGAGATCTGTAGTTTTACTCGATGATTTTTGTGAACCTGGCATTTTTTTGACGCAATAATGTTTTTAAGATTGATTTAAACGACAATGGTACATGACCCAGGGTGGTTGATTGTTGTATTTTCGATAATTTCCAGTTTAGCCACGTTTGATTTTATCAACGAGAGTGGGACCTAATTGATGTTTGGTCAGGAGTGACCGAGTGGAACAAAATTCTGTCGTAGATTTGTCTCTTTGCGGAGTAACCATTACATAAGAACGTGTGGTTTGGTCAAGCGCGTGGCCTCAGCTGCGCGTGTGAAAGTCTGTGTGATACGCTAACAATGTGTCTATGTCAACAGCCACTGAGGGGTATGCAAACTTGGAGCCTATGCCTACAGTGTGTGTGGAAGTCGACATCTGAGGGGTATGCAAACTTGGAGCCTATGCCTACAGTGTGTGTGGAAGTCGACATCTGAGGGGTATGCAAACTTGGAGCCTATGCCTACAGTGTGTGTGGAAGTCGACATCTGAGGGGTATGCAAACTTGGAGCCTATGCCTACAGTGTTGTGGAAGAAGTCTGTGTGATATGCTAACAATGTGCTTATACATCCCTATGTGCCTATTGGTATTCTTGTCTGACAAGTTTTGTTTGGTGAATGTTTCTTTGAATTTTATTCTCGACTTGAATGTCCCTAATGAATGAGATTACTCTCTTGTTGTACTACTCGGTTAGAGAGCCTTGGTGTTAAAGGTTTTACTCGATGATTTCAGCAGTTTTTGTTGCAATAGAATTTTTAAGGTTGGTGTGAACGACTATGGTATAATGATGACTCAAGGTAGTTGAGTGTTGTATTTTCGATAATTTCCAGTACATTTGATTTAATTAATGAGAGTCGAATTTGGTGCCACCCAATGGAACTAAAGTTTGGTCAGGAGTGATCGAGCGGAACAAAATTCTGTTGTAATTGTAAATTTGTTTGTTTGCAGAGTACCTAACCATTACACAAGGATGTGTGGCGTGTGTTTGGACGCAACGCTGCTTGGCCTTAGCAGTGGTTACCAGGGCTTTGCCACAGTGATGCCATGAACGTGCACGGCGCTGCAAGGCGACTGCGCGCCCTACTGGCGTTGCTGAGCGCCTCGCTGCAGGCCGAGCGCCTCGCTGCAGGCCGAGCGCCTCGCTGCAGGCCGAGCGCCTCGCTGCAGGCCGAGCGCCTCGCTGCTGCAGGCCGAGCGCCTCGCTGCAGGCCGAGCGCCTCGCTGCTGCAGGCCGAGCGCCTCGCTGCAGGCCGAGCGCCTCGCTGCTGCAGGCCGAGCGCCTCGCTGCAGGCCGAGCGCCTCGCTGCTGCAGGCCGAGCGCCTCGCTGCAGGCCGAGCGCCTCGCTGCTGCAGGCCGAGCGCCTCGCTGTAGGCCGAGCGCGTCGCTGCAGGCCGACTGTGCGCCCTACTGGCGTGTACAGCGCGTGGCTCCAGGCTGCCAGCACGCTACTGGCGTGTACAGCGCGCCGCTCTGGGCTGCCAGCGCGCTACTGACGTGTTAAGCACGTCGCTCCAGGCTGCCAGCGCGCCCAACAGGCGCAGTTGTGCGTGGCACTTCACGGTGCCAGCGCGCCCTACAGGCGCAGTTGTGTGCGGCACTCCACGGTGCCAGCGCGCCCTACAGGCGCAGTTGTGTGCGGCACTCCACAGTGCCAGCGCGCCCTACAGGCGCAGTTGTGTGCGGCACTCCACGGTGCCAGCGCGCCCTACAGGCGCAGTTGTGTGCGGCACTTCACGGTGCCAGCGCGCCCTACAGGCGCAGTTGTGCGTGGCACTCCACGGTGCCAGCACGCCCCACTGGCGTTGTGAGACACGCAATCAAGGAGACAGCGAAGACTCAGCCGCCTTGTTGGAAGCTGACGAGGACGTCAGAGCGTCAGGAGAGGCCGTGTTGGCTCAAAGTCACGCCATCAGCCAGTAGCCGTCCGGTCAACGTACGGTCGTCGTGCGGCAACCGACAGAAGTTCATAAAACGAGGCGAGCGGCGTTGCAACGGTCACTTTTTGCTTGGACGGCGCTCGGAAAGGACTTGCTACCCGACTATTATCGTGTGCTTCGCTATTTTTGGTTTATGTTTTTGCTCGTGTACTGATTATTCCATTTTGCTAGTGCTATTTCTATTTGATTATTGTTTAAAATGTTTGTCGTGATATTTTTGTAAAAGTGTAATCTAAACGATATTAAACATTGTTTATTTTGATCACGTATTTCACTTCTGATTCCTAACAATACCTTTTCTTTCTTCATTCTTTCGATTTAGGTAATTGGGCGCAAGCCTATTCCCATCAACTTTCCTTGTACTCGTAATGAAAAGCACAGTGTTTACCTCGGGTTAAAGACCCTCGAACTATTAGCGCCCTCGCTGCGCTCAGGCGCCAAACCCCGTCTCGGGGACTAAATTAGTTCCTTTCACCCCTAAGGTAACAATGTACTATTATCTACCCAAATATCATAAACCCTCTCTAATGCGTTCAAAAACCATAGGCAATGACCAGCATTACCAACCAGCAGAAATAAACAGAACAGACTGTAATGAACTCATAACCTACTGAAAACAGTTGGTTAAGAGTTTTGGAACAGGTGTCAAATTCAAGTGAGTGTGCTATTCTAGTATCTACATTAAAACAGATACCTATCGATACGAAACCCCAATTCAGTATGATTTTAATTATAAATCGCACGACATTTTGATCTCGAGTGACACAGGAATAGTGACTTTGTTCGTTTGCCTATGATTTAAAAAAAATGACAGATATCCGAAACGCCGCCATTTCGAGCGGTCATTTGTTCGGTATTTTTTATTGCATTACACTGGTAACAATGCTGGTCATTTCCCTATGGTTCCTGAACCCATCATAGAGCCCTTATGATATTTGGGTAGATAAAGTAGTGTATGCAACTTTACATAATTAGGCATTACAACACTCGTGTGATGCTATTAAGAAACTCGCCTTCGGCTCGTTTCTTAAACCCACACTTGTGTTGTAATGCCCTTCATTATGCACAGTCGCATAAACTACTATAATGTGTGTGAATTAAACAAAGATTAAAACTAATTGGTGAAAACTTTACATTAATTAATAAATACATTAAACGTCAAAATTAAACTTAAAAAACATGTGCATTATCAATATCAATCTTGTGGTGGTTGTAACACAAAAACGAGACCATGTGGGTAAATAGGCAAGTCAAAATCAGTAACCATCTTTCTTGTTTAAAATTTTTGTTGACCAGTGTTATTCGTTAAAAGTAATGTTTTGCAGCGATTTGTCTCTGTCAATAACCATTGTAGTAGTGGCTATATCATGTACAATTGAGGTATTGATATTACCCCGTCGGGGCTGCGGATTTTTGTAGGGGAGAGCGGGGCTGAACGTGCCGATTTTGACAAATCCTTATATGATTCGGATAAAACAAGTACTATGTCTGAAAGTAGTGGTTCATCCTAAGCCAAATTTAGTCTATAATACGAATTTACCTACAGATTTTGCACATTTTTCATAGTTTTTAAGAAGAAGTGTTTTTTTTACACAGCGGCGGCAAGGCACTACCAACCCCACTTTGGGGCAAGTTGTGCCGTAGCTGGGGTCGGTTGTGCCGTTGATAATGCTAGGTGTTTTACGTAGATCAAAATTAATTTAGAATTTAAAAGACATCAATTTTATAATAATATATTTATTTGTTATAATTTTTACTATAAATCAACAGTTTCTAAGTATTATAATTTAAAAAAACAAATTACCCTTACTTATGTAATTATTTCAAACTTAAAAACATATTTTAAATCAAAGTTTGTACTTATTTTTATGCGAATGCGATCAATTATTAAAAATGCGAATGAGATCAATAAAATTTTTAAAAATATCAGTCTCTAAGGACTATATTACAAAATATCATATAGATTTCACAACCAACCCCTAAGTCGGGGTTGGTTGTGCCGCGGCACAAGCAGCCCCACATGAACGGCACATTTTACCCCGTGAGCGAGAGTTTGAAATTTTGTCTCACATATAAAAATCACTCTGCTCAAAGCATTAAAATTACACTGCATAGCAAACTAGGATAAATAACAAACATTTTACTAAAACTCTCATATAAAAAGCACGAAAAAAGCTAGCTTGCGACCAAAAAGTATCGAAACGAAAATATTTACTGACGTGGCGCTGGACGACCCTCACATGCACTGCCACTTGGTCCGCGTCGCAGACGCAACTAAAATGGCAGCCGCGCGTGCCCGACTGTTAGGCATTACGCGACACAATACGATCGTATAACTACCTCTTTTTGTTTTCGAGATATTCGCGTCGGCACAATTTACCCCCGGCACTTTTAGCCCCGCTCTCCCCTACTAGATGACGTGGCCTCGGCGCAAGGGCAAAGAAGGAACATGGGTTCGGTTTTTAGTCAGTAGAAGTCTGACACTCCCCTTCGCTCTGCCCAAGAGCGAAGGGGGGGGGTCATTTGATGATTTTACACCCACCAAAAAAAAAAAAAAAAGGATAAGATGAGTAACATTTTAAACACAGTGAGTTTAAAATAATTGAAGCTAATAAAATATATTTTTTGATGTCAAATATTTGAGACTAGCTTTTGCCCGCGGCTTCGCACGCGTAGACTACGTGCTTCTGTTTACCATATTTTAACAGTTTTTTCCCTTAACCCTGTATAGAAATCGAATCATAGAAAGCCATCTTCTGGATATCAAAATAAAGAGAATCACAATCATTATCACTATCACAATCAGCATCATTATCACAATCACCATCACTGTCACAATCACTATCACAATCACTATAACAATCACAATCACTATCACTATCACAAACAAAATAACCATCACTGTCACAATCACAATCACTATAACAATCACTATCACTATCACTATCACTATCACAATCACTATCCCTATACCAATCACTATCACTATCACTATCTTAATCACAATCACTATCACTACCACAACCACTATCAAAATCACCATCATCGTTATCACAACCATTATCATCGTAATCACAATCATCATCATCATAATCACTATCACAATCATCATCTTCATTATCACAATTATCATCATCGTAAACACAATCATTATCATCGTCATCACAATCATCATCATTATCATCACAATCATCATCATTGTTATCACAACAAATCAACAATAACCCTGTATAGAATAGATAATACATATAGTTGAATCCGCCGTCTTCTGGATCTCAAAATAAATGTCATAGTCGTAATCAGCACTCCTGATATTCTCGGAATCGACACCCATATTGATTTTTAGACATTTCAACCCCATCGCACCTCAACTTACAGGGGATGATGGTATTTCAGGTCCGCCACATTAAATCTTAAAATCGTTGTTTTTGTGATACACCCTATACACCATACAAACAATAACCATGTTGGTTTTCAGACTTTGTCACTGCATTTCCCCCTTTAGGGGTTGAATTCTGAAAAAACCTGAAACACAAATGTTTACTAATTTATCGATAGGAGTACTCCTGTGAAGTTGTCTAACTAATCTTATTTCCCCATGTAAACTTTGAACCCCCGTTTCAACCCCTAAGGGGGTGAATTTTGAAAAATCCTTGCTTGGTGCACCCCTATACCTATGTGCCAAATTTGGAATGTCTAGACTCAGCGGTTTGGGCTGTGCATTGATTTTTAGAATTTATCACCCCATTTCCCCTTCTTAGGGGTTGAATTCTGAAAAAACCTGAAACCCGTTTCTACTCATTTATCAATAGGAACACTTCTGTGAAGTTTCGAACAAAACAGTCTAACTAATCTTGTTTCCCTATACAAACTTTGGAGCCCCGTTTCACCCCCTTAGGGGATGAATTTTGAAAAATCCTTTCTTAGTGCACCCTTAGACCTCAT
The DNA here is from genome assembly GCA_949775195.1 of Diarsia dahlii. NCBI lineage: Eukaryota > Metazoa > Arthropoda > Insecta > Lepidoptera > Noctuidae > Diarsia > Diarsia dahlii. Next base: position 12,858,905 of record OX459189.1, read on the forward strand.
AAGGAACCTACTTGCCAAATTTGGAGTCTGTAGACCCAGCGGTTTGGGCTGTGCGTTGATGGTCAGTGAGTGAGTCAGTCAGTCAGTCACTTTCTTCTTTTATATATATAGAAGTTTACTGCTTGGATGTATGCGACAAAAGATGCAAAAAAATATCCACCATGCTGAGTTGTATTTAGAATGGCTTACATAGAAAATAACTAGTGGCTAAGATAGTATCATTCAGATCATTAATTGTGGCTGACTTAGTCATTTAGCAAGCAATGCAGATTTTCAGAGGCGAATAATGCTATATAAAAGAAGTCTGTTTAATTAGCACCCTTTAATAACTGTCTTAATATTATAAAAATCATAATTTACCTGGTTTTACAACCTCTGTGCATAATCCGTAGTCATGGTAAGAATCGTGAATAGCGTAGTCATTGGCGCCTGGTTTATCTACCCAGAAAGCCTTGTCTCGTTTCACCATCTCATCTTTTACTGCATCAGGCAGTTCGTTTATCGTTGGCCTTCACATACAAAAATAAAAAACTATTAGAATTCACTTAAAAATTATAAACATGATGCTGTACTAGATTCGGAAATGTATGCGTCCAGTGCATCGATCACTAATAAAAAACGAGAAATAATAAAAAACGAGAAATAATAAATCGAGCCACAGTTTTTTTAAGTGGCTACGTGATCAAACTTCTAATTTTATAACTAAGCCACGGGGGCCCTCTAATATACTAATTCGCCTTTTTTACATCGCCCTCTAAATATTCTTAGAAAGCGTCAAGTGAAGATCAACAATTATATATCTCACTACCATTTTACATTTTACAGCTTTATCACAAGGCCCTCAAAAAAGTATAATTGAAGCGACCATAGACAACATCATTTATTATAGCTTAGCATGTAAAATAATACATTACATTCTTTTATCGTGAAAATAGCAACAACAAGATTTGGCGCGAGTGCGCGAGACGACAGTGACCGGCCATATCAACCAATCAGAGAGCGCCATTCGATTCAATGTACTGACGAGTTAGTCACGTGTATTATTTTAAAATGTCAACTTTTAATACACATTAGATTATTATATTTACTTTAAAAATTCCTACTAAGTAGTTACAGAAATGTTTTTACCATTGTCTAATTGACTAGTCACAGGCAGATTGTATGATTCGTCGTTGTAAACTGAAGGAAATAGGTTAGGTTAGGTTAAAACTGTGACCAAACGCGCGCGAGCTGAGCGAGCGAAGCAAGAGGTGCCGCGGCAGCGGCCGGCGAGCGCTACTTCCGAGTTGCTTGCAGAAATGTTTTCACAATTGTCTAGTTATCCGATAAAAATAAAGTTCTTCAGCGATTCTGTCGATAACTTTTGAAGCACAACGTGTAAATAAATATCGATCTTTAGGACATTCGATACTCTGAACTTCGATATTTAGGTCATTCAATACTCTGAACTTCTATATTTAAGCCTTTCGACGTATAGGTAATATTTAAATCTTAATATCGTATGCCCACTTAAATAATTATTGTTCGAGTTGTAATTCTGACTTTAAAACATTCGTGTAAGGTTGAATATGTTTTGATATCGGTTGACCAGCAAGGTTCGGTCGCAAAAAGTAATAACTTATTGTACGTAGCTTTGTTGTGAATACAACTTTATGCAATGTGTTTAAAAGGTTGAATTTACATTAATGTACATACAGGTATTTATTTCAACTAGAATTACGTCAAAACATTTGGCGACAGTTTTTAGTCTGCAGACACGAAACTTGCGACGGCCGAGCGATGGCGACGCGACGCGACGGCGGCGTTGTATACAAAAGCATTGCACATAATAGCGACGGGCACGAAACGGGCGACGGCGCGCGGAGCGGGGCGATCGAGCGATGCACGGGCGGCGGTGGAGCGATGGTGACGAGAACAAAATAGTTTGGCTTTGTCGCTTGCGTGGGTACTACTGTTTATTATTTTACGGTTTGTTTCGTGCCTGCGTGAGATATCGCTGCCTCATCGCGGCGCGTCGCGTCTCCCCGCGCGCTGCCGCCATTTCAAGTTTCGTGCCCGCAGACTTAGAGAACTTTTTTTTTGCATGGGATTGTTTATCTAGTTTTTTATTAGTCATCGATGGTCCATAGGGCAAAAAAAGCAATGATATCACATCTTCTGTTAGTTTGTGATATTTAAAATACGTTATCACTTGATCCTCTCATTATCTGTCCACCTGCCAAGCCTTTTAAAACTTATCGGCGTTGGTTTCCAGTCTAACCCCAAGCAGTTAAATACCAGCATGTATTTTACATTGACTGCAGTTAGGTACTGGGTAATATGATACCCTAGGGTAAGATTGGTTGATAAACTATCTGACTTCCCCCGTAATAAATGTCAAAGATCTACAATGAAAGCCTGGACCAACGCGGCAACGGCATCACATGCTAACAGTAAAGTTTTTACAAAAACAGTAATTAGTCGTACAGCAGTAGTGGCAGTAGCATTGAGTTCTTAGCCCATTTACATGACACTGCTCCAACACCACCTTAAACTAAGGCTGCCTGTCCACTGAAACGGAGTGAGGCTGCGGAGCGGAGAAACAGAGAAATATTGACCAATAGGATTGCATAAAATCTGCCCTTTGTTTCAGTGTGCAATCCTATTTGAAAATCAAAATCAAAACTCATTTATTCAAACTAGGCTGATAATCAGCACTTTTCGAAGGTCAAAATATTTGTTAACATTTCTCCGTTTCTCCGCTCCGCAGCCTGATCGCTCCGCTTCAATAGACGCAGCCTTTGTACGCTTAGATCTTTTAAACTAGGTACGCAAATAGATGGAGAAAGAGGAAGGTTTAAATAGATCAGATAGATCTAAACTGCACCCAGGCAAAGTCGGGGCGGGTCGCTACTTTATGTTACCTACTAATAACATTTTGGGAAATAAGAACCTTGCTGGAACTTCATTGAGTTCTCTGGTGAGAGGTGCCAGATATTTGGCAATGCTTTGCTGCGTCAAGTGGGGAGCGCAGCCAGGCACCAAGGCTTCATTCGTGGCCAAAGTGCGGGACACGTTGATAATGGCATATCTGCAACATAACATAACATCACGCTTGTTATCTCCGACCAATCCGGCAGAGGTGTATCTATAACTCCCACCTTTCGCCAGTTATACTCCAAGAGCCCAGAGCTGCCAGATATTTTCTAAAGGACAAAATGTGGGGCTTCGAGCGTCTTTAATAGTCTTTATTTTTTCGCGAAAAACCGTGCTATAGGTACTAGTTCCTAGTCTTCTTTATCGATCAGGCCCTCTAACTTTACGAACTTTAAAGCGTCTGGCGGAAGTTATGGCCGAAGGAAATAGTGTGGCATTGTTCAATATTATTTTGTAAAAATATTTTATGGAATATGTTTAAAATCAACCATTAAAATTAAAGTAAAGTTATAATTTTAACTGTACCACTGCTACAAAATGTACTATGTATTTTAATTGGTGCTGGTAAACAAGTAGTTCACTTGGTATCAATGGGCCAGCATGCTATAAAGCTAGCAGCAGAGCCGGAGTGTTTGAAGAGGCCATAGGCAAGAGTAACGCCGCCGCCGCCCAGGCAAGGATAGTTTTTGAACGCTAGCGCTGGGATAATTTAACATTTTGCAAGTTCAACTTAAATAATTATCTACAAGTAAAGTAAGGCCCGAATTACACAGAAGCGGCGTAAGGTGAAGGCGCGGTGAAAGCATCTTGCTGCTTCAAAACGTTTCAATACAAAATGTAGGTAGGCGACACTATGTAAATTATACTCAAGCGGCGCGCGGCGTGGCGCAGGCACGTCGTTTCGTCAATGATCCGCGTTTTTAGCAGTCCGCCGCACTTTCACCTTACGCCCTTTTTTTTTTTTTTTTGGTGGGTGGAAAATCATCGAATGACCCCCCCCGCTCTTGGGCAGAGCGAAGGGGAGTGTCAGACTTCTACTGACTAAAAACCGAACCCATGTTCCTTCTTTGCCCTTGCGCCGAGGCCACGTAATCTAGTACAAAAATCTGTGTAATTCGCGCCTCTCGCGCGGCCACGACCATATTGTCACAGAACCGGCCGCTGCCTTGTCAAAATTGATCTGCCGTCTGGTTCTGCGGTCAGACTTTCTTCCTGGTCAAAGATAGGTACAGAATAATGCGTAAAAATTACTTGGCTGGATCGTAATCACCGAATTTGGCGACGTTACTCGGAGGACAGCTTGGATGTTCCATGTTTTGACACTGGTAGAATTTAGAATTTAGATTTATTTACAAGTTGTGACATAATCATACACAAATTTATATTAAAAAGTAGAATACTCGTACTCGGATTGATTTATACCACGAACATTTTAGATTTTGACACACAAATGTTATGCTGACATGCCTCACATGCCTGACAAGCGCTGTATGATAAACAGCGTTTCAATTACGAATTAGTACCGGAGCACACGAACCGTTGCGGCGCGCGGCGGCGCGGCGCTGCAGCGCCAACAAAGATTTTGCGACCGGTGGGCACAAGAGCGGGCGCCGCAACGTTACTATGTCGCAGCGGTGCCGCCAGCATCCTAGCAGCGTTAGAAAACTAAGTGCAAAAGTAAAACGAACGTGCAAATGTGTGCCCCTTCCTCGTCGGACTACCGAGACAAGATGTGGTTTCAGCCAGCCAAATGGTAACAATGTATGACTATGCTGATTCTACTTACCTGATAAATGTATCTTGGTAGTTGGATTAGGCGTCTTGGTTAATTTTTTTGATCTCCTCGGTCTCCGGACCTAAACCTTCTTGATTTTTATTACTGAGCTGCAAAAAAAAAAATAGGTACCTATATTTGTAACCACAGAACAGTTCTTTCTGTTCTGTGTTTGTAACCCATACAAAATCGAGACGAACTAGGAGATGCGTAGAGGCAATTACTGTGAATGTTAGAATTAATTTTAAACAGAAAATGCTTGTAAAAACTGCTTCGCCTGGTGCGTTCGTTCGTCTGAGCATTAGGTCCTGGTTTCGAATTCCAGGTCGGGCAAAGTGTTATGGGTCTTTCTATCAAGAATTTCTCAGTAGCAGTCACAGTCTTGATACTATGTGGCCGGTTGATGACAATATACGCCTCCTATTATCTCATCATAATCCACAGCCTGAATTCACCCACTGCGTGCACTGCCGCCACAGCCGCTAACCCAGATATCTCTTTTCTTGTGCCATACTCCACGGTTCTGTGCCAGCTTCATCCAGGTTTTTCTATTATCTACATGGGACTTAAAAATAACTGGCGAAATGTGGATGTACCATTAGGTACACCTCTTCTTAACCTTTCGTAGATTACAGGCATTATATTGTTGTAATGCGTCTACCACACGCTCACACTTCCCCATGGGTTTACTTTCGCAAACTGGCTTGAACGCAGAGCACTGTGCGTGTGGTTGGGAAAACTGAATCACGCGCAAGCCCCGCGCAAACCCCACGGCGCGGCGCGGCCTGAGCGCGGCTTGAACGAACGGCCTGCGCGTACTCTTCTGTGCGTGTGGTTGGGCGTTCAGTGCTCACACCGTAGTCGAGTATATCAAAAATGTCATTTAAAAAATGGCAGACCTACGTACGTATGATCGCGACTTTTTAATGTTCACAATTATAGTTATTCTATGGGAACAACAACTATTTTGTCGCTGAGTATAGTTATAATTATCTTATCGACCAGTGAATCGGCTGATCTAATAGCGCAATGGATAGGTGTTTTACTGATGCTCTCACTCACACAATATTTAGCTGAATTTTTAAGTCTATATAAATCCCTGCCTGCAATTTGGAAAATTAAATCGAAGGATTAAAGAAATAGTTCTTCACTGGAAAACGTATAAACGACGATGATTTTGACAAAATGAGGCCTGCGCGTACTTCACTGAGCGTGTGGTAGCACCGGAAGCGTTCAGTTTTTTCGTGAGGCAAGCGCGCGCAGGGCCGGACTGAGGTGAAGTGTGTGCGTGTAGTAGGCTCATAAAAAAGAACATGGGTGGTTTTAGTCAATAGAAGTCTGACACTCCCTACCGCTCGCGCTCTGCCCAGAGCGGGAGGAGTCATTTGATGACTTCCCACCCTCCAAAAAAAATGATGATAGCTCTGACATGTCTGACATGATAGCTCTGACATAAGTAGATGAAGTTTATAGGATAAAATCCCCCCCCCCCCACAAAAAAAAGGCTTACTTATGTATGGTGAATCGACTTAATCAAAAACACGTGCTTTGAATGGTACAAAGCACGTGAAAACCATTACTTTGGGAAATTTGTTTGTTGACATGAGTGTAATAACTCACGTGTTTATGTACCTATCATAATCATTCATCTCCAGTGTTAAGGTACAAGTTGTCGCTTCGTTGTTGACATGTCGTCGCTTCATGTCGTCACAACACGTCGTTGCGTCATGTCGTTTTATTAATCTATACAACCACTCACTATTTTGAAGTGAAAACTTCTTTAGCGGCGCTGAGCACTTTTTTTGTATGGGTAAAAACTTTCAAACTCGCGTCAGGGTCACGTGATGCTGATCGAAAAATCGTAAGATTTTTCGATTAGCATCACGTGACCCTGACGCGAGTTTGAAAGTTAATATTGAAGTTTTCACTTCTGCCGGCACTCCCGGAGTGCTATTTTTTATAGCGGGTAAAAGTCACGTAAAGTCCGCGATATTAACGAGATAACAATAATAGTAAATACAAAGTTGAATTTTAATTTACCCGCTCAAAGATTGTCAAAATTAGTACAGTCAGTCAAGTGTCCAAAGACCATGAAGTTATAGCCAAAGACAGCCCACCTTGACGTGTTACCTGCAAGTAAAATCCTAATATTGCATGACGGCAACACCGTTCTAAATAAGTCGAATACAAAAAGTGTCGATGTATCACAGACATAATAAAATAAATTATGTCTGTGCGATGTATACAGCTATGGCTAAAATAACACGAAAAGATATGCTTAGAAACTAATATTATCAGGCAGTCTATCAATTAAAAATAATATTAACGTTTGTAATAATTCCTATTTTGATTCATTTATAATTTTATCTCAAAGCATGCCACGTAGTGATAAAAACTCAAACTCATAGCACGGAATACCACGAAATCCAATAATGAGTCTAAAACAGTTTAGGTGATTTTATATTATTTTAGTAATTTGACCAATGCGTTATCTGTGGCAAGAATACGCTTGCAACTGTTGCAACACTTGCGCACTGTATTCATTCACTATCGAAAAAAAATTACTCTATGGAAAAAAATAGAAAAATATTAGTGGCGAGGTGAACTTTCAACGTTTGTGAATGTACTTCACAATCGCAAAACACTACTAATATGTGACTCATTATAATTTGGTAGTAAAGGTTCGATAGTTATTAAAAACAATGTCGAAGAATATTGTTTTCGAAGGGTGGCTAACAAAATCTCCACCAAACAGGCGTATTTGGCGAACGGTGAGCTCAACTTTAGCTTGGCATTTTACCTTTGTTGACAGAGTAAGTGAATATTGGGTTTAAGACAAAATTGGCTCTTCCTATTGTAGATTCGTAGCAGCTTGATAGCTTTTTATTACAGTAACATGACAAATTTGTGTAGTGTTTAATTTGTTTTAATACAGAGATGGCGCAGGCGCTGGTTTGCCTTGCGGCAGTCGGGCGAGCTGCCTGGCCAATATTTTCTAGATTATTATGCTGATCGCAACTGCCGCCGTCTCAAGGGCACTATAGATCTGGACTTATGTGAGCAAGTATGTGCATTGAAGTAATGATATTCAATATATAATTTATATATAAATAAACGCATCTATAACACATTCTATTACCGTAAAAAACAACAAATAAGCTTAACTGATGGTGTGACAACATTAGTTATTTGACACTTAAACTTGCTAATCTACCATGGTTGATTAGTAATCAATAAATCAGTTGCTCAACATTGCTTAATGAAGTTGTTCTACTAATGATAAATACAATAAACTGTCATGATGTTGCTGCAAGCACCACTTCTAAGTAGATTATCCCTTTCATATAAACCCAGTTAAACATGTGAAAAAGGGGTATTTGGTTGAATGCCAGCAACTTAACTTGTTCAACAATTTACGGATGATACATAACCATACCTAAACAATACTGTTTAATAGCCACTTACTATAGATTGGCTTTACAAACCATGAGTTAGTCTACGAGTAAAGACCTTTTTTACCTACTCTGTTAGTAACCATGTATATTAAGTTATGTATGTTAAATATTTCCTTACAAACAGCAAATTTTCAAAACAGAATGGGCGTTTTTGTATGGGTTCCGTCCCCAGCACTGTATCAAAATGTTCTTTGAAAGTGGAACAATAGCTTAATTTTATTGTTAAAAATGTTGGTATCATAAACCTGTCACTCACAACTCTGAATTTGTGACTCATGTACATTACAGCTATGATTACATACTTTTTTTCATTTAATACACATTTAGGGTATCAATCTTTTTGCCAACCAAATCAGTCACTGTTAATGACTCATTGTTCCTTCCATGCTCTAGAATGAAACTATTATTATGAACTTACCAGGCAAAATATATTTGATACAGCACTCCCCACAAATCACTCATTCATCTTTATTCACTGGACATGTATTTAACAAATAACTACTAATAAGTGATTAATAAACAAATGAAATTCCCATGACTAGATGTGGACGGGAGACTTAAAATGACCATCATATTTTCATATTTGTTACTATTGTCCCTATTTAACTCTCTACCACTGAATATAAATAGCAGCAAATGTATATTGTTTGTTGTCATCATCGTCAGTCTCCTGCCCTTATCAGGGGGTCAGCACAGTTGTTTTTTTCTTCCAAACATCTCTGTTACTTGTCAATATCATCCTTCACACTGTCCATCCAATGTTTCTTTATTCTTCCTCTACTCCTATAGCTATCTACATTCTACATTCATACTCCAAATATTTATTTCATGTGCATAGTTCCTTATCATGATAACCGATCACCACAGAACTTTTCAGTGCTGGTGACTGAAATTTTGTTTAGTAATTGGTTATCATGCCACATTCAGATTTCCTCTTATATACTCATTTCTTATTTTATCATTCTTCTACTTCTAAATAGCATTCTCATCTCAGCCACATGCAATACACACACACGTCTTTCATTCAACCCTGTTGGTGGCTCAACATTCTGCTCAGACAACAAAAGACAGCATATTTAAAACTGGTTCTATAAATCTTCCCCTTGAGTTTAAAAGGAATGCAGGAGTCGCATACAGTTCTAAAATTACTAAAATTATACTAATAAATAGTTGTGGACCCTTCGGGCACAGGCCCACTTTAATTTTCAAAAAAGTCCAAAAACTAATAATGGTGTACTCAACAATCTTGATTTTTATGTTGTTGTACTGAACTTGAACCAAAATGACTTATAGAGCCAAAACTTCTCAAAGATATTGTGGCCTTTCACTAAATGCTTCAAGAGAACTGGCTTAGTATTCAAATACAAGTCCTGTATGTTTGCAAAGTTCGTACAAAGAACAACGAAAAATCGAAATTGAATAATCATTAGGAATGCGAATGTGTTATGCAATTATCCCGCTGGCCTAGAAGGGGCCTAAAATGGCTACTTTAGCAGAATCATAATACCTATGATAATAATAATAATGAATTATGTTACAAATCTGAAAATGGTCACGAAGCAATAATCTATACTAATATTATAAAGCTGAAGAATTTGTTTGTTTGAACGCGCTAATCTCAGGAATTACTGCTTGAAATTGAAAAATTCTTTTTGTGTTTGATAGTCCATTTATCGAGAAAGGTTATTTACCTTCACGTTTAGATTAATAGGAGCTTCCGTTGCTTGCGCTGCGTAAACGGTTTAAGTTACGCAAATGTCATATATGATGGAATTGTTCCTCTTTAAAAGACAAAAAACAAACGTCCAAACAAAAGTCCGCGACGGCATATATTTATCTTTTAAGATTGGCTCACTATAACATTTTCTAACAGTTAAAAAAAATACATACACACGAACATAATATAACCTCCTCCTTTTTTGAAATCGGTTAAAAATAGGTTAAAATGGTGAGAGTCAAAATGGCGGGTGTACCGTAGCGAATAAAATTATACTACTTACCATAAAAATGTACCTAAAATATACTATTCTGTACCTAGCTCTAAAAAATATGTACCTCCTTCAGAACGTAGTTATTTTAAAATTAAGATACACCCGCCATATTGACATCAAGATGGCGGGTGTTCTGTAATATAATTTCATTTTTTTACAATTACTCATAAAATATAATTACACCAAAAAAAATTCCTATAAAGTACCTCAAGTAAAAACAAAAATCCACTTGATCATTTTGATTCGCTATGGTACCACCCGCCATTTTGACTCTCACATAAATGAATGAAATTTTGCGAAGCTTATTTAACCCATAAATATGGTATTAATATGTCTAAATAAATGTGTTTGTTAGAACGAAAATTTAATATAGAATATTTGTGCCTTTCATTCCATCACAAGTATCTTAAAAGATATCGCAATATATAAATATCAGCGCGGCAAAATAATTACACGCACGGCAGTCATTCGGTCAGGCCGGCCGTTGCGCGTTGCGTCGCAAATCGCAATATAGGTACGCGGGGATTCTGACCTCCGGAAAATTCAAATTCAAAATATTTATTGCACCATTGTTTAAAACGTGTTATTATATATTGAACAGTTGCAGATACCTGTGGTAATTCTCAATTTAATATTATCTAAACTTTAATAAAGAGGAAAAAATAGATTTTTTGTTTGTTACGATTTATCTCAAAAAATACTCGGCCTACTTTAAAAATTCTTCCAACATTAGAAAGCTACTTCTTTACCGAGTAACATAGGCTATATTATATTTTCAAAATACACGCCGACGAATATAAAATTTTAAAGCTGAAGAGTGTGTTTGGTGGAACGCGCTAATCTCAGGAAAAACTACTGGTTGAAACTCAAGAAAATTTTTACTAACTTTGTTGAACTATTAGTTGTTTTTTCCTAAATTTAAATATTTTGGTAGTTTTTGACGTGATACAACAAAATTAATATTTTTAGGGTGTTGGGACGGGGTACCTACGAAATGCACTTGATTATTTTGTGTTGATTAGTGTAATATTTTTGTAGGTCGATGCAGGGCTCCATATGGAGCGGCATGGCCAGGTGCCTCTAAAGCCAAAAATACGTGGGTCAGTTTTCACAATCCAAACCCAACGTAGGACTTATCACCTGGAAGCCGATTGCGAAGCAGAAATGGAGCGGTGGGTGGACGCTATTTGCCGGGTTTGCGGCCTCCGGTCTACTGAAGAGGCAGACAACAATACTACTGCTAGGAACAACGTTCTCGGTATGTATATGAATGGAAATAATTATTAATATATAGTGAAACCTGGTTAAGTGAGACCTCAAGGGACCTGAGAGGTATCAGGGAAGTCGCGTGCCCATAACTCGATTCCCACCGGCTTCCATTCGGGAAAATTACACTCTACGTAGTGTCTACTTTAGTAAAAATATTTAATACATCATAGAATTCAAAATTATACAAAAATGCCAACATTTTTCATGTCAACAAAGAAAGCAACAGACAGCGCCAAATAAGCCGGTGCTCGGGTGTCAGAATTCATAACTAAATTCGAAATCACGTGACCACTGTCGCTCAAAGAACCGTTTAGAAGGAACTCAGTAAGCCGAATATTATCGGGTTATGACAAGGCTCCTGCCTTCGAGACTATGTAGGGGAGAAACGTTATAACTCCGTCATTTATGAACCGATTTTCAAAATTCTTTTTTTATTCGAAAGAATAATACTCCCGAGGTTGTTCCATTATCCCCATGCCAGGATCTGATGATGGAATCTCAGGGTAATCGAGGGCAACCCTCAAATTTTATAGGCAGGTATTAAGCGTTTTGTGTTTTTATAAAGCTATTCAAGTATCTAGCAGTCATCACCTCATGTTGATGAGCTGATGATGAAAGGTGTAACTCCTTAACGGTTAGGAGTAGGAAAATAATTCTTAAACTAAATATTATGCGGACGTATATATAGGTTTATTCTTTCGGGTTATCTAGGTGAGCTGATTACGAACTCGACAACAATCAAAAATTAAAATTCAATATGGCACCGACGAATTTTTTTGGATTAATTGACATGAGTGTCAATTTCGTGGTTTTAGGAGTCGCAGATATCGAAAATGAGGTTAAAACAAACAGAAAAAAACCTTAAATATATACCTACCTACTAAATAAATAATAGAAACAAAAACCCATTTTTGGCTTCGGCTTGCCTTTTTGTATTACTGACGCTTCGTCACTGAGAGGTATTCCACTTACCCAGTGTCTCAGATATCGAAGTACTAGCAGTTGCCCGCGACTTCGTTCGCGTAGAAATTTTGACTCTCTTGTCTGGACTGCCTGTGGATGGTACTATGTCAAACCGAATGCCAAATGCCAATCGAAGCGATTATATTCCCTTAAACCAGCCCTGTCGTAAAATCTATTCCTACCTGAAATGTCTTAACTATATTCTATCTCTCTGCCAATTTTCAGGTACAAAAAGCCAAGGATTTCATATGGACTTACGGGAGCCCTTAGTTCAGGTCTTCCTTACAAACTTAGCTTAGATCTCCTACTCCTAAACTCTAGACTTGTTAAATTTCAGGTTGTTAGTACAAAAAAAAAACAGTACATTTTTACAAACATGTGAAAGCCCTCAGACCTCCTTATTCTGGCCATGTTGCTAAACTCGCTAAATCCGTTCTTAGTCAACGTCTACTAACTATAAAGTACCTTCCTGCCAAAATTGTAGCACAAAAAAGGAAGGACTGTCATACAAACTCGCGTGAGCCCTTAGACCTCCCTAGTCCGGCCCTGTCGCAAAATCGGTTCTTAGCAAACTTCTACTCACCTACTACGTCCCTGCCAAAATTCAAGTTAGTAGCACACAAAATGATGGACTTTTAAACAAACTTGCGAGCGCCCTTAAACCTCTCTAATCCGGCCCTGCCACAAAACCTGTACTTAGCAGAGTTCTTCTAACTATAAACTACGTGCCTGCCAAAAATCAAGTTTGTGGCACAAAAAATTAAGGATTTTCTTACGAACTTGCAAGAACCCTTAGACCTCCCTAATCCGGCCCTGTCACAAAATCTGTTCTTACCAGACGTCTACTAACTATAAACTACGTTCGTCTCAAAAATCAACTTTGTAGCTCAAAAAATGAAGGACTTTCATACAAACTGGCGAGAGCCCTTAGACCTCCCTAATCCGGCCCTGTCTCAAAATATGTTCTAAGCAGACGTCTACTTACTTTAAACTACGTCCCTGCCAAAAATGAAGATTGTGGCACAAAAAATGAAAGACTTTCATACAAACTGGCGAGAGCCCTTAGACCTCCCTAATCCGGCCCTGTCACAAAATCTGTTCTTACCAGACGTCTACTAACTTTAAACTACGTCCGTCTCAAAATACAACTTTGTAGCTCAAAAAATTAAGAACTTTCATATAAACTGGCGAGAGCCCTTAGACCTCCCTAATCCGGCCCTGTCTCAAAATCTGTTCTAAGCAGACGTCTACTATCTTTAAACTACGTCCCTGCCAAAAATGAAGATTGTGGCACAAAAAATGAAAGACTTTCATACAAACTGGCGAGAGCCCTTAGACCTCCCTAATCCGGCCCTGTCACAAAATCGGTTCTAAGCAGACGTCTACTGCCTATTAACTACGTCTCTGCCAAAAATCAAGATTATAGCACGAAAAATTAAGGACTTTCATACAAACTTGCGAGGGCCCTTAGACCACCCTAATCCGGCCCTGTCGCAAAATTAATTCATAGCAGACGCCCACTGACTATAAACTACGTATCTGCCAAAAATCTAGATTGTAGCACAAAAAATGAAGGAGTTTCATACAAACTTGCGAGGGCCCTTAGACCACCCTAATCCGGCCCTGTCGCAAAATCCGTTCTTAGCGGACGTCTACTAACCATAAACTACCTCCCTTCCAAAAATCATCTTTGTACGTCCAGCGGTTTTCGAGATTTCGTGATGAATCAGTGAGTGAGTGAGTGACCTTTCGCTTTTATAGATATAGATAAATAAATATCTGTCTCATGGGACCTCAGCATGAGTTCCAGTTATGGAGGTTTCTCACTTATCCAGGTCCCACTTAACCAGGTTTCACTGTAAATGGAAATAATATAATTATGTCGCTCTTGCGAGGTTTTGCCCACGACGTGCCTATAACAGTTATTTTTAATGACAGTGGCTAACATATAGTGTCTATCAATAATAACTGTCAAATGGTTAGTTTAAAAAAAAATGTACCAAACCATAACCAATTTATAGTTAATTTATGGACATTTATGATAGCCACTGACATTAAAAAGATACGCAATAGCCCTACTGGTCAAGGTTGCGGGGACCCGCTGAATGAGAGTCGAACGGGAGCGGTCAAAGTGGCGACACCTGGGGGAGGCCTAATTATCTAAGATTCTTAATTTAAGTTAATTCTTAACTTAGCTTCAGTAAGTAGGTTAGTTTATTTCAGTCAGTTAGTTTATCTTCAGAGAAGATCTGATAAGACTACAAAATACTAATCTGAAAAGCATAAAATTATGAGAGGGGCGAAAACATAAAAAAGTCTTTTTAATTAATTAGCATGACTTTTTTATAAAATAGTCTGATGTGAGAGTAACCTGATTTCTTCCTCTTAAGCAAAAAGCCATCCCGGTTATCAGACCTTGCCCCGCTTGCGCTCTAAGAAACCTTATCTAAACCGTGGCCTTCGAGTTAAAACCTCGGTAATAATGCAATTTCTCCCCAATTTATTTACAAGAAAACCTCAATTTCGGACAATCTTATAGTATCGATCACTTCTGGATATAAAAACGGATTAAAATTCCATATTAATTAATAAAACAACATAAAAGACGCCGTACAAAAATACACAGCACGCAGATTTTTCTTTCTCCTGAAAATTACTTCTTTTACACTTACAAGGTTTTCACTCTAAGGCCGATATGTGATTATTAAGGCGAGGTTGCAGTACTATGTTTTTATGTACGCACGACCTCACCCCCCGCCCTGCCGCGCGAGCGATATAATGCCTAAATGACTGTTTTTTGCTTCTTGGAGAAAAACTACATATAAAGAAATTATACAATATGTTTTCAACATTTACTTCAGAATAAAAAGTTATATCTATTGATATAACTTTTTTATAAATTCATGATGAAATGTCTTAGCAGTACACGTTTGAAATTGTGATTTAGAGTCATGTTTGATAAAAAAAAGTATCGAGCCGATCATTCTAAATCGCGTTTCTATCTTTACGATTTACTAGAGAGTATGTTCAATTTTTATGTAATGATTTTTATTTATTAAAAAACTCGTATTTAGTTCGATTTGTATGTATAGGTTCAAAAATCTTGAATAGTACTGCAACCCCGCCTTAAGGTATAAGTTAAATTCCAACTTAGAGGCACGAATTAGGATTTTTATAATTCCTTTTTTCACTTGTTAGTAGTTATTTAAGTTTAAACCTAGAATAGAGACCATATATATATCTTTCGGAACATAGAGACCTTTCGGTGGTAATTTTTCTTCTTAATTAATTATTCGAATTGTTTTGTCCTAGATTCGGTAGTACTCTTACAACCAGGTAGTAATTCAGCACCTTCTACAGAAGCAGGTATACTAACAAATTTTACTGTGATGCTCTGCATTTTGTGAACGCTTGGTTCTGTGTCAAAATATAACAATATATTCATATTTTTACACAGAATATTTACTGTTTAGATAGTGAACGTACCTACTATGTGTTTTTTTTGCTAATGTCACACCCATTTTTTTTTTACGTTTGTAACCTACACATCAACCACGTAAGATTTATTAACCATTGTTCCTAAGAACTCGAATAGAAATTTTTAATATTTCATGAGTTTTTGTTCAAGAAGTAATAGTGTAATAATCCATTTTTCGCTATCTATCCAATCCTTTGAGAAAGAGTCCAGATCATACCGCCATTTCCTTTGGTTGGCGGTAGGCCCAGAAGTAAAATTATAGTTACATTTGAATATTCGAATGAAACTGCAATACTGCGTAAATTCTATCGTCGTGGTTTTTATACTGCTGTTGCGTTAGCTTTTAGTATTGAATGTTCAATGTTAGGAAACATGATAGTCTATATTTTTGAACAACTATTATGCTTCGTTATGATTTTATTTTTTAGCGAACTTATGTATATCTGATTAGCTGTGCTTCATTTGTATGATTTCAATGCCAGCTGCGCAAATAGAAATCGCGATTTAGTTGCAAACCTTTTTTTAAGTTTATTTTTTCTAATGCTATCTTTTTGTTAGTAGACAGCCAGTAGTTATGTGTTTAAAAGTCAGGAACTCACTACGTGGTTTCAAAAGGATCCTCTTACGTTTTAATTTAACTTTGTTGCTGTAACATCATCGAGGGCTCAACAAAGTACCTACCGGTTGAACACCGTGTTCAACCGGTATTTTGTTTAAACTTGAAATTATTACTAACAACTAAAAATGACATTAAAACGATACGTTAATTGTTTTAATGGTCTTTTACACCTATTTCCTCGTTGCAAGACAAAGTTTGTTGGAGTGTCGTAATGGGGCACTGAGGAATAAGACAAACATTTAGCCTTTAGCCAGAAAGAAAAGCCCCGCGCATCGGGGCTACGTCGACTATTATGGTGAAAACTTTCAGTCTCTTTTCATAGTACCCCGTTTCGTTTCCACTGACCCAAAGTATTTCGTTTTCTTGCACAGGTTTCATGACCTTGTATGCGTGGCGACTTTTGCACTTGCGGGTGTTTATCAATTTCTTGCGAGAAAACCATATATATTTTTCAATGTTGAGATAACTCATATCTTAAATGTTATTTCGCCCACCAAACAATCATAACCCTTTGACTCGAGTCGTAACTCGTATTTTCTCCAAACTAAATAAAGTGAATTCATTTTAGATCCTGAAGCTGACCGCGCTGTGAGTTCTGAGCGTTTACTTGTAGGTAGATGGACTGCATTTACCCCTGTATTTATAGTCAAGTCAAAGTAATTACTTGGACTTAAGTAATTACTTATGCAAATATTTTTATGCAATGGGCAAGAATTTAAACGAAGTTAGAACCATCAATGAAAGCAAAACTAAGAATTCTAACGTTTGATAGTTCTAACATTAAGGAATTACTAAACTACAGAGAAAAAATCGTATCATTTACTCAAGTAATAGTAATTACTTGTTTATAAATACGGGTGTTAGACTTTCAGCTAGTTTCAAAGTCCATAGTGATATTTGGGACAGTTCAGATACATAATCAGTGACATACAGTTTAAGGGGGGGGGGGGGGGGGGGCATATTACACTATCATTTATCTTGGATCATATTATATTATATTGTTTTCAATAGTCAATTATATTTAAATGATCAGAGATATTTGACAATGTAATATGCCCCTTAATGCAGTCCATATTACTATAATTATAAGTTACTTTTTTAATTTCTGTTTGCTTTCCTCGCAAGTTCTATGATTTTTGTTTAGATGTAGAAATAGAAAATATAAAAGGGAGAAGGCACTGATTCCTAACATGCAGGTGTTTACCTACTTTAGGATTCAGAGGCTTCAAACGATATCAAAACTTCATACAGGGTAATTAATTGGGTGCATTTCATGAAATGTGAGCTTGATAGTAGGTTATTGTTTATATAATATACATATAAGGTCCCATTAAAATAGGTGGACAAATTTTAACACAGCGTTCAGTACGTCTAACCAAAGATATCCAAGTAAAAAAAAAATCACTGATTAAAGTGATTTTTTTTGACACAAAATGTTGGGTAACTAACACTTTTAGTGTACATCTTGAACGGTCTAGATTTATGAAAGATGGAAATTTTGCAAAAACTTTTTCGAGTTATAGTTCGATTTCTGTATAACAACCCAGTCTGCAACGTAAGTTATTGGGGTTAAGGCGAGGTTGCAGTACATTGTTTTTATGTACGCACGACCTCACCCCCCGCCCTGCCGCGCGAGCGATATAATGCCTAAATTTTGACTGTTTTTTGCTTCTTGGAGAAAAACTATAAAGAAATTATACAATATGTTTTCAACATTTACTTCAAAATAAAAAGTTCTATCTATTGATATAACTTTTATATAAATTCATGATGAAATGTCTTAGCAGTACACGTTTGAAATTGTGATTTAGAGTCATGTTTGATAAAAAAAAGTATCGAGCCGATCATTCTAAATCGCGTTTCTATCTGTACGATTTACTAGAGAGTATGTTCAATTTTTATGTAATGATTTTTATTTATTAAAAAACTCGTATTTAATTCGATTTTTATAGGTTCAAAAATCTTAAAATTACTGCAAATACTCGTAAGCTCAAGCTCGTAAATTTCAAGGAATGCAGCTAATTACCAAGTACCTTGTTTAGTATATCAATAATGGAGTTTCTTATATCACAAACCTCACGGTTCTTAACATAGTGTTTTATTGCCTTACAGATACTTATCAGAACAATTTATCAGCCAGGTCGGCCATGAGCAATATAAACTATGAAGCCATGGATGGGACTGGTCCATACATTCCCATTTCGGAATGCATCACAGGCGTTCGAGCTCCGGTAAGTTACAACTTTATGGACGTATTTATAAATCTGACGAAAATAAGGAGTTTTTCGGTGCTTTAAGTGGACAAATGAAACTAAACCAAATGAAACCAATAATTAACACTTATAGATGACTCCTTCATCTTCAATAATTACTTCTTTTTATTCGAAAATGTTGGTTAATAATATTGTAAAAAAAAATTGGTTGCCTGTAAAGTCGGTATACGGGCGAAAGTTTTACGTGACAACGACTTTGAGTGGTAAAATAATTTTAATGTGAATATTCATTCGTATAGTAGGAAGAAGGGTGAAATAATAGTAACAATTTAAAACATTTATTTATACAAAGAATTATATTTAAAACATTAATTTATACAAAGAATCTCGCACTGAATTTCATATTAACAAAATTTTATTTTTACCTGTGCTCGAGTGGAAGGGACGCGTGCCTTTCACTTTTTATGTCTGTCTCTCTCGCTCTTAGGCGGGCTAACCATGCCCGAGTGGAAGGGACGCGTGCCTCTCACTCGCTCTCATTGTGAGCGCATAACGTGAGCGGAGCGTAACGCAGTTTCTTGAAGTGTCACCCGGCAAACCAATTTATAAGACGTTGTCACGTCAAAATGTTTTCTGTGCCTCTCCGCACAAAATTAGCGATATCGTGTCTCTTTTATGACATATATTTATTTATTTAAAAATATTTTATGGAAGTAAACATGTTCAACTCCAATAATTTCTATAAATGGTATCAAAATATTACAAGCAGAGCCAGAAAAAAAAATAACAATCAAAGCTAATTTTTCGTCAAATTTATCGTTATTGCGTGAACTTTAAGTTTCAGCGGTCACTCTCATGATAAATTACGCAAAAATTTGAAATGTAAAACTTAATCTGCGCTCTGCCGCCGTTGTGGGTGGACCCTGTGTCGTTTTTTAGCTGGATCTCGTGTTGAAAAACACAGATCTAAAACACAAAATATTGGTAGTAGTAAAACTAAAAAAAAATTTACCGCGAGAATCCGTAAACGCGTCCTTAATGTCTTCCGTAAACCGTCCGTTCCCGTTCCTAAAGAAGTTATTGTGTCTTTCCATTTAAGGGTCCGTTCACACAGGCCGACTCTCATTGTAATAAGATTTATTTTTACATGTCAAAAGGAAGGGTAATGATTTTGGCAGTCTATGTATGTATGTATGTTCCACCGTAGCGCCTAAACTACAGAACGGATTTTAATAAATGAGGTGTCAATAGATTCGTAAGAATACCCCGGGTGACATAGGCTATATAAATTTTATCAAATATTTTTATGATGCAAGTTAAATGTCAGATTATAACATCGAAAAAAATTAAATTGAGATAATCATAACATGTTTGGTATCAAATGAAAGGTCTTGACGAGCACAATACAAATATCTATATCATTTTATAGTTTTAGTCAACGTATACGTTTAGAATGCGGTCAAACCGTTCTCGCAGTCTAGTCTGTGTTATTTACCTACTCGTATTGTGTAAATAACAAACCAACAGTAAGTAGAATATTACATTATGATAGCAATATATTATTACGTATTTATTAAATATAAGTAACACACAAAAATAAAATTCAAATAAAAAACTAAGTTTAAAAATCTAAAACCCGACTACTTACAAAATCGCGGTCTTAAAAGTAGAAAACAAGAAAATAATTCTTGTCTGATATTCTTCGTAGTCGCATGCCACCTTGCTTAGGGCAATTTGACTTCTGTATCAATGAGAACGCCATGAAGGAGCATCAGGTATCAGTGACGTTGTCCCACCGTTGGCAATTCTGCCTTCGTAGCAGCAAATGCAGTAATCGTAATTTTTACGATTTACAGTTTTTTTTGTTGATTTTTTGACTATACGTAGTTTTGTTTTTGGATGTATGGAACATTGTGTAGTGTGTAGACTCATAATTAAAATCAAAGTTAAGGAAGCATTTTAAAACAAAACTAGGGTGTTAAAATAAATTCATTTCCCATTTTACAAAGTTGACTGCAAAACGTATGAACGTGAACGCGGTTGCTTTAAAATTCTAATGGAAATGTAACTACTATATTATGAAGTAAGTAGTTACTGTTATCGACCAGTTATTTCATCGAACTGGTTGTGTTGTGGGTTGACCCACATTGCTGAAAACCTTGTATAGGTCTGCATCTAATAAATATTGGAAAATGCATTGTAGATTCCGTAATCGTCTATTTAAATCGTCTGTTTAAAGAAGGCTACCGGATTGAACGTGTAAATATTTCGAGTGCCCATCCCTCTCCTAGAGAGGAGGCCTGAGTCGCTGCTGTGGGAACATTATAGGCTGATGATGATGATTTTAATACCCGGGTAGTTAAATCGAGCGGGTTGGGAGTAGTTGGCGGGTAGCGGGCGGGTTCTACCCCGCTTGCGCTATTTATTTGCACCCACAGGGAAGGCTTATAGAGCCGCACGCGTTGGCTTTCAAATTCAGTGGATATTACTGTTACTGCATGTGGGGTATATACCTAAGGGCCAAAGACGCCTGAAAATAAATAAATCTTATGTATTACGTCTGACTAAGGCTCATTTTTGACCAAAGCTGAAGCTCGACACATGGTCTTTAGATGGAGACTCTTCGTGTAATCATCATCTGTCTAGCCTTTAAATTGAGTCGGCTCCCAGTCTTTCTGGATGCAGCTCTATAATACCGTGTAATTTGCATACAAATATTTATTTATATCCCTGTTCTCACTTACTCGACTATACCGGCTTTTCATGAATTAAATGTTAACATAATAGAATGGTCCAAAACAAGATAATGGTTGCAATAAACTTGTGCCTTTCGACTTCGTAAAGGATGTCTTTACAGACGTTTAGCGTTATATAGTCTACTAGCTGCAACCGCTAGGTTCAAGCATTCAATTCCTTTGTTATATAAATTGGACATAAAATACACTCGAGAGCAAAGAATCCGGGTCACTTAAAGAATGTTAAAAATCTCGGAAACTAAAAATGATAGGCTAATGCAATAAATTGTATTTAATAGACAATGTAATACTCCTTAAATGAAGGTATTAAAACTTCTTAGTTATTGTGAAGTTATATCATAAAAAAATCAAATTTGAAAAAGGGCCACTTTCGAAGATGGAACTACGTAATTACAGCATTTGGTTTTGCGTTTGTTTGTAATCTGTCATTTATGTGGGTACATAAACCATGTTGATAGTGCTCTATATTCATTATTCAAGCTGAAATTATGTCGCTTACGCCTGAAGAATGCACCAGAATACTTACAATGCTGGAAACCGGCCGGAGTCAGCGCGATACAGCCAGGACTGTCGGTGTGTCGCTGTCAACAGTACAAAGAGTTCTCCGACGTTACGAAGAAACTGGTTCTAACCTACGCAGACCAGGAATGGGCAGAACCAGGTGTACCACAGCACGAGAAGACCGATACTTGGTGAACACCATGCTTCGATATCGCTTTCTCACAGGAACTGAACTCACAAATCAGTTTCGACGCCTCGGAGGAAGTAACCCAAGTGCATGGACAGTAAGACGTCGGCTTGCTGAATCTAACTTAAAACCCCTTAGACCTGCAAACGGCCCTAAACTGGAGCGTGGGCATCGTATTTCAAGACTAAGATATGCCCAGAGCCACGTAAATTGGAGTATTGAAGATTGGTCAAAAGTTATGTTCTCCGACGAATCAAAATTTATGCTCTACAAGCACGATGGAAGACACAGAGTGTATCGAAGACCAGGGGAAAGATTCAAGCAAGCATGCATCGAAGAAAAAGTAGCCTACGGTGGTGGGTCTGTACTTGTGTGGGCCGGAATTTCTTCTGAAAGTCGCACAGAGCTGGTGATCATAGAAAACGGCTCTTTAACTAGCGAAAGATATGTGGAAGAAATCCTCAATGATCACGTTGGTCCATTTATGGTCAATTTAGGTGAGGATGCTATATTTATGCATGACAATGCCCGACCTCATACAGGTAGGATTGTGAATGACTACCTTCAAGAGATGAACATTACTCGTATGGAGTGGCCAGCGCGCAGCCCGGATATCAACCCGATCGAGCATGCTTGGGACGAGCTAGGCAGATGCGTAAAACAACGAAACCCTCCCCCAATCACGCTTCGTGAGCTCAAAATTGCTCTCACAGAGGAATGGGAGAATATTCCCCAAAATCGTATAAGGAACTTGGTGTTACAGCATGCTAAACCGCGTAAACGCAGTAATGGAAGCACGAGGAGGCAATACGAAGTATTAAAATTCAAGAAAATCGTAATAAAGTTCAAAAATTTCATGTTTCCTATTTTTGTTTTAAGGAGAGATCAGCAGTTTTTTTCTTTATGTAATTTTGTGTTAATAAAATGTATGGTGACTCATATTTTTTTTACTTTCATTTAAGGAGTATTACATTGTCTATTAAATACAATTTATTGCATTAACCTATCATTTTTAGTTTCCAAGATTTTTAACATTCTTTAAGTGACCCGGATTCATTGCTCTCGAGTGTATATACTCTCAGAGGATTTTAAGAAGGTTGTGAAGGATCATTTAGTCGACAGTACTTCATATAATTGATAATTCCTTCTATTCCAATAAACTGGACTATTTTGGTGTGCAAGTCGTGGGTTCTCTTTGAGAATTGAACGATTAATCGATTTCAATACAATGAACGAAATGAACGAATGGGCAACAATGAATGGATTAGGGATGAGGAAAATGATATAGTAAATGGAAGATTGATAGGTTATTTTAAGGACTTGATGTGTGTATGAGATTGGTTTAAGAGCCATCAGGTTTAATTTAGTCCTTTCTTGCAGGATGACCAAAGTCACTTCTCCTTCGAGCCCACGACGATAGCTAGTCATGCTCGTCAGCAAAGACAGCAGTACACCAGCCAGCCCCACATTCGGATCAACTCGGAACTCTCCGAGAACGACTCCAACTGCAGCGATGACGATGATCATTCGCTGCACGCTAGTCATACCAATTTACGTAAGTTTTATTTCTTAGTATTTATACTCGGCTTCTGAAAGAGGAATCAAGGTTCAGGCCAACCATACAGCTTAAAACATTCAATCAATCAATCAAAACATTTATTTCAAGTTGGCCAGTTACAGTTACGGGCACTTTTGAATAGTCGAAACAAAAACAAATTACTTACTAAAAAGCTAAAGTCCCAGTCGCAAGGCATAATAACTGTGACTGTACTGTAGTTGCCCATTCCCTAGCGTAGATCTGTATGGAGAAGAACGGGCAAGAAACTCCATGGACGCTCTTTTAATCTATACTTATAATAAATCTGTAGAGAGGTCAATTCTGTACATGATATATATTTTCAAAATAACTATCAGGGGGTAATTAGTGATCGATACTGATGTCAAAAATGCAATCAGTAAAATTTTTGTCTGTCTGTCTGTCTGTCTGTCTGTCTGTCTGTCTGTCTGTCTTCCTGTCTGTATGTTCCTTATAGAAACAAAAACTACTCGACGGATTTTAACGAAACTTGGTACAATTATTCTTCATACTCCTGGGGAGGTTATAGTATACTTTTCATCACGCTACAATCAATAGGAGCAGAGCAGTGAAGGGAAATGTTGGGAAAACGGGAGAAGTTGCTCCATTTTTTAGGCTTTCGTCGCGTGTGCAGCCTTAATGGTTAAAGCTACATAGAAATCATTTATGACGGAAATGTTTTACATAAAATTATCTAAAAAATATCCCACAACAGCATATGTCTATCTTTTATGGTTGACTCACAATAACACGTGTAACTCCCGATAGCTTGGCAGTTCGGAGCTTTCTGATTATATTTGTTTACTCTTACATTTATAATACTCTCACTCATCCCTAATTAAAAGAAGTTAATATTATTACCTATTCAATAAAAAAAGAATCATAGTAATCGGTATAGAAACAACAAACTTATACATGAAATACGCTAATAAGCCAATCGCGCCCGTCGCGCGTGAATACTGAATCATGCCTGGATTATTTTTGTGTAACGGTTGCCGCGCTCGACGCGGGTCGTGGCGGTAGGGTATAAAAAGGCGGGGGTCCGAGCGCGCGAGCTTCATTCAATATTTGGCTGTTGATGCGTTCAGATCGTTCGACCTTATTGACAGACAATAATTGATATTATCAAACCGTGCTTATCAGCGCGACTTTTAGTCTTTAAATACATAGTTTATTTGAATTTCTTTTGTTGTTATTTTATAGAATAGGTACTTATTAGTTGTTTTGGTAGTGTTTAAATATTTGTTTCGTTTCGTTTATTTTTGTATTAAGTAGGTAAAAGCGTAGATACTTTTATTAATTACAGTAGTTATAGGTATTTATTTTTAAGTGAAGTAGGTATAGGTAGATAGTATTGCACAGGCGTTTCAGCTTTATTTTCATTTCTTTTTTTGTTGTAAGTTGTACATATTTCTGGGTATAATTCTATTAGAATATTTTAGTTTAAATAGGCACTTAGATTTTAAGTGTAAGGTAGCTATAGTTAGGACTTCTAACGTAGGTTATTTTGTTAGGTAACTGACAGCCTTTCCGTTACCGTTGATTAAAAATAAAATACACAATGCCACCTAAAAAACGATTATCTTTATCTCGAACTTCGAGTAAAGCTAAGAGCATGAGAATTACGCGTTCTCAAGAAGCGGCAGAGGAAAGAGCACATCGGTTAAACTCTATGAGACTTGGTGCCTCAACTTCTCGAGCCAATGAAAGCTCTCCAGAGAGAGAGATGCGATTAGCCGCTGACAGAGCGAGACGAGCTACATCACGGGCGTCTCAAAGCTCTTCTCAACGAGAGCTAAGGCGTACCATTGACCGAGAACAATATGCGTTATTCCGAGAAGCTGAAACTGCTTCACAACGAGAATTACGGCTTACAGCTGACCGCGAACGGCATACATTATCTCGCGAGTCCGAAACCTTCACTGAGAGGGAATTACGTCTCACAGCTGACCGCGAACGGCATACATTATCTCGCGAGTCCGAAACCTTCACTGAGAGGGAATTACGTCTCACAGCTGACCGCGAACGGCATACTTTATCTCACGAGTCTGAAACCTTCACTGAGAGGGAATTACGTCTCACAGCTGACCGCGAACGGCATACTTTATCTCACGAGTCTGAAACTTACACTGAGAGGGAATTACGTCTCACAGCTGACCGCGAACGGCATATATTATCTCGCGAGTCTGAAACCTTCACTGAGAGGGAATTACGTCTCACAGCTGACCGCGAACGGCATATATTATCTCGCGAGTGCGAAACCTTCACTGCGAGGGAATTACGTCTCACAGCTGACCGCGAACGGCATACATTATCTCGCGAGTCCGAAACCTTCACTGAGAGGGAATTACGTCTCACAGCTGACCGCGAACGGCATACTTTATCTCACGAGTCTGAAACTTACACTGAGAGGGAATTACGGCTTACAGCTGATCGCGACCGTCATATTTTATCTCGAGAATCTGAAACTTTTACTCAATATCAAGACCGTTTGACAAATGATAGGGTGCACCATAATATTATTCGATCTCTTGAAGACGAACATGAGCATGAACAACGACTAGAGACGGGACGCGATTATTACAATTCTTTGAGACAAGAACGATTAATAACTTTGTCTGATGAAAGATTAAGAATTGAAAATATTCGGTCTCTTGAAACAGACGATCAGCGAGAGGCCCGTCTTACTGCAGACAGATTTCGACATAGTCTTAATGACTTAGATGTACATATAGAAGATCAATCTACGAATTCGGTGGCGTGGTCCGACAAATATAAAAGTGGGTTTGCTTATAACCTCTCAATTGATTACAGATCATCTTCTGTAATAGGCGATATGAACGTAGTATGTTCTTTTTGTAATGCTTCAAAGTGGAGTAAGGAGTCTGCTGGTTTCTGTTGTTCTGGAGGTAAAATAAATTTGCCTTTGTTCGAAGACCCACCGGAACCTTTGAAATCACTACTTTTAGGGGAACATGTGCAATCTAAACAGTTCTTAGACAATATTCGAACTTATAATAGTGCATTTCAAATGACATCCTTTGGTGCTCAACAAATCTCAGAAGGTCCTTTCATGCCTACTTTTAAGATACAAGGTCAGGTTTACCATTTGATAGGGTCCCTTTTGCCTGAAGACCAACCTAAATTTCTTCAAATATATTTTGTATCCGACTACAACGAACAGTCGAATATAAGAAATCAATATTTCCCGAATTTAAATACTGAACTCATTTCACAACTTCAGAACATGTTGCATCAGGTTAATTCGTATGTATGCAGTTTTAAATCGGCATTAGAAGCTCTTCCTCAAGATGGTGATAACAATTATAAAATTGTTATAAATGCCGATAGGCGTCCATCTCAGGAACACCCTGGGCGTCATAACGTTCCATCCACGAATGAAGTTGCTGTAGTATTGGTCGACCAGGAATGTGATAGGCGTGATATCGTTATCCGTTCCAGAGACAATCGTTTGCAACGTATTTTCGAAACCCACAGGGCTTACGACAGTTTGCAATATCCTTTGATATACTGTCGAGGGGAAGATGGTTATAATTTCGCTGTATACCAAACTGATCCGCGTACAGGCGCACCTAATTATAATAAAAAGGTGTCATGCCTTCAATTTTATTGTTACCACTTGCAAGTGAGACGGAATAGATTTGTATACTTTCAACGTTTTCGTGGCATATTTAATCAGTTTATTGTTGACATGTACGCAAAAATTGAAACCGAAAGATTAGTTTATATACGATCTAATCAAAGGCAGCTGCGCGCTGAAGAATACGTGCACCTTCGCGACGCCATGCAGCAAGATAATGATACTGTGAATATGGGCCGTTTAGTTATTTTACCCTCTTCTTTTACTGGTGGTCCACGCTACATGCACGAACGTACTCAAGACGCTTTTTGTTACGTCAGAAAATATGGACGTCCCGACTTATTTATTACTGTAACTACCAATCCCAAGTGGGATGAAATCACTCGGGAGCTTCTTGAGGGTCAAGCACCGCATGACCGCCATGATATTATCGCAAGAGTTTTTCATTTAAAATTAAAATCAATGATAGATCTACTTACCAAAGATAACATTTTTGGAGAAGTATTGTGTTATATGTATAGTGTTGAGTGGCAAAAACGCGGCTTACCTCACGCACATATCTTGCTTTGGTTAAAAGATAAGGTTCGACCTAATGATGTAGACAGTTCAATCAGTGCTGAAATTCCAGATCCGATTGCAGATCCCCTGTTATATGACATTGTTAAAACTCATATGATACATGGTCCATGTGGTGCATTAAACAGGAATGCTCCTTGCATGCAAGACGGTCGTTGCACTAAAAGATATCCAAAAGCATTAGTAGATGAAACTGTAACAGGACATGATGGATACCCATTATATCGTCGCCGTTCAAGAGACAATGGTGGTTTTACTGTTGAAAAGCGAGTGTCTGGACAACAGGTTACTTTAGATAATAGGTGGGTCGTTCCGTATTCGCCTGTGTTGTCTAGAGCATTTCAAGCTCACATAAATGTAGAAATGTGTAATAGTGTAGAGTCAATAAAATATATTTGTAAGTATATTAATAAGGGCAGTGACCAAGCTACGTTTGCGTTGAGAAATGAACATGATGAAGTTACTAGATTTCAGTCAGGCAGATATATCAGCTCTTCAGAAGCTGTGTGGCGGATCTTAAGTTTCAACATTCACGAAAGATATCCACCTGTGACCCATCTGGATGTTCATCTCGAAGGCGGTCAACGTATATATTTCAACGCCGAAAATGTTACAGAACGATTAGAGAACCCTAGACAAACAACTTTATTAGCATTCTTTCGACTTTGCCAAACTGATAATTTTGCAAAATCTCTTTTGTATGAGGAAGTTCCGTCGTATTATACCTACGATAAGCAACGAGGTGCCTTTAACCGTAGACGCCGTGGCAGGCCTGTAGATGGCGAGTCAGGTATTTTCAAAGAACATGTTCTTGGTAGAGTGTATACCGTTCATCCTAACAACGCCGAGTGTTTCTATTTGAGATTATTATTACATACAGTGCGAGGACCAACATCATTTATAGATTTGAGAAAAGTAGACGATGTTGTTTATCCAACTTACCATGCAGCTTGCCAAGCGCGTCGTTTGCTTGAAAATGATCAGCATTGGGATGACGCTTTAGCAGAATCCTGTGTTAGTGATAATCCACGACGATTACGCCATTTATTTGTAACATTGCTCACATTTTGTAATTTGTCAGATCCTGTCCAATTATGGGAAAAATATAAAGAAAAATTTGCAGAAGACTTTCTTCGGAATATATCTCACAATGATGAAGGCGCAACTAATGATAATTTCCGTGATCTTGCCATAAATCAGTGCTTATTAGCTCTTCAGGAAGACTTAACAGCAGT
This sequence comes from Diarsia dahlii, assembly GCA_949775195.1. NCBI lineage: Eukaryota > Metazoa > Arthropoda > Insecta > Lepidoptera > Noctuidae > Diarsia > Diarsia dahlii. Next base: position 12,888,015 of record OX459189.1, read on the forward strand.
AAGCGGTAAATCACTCTGTGAATATGGTTTGCCAACACCAACCTCAGTCGGAGAGGTTACCAATAGGGAATATTCCGCAGAGATTGGTTACAACTCAATGGAACTGCTGGCAACATTAGAAAACGGTGTCCCAATGATGACTGCAGAACAGCGTTCAGTCTATGATCGCGTGTGCGAGAGTGTTCAGAATAATTTGGGAACAATATGGTTTTTAGATGCACCTGGAGGAACTGGGAAAACCTTTTTGACTAAATTAATATTAGCTTATGTTCGAAATCAGCGTAAAATTGCTCTCGCCGTGGCTTCATCAGGTATAGCTGCAACATTGCTACCAGGAGGTAAAACTGCTCACACTATGTTTAAAATACCAATTGATTTAGATCGCACGGAAAGTCCAACCTGTAGTATTTCAAGAAATAGCGACAAAGCTAAGGTATTACGTGAGTGTAATTTAATCATATGGGATGAATGTACGATGGCCCATCGAAAAGGAGTAGAAGCGGTAGACAGAACTTTAAGGGATATAAGACAAAATGATCGACCAATGGGCGGTATCACAGTTTTATTTTGTGGTGATTTCCGACAAACCTTACCGGTAATACCACGGGGAACCCGAGCTGATGAGGTTAGGGCTTGCCTGAAAAGCTCTTATTTGTGGCGTGATATACAATCGGTGCATTTGACTATAAACATGCGAGTGAGAACTGGAGATAACCCGGATGATCGTGAATTTTCTGATATATTATTAAAAATTGGTGAAGGTACCTATCCACAACTACACCAAGGAAAACTTATTCTGACGCCTGAGTTATGTTGTATAGTGCAATCCCAACAACATCTTATATCGTCGGTTTACGGTGACGTAACAAATATATTAAATAGGCACAATTCTTGGCTATGCGAAAGGTCCATTTTAACTCCTCGCAATGACCAGGCATCGGAGATTAATAATAAAATACTGTCGAATATCCAGGGGGAAAGCAAAGTTTATACTTCAATAAATAGAATGGTCGATGAACAAGAAACCACTAATTACCCGATAGAATTTTTAAATTCTTTAAATATGCCCGGACTTCCTTCTCATGAAATTTGTTTAAAAATTGGCATTCCGATTATTCTGCTCCGAAATTTAAGACCACCACAACTTTGCAATGGAACTCGGCTAAAAGTAACCCAGTTGCAACAAAATGTAATCGAGGCTCAAATTTTAACAGGCTGCGGTGCAGGAGAGACCGTCTTTATTCCCAGAATTCCCATAATACCAAATAATTTTCCATTCCAATTTAAAAGAACGCAATTTCCAGTATCGGTGTGTTATGCAATGACAATTAATAAGGCTCAAGGGCAGACTTTTCGTGTTGCTGGAGTAGATCTCGGTGTCAGTTGTTTCTCGCATGGTCAGTTATATGTCGCTCTTTCCCGGGTTAGCAGTTCTGGAAATCTTTATGTTCACGTGCCGGACGGGTCAACTTTCAACATAGTTTACCCGGAAGCTTTGCGCTGAAGTATTTTCAATCCTTACATAGTATAAAACAAAGTCGCTATTTTTGTCTGTTTGTCTGTATGCTTAAATCTTTAAAACTACGCAACGGATTTTGATGCGGTTTTTTTTAATAGATAGAGTGATTCAAGAGGAAGGTTTTAGTATATAATTTGAACGACATCCACGCGGGTGAAGCCGCGGGCATCAGCTAGTTCAGAATATTTTTGCAAAACTTTGGTTTCATCTTTCATTGAGCAGTCTTTCAGAAACCTAGGTCTAATGAAATACAAAGTGCAGCTTCCCCTTAATGGCGACGGTGTAGTGACATGTTACTTTTCTTTTAGCAGACTGGGCTGTAACCAAAACTTTCACCAAGCTGCCCGGCGCTCCGAGCCAGAATGGTTCTGACGACGGTATGTAGACTTTTTATCTTGTTATTATTTTATGACCTTTGTTTTGGTCTTTTCAATAAGTTGTTTTTGCGCGATGGTTACAGTTCGATTCAAACTGAATGGTACTCGTAAATCGGAAATAAACTACGGGTGTTGGCCAACGCAGGAATTACATTGAATACCTAGTATAATAATTAGCTTACATTTAAAGGGGATAGAACCGATGCGATGTGGCATATCAACCTGGCCGCCATTTTGTTTTTTTTTCAAAATCGCGGCCCACAATGAAAGTGGTATGTATGGATAGAGGCCATACAGAAGAACAAAGACAAAAATGACCAGTAACATGGTACCCAAAGTGTCATGTTACCGAGATATTTGAAGTTAAAGATCGACATATGAGTACAATGACCTCATCAAAAATAGACCTTTTACGTGTCTATTGGCGTTGATTATTATTATTACAGTTTATTGAAAGAGGGAACACACATAACATACTACTAGGAGTACCAGAAAACTATTCTTTGACATAACATAGCGATTCATTGCGAATATTGCGATGCGAAGCGTTTTTCTCGTGCGTATAATAATAATCAACCTGGGAACTATTATTTTGATACAATTTAACACCTATAAACGTAATAAGTCTATTTTCAATGATTGTCGATGTACTCAATAGGGGATCGGACAGGGTCAAAATAATATGATTCTGTTTAGTCCGTAAGTTAGATTATCGAAAAATATTGAATACGTGTTTTTTGTTTTATCAAATCAATAAAAATGACGAAGATAAAACGCGTCAAAGATCTTGGAGTGGGGCTTGAAACGTCACTTGTGTCGTCCAAATGTACTATCATATGACGTCACACGAGTTTTCGAAGCACTATATCGTCTTCATTTTAAGTTTACGTGAAAAAAGAAAAAATACGTGTCCAATAATTTTTGGAAATCTATCTGACGGACTAATTAGTTTTTTTTGTCCGATCCCCTATTGTCGATCTTTACCTTCAAATATCTCGATAACGTGACACTTTGTGGTACCATGTTTCATGGCATTTTTTGTTCGTCCAAATGTCCTCTCTATCCATACATACCACTTTCATCGCGGGCTGCGATTTCGAAAGAAAATCAAAATGGCGGTGGGTCGATATGCCAGCTCCCATACAAAAAGTTCAAACCCCTTTCTATTCAAGTTTATTAATTTTATCTATACTAATATTATAAAGCTGAAGAGTTTGTTTGTTTGTTTGAACGCGGTAAACAACTCAGGAACTGGTGATTGGAATTGGACAATTCTTTTTGTGTTGGATAGTTCATTTATCGAGGAAGGCTTTAGGCTATATAACATCACGCTACGGCTAATAGGAGCGGAGCATACATGAAAAATGTTACAAAAACGGGAAAAGGTATTTCCTTTTGAGAGCTTCCGCTGCGTGCGCTGCGAAAACGGTTTAAGTTACGCAAATATCATGTACTAGCTGACCCACGCAACTTCGTCTGCGTCACATAAATATAACTTATAACCTTTCTCGATAAATCGACTATCCAACATAAATTAAGCTAAATCGTAACAAACAAAAAAATTTATCTTTCCTCTTTATAATATTAGTTTATATGGTTTAGATTAGCTTAGATTATATTAAAGTGAGAATTACTATAGGTGTGCACCCTGTACTTGTAAACATTAGGATGCAGTAAATATTTTGAATTTGAATTTCCCGTAGGCCAGCCAGATCCCCCGTACCTACATTGCGACTCGCGAATTATTTTGCCGCGCGGATATTTTTAAATTGCGATATCTTCTAAGATATTTATTTAAACTGTATAGAGTAAAGGGCACAAATATTCTATATTAAATTTCCCTTCTAACAAACACATTTATTTAGATATAGATTAATACCATATGGGTTGAATAAGCTTAGCAAAAAATAGTTCATTTTGGGGGAGGCCTTTGGCCAGCAGTGGGGCACTAAATAAAATATTTAAATTAATATTTACCCTATCGTAATAAAGTAGTCGTAAGATTGAGAAAATAAATAAACTCTTGATAAATATCTGAATTGAACTATACCAAAATAGAAACTACAGGAGATAAAGTCGATCTCCAATATGACCTTGTAGAAACCCTATGAATGGGAGTTAGTGTATTGTATTACTTTTCTTTAAGTTTTAGTAAAAGAGGGAAAGTACTATGAAGCCTTGCAGTAAGCTTGCATTCAACATGTAGATAATAAATATAACTTTTCGCTTCCCTTGTGGCTTTAATAAAGTTATTTAATACTAGTAGTACTTTTGCCTTTTGGTCTAGTGCTCCGAAGTGGAACTGGTGTGGAACATAGGGTTTTATTCGCCAGGTCGAGTTGCTTTGAGTTTTTTGAACTTAGGAACAGTCTTTTTATTTGCGGATGGGAAATCATAATCGTCAAGTCCCGCTCTGGGCGAAGCGGAATGGAGTACCAGACTTGCAGTACCCATGTTCCATCTTAGCCCTTTGTGTTCTGGGGCCGCGGTATCTCTTTCGAACAGCTATTGCCCTTCCATTTTGCTGAAATCCCTTTGAGGTGGGAGTGGAACACGAACGCGGCGTCGACAGGACCTGTCCTCATAAGACGGACCGACAAACGGCGAGCTTGCCCATTACTCACCATCCCGAGGCACGTAGGTACAACATGGTGTCCGTAACTTGGGCCTGCAACAAAACTGAAGAAGTGTGGGTAAATCATTAAAAGTAAATACACATGGTATTTCAGGACCGCCCGTCCCACCGCGCCCTCCGAAGACTTTCGCTGGACGCAGCAGGGAGGCTGCACAAAAGGATCCATTCCAAGGCCCGAAAATTCAAGAGCCTGTTGAAGTCTATGATAACGTAAGTTTCTTTCTCAAGTTATATTCTTACCATAGAAATAACGCTTTTCCGGGTTGTTTTCTAGTTTTTCAAATAAATCTCACTACAAAGGCTTTGCTGCAATCGAGCAAAAAAAAATCAATGTTGCCACGTGACGCTCAACCAAAATAGTTTCCTTTACTTCACAGATCACAAGTTCATTCTGCCTGTTATAAATTGCTTATTCTTAGTGTATTACGCCAGGAATCGTCCTTACAGATACTAATTAAAAAAAATATTTTTAACCTCCTGATCAATTTTCTCATCGAGTTTTATTCCTGAAAATCAGACGGAATGTTCAAACATTGTCATACAAATATTACGCGTAATGTTTTGTGGTTACCTTCCATATGGTTTACCTCGTATCATTCGGGAATCCCAACGCGAAGGAAATATACAATAAATAATGTACAAGTTCACGTCAAACATCGAGCGATGAAGACAAATGTCTTGAGGATACATAGGTATATTATGTTAAAAATAAAGTGTCAATTAATTGGTTGTCTCGGTGGGCTTGTGGTTGCAAGCGCGGGTGATTAACATGAGGTAGTGGAGTCGCTTTCAGGGTAGGGCAAAGTTTATCTAGTTTTATTTTTACCCGACTGACCCAGAAGGAGGGTTATGTTTTTTATTAAGAATGTCTCAGTAAGTGCCAGGTTCTGGATATGCTCAGTTGATGGCAATAGGTTTGCACCCTTTTTTACATGAATTTAAACATAACAGGCACGTGTTTACTATTTGGTAAACCTCTGCCTAACCCATTAGGTACGGGCGTAGTTTGAATTGACAACAATCAGGAGAAAGAAACCTGTTCGATAGATGGTTAAATGTAGCCGTGGCTATCATTATTGGGATATTATAGAGATGTCTGTAATATCGAACTGTATTTTACTATTATTAATGTGACATTAAGCATGGAAAGATGGTTTTTTATGGATTTGGGAAGTCATCAAATGACTCCTCCCGCTCTGGACAGAGCGGTAGCAAGTGTCAGACTTCTACTGACTAAAAACCACCCATGTTCCTTCTTAGCCCTTTGTGTCGAGGCCGCGGTATCTCTTTCGAGCAACCCGCGGCCCCGACGGAATCAGTAGAAATCACTTGAGTGCAGCGGAAGTGTAACAGTGTTTTGTACTGTAAAGAAGACACACACATACATACATTAATAGTAGATTGTATCGGGAGCAAAATAATATTTTTACGGCGAGGGATTCAAAGTACGTCGCCCGAGCCAAAAATATATTTTACGCCCAAGTGATACACTCTACTTTTCATCCCTCTTTAAGAGAAAATAAAAGGCGCCTTATCTCATTTTTTTTTTTTTAAACTTTGCCCCACACTAGGAATTTCTCCTGTATCGTGGGTGCGTTCACAAACATTTAAACTCACATACACAACTTAACACCCAGACCCGAAACAATTATCTGTAGATCATACAAATATTTGTTCCGTGCGGGGATCGAACCCGCGACACGCAGCGCAGCAGTCCAATCGCTCAGCCACTGCGCCAACCGTGTCGTCAATATCATCATCATCAACAGCCTATTAATGTTCCCACTGCTGGGACACTGGCCTCCTCTCTTAGAGAGGGAATGGGATATAATCTACCACGCGGGCCCAGTGCGGATTGGTAGATGTCACATGTCTTCGAATGTTTTGGTTCTAAGACATGCCGGTTTCCTCACGATGTTTTCCTTCACCGTTTTGAGAGCAATATATTCGTCAATATATTGTAATATAATTATTTAATAAAACAGTAACGAGAGTAACGACACGTTTAAATCCATCAGACATCCTCTTAAGATACGCTATTAATTACGAATATGTGTCCAGTTTTACAACGTTATTAAGACATCACGTTACTAAACAACCTTCTACTGTTTGGAGTAGAAGGTTGTTTTGGCTATATACTGAAAGTAGGCCAAAAATGCAGATTCTGAAAAATTCTCAATTCTCCATTCAATAAAATTACCATAGGCTCTCATATATTTCTCCCGCGATTTTGCAGGTCAGTTCACATACTTTCAGGAGTTAATTCTATACTTTCACTGTCACTTGAAGAATTCATTTATTCAAAACAAAACCATGAATTTCTAGAAATCCGTGAAAATTGACGAAAACGCGGGCTGTAGCTCCCGTGTTTTAATTTTTTTTTTATTAATCAGCCGGGCGCGGCGGCGCGATGGGTCGTCGCCACACCAGTCTTTATTCAAACAATATTTGCGTTCGATTTCTTTGGCGCTGAACACTAAGATGTTCCAAATTTAATAAGTGCGCGTAAAAACTCATTACTGCCCGCTAAAAGTTTCTTTTAGAAAACACCACCTTTGGGTGCACACATAGGCGAACCAATTGGACCTTTTCGAATAGATGGAATGAAATAGTAGATTGTATCATAAGGGAGCAAAATAATATTTTTACGGCGAGGGCGCTTTTTTGAATCCAGAGCGAAGTGAGGGATTCTAGAGTAGAATCCCGAACGTAGTGAGGGATTCTTTAGTAGAATCCTGAACGTAGCGAGGGATTCAAAGTACGTCGCCCGAGCCCAAAATATAATATTATATAATATAATAATATATATATATAATATAATATTATTATTTAATAAAAATAGAGTGACGACACGTTTAAATCCATCAGACATATTAATTACGAATATGTGTCCAGTTTTACGTCCTTATTAAGACAACACGTTACTAAACAACCTTCTACTCCATATTAAGAAATTGTCGTATGCCTTTAAATATTTCTCCCGGGATTTCGTAGGGATTAAGTTTTGTATGACGTTATTAGCTTCTATTTTTATTGTTTCAGGAGTTAATGCACTATCACTTTCAGAACACGACGTAGAGCTCATTTTTTTTGCACAAAATACAATAAAGTCCGTACCGATTATTAGAACAGGGAAGTAAATCGCGCGCTTTTGTTTTTTTTTTATAGTACATTACTGCAGAATCCAGTAAGTAAGCCTTCCTGGCCAAGTATGAGTTAACCGGACCCAACCGCAGGTGAGGTCTGGTTATATACGAGGCCAGGATGGCTTTCTTACTGGTTGAGGTTTGTATAATGCTTTTCTCAAAAATTAAATTAAAAAAAAAAAAAAAATAATAATAATTAAAAAAATTCAATTCAACAACAAATTCGTTTAATTAATATTGAAGGTTACATTCATATGTGAAAAATACAATAGCACTTTTTGGCCGACCCGGGAATCGAACCCAGGACCTCACGCTCTGCAGTCGAGCTTGCGACCACTAGACCAACGAGGCAGTTTAGGAAACAACTTTAGAAAAAACTTTTTAATAAACTGAAATTACTAATTAATACAATCATAAAATCCCACACTACAACATTACTAAGTACAAAACGCAACGTATAAAATGGCTGTTTAAGGTTCCAAAAATATATGTATCTCATAAAATGTCACACCAAAAAGAGAGATAGATATATATTTGGAACCTCCCTTCTATAACCATGTTATAATTGCTAAACTCTAATCTGTGTCTGGTACTATGCTTTTTTTTTCTAAACAGATCTGAAGAGGATGACCTAGTGTCCAGTAAGTAAATTACATACTTACTTACTGGACAGTAGGAGATTCCAAGTTTAAAATCTCGCTTCTTACTGGACAGTTGTGAATAAGTCTCCGGTAAAGTTCACTTTCTGGATACTTTTTAGAGATGTTATGGCAACATTACATACCATTTTTGAGAAAATTTAGTTACCGCGTCTCCTCGCACCGTACAGCCAACACAATACAATTTGCGTTCGATTTCGATGAACGATTCATGTTCTAAATTCAAATCTCATTACTGCCCGCTAAAAAGTCTAATGGAGAAAAGAGCTACTTTGCTCGCACTTAAAGAGGAACAAAAGGACACTTTTCGAATTGAAGGGATGAAATAGTAGATTGTATCATAAGGGAGCAAAATAATATTTTTACGGCGAGGGCGCTTTTTTGAATCCAGAGCGAAGTGAGGGATTCTAGAGTAGAATCCCGAACGTAGTGAGGGATTCTTTAGTAGAATCCTGAACGTAGCGAGGGATTCAAAGTACGTCGCCCGAGCCCAAAATATATTTTGCACCCGAGTGATACACTCGACTTTTCATCACCCTCTATGAGAAAATAAAAGGCGCCTCATATTTTATTGTAATATTATTATTTAATAAAAATAGAGTGACGACACGTTTAAATCCATCAGACATAATATTAATTACGAATAAGTGTCCAGTTTTACGTCCTTATTAAGACAACACGTTACTAAACAACCTTCTACTCCATAAGAAATTGTCGTATGCCTTTAAATATTTCTCCCGGGATTTCGTAGGGATTAAGTTTTGTATGACGTTATTAGCTTCTATTTTTATTGTTTCAGGAGTTAATGCACTATCACTTTCAGAACTCGACGTAGAACTCATCTTTTTTTGCACAAAATACAATAAAGTCCGTACCGATTATTAGAACAGGGAAGTAAATCGCGCACTTTTGTTTTTTTTTTAATTTAGTTACCGCGTCTCCTCGCACCGTACAGCCAACACAATACAATTTGCGTTCGATTTCAATGAACGATTCATGTTCTAAATTCAAATCTCATTACTGCCCGCTAAAAAGTCTAATGGAGAAAAGAGCTACTTTGCTCGCACTTATAGAGGAACAAAACGACACTTTTCGAATTGAAGGGATGAAATAGTAGATTGTATCATAAGGGAGCAAAATAATATTTTTACGGCGAGGGCGCTTTTTTGAATCCAGAGCGAAGTGAGGGATTCTAGAGTAGAATCCCGAACGTAGTGAGGGATTCTTTAGTAGAATCCTGAACGTAGCGAGGGATTCAAAGTACGTCGCCCGAGCCCAAAATATATTTTGCACCCGAGTGATACACTCGACTTTTCATCACCCTCTATGAGAAAATAAAAGGCGCCTCATATTTTATTGTAATATTATTATTTAATAAAAATAGAGTGACGACACGTTTAAATCCATCAGACATATTAATTACGAATATGTGTCCAGTTTTACGTCCTTATTAAGACAACACGTTACTAAACAACCTTCTACTCCCTAATAAGAAATTGTCGTATGCCTTTAAATATTTCTCCCTGGATTTCGTAGGGATTAAGTTTTGTATGACGTTATTAGCTTCTATTTTTATTGTTTCAGGAGTTAATGCACTATCACTTTCAGAACTCGAAGTAGAACTCATCATTTTTGCACAAAATACAATAAAGTCCGTACCGATTATTATAACAGGGAAGTAAATCACGCGCTTTTGTTTTTTTTTTAATTTAGTTACCGCGCCTCCTCGCACCGTACAGCCAACACTTACAGCCAGTAAAATACAATTTGCGTTCGATTTCAATGAACGATTCATGTTCTAAATTCAAATCTCATTACTGCCCGCTAAAAAGTCTAATGGAGAAAAGAGCTACTTTGCTCGCACTTATAGAGGAACAAAACGACACTTTTCGAATTGAAGGGATGAAAAATCAATTAAAATCGTGTTGTATGTATTTTCAGGGTCACCACTCGCAGAGATTAAGGGTGCCACGTCGCATGTCGCAGGGGGCGCCCTCATCACCGCGACAGCTGCTTATCCCCATTGTACGTTGCCCTGAGGAAGAGGAGGAATTTTCACCTGGCCATGCAGTAAGTACACAAACCAAAAATCTTTTATCTTATTTAAACTTCATGTACAATAGTGTCACTTAATGTCACAAGACATTCTTAACCAGTCGATCTTTGGCTCAAATACGACATTGTGATAGGTTACAAAATATCTAAGAATAACATTTATACCAAAAACAAAAACTGTTCTGAACTATTACCGCCTTATTAATAAAAATAGTTAAACCTGGTTTAACTTACGCTTGGTTTATCTCGCATGCCATCACTTTCTTTTGAATATGTTTGAAGTGAGACGGCATGCGAGATAAACCAAGCGTAAGTTAAACCAGGTTTAACTATTTTTATTAATAAGGCGGTTAAATTCTATGTGGGCCCATATAGACATTTTAGAAAGCAATTTTCCCTTCATATAAATTGCTTATATTGATGATTGCTTATAATGATGGATGAAATTCCTGTTCCTTTGAACTTATTTCTGTAATAGGGGATCGGACAAAAAAAAACTAATTAGTCCGTCAGATAGATTTCCAAAAATTATTGGACACGTATTTTTTCTTTTTTCACGTAAACTTAAAATGAAGACGATACAGTGCTTCGAAAACTCGTGTGACGTCATATGATAGTACATTTTGACGACACAAGTGACGTTTCAAGCCCCACTCCAAGATCTTTGACGCGTTTTATCTTCGTCATTTTTTATTGATTTGATAAAACAAAAAACACGTATTCAATATTTTTCGATAATCTAACTTACGGACTAAAAAGAATCATATTATTTTGACCCAGTCCGATCCCCTATTGAAAGAATATACTTATTCTGGTTTCGATGTATGAAATTGAAAAGTTGTAAACAGAACAAAAGTTGAATCATGACGTGGCTATTACGAAGAAATCTGTTATCACTGCAGATATTGTAACGTTTGATACGGTTTCCCGAAAGTATTTTTACCAATATCGACGCTCAAGATAGGTATACCAAGAAAATATGTCTCATGGAAATACCTAAATAAGGTTTTCGTCATTTTTGATAACCACCTTCATGATTCATTTGAACGAATGATAACAAATTATAACATCTGTGAATTTGAAATCAATACAATCAAATGACTAACAAAATCAAGATCATACATTTTACCTTACTTTTTAATCATACCTTTATATAATGTGTTAGGTTAAACGAGGGACATATTGAAGGAGATTCAGAATTCGAATCTCGTCCCAAATAATTATGTAACAATAGTACATTATGGTACAAGTGTGTAACGTTGGTGATTACCGCTGAGGCGCCATTGAGACCCGAGCCGTTAGGTGAGGGTCTTAAGAAAGCCGAGGACGGTAATCATCAATACACACGTGTATCATACGACGTTTTTCAACACACTTGTGAATAAAATAATACTAAAAAGTCATCTTCAACAATTAAAACGAGTTCTGATTTTTTTTCACAATGGCGGAAAAATTAGTCGGTTTTCCTATGCGCGCGCATCTACAGTTCGACCAACTTATCTGTGCATGCGGGAAAACACGGAACTAAAATAAATGTACTAAGTTTGACGTAGCGATGCATTTTTTCTTGACCAGTGGCGCCACCATGAAATTCACACTTAAAATGGTCATACTAAGAATGACGATCGGCCATAGACTAAATGAATGAGCGCGATAGAGTTTTAGCCACGTATAAAATGAGTAAAAAGTGTTCTTTATTACAGAGAAAATAAAAGTTATATTATTTAAGTGAAAGTTTCATTTAATAAAAACGTACAAGTTGAAATCATCTATTTAAATTAAAATTTGCATGAAATGAGCAAGCACTAAGTACATTAATTTATTTTCACTTCTCTCGCTCTAAAATTCGTCTTTATGTCGTGCGTAGGCGACATAAAGTCGCATTTTATGCTCTAGAGCATAAAGTAAAATCTTCGTCGAAGACCAAGGTAATCGGCACAGGTAATCGGACCAACAGCCACACGAACAACTTCAACTTCATAGAATAACCTCTTTAATTCGTTTCGTTAGTATTCTAAGAACAAGGGATTACTGCTTTTCATTACGAATACAAGGAAAGTTGATGGGAATAGGCTTGCCCCAATTACCTAAATCGCTTGATGGCAATAGGCTTGCCCCCAATTACATCAATTGATGGCAATAGGCTTGCCCCCAATTGCATCAGTTGATGACAATAGGATTTTCCTAATTACATCGGTTGATGGCAATAGGCTTGCCCCCAATTACATCAGTTAATGGCAATAGGCTTGCTCCTAATTAGATCGGTTGATGGCAATAGATTTGCTTCTAATTAGATTGGTTGATGGTAATAGGCTTGCTCCTAATTACATCGGTTGATGGCATTAGGCTTGCCCCCAATTACATCAGTTGATGGCAATAGGCTTACTCCTAATTACATTGGTTGATGGCAATAGGCTTGCTCAAAATGTATAAGTTTTTAAACTGACATGGTCACTGGCACTACTATTAATATCATAAACGGGATATTTACCATGTTTGATTGTTGTTTCAAGTTCCCGATATTTCGGCGCTGTTACAAGCACCATGATCACGGATAAACTGAAGTCATTGCGGGTGGATGTTTATGAGCAGACAAAACGGTCTACCCTCTTTCTAGTTCGTTTTTTGCGTTCGGCACCACTACCATTGTCACTCACTACACGATTAAAAAAAAAAAAAAAAAAACCAAAAAAAAAAAAATCACCAAATACAAAAACTTTAACCGGGAGGACGGGTTTCAACTGTCGAGAGCCTGGAATACAGTGGTTCAACTGTGTAAAAACCGAAAAAGTGTCGAAAAAAGTTCGCGAGTGGACACAGTGAGTTTCGTGTGTCGGGAACAGAATCGTGTAGTGAGTGACAATGGTAGTGGTGCCGAACGCAAAAAACGAACTAGAAAGAGGGTAGACCGTTTTGTCTGCTCATAAACATCCACCCGCAATGACTTCAGTTTATCCGTGATCATGGTGCTTGTAACAGCGCCGAAATATCGGGAACTTGAAACAACAATCAAACATGGTAAATATCCCGTTTATGATATTAATAGTGTTGCTCAAAATGTTTTTATAACTGAGCAGTATGAGTAACGACCCAAGTCAGGTGTTATGTCACGTTTCCTACTGAAAAAAAGAAAAAAGTTAATTGACGGGAACAATAATTATTTTAACAATATTTACAAGTTGCTGTTTCATTTCCTCGCAATCGAAGTGAAAAGTAGAGTGTAAAACTCGTCCATAAAACCCATTTTGCTCTCTACTTTACTTACTCACTTCACTTACTTCTTTTTCTTTGCTCTCTTCTTTACTTTTTTTTTTTTTTTTTTTTTTTCTTCGTCTCGCGCAAAATGGTGCGTTTTATGCACTTGGTGTACAATCTACTATTTTACTATTGAACACGATCTTTTTTGTATCGAAACTTTTTTATGATCGTAGCAACTCAACCAATAAAATTAAAAAAAAAACCCTATAACTCACTAGTGAATAATAGCAATGAAAAAGTCACAGTTTGATTAAAGGTGTCATTATATGCCTAATTGCTGTGAAATTATAGCCACTTTATGAGCAAGTGTGTTGAAAAAAGTATAACCTTAATTTGTGACCTGATTGTGCCATGGCCCCCGCTTGCTCTCCAGATCTCACTCATTAGACGTTTCTTATTCGCCATTGTCCTACGCCAGTTTTAAAATATGAAGGGAAATGGATATTTTTTTCCGAAATGTTTGATACGAATCTGTCTGTTTAATCAGTGCTTTTTTTTTGTTCATATTTTTATTAGTATCATTGTAAGCATGTTTTGCGGGTTTCAGTATGTCCCTCGTATTAACTAAAATACTGTATAATTAATTTTAAGTTACATGCAATTTTAATCTTCCCATTCCGCCAACATTGATACTATCCGAATGAGTGAATCTGATGACTAAAATAACCACAAAAAAATATATTGGTAAACTATTTTATCAGTTCCATTAGTAATAATAAAATATTTTAAATAATACAATAAATAAAATCAGAGACCAAATAATAAAAATATATGCAGACCACCAAATGACAGATGTCAATGGCATGTAAAACAATTCTGATGAAACAATTACGACTTCAAATGTTAACAAGAGTAGCTGACAACTGACAACCAGTCTTACCAAAGGGTATCGTATTACCCAGTAGTAACTGGGTTATGGAGGTCAGATAGGTAGTCGCTCCATGAAAAATACTGGTATTCAGCTGCATTCGGTAAGCCTGGGCGTCGACCCCAACATAGGTGGGGAAAGTTTAGGCAGGCAGATAATGGTGAGTAGCAGTACGACGCGCACGCCTTCCACCCTCTGGACTCGTCGCCAGGCTCCGCCTCATGTATCATGATATGTATTAAAAGGATATAATAATAAATAAATTTGCTACTTCACACACTAATTTTTATTGTTTAGTTTTTTTTTTCATTTACATAATTATCTTACGTTCTACAATGGTGGTAATCTCGGCGACGGGGGCATGAGTCCATAGGAAAGAGTATCCTTGTTTGGGTACCTGACTCCCAATGTTTGTAGCACTTCTATAGTGTAATAGGGGTAGGACAAAAAAAAAACTAATTAGTCCGTCAAATAGATTTCCAAAAAATATTGACCACATATTTTTTCTTTTTTCACGTAAACAAAAGACGAAGACGAGACAGTGCTTCGAAATATCGTGTTTTTTTTTTTTTTTTTGCGCTTTATCTTCGTAAATTTTTATTGATTTGACAAAACAAAAAACACGTATCCAATATTTTTCGATAATCTAACTGACGGACTAAACAGAATCATATTTTTTTGAGTCAGTCCGATCCCCTATTGTACTTTGTGAGATAAAATAAATCTTTATTATTATTTGTCCACAGTCAATGCAGTACTGCAATTTGCCATCCCTTCCGCCGGCAGTTGACCGCAATCTAAAACCTCGCCACTCAAGCCATAGTATCGGCCACATTAATGCCATAATGACACAGGTATGTACGTTTTTATATTTAGAACTTTGAAGACTGGAACAACTGCAGGCAACTTAAGGGATAAAAACGGTTAAAATGTTTAAAAATAAAAGGAATTAGTTTAAGAGTCAGCATTTTTAAACAGAACGTGAAGTGTCGCCTTGGGACTCTGGGCAGCATAACCATTAAATGTTACTTGAGATATGATAGAGGACTGTGACTAGATATAATATGATGCGGTGGAGTATTATTGAATACAATCGAGTGGTGAAATTGAATATATGAAGGCAAAAAGCCGCTAGGCTTAGTTCGAATTGGCCAAGCGATGGTAAATGCCGTAGAAACACATTTTGCCGTCAGTGCAAGTCGAATTCTTTCGGGGTGGCTTGAGTGTGCAATATTATATACTGCCGAATCACATGCGCATACCCCAACAAGAATGTAGCAACTAGCAACCATAAGAGAGAGCAAGCATGACGTTTGCACTTTTCTTTCATTAAGATTGATTGATTTGCTTTTGAAACTTTATTTTAAAATAATGAAACTGATAAATAACATTTAACATAAACCATTAAACATTATGATTCGGTGTTATGTGCAGACTATAATTGAACAAAACTATTATAAATTTAAAAGATCAAAAATATATTAAAAACAACAATAGGTTATTAATACTATTATACAATACTAGCGGACGTCCCGCGGTTTCACCCGCGTAGATCCCGTTCCCGTGGGAATACAGGGATAAAAAGTAGCCTATGTTACTCAGGGTGAATGTAGCTTTCCAAGGGTGAAAGAATTTTTGAAATCGGCCCAGTACTTTTTGAGCCTATTCATTACAAACATACAAAAATAGGTACAAATCTTTCCTCTTTATAATATTAGTGTAGATTCATGTCAACAATATAAACAACAATTAAAAAAGTATCAAAAAACATAATTAAACTATTCCATTGTAAATTAAGAAACACAAAAATTAATAATACAATCACTAATAATAATCAAATAAACAAAAAATACTATGGAGAATGAGAATGGGCAGCAGCGTTCTCTGTGCTTTTTGTATCGACCGTACTGCGATCGCCAACCCGCCTGCCAAGCGTGGCGATTATGGCAAACACCCCCTAAGCAAAAATTACACTTAGGGGAGGCCTATGTCCAGCAGTGGACGTCTTTCGGCTGAAATGATGATGATGATGATGACTATGTCAATATAATTCTTTCCTCTAGAAATTCGTTAATTGCATAGTATGCCTTATTAACTAGATATTTCTTAAGTTTATTTTTCAATTGTACATTATTAAGCTCCTTCCAACTTTTAGGCAACTTATAAAACAAGACCAACAAGGCAGTTTTAAGATTAGTTTAATAAAATACAGGGCCTTAGTGCTGCAAATTCACGGGCATTAACACATGTACGTAGCAACTTTGAATCATTGACACGACGAAGATATAGAACTTTAAATACTGACTTTTCCCCGGTTTCTCACTTTGTTTGGTTTTAAAAGCAAGTTGTTTCAATCAACATTATATGTATCTGTAATCAAGAGGGCAATGTTTTGACATATAAAACACGCTTTTCGCACATTTTTCCTTCGGGACAAAAAATATGAGTTTAAGACTTGTTTAAATAAAGTTCATTTTGTTTTGGCTAATCGATGCTCTATTACTCACGGCTAACCTGAAGACTGATGAACGTAATAAGCGTTCGGGTTGGGTTACACATACTTTACCATCTCTCACAAAGTAAATTGCTAAATGCCGTGTAAATAAATGCTAATTTCATAATAATAAATTAACCCATCCTGAAGTCATTCTACATTAGATTTTTTTTATACAATTTTTTATGGCACAGCTGTTATCGACTAAAGAAATAAGTTAAATAATGTTCCTCTTAATTTTAACATGAAATTATTTTAGATAGTATCCGTTTAACAGTACTAACATCATTTTTTCTTTACTTGTTCCTAGGTTGTTTATAACATTAGCGCACAAACCGTAACAGTAACGGTGCATCAAATCATTTGCGCCTCTGATCACGATCATTACGAAGACTGCGGTAGATTTCAAAGCTTACCTTTCATGACACATACGTTGTCCATGTCACAGTTTTTCTTGACTGGTGTGCCGTCGGGCTCACTAACTCGTGCTACATCTGCCCCATCGCACATCGATCCAGCACAAATCGCTTGCTTACCTTCCCTGCGGTCTTTATCAGTAATTCCGCTGATTGAGCGTCCACTGCCGGCTATACCGAGGCAACAGTTGGACACCTTCCAATTTGACGAGGAACCTGAGCACATATATGAAAATCCGATTTATTCGGAGATTTCGTTTTCAAATCGCAACGAAAACGCAATTTCCTCAACTCAAATGCGCCCCGAGAACGAATATGTTCCTGTTTCCGGGATTATTCTCGCTGAAACAATTTTATCCGCTGAAACAAATATCCCTGCTGAAAAAACTGACTCTGCATTCGCATATATGCGTAAAGGCAATAATCCCCACAACATCAATCGTCTCAACTCCCGTATACGCAAATGGCCCCACATATGCAAATATGGCGTACAAAACGGCAGTCTCGCTAGAAAACAAGGCATCAGCACACCCAGGGTGGAGTCATCAAAACGCACAACTCGCGCCGGTAAACAAAGGAATAAACAGTTACATTTAAACAGTACTTAGTCCTCGTCTTTGCGTGTCGAAATTTTAGTGAAATGGTAGACTATACGACGTGTCGATTAACTATTGAATTGTTGATGTTTTAAAGAGTAATGAAGTGCAGGAAATTTAATAGATTTCGTTTTAAAGAGCTATTTAGTAGTGGATCTTGCCCACGACTTAGCCCTCTTATAATCGAAACCGGGATAAGAGGTTCTTGACGAAAAAAAAAACTTACATAAATATAACAGTTTCTCTTTTAATGGAACCAACAAACAATTGTCAAAGCAGATCGATCAGAAACATGAAACTGCATTCCAAGCCTCGAGGTATAATTGTGAATGCCCGCAGTAGGGGCCTATTTGATATCGAAAATCTTATTAAATCTCTTTTAAATCAGAATGTTGCTTCAAAAGAGCTCTATGGAATTCCATTCAATTGAATCCCTCCCTCCCCTGATCCATCTTCGAGCCAGCCAGCGATGCTGAGCGAGTAGTTTTAAACCAGCCCTTAAATAATATCCCTCAGATCCAGCCTGTCTCTTTGCTGCCTTCCTCAGTGACGTCCGAAGCCGAGGCTCGTTCCCCGTAGGGGATGCCCTTAGCGCGCTTTCACTTAGTATGTAAGTGTTAAACCCTGTCTGGAGGGCTTACACTCTAGGCATCCACAGGATAATCTGGTCAAAATCCAAAGCCAGCTTCATAAGTTACCTGTGAAAAACAGCGCAGAAAAAATACTCTGTATTTTATTACTCTTCGAAATAAACAGTAGTTTACGACACGTTATATACAGAGAGCATGGCATTCAAATCGTCGCGGTTCTATGTTTTTATATACGTTACATAATCACACATATTTATCGTTTCATATTTTCATCGTTTAGTTGAATGGTTAATTTAGGTGAATGATTCTTTGTCGTAATAATGATCATAATTATTATCATTCATTCAGATTCATTGTCGTATTATCGCATGCGTGTCTGCTGAAGACAAGGTTGTTTATTTCAGATTGATATGTTTATATTGAACGTTTATGTGTTATATAATTATATTTTAAATATAAGTGTTTGGCAGTACTGACAGTTAAATATAAGCACCAATATGTATAAACGCATCAACTTATAAAAGTGATTTTCAGTTACTATATTGATAGATGTTTGACTTTTCCACGTTATCAGCCCTCATCTCAAAGTAGCAACGACATACTATTTACAGCTTTAAAATTTGCTAAGTGCATACATATTAGTGCTCATGACTGTATTATCATCGGCACGATTCTTGAGCGCTGACGCAAAAGTGAGTTATTGGGTCCCTTTGGTGGTATGAAGTGAGACGCGAGGCGGGGAAAGTGCAGTGATTGGCCCGTAGCGCATCGCGTCATAGCCGTCACTCGGGATTTGTTCTTTACTCCTGCTGCACTTACCTCACGACCAATAAATAATAAACGGGTGTGTGTTTTATTTGTCATAAAGTATACGATGCGCACAGCGATCCCCACTCTTCCGCCGAGCGCTCAAGAACCGTGCCGGGTATTATACTTTATTATGTCTGTAGACTAGTGTAGACTATGTTAATTGATGTATGAAATTAGCCTCAGTCACACCAGAGAAAAAGTGACTTTCCCAAACCGAAACTATTTTAATTTTATGAAAACGAACTAAGCATGTGTAATTGAATAAAAAAAAACCTAAGAGATATTAAATGGTCTCTAGTCTAATACAAACATTGACTAGAAAAGTTCCTTACCTAAATGAAGAGATAAATAGGTACTCCTGTAACTATCTAACATTTGTCATAAATGTAAATAAAAAAAACAGTACAGTGTGTCAAATAGTTAGTGTAAGATCAAATGACTCCTCGCACTCCGGGCAGAGCGGTAGGGAGTGTCAGACTTCTGTTCACCACCCATGTTCCTTCTTAGCCCTTTGTGCCAAGGCCGCGGTATCTCTTTCGAACAACTCGCAGTCCTGACAGGAGTTTAAACGTCTCTGGTTTAGTTACTCTTACTCTGACGTGACCCTGTGGCTTATTTATGTAGATGTAAACAAATGTATTGTGTGTAAATTCATTACGCACCTATCCATTTCTTGACCAACACTGAATGACCGATAGCATGAATGTTAAAGAGGGTTTCCCCTTTCATGTCCTGGTCTTCATTAGCAGAACAGAGTAGTAGACCGCTAGTAATAATAATGACTGTTATTTAATACTATGACAATACAGTTGTAATTTGCAGAACAGTGATTTTTAAAGCACGGTTCTTTATTTTCTTTCATGGTTCTTCTGGCGCTTGAATATCATTGTCATACATAGGGTCTCATCGAGGGCGCTGCTGGTAAAACTTCGTTAACTACGTGCCAATAGAACCATATATCACGCAGGCCATCAATTGTCGGCTACGTCTTAATTTCAACTGTAATTCCATAGTATCACGTCATATTATTGTTCGTTGTCTGGTTGTTAGTGACCGCCAGCGAAGTTATCGTGGACTATTATCATAACGTTTTTGTTCATTTCAGGGTCTAAAATTAGGACACGGTGAGGACAAACCTGATGTGCTCCAATATTTAGATTTGGACCTTCACACCACTAGACCTCCCCAAGTAAAGGTACTGTATTCATAGTAGAATTGTTTTGTATTGTAGATCTAAATCATACAAAGAACCACCTACATAATACTTACAATTAAAAATAATAATGACCAAGCAAAATTATTGTGAAAGTTTTAATCCCCATATCACTTGATTCTTTATAAAATTCACGTTTTTATGTTTTTTAGCTAACTGGCTTTAATATTAACAATAATTTGAACAATTTCAGGGGCCGGAACCCAGCAAGCCGAAAAAGGTTGAGGTCGCTCACGGAACATCTATGTCTAACGTCGATACTGATGCTTACAAAACAGTAGATTTTTTGAAGACGGAGGCTTTCAACATTACCCGGCAGGATGCAGAGGCTTCTCGAAGCTTCCAATATTAGCAGTCACTAAAGTTGGAGTTGATACGTAAGCGCAAACAGCAAGAACAGCTCTGTAAGCGTTATATGCGTAAACGCTTGGCTTTTCCAGTGATTCCAGAATAAACAACCCGGTTTGAAATACACACGATATTCAACGCCCAGTGAAAGTAACAGACAGTGAAAAAACTTATACAGCATTTAAAATAAAACGGAAGCAAAAGACTTTTGAAAAGCTTTAACTGACTTTTTAAATAATATAATAAATTGTTGTTTGGTTGGTACTTGTTGTAACCAACCCTGTTCGTTGGAAGACGGACAACTTTATAGTATTATATTTCTTTAATAATAAACAGTATTGTTATCGTCTTTGTGACAATCTTAAACCTAAAAAGTTGATTGTAGCTCCTGGCATTCAAGCTCTCATTGTTCTAAACACAACAAACTACTTTTGATTTAAAAGGTTTCTGCATGTATTTATATCTACTTATGTTCATCGTTTGAGAAAACTAGAAGTAATTGGATTAGTTGCAGTTATTCTGATTCATTTTAACAGTATAAGTATATTTATTATTTTATAAAACTGTAATTATTTGAATGAAGTATTGTATTTGTGTACTTAATAGCATTAAATTATGTTAATTTTCGCTTTATATGTCATGACATTTCTATTTGCTAGTGTAATTTTCATTCGTTACCATTATTAATATTATTAGGAAGCACTAGTGCTTTATAAATTGATGTTGTAAATAGATTTTAAGATGATTTTAAACGTTTTAGCAAGTACGAATGCGTACATTACACAAAGACATTTTATGAACACAATATTACCTATTATAGAGGAAATTGTTCCACCTTTCATAGAACTAGTCATAGTTTCTTTCCTGCACATATTTCGCTTCACAAAACATTGGATTTTATTCGTTTTATTCGCAATATAAAACCATACTTAAATTGTAAGCAAATATCTTATTACGTAAACTTAAGTGGATTTAAAATATAAGTGTTAATGTAAAGATAATAAAAAAACTTGTAAAAGAATGCAGTTAGTCGCGAAATGCTTTTATCTTCTTTGGCATACCAATATGGTATCTTTTTTTACAAACGTAACGACATGCCCATTCAGTTAAAAATTAATGAGCATTTCGTTAATTATTATTGCCATTGACTACTAGTAGTAACTTATGTAATCAAGATTATATAATAAGTATATAGATGGTAAAAATACAAAGTTTTCCTGGTCTTTCACACTTCTATAACCAGTTGGCATATACTTTACAAATGAGATTAAAAAGTAGGTGAAATATCTATTTAAACACCATTGCTATTGATAAAAATATTATTGATTAAGACAACTTAGCTAGCAGTATTATTATTATCATGATTTTCACTATTTTCAAAAGTTCTATAGGAACTTTTGAAAAAAAAATTGTATCTTTTTCAGGCCTATTAAACTATATAGTCACTTTTGATGTTACGTGTATATATATGAATTTATCGACGAAACTATCGATAAATAATAATTTAAAAAAAATTGGATTGAGCTTAGAAGAATTGAAAAGAATTTACCATGACAATCATTTTCTGAGATGTATCAATTAGTGATCCTCTAATATGTACAGTATCTGTGATAACGCTGTGCATTAATTTCACATTTAACAAGACAGAAGGTCTTCCTTTGTTAAAATTTAATATTGCTATTAACAAATAAGTCAGCCGACAAATATTAAAAACATTTTGCGCATGTTAACATCACGCTTTATAGTCCCCGTCGGGTTAGAAAAAAAATGAATAGTGGTCGAGTTTAATGTCTATACATATACGCATATTAATCTAAAGATAAACTATATATTATATACAATATTTTTTTTTCTATTCGGCGAATAAATAAAATAAAAATCATAAATCCGAAATTCAAAAACAAAATATAAGTAGAAACTGAAATAAAACAGAATATTTTTTTGTGAAATAAAACACCATTTATAAATGTTGGTTCACTAACCGTAAGTGTAATTTTCAATAATTCGCATTTGGAAAATTTTAAGGAACGAAAATAACACGCCACCACTCTGTATAATATTGTAAATAGTAAAGATATTTATATATAATATATACATATATATCAACTAGTTCAATTCACGAGTATGCTCGTGTTTAAGAATTTATACAAAATTACGTACATTAATAAATATTTATGAATGTTATTTAAGTATATATATTCCATATCATATACATATGTTTATAGGAAATAAATATACGATACGGTTTTTGACGTCTCGAAGACGGTAAAAATGAGTGATGGAAAAGTGGCCTACTTTTATATAAATACATAATTGTACACACGGCGACACATAAAGCTATACATTTCCAGTTTACGCTCATCTCGCACTGTACAGAAATCCTATACAATGCGAGACCAGCTTATAATGGAAATGTATAGCTTGATTTGTAGCCGTGTGTACTTCGAAGTCGGTTAAATTAAAACATATTGATATGATAAATGGTATTTTATATCTGTTGCCTGCTGCATTTAAGGTTAAACATAAAGTAGTTACTACTTATTGAAACTATTAATTAAAAGTACAAAATACTGAGATATTAGAATTCAAGAGATGACACTGAGGTCTCATCTAGATGTACTAAAAGGACATCAAAACAAAAAATTATATTAATTTAATCAAACTACGATAGTAACTTGTTCTGTCCATATTTACATCGATAAATAAAAAAAAAAAGAAGTCTCGGACTTTATAGTATGCAGCAGGCAGCATTCATATCTTTATCTACCCAAATATCATAAACCCTCTCTAATGCGTTCAAAAACCATAGGCAATGACCAGCATTACCAACCAGCAGAAATAAACGGAACTGTTATGAACTCATGACCTACTGAAAACAGTAGGTTATGAGTTTAAATTTGGAACAGGTGTCTCAAATTCAAGTGAGTGTGCTATTCTAGTATCTACATTAAGACCATCAAAAAGACATCTGAACATCTACATTTTTTATTGCATTACACTGGTAACAATGCTGGTCATTTCCCTATGGTTCCTGAACCCATCATAGAGCCCTTATGATATTTGGGTAGATAAAGTAGTATAAGCAACTATACATAATAAGGCATTACAACACTCGTGTGATGCTATTAAGAAACTCGCCTTCGGTTCGTTTCTTAAACCCACACTTGTGTTGTAATGCCCTTCATTATGCACAGTCGCATAAACTACTATTATATATTATGTATATCTTTATATTTTTACTTAAAATATATATTATAAATACATTATATTTATTCATATTAAAATATATAAAATATTTACGAAATATTGATCGTAAGTCTACATAACGGTGTTTAGAATTTAATATGGAAACATTGTAAAATGTATAATTTTAGTCTAGTAGCTCTCGTTATTTAATAATAGGTAAATACCTATGCAAAAAAATACACGCTTTGAAGTAAACACGTAGGTATATTTTACTATGTAAACCATGCTCAAACAAGCTTTTGGTCTTAGTACTATTGTATTATTATTTTTTCTCAAACATGCTTGGAAATTTGAGCATTATTTTGACAACCTTCTTCGAGATAAATCGAAATTGCTGTACTGGCCAGATACATGCGACCAGCGGCCGGCAAAAGTTGTATGAAAATCCATATCTGTCGTGTTTAGCGGCCAAATAAATTACATACTAAACTCATATCTGTCGTGTTATTTAAAAATGGAACGATCTTTTACTCTGAACCATAGCAACCAAGGAGGTGACTTATTAAAGGTTTTATTTAAATTTCGAATTGGCTGAACTCTTCAACGCGTGAAAAATTATTGTTGTATGTGATTTTGAAAAGTAAATTGTATTTAATTTCCTCGCATTATTTGAGAAAAGTACTATACAAGCCTTGGCCACAACTAGGCATTGATGGACTTACGTATGTGGGCCGAGGCGAAACGTTCGTCCATCAATGCCTCTGTTGCTGGCCGCTGCAGTAATGTACTATATTTCTTGATTTTTCTTTGCGTATAAACCAATAATTTTATTATTATTCTGTACATTTTAGTATAATGATTATTTAATATTAATTATTTTTAGAATGTTGTAGTATGAATTATTTGCTTCATGCAATTATTAGAAAATGTATGTGAATTAATAAATACTTTGATTCGAACGTGTGTCCTTTTATTTACTGACATATTTACTCCCAGGGTCCATAGTGATCTCATTATAATATTTTTATTTACGTCTAAATACACATTGTGAAAGTCAATAAATGATGGAGTACTCAGCTAGCAAGCTGATATATAACTGGTCAATGATGGTAATACAACATTTATTCAGGACCATTAATTTTGCACAATTTATTTATAAACCCACCTAACTGCGTAACAGATTGTCGGAACGATTAGCGCTCGGCTTGATCATACGTTTGATTCGAATGCAATCGAATAAAAGTAGGTATTTAGTCATTCATTCATTATAATTCTAGGTTCTACCTACTTGTTTCATTATGTGTCGTGTTACTATTCCTAAATACACTTTTTATTATTTATTTATTTAATTACCTACGTTTTGTTTAGGAGTTAAAAAAGTTTGTATAAAACTAATTCGCAGCCTGAGTTCGCAGCTATTTACAGCAGCTATACTGTTATGATAGTTTCAAATGCCATGCCTAGGCGCCACAAAAATAAATGACTCACAGCGTTTTCCTTTTAAACAACGCGCGAGGTCTTCAGGCTCGGAACCCTGAAAAGCGGAGACGCGCGGAGATGTGCGAAACGGAGAGGAGAGGAGATTCGTAAAACCTAGGGTGTATCCACCGTAACTGTGCGGAGATTGTCGTGTACCTACCCGTGGCCGCTCCGATTCGTCCTTCCTAGGTAGAAACTGACCACGGGATACCACTAGGTATGTAGTACGTATGTACCTACCTGTGGACCTACTGCGTGTCACTGACTGGCAGGGCCACCATCAGGGGTTTTAGTATTGATAACACAAAAAGTTATAGGTTATCTATATCGACTTATAGCAACAATACATTTGACACATCGATGTTTAAGATGTAAATACAAACAAATACAACCTCCCTTTTATTCTCAGGCAACATTGGCCGTATGCCTTACAGATTAGACAAAGTCATCCATCGTTTCTTTGGCAAACCTACGCTTATACCGGTCTGTATTCTGTACATTCAAACTCAAAAACTTTTCTCCCGACATTTTCTTCATCCCTCCGCATCACGTGCCCATACCACGGCAACCGATAAGCACACAAATATTCAATCACCGGAGCCACTTTCAGACTTCCTCTTATGTAGCTACGCATTTCTCATTTTATCATCTCGTTACACCGCACATCAGTCTTAGCGTTATCTTCTTAGCCACATGCAAAAAATGCCTTTCAATCGTCCCCTTTGTGGGCCAACATTCGTTCTCATTAATTCAGATTCTCCCCTAAAGTCTTGCATAGAGAGAGATCTGCTTGAGTAGGTAAGTTGAGATGAGCCACCAATATTCCTTAAGTAGGTAATGCATAAGCAGAAGTTTTATTTAGTTTTAGATAGGCGCCTATTTTCCTTACTATAAGCAGCGGCTTATAGTTAGGCAAATACGCCACTGCTTGGTTATCCTTATTTTAACCCGACTACGGTATGTAGGTATGTATGTTTGTATGTATGTATGTTCCACCGTAGCGCCTAAACTACCGAACGGATTTTAATAAATGATATGTCAATAGATTCGTGAGAATAGTGCGGGTAACTTAAGCTATATAAATTTTATAATTTTTTTTTTATGACGTAATTTAAATGTCAGATAATATTTCTAGACTCGAAAAGAAAAAAATTAGATAACCATAACATGTTTGATATCAAATGAAAGGTCTTGGCGAGCACATTACAAATATGTACCTATATTTGAGAATTAATAATAATTTTAATTTAATAATTTTAGTCCACCGTTTGTAGTCGGGTTAAAGTTTTTAGACTTGTTACAACATAGCCCAGATGACAATAGTTAAATTATCTGATTTGATAACCATGACCTGACGCTGCCTGGCTCCGCTCTCTGACACCCCCTGAAATTTCCGCCGGGGGCCTGGGGCCACCCGGCCTCCACCACGCTACGCTAGTGCCACTCATGAAGGCTACTTTAATGATTGATAGCACCAACTCCCCTGGCATTAATATTTCAATAGAGTTCACTTCGTAATCGGTCCGTAACGCATTAGGCATTAGTGATTAGTTTCAAGCGATGCGTCGAACCGGACGCTCGTCGTCCTATAGTTTCTGAAGTTATGTGCTCCAATTTATCCATGTTTCGCTGTAGGTAACTCAAGGTTTACTTCGTCGTGCCGAGTACGAGGAGTTCTAAACTTAGTGGGCCTACCTATAGTTGCAAACTTCTCAGGCGTTGCCGATTACAGGTAACGTGTCATTTGTCAATAATATTAGGTACCTATGTTGCTTTTTCATATCTAGTTAAGTATTAAATTAAAGGTAGTTAATGTGAGAAATTAATATTTATTTAATTAGTTACCAAAATAAGAAAGAAAGGTAGGTAGTTTATTTGTCTCGCGAAGGACACAAAAAATTGTTAAAATTACAAAAAACAAAATGAATGGTGGACATGCACCGAAATGTCCACCGCCACGTGCCGTGTCCGCTGTCCACGGCTAAACAGAACTGGGGCAAACCTGTAGGACGAAATAATATTTCCGTGCCCCTGAAGCGCCCGTGTCCGCTACGTTTCAGCGACTTATTTGGAGAACCTGAATATTTAATAAAAAATAATTGTTTCATCACATTTGTTTTTTTGGCTTTAAATATACTCGACACCATCATCCAACACGAGTACGACTGTGTCGAGTATTTATTTATATTTAAATAAAGTAGGTATTTTTGAAGACAAAAATAACAATTAGGTAGGTACCTAATCGAAACAGTGCCTAAGGACCCGAAGCCCCACTCTCGCCACTAGATCACACTGAGTTTAATTAAACTGGCCAAATTATTCAGATCGAATCTGTACAAAAACAAATAGGAGTGCTTCCCTTGGCCCAGTTCGCCCCACGCTTGTGATCGCAGCGATCCCTAGTCGTCCATTGTTCTACATTTCGGGTGGTAAATTATTAGTGGACACGCAAATTACGATTTGGTAGAAAAAGCCCACAAATCGTTCCCCTGTTGCTCCTTTACAGGGGTGCCGTTTGTCTAGTCTTTTATGAGAGGTAAGTACCTACAATGAAAATGTGCTACATTGTGTAGAGCACTAGGAGTTCTAGGCCTTTGTTTACCTATATCTTTGGCACAGGCTACCTGTTTACTATTTTTTTGAGGTGTGGTAAATCATCAAATGACTCCTCCCGCTCTAGGCTAAAATCCACCCATATAGGTACCTTCTTAGCCCTTTATGTCGAGGCCGCGGTATCTTTGTGACCAACCCGTAGCCCCAACTGGGGGCTACCTTTACAATAACACCGGCCAAGTGCATGTCGGACCACGCACAATATGGGGTTCCGCAGTTGCTTATCAAAATAAATGAACTTACGAAACTCGGCTAACCTGCCTCTGAATGATGATTTTAATTGTAAAAATAAAACAAACTTACATCACAAACACAAACTCGCAATCTCTTTAAAGGTACAAGTTGGTAGCGGACGACATGAAGCTGCAGCCAACGACGCGCGACGTGCCGCAGCGACCTAATAAGTACTGGTTTCTACGTATTTCTATGAAATTCCCTCCGTAGTTAGCGACATGAAGCTAGCGACGCGTCGTCGAGCGGCAGACGGCAGTTTCGTCCGACCGCAGATCAGTAGCACAGAACACATAGGTCGGATAGGTATACCCTATCGGGATCAGTAGTGCCGCTGACGCCGGAGCAACGACATATCGCTTTTCAAATGGTTTTTGATCAGTATTGAATAAGTTCCCTCACTTGCTTTGCATTTAAGCGTAGGACGTGTGGCGACTAGCGACATCTATCGCAACACCTGCGTACTAACAACGATCGACAGAAAATCTTACATCACGCTATGAACATTATCCGCGACATAAGCCTATATAGGAGTTCCCGACTTACAACTGTCGGGCAGTTAGCCCGTCGGACACAACACCCGTCCGGTCGGAGGATCCTCCCTTTTCAATGGGGGATGAGGAGCTTTACACCCTGTTCCTCATACCCCCCAAAGACGTGTGGCTTTTCGTCTTTTTCTGTATACTAAAAACAAGTCATCATCGACTTCTTCCTCATATAATAAAAGATATAAAAAAATGCGATCACTATATTCTCAAACACGTCAGACATCTTGTGTCACGGACCACTCGAAACCGTGTCCGTTTCGACCGCGCGGCCACGACGTTTTTTTTTTAAAAAAAATGTACCAAGTTTATGTAAAAGTTTGTAAAAGTTGATTCCCAAAACCATAAATTTGTCAAAGTTATGGTTACAAAGTTATAAGGGTTTGAACGTGGCCGCGCCATCGAAACGCGGAGAACCGCGCGGCCACGGAGATCTTTAAAACTAAGCGTTGCAGAGACCTGCAATTTAGGTAAATAACAGATTCAATATGTAAAAAATTTGTAAAAATATAGAAAAAAATCCTAGGTTTATATTTTAGGAGCTGTAACACTAAAACCCCATGGCCGCGCCATTGAAACGGTGAAAACCACGTTATCGCCGATATCTCGCTGAAAAAGCATCGTAGAGGTCTGGAGTTTCTTGTAAAACATAGATTTGAATTTGTCAAATCATGTAAAAATACAAAAAAAAACCTTAGGTTTATATTTTAGGTGCTATAAGACTAAAACGCCATGGCCGCGCCATTGAAACGGTGAAAAATACGTTATCGCCGATATCTCGCTGAAAAAGCTTCGTAGAGGTCTGAAGTTTCTTGTAAAACATAGATTTGAATTTGTCAAATCATGTAAAAATACAAAAAAAAACCCTAGGTTTATATTTTAGGTGCTATAAGACTAAAACGCCATGGCCGCGCCATTGAAACGGTGAAAAATACGTTATCGCCGATATCTCACTGAAAAAGCGTCGTAGAGGTCTGAAGTTTCTTGTAAAACATAGATTTGAATTTGTCAAATCATGTAAAAATACAAAAAAAAAACTCTAGGTTTATTGTTTAGGTGCTATAAGATTAAAACGCCATGGCCGCGCCATTGAAACGGTAAAAAACCACGTTATCGCCGATATCTCGCTGAAAAAGCATCGCAGAGGGCTGAAGTTGTTTGTAAAGCAATGATTTGAATTTGTCAAAAATTGGAAAAATACACAATACAATTCTAGGTTTATATTTTAGGAGCAGTAAGGCTAAAACCCCATGGCCGAAACGGTGAAAATCACGTTATCGCCGATATCTCGCTGAAAAAGCATCGTAGAGGTCTGAAGTTTCTTGTAAAACCAAGATTTGAATTTATCAAATTTTTTAAAAATACACAAAATAATCCTAGGTTTATATATCAGGAGCACAGGTACGATATCGTTTAGAACCTTTGTTGTTTCGATAGGGTGACCATGACTTTGTGTTTACAGCAAAACTTTCCACCTATTGCATTTCCCCAGAAATTATTTCTAAATGCTTCTAAATTAAATTAAAATGAAACGATAAGATACAAAAACATATAATTATATTTATTTCTTATTAAAAATCATATAAATCACAGATTGTTTACTTAAACTAAGATTTTTTAAATTATATAATTATTTAACATCTTAATCATCTAACACCATATAACGATAAGATAAAAAAATATATATGTCGGCTAACGGGATAATTTTTAGCAATATTCGTTGGTTAACAGTGGGCGTCGGTGGGTAGTGTTGGATGAAGAAACTAGACTCGTACACTCAATCAATAGTCCTAAGCACAGTAGATCTAGATAGTTAGACACACAAACTCTGTAGGTAGGTGGTAGGTACGTATTTCAGAACACACGATGGTTTCAGCGGTTTCACGCGCCCGCCGCTCGCGCCTGTCTACTCAATAGTGACGTACCGACGCGACCGGCCCACGCGCGCGCTCACCAATGACTCCATCAAGCGCCACCAGATGGCGCTGGCGTACTTAATACGACACGATGCCGACACGGCCATCCTGCTTTCACACGTCCTCGTGTGATCATTACTCTGCGAACAAACGCTTGCACACACACTTCCACAAGTTTGCTTTGTTCCACTCGGTCACTCCTGAACAAACTCAAAATTCATAAAATCGTTGAAAATAAGAAATCCAAACCCCCTTTTTTAATTTAAATCAAAACCCTTCAATTACATCAAACATAATAACGGAAAATTAAAAATAATCCAAAATACAACACCCTGGGCCACGTACCATCGCTCGATTCTACCTTTTAAACTCTACTGCGACAAAAACTGCCAAGCTTACAGAAACCCTCGAGTAAGACCACTAACGCCACGGCTCTCCAGCCGACCAGCAAACACATTGCTCTCACAAGGCACTCCAGCCGACCAGCAAACGCATTACTCGCACGGACTCTCCAGCCGATCAGTAATCGCGTTGCCCACACACGGCACCATAGCCGACCAGCAAACGCATTGCTCTCACGGACTCTCCAGCCGATCAGCAATCGCGTTGCCCTCACACGGCACTCCAGCCGACCAGCAATCGCATTGTTCTCACGGACTCTCAAGCCGATCAACAATCGCGTTGCCGATCGCCCGTGTGCATCACGCTACACACTATGGTCTTTCCAGACCACGATCTCCGCCAGAGTTGAACGCGCACCGCGCACCCACGTTCAACAAACAAAAGACACCGATTTCTACCGGGCTACGACTACGTAACAACTACTGGTACGGTCGAACACAATAGGGCCTATAGAAACCCTTACTCGATTTTCCACCATAACTCCAACTTGCTCATCATCATTAAAATTCTTATCAACATCGACTGGTACGTGACCCGCTGGCATCTTCTTTAGCATATCGTGTGCATATTTTTAAACACGCTTAGAATTGAAAGATTTTTCAGTTGAAAATACTTATCTTGTACCTACAAGACAAAGTAGTAACGGTGGTAAAGTTCAAAACTAGCCATACTACATTTTTTTTATGTACAATAAGTATATACGTCATGCTCTATCATGGAAAGGAAGAAAGAAAGATAAAAAAATATTTGTTGCAGAAACAAAATAAATTGATGTTGGAATCCGTGAGTTAATTACAGGGGTTATTTCAGGCATAATTCATTATTTCAAATCCTTTAGACAAATTCAATACAATCACTTTTTTTAGTGAATAATCGGTGATTTATTATGTTTTTTTATAATTAAAAAAAAGTAAACTAAAATGAAACGATATGAAGCAAAAATATAATAATGTTTATAAGAAACATTTCAATTAAAGAACGAACCAATGAAAGAACTTATCATTTTAATTTAATTTAGAATGCTTGAGAAATAATTTCCAAACATAATGGATAAAGTTTTCTGTAAACACAAAGTCATGGTCACCCTATCGAAACAACAAAGGTTCTAAGCGATATCGTACTACAGCTCCTGATATATAAACCTAGAGTTTTTTTTGTATTTTTACATGATTTGACAAATTTAAATCTATGTTTTACAAGAAACTTCAGACCTCTACGACGCTTTTTCAGCGAGATATCGGCGATAACGTATTTTTCACCGTTTCAATGGCGCGGCCATGGCGTTTTAGTCTTGTAGCACCTAAAATATAAACCTAGGGTTTTTTTTGTATTTTTACATGATTTGACAAATTCAAATCTATGTTTTACAAGAAACTTCAGACCTCTACGACGCTTTTTCAGCGAGATATCGGCGATAACGTATTTTTCACCGTTTCAATGGCGCGGCCATGGCGTTTTAGTCTTATAGCACCTAAAATATAAACCTAAGGTTTTTTTTTTTATTTTTACATGATTTGACAAATTCAAATCTATGTTTTACAAGAAACTCCAGACCTCTACGATGCTTTTTCAGCGAGATATCGGCGATAACGTGGTTTTCACCGTTTCAATGGCGCGGCCATGGGGTTTTAGTGTTACAGCTCCTAAAATATAAACCTAGGATTTTTTTCTATATTTTTACAAATTTTTTACATATTGAATCTGTTATTTACCTAAATTGCAGGTCTCTGCAACGCTTAGTTTTAAAGATCTCCGTGGCCGCGCGGTTCTCCGCGTTTCGATGGCGCGGCCACGTTCATACCCTTATAACTTTGTAACCATAACTTTGACAAATTTATGGTTTTGGGAATCAACTTTTACAAACTTTTACATAAACTTGGTACATTTTTTTTTAAAAAAAAACGTCGTGGCCGCGCGGTCGAAACGGACACCTCGAAACCAACTGGATGCCATCTGCTGTTGCCGTCGGGTTCGAAATCATGACTACAGTGACATGACGTAACGACGTGTCGTGAACTCGTGACGAAATGTCGTCGCTTTTCTACGTATTTCTATGAAATTGAATAATGATAATTTATTATTTTCTATGAAGCGACGACATGTCGTCTGCTGCTGCTGCGTGCAGTCGGCTGCCAACTTGTACCTTTAGGTATACACTTATTGACTACGCAACTCTAAAAATGGATACCCCTACTTATATAGTTGTAACCGTTTAATTCTGAACTATTTAATATTGTTAGTGCTCTGCCTAGCCATTCGCGGAATTGAAGTGTGATGGTGGTATAAAAAATGCGTTTCTTTGTTGTCAAGTGCAAACAATAGATTTCGTGCTTAGGATTCCGTGCATTTTTGTAACTTAAAACATTTGTTCCGCTTTAGGCACGCGAGCAATAATTATAATTAATTCATGAAACTGCGAATTGTTCTAGATCTTTCTTATATATTTTTTTACACAGCTTTTATCTGAACAAGCCTTGTGCCCGGTAGTAATGGAGGATGGATGGATGCCCATTCTCCTTTGGAGAATGGGCTGACTTGTATAAAGGTTTGCCCAACCCTTGTAGCAATATAGGCTATATGGTTATATGTTGTACTAGTTGCCCTCATCACATAAATGTATTTTTTTTTTCTCTCAGCGACGTCAAAGTAGTAAAAATCAAATTATAAAAAAATGCATCTTTGGCACATACCTAATTAACTTACTTTATACGGTTATTGTCTGATATAGGTACTATTTTTTACGAATATTTAAATACATTAAATCACGCCTTTTTCCCATGGGGGTAGGCAGTATAACAGAACTCCACCTGCTACAATCCGTACGTATACGTACTCCTTTTGTCTCGTTTATTTTCATTATCTTAATATTATATTACCTATAATGTAGGTACTGCTGCCTGTTATTTTTTTTAAAGTGATATCGTGAGTGAAGTTCAAAAGGGGACAAAAAAAAACTAAGTATAAGATTAAGACTTACTTTTTTACCATAAATATAATAGAAATCGATGATGATTTCTATTATATTTATGGTAAAAAAGTTAGTAATTTCAGCCAAAAGCCGTCCACTGCTGGAAAAAGGCCTCCCCCAGTTGTCGCCACATTGACCGGACTCGAATCCAGCGGGTACCCGCAACCTTCACCAGGTCATCGGTCCACCTAGTGGGAGGCCTTCCAACGCAACGTCTTCCGGTTCACGGTCGCCCCTCCAGAACTTTTCGGCCCCATCGGCCATTCGTTCTGCAAGCAATGTGCCCTGCCCACTGCCACTTAAGTTTGGCAATTCTTCGGACTACGTCGGTAACCTAGGTTCTCATGCAAATGTCTTCATTTCTGATGCAATCCCAAGGAAACTCCGAACATAGTCCTCTCCATTGCCCTTTGGGTGGCTTTGAGCTTTTTGATGAGTCCAATTGTCAGCGACCACGTTTGACAAATCATACGTGAGCCCAAACTCGATTGAGATATGTCGTTTTATACCGGAGTTCCTATGGCCTGCACCTTCCTGATCCATCATCAGACTCTGGATACCACCTAGAGGCACAGTACTCGTCAAGACGAATCAAACGAGACCAAACTCGATGGAGTTATGTCGTTTTAAACCGGATTTCCTATGGCCACCCTCTAGATCCATCATCAGATCAGCTCCAAATCAAACAACTATCATATTATCTAAACATCATTTGCTAAGTTCTTTTAGAATTGCTGACAAATACGTTACATAGACCTAAACACTTTGATGTGATGTAAGGGACCATTAAGCTCCTGTAACTTTTTTCTAACGTGGATTTCAGCATCACCGTCATATAATAAATTGATTGTCTTAATTATACCTTTCTAATGATATATTACTCAAAGTGCTACAACACTTGGGCAAATCAGCCCAATCTCCTTTCAAAAATCCTTCCTGAATGCAAATGTAATGTTTGCAGTACTTCTAGACCTCTTCTTGTTTGCCAATCAATTAATGGGTGAAGAATTATTATTAGTGAGGTGGATGGCAGTTAGTTCAATCTTTCGTTCAATCATTATAGTTTTATTGCTATTTTTGGTGTAATTTCAGGATAGATTAAGTTGTGACGTCTCAATCATTCATGTTTCAGTAAGCGCCACCTTTCAGCTAAGGCTTTTATTTACAAGCGAATTTAAAAAGAAATCCGTTCTGTAATAAGCACTAGATGGCAGTATAGTTTACTATATAACATACTAGATGGCGCTAGGAGTTCTATGAAGGGTTTCCAGGCCTGAAACTAAAGCAAAAAAGTTATGCAAATACCAAAGCTGGTGGTGCGATTCTGAATATCCAAAACTTTTCAATAACTAAAACGATTAGGATCAACATGCAATGTATTTCACACTCGTCGATTTTCTTCATTTATCACAACTTGTGCGGAAATAGAAATTTCCACTTTTACACTAAGTCCAAATTGTCCTAATTCCTATAGTTGGATCTGGGATACACCTGAACGAAGAACTGTTGCACGAACGGACATTATTGCGCGCATGGCATGGGCACTTGCTCGAATGGACATTGGTAAGCACGCACGCACGAACGATACTTGCGCAACCGATGCGTGCGCGACCGAAGCCAGCTACTTACGGACTAACTATAACATAACACCTGCTATTACGAATTCAAAGATTTACTTACTTAAAAAAATTCTAATTGTGTATAGTAAGTTAAGATCGTTATTTTTGGGAAAAAGATTCGGTTATTCCTTTGGGTCCATTGGGTCTGACTTTCATGATTTTTGTCAATTTTAGACGTGAAATAATGCACTTTTACGCAGCGAAAAAATGGTATGTATTTAACGAACGTTAAACATCCCTTTCCATCCCATCCATTACATTCAACGTAATCGTTATTTAAAAGCATTTTGTGTACTCGCAGTGTACAGACCAGCAGGTTATGCTGTTGGTCTCGGCTCCCATATAAAGATCATTGGTAGTTATTACAGGTTGTCAGTGATCTGGAAGTCTGACAAGCAGTCGTACCAAGGAGTATCGTATTACCCAGTATTAACTGAATTGTGTAGGTCAGATAGGCAGTCGCTCCAAATAAAATACTGCATCCGGTTAGACTTGAAGCCGACTCCAATATAGTTCGGAAAAGGCTAGGCAGATGATGACCAGTTTTTTCATTTTTTTTACATCTGTGTTTAGTTTTAGTTTTCATAAAATTTGTCAATGCCATTGACACGCTCACATGAACGCGTACGCGGTATCACGTAAGCTAAGCCGCGGGCACCGTTGGTTATCATAATAAATTAATAAATATATCTAATATTATAAAAAAAACGTGTTGTCCAAATAGTTATTATTGCATTGAACTGTGATAAGCCTACATTATTATATTGTATTTTAACAATTTTAGCTGTGAATAAAAATGTATAATTGTTTAAAGCCCCCGACCCTCAGCATTCAGCGGGAGTTAAACCTATGTCCTATGCACTTTTGATTATGTTGGATTTAGCTCATTGTTGTAACTCGTCCGATGTTTTTTTTTTCTGTTGGAAACCGGCTTTTGAACTGCATATTACAGAACCTACTTCCAATGGCTTCATTCAATTTGATAGAGCGCCCTTTATAAAACGCAGCCTCGCGAGTTCACGTAACTAATTGCTAACTTATGCCATTGGTTATTGTGTGAACTACCATTAATTTCTGATATAAAAGGTTATTTTATAAATTGGTTTTTAAACCACATTTCATTCAGGACATTTACACACGACAGGAATTTATTAAAGACGGTCGAGTTTGAAAAGTGCAAGTCTTGAGCAATTACTTAAATATAAACTTATTTAAGAAATTGCTCAAGTCTTTGAGGTCGGGTTCCATTCCTGGATCAACCTTAGTGTTATTGGGTTTTTCACCAGGAATTTCTCAGAAGTAGCCATGAGGTCTTGACTTGTGTCCGGTTGATGCCATTACGCTCTCCCTATTATAAGTATAATACTTAAACATAACTGGCGAAATGTAGGTGTACCGACTGGTGGGTACACCTCTGTTCATTGGATACATTAAAAATGAAACGGAGCTTGCATGAAATAAGGGTTACACCGCATTGCGGAAAACCGCACACAAATAAGTAAAATCATGTACTTACGTCTATTCAAATATACAATTTGACTGAAACTGAAATGAGGGTTTATTATGTAACTTGGTTAGATAGTTGACCTAGAGTCTAGACTTATGCCATAACCGGGACCTAAAAACTTTGTAAAACTTTTAGCAACGTAAACACATTACGTATGAATTACCATCTATTAATTATGTGGCTTTTATTTGTTGTTCGAGGTTTTTTTACTCTGATAATAATGTAACGCATAAATACGAGTACTAACCGATTCAAATCGGCTCAAAATTGTTTAACCGCAACCGAATGCTTTTCACAGGCTTCTTATGGCTGATTTTCAATAGTATAACAACTGTTATCTACTGATACGAAGTTTAATCACACACACTGGCTCAGTCTGGCTCGTTGGTCCAGTGGTCACAAACGCGAATGCTTAACACGAGGTCCTTTTTTTTTTTTTTTTTCCTTTTTTTTTTTTTTTTGGTGGGTGGAAAATCATCGAATAACCCCCCCCCGCTCTTGGGCAGAGCGAAGGGGAGTGTCAGACTTCTACTGACTAAAAACCAAACCCATGTTCCTTCTTCTTCGCCCTTGTGTCGGAGCCGCGGTAAGGTCCTGCGTTCGATTCTGAGTCGGACAAAATGGTATTGTGTTTTCCATCGGGAATTTTTTCAGTAACTGCCACGGACTTTGCATTCGTACCCGGTGGATGGCAATAGGGGTGACCCTATTACCTACTTACCCTATTACATGGAACTTTAACATAACTGACAAAATGTGAGTGTGCTAACGTACACCGCTGCCTAACATTTCGGGGATTGCAGGCGTGATGTTTTGTATGTGAGTAGAATATTTACGCGTAAATAATGCGAGCACCCGGAGTTTGGTCTGGTTTGATCACAGAGCGGACATGCGGGTAGGCCAGATCGTGCAACGCCTTTCGTTTTGAAAATCTATTACCGGGAATGACCGTCACTTCTTTACGTGTGCTACGCCGTAGCATATCGCGTAGCAAAGTTCGTAGCATAACGCGTAGCGTAGTAAAGACTAGATTTGACTAGAACCTTTACTACATAACTAGAATTACGGATGCGATTAGTTAGCGGGCTGTTTGCCCGGGCGGCATTATGGTGCACGCAGTCTTGTAGAGAGTCCCAACTGTGGGAACGTTGTGGGCCGATTAGATATAGTGCTGGTATCCTAAGGACAAACCTTCAAGTTTACGGTTTGGAGGTTCCTCAATGGTTTTGTAGCGTTGTTCCGAGTTCATGAATAAGACTACAATTATTTGTGAAATTGGTATGAATAAAATCTATATTTTACCGATTTTGATGAAATTGTCCACAGTTGTTCTATAGGCATATTTAACTAAAAACATAACCTAACATCACGCTTGTAATCCCCAAAGGGTTGGGCAGAGGTGTACCAGGAGTGTGTACAGCCACATTTGCTCAGTTATGTTTAGGTCCCATGAAATAACAAGATACTATGTGGGATTCATAAAAACAAAAACATATACAACAGTAGACAGACTGGTTCGGTGCATGTAAGAAAAGTTTTTTTCCTTGAAACGTGTTTTAATTCCAGTTGTATTGACGATGAAATGTACTTTTCACCAAAAACAATTAAGAACGGAATAATTCATGAACAAAATAATAATGTTTATATAAATAGTTTGCTTGTTAACGTCGCGAACATAGCTTCCAATTTATCGTCATCGCTTCCAGAAACGTTAACAGGGACAAACGCTTCCATAATTATATTTCCACAACGCTCAGTAAGAAATACACCCACGTGTAACCTGAACAATTATTTCTCAATGGCACTACGAAAATTAAACTTATGGTTACCTGCCCACGCCATTTTCTTATTAACTAGTCGGCCACACGTGGAATGATTTTCTCACGAGGCAATGCACCTTAAGTGGTTTCAGGAACCTCAATGTTATTTTTATAGACCTCTCTATAGACACCCCCCACGAATGGGTTCACTACGTTTCTTCGAAACACTATTCTTCGAAAATTGTTTCACCAAACTCTATACACCGAAGCCTTCATACTGCGACGTTTTGTTTGGTCTACGCCTTTTTTGTTCGATGTTACTTTACACCGACAACCTTACATCAAATTTTGTTTCACCGACGTTTGTTTGTTTTAAGTAACGTTACTTCGAAAATATTAAGCCAACACAATAATACCTTCCTTTTGGCTTGGCGTTTTTTTTTTTGAAGCGTTGGATTAAGCCGCGTTTTGCGGGTGAACACCACATACCGAGTTTCCTCCGTGCCTCGGAAAGCACGTTAAGCTGTTAATAAGGTTCCTACTAAAAAGTCTATTCTTATTTTTATAAATCCTCTAAACCAAAAAGAAGGTATTATTGTGTTGGCTAAAGATTTTCGAAATAACGTTACATAGAACAAACAAACGTTGGTTAAACAAAATTTGATGTAAGTTCGTCGGTTAACATCGAACAAAAAAGGCGTAGACCAAACAAAACGTCGCAGTATGAAGGCTTCGGTGTATAGTGTTCGGTGAAACAATTTTCGAAGAATAGTGTTTCGAAGAAACGTAGGGAACCCCACACGAATAGGTTTGATAAAATGTGTTTTTTTTAATTTCAGTTTTATTTATAGAGAGAGTCCCTTAATCTTTTATTTGTTTAATTTTTGTATAAAAATCATAAAGCGGTTCACAGAAAAAATCCACCTACCAAGTTTCAACTGTGTAGTCTTAATAATTTCCGAGTAAAATGGCTGTGGAATACGGACGAACAACAGACAGACGGACAGACGTACAGACGGTTAGACAATATGGAGAGACAGACAGACTGCCAGACATGACGAATCTAAAAGGGTTCCGTTTTTTGTCATTCGGCTACAGATCACAAAGAAAATGCGTGAACAATACCGCGGACTTATGTCATCTTTGTTTTTATGACAATCTCCAGAATTTAACGAGGATGCAAAACTGCACCTTGTATTACCACTATTATTTTGTAATAAAACTTCATTCGGTCAAAAAACCTTATAAACCTGTGCGGATATTACGAGGGGTTTAAATTTTCTTCTACTCAGCCCTTAAATAGTGGATTCGAACTTTTCTTTTAAAAGTTTAGGTATTAACTTTTAGGTAATTATTTAAATTTTCTTTAAAACGTAAATTTTGTGGATCCTTTGATTATACTCGAAATACGATTTTGTTAATGTTTTAACAAGCTTTTGTGTTAACTTTTCAAAATCTTAAATTGGAATAGGGAAGTAATATTTTTACAATAATTTCACACATAAAATGTTGATACTAAACTAAAGTAAATGATTCTCTAACTTTAATTTTTTGTCATCAAGGGTTTATTTTTTTGTACACGGAACCCTAGAATTTTTCTAAAATAAAAGTAGCCTAAGTAACTCGTTATCACAAATCTGACCGAGTCTCGGCGA
Source organism: Diarsia dahlii (assembly GCA_949775195.1). NCBI lineage: Eukaryota > Metazoa > Arthropoda > Insecta > Lepidoptera > Noctuidae > Diarsia > Diarsia dahlii. Next base: position 12,928,880 of record OX459189.1, read on the forward strand.
AAACGATTCAGCACTTTCATTGTTAATTACTAATCATTTTATTTCAGAATTAAGACATTCGATACATTACATACCAAATAATACGAATACTTATAACCTTGTTATTATTACATATTAAATTAATATTTATTATGTACATTTCCACTTCTGTACATTGTAAAGGACACCTCTAAACCCGTGGATGTTATTCCAGTGCCTCACAACCGGACAGTCAACCTTTCCCGTAATTGTATTCAGAAGTCAGTTGGTGCTGCCACACGCGGCGCATCAGAGAAGCGTCTTTTTTCAAACTATAGCCCTAAAGTGGTCCACGCGGGCCTTAGCAAACATACCTGACACACTGCAAAAGGGGGGCAACCCCAACAGTATCCTGAAACCAATATTTACAGAACCTGTAGGGCTGCAGATATAAAAAGTCTGGCATTTAACTTCTTTTGTACACCGTGTAAACCTGCGCGCCTGCATATTGCCTCTCACTGCCAATGCCGTACGTTCCCGCTCAATACATAAATGATCTGAGAGGTCCTCGGTCGGATTAGCTGGAACAAACAAACAGGAAATAAAAATAAAAACTGGTTTTGTTATGAGTAACGTACTTACTTTCATTTGCATTCAGAAAAAAATGTTATTCTGAAATTACAAACAGACAATTCAATTATATTTATTTGTAAATATTCGTAGATTAAATGAATCCCTAGCAAAAATAATGCCAGGTTTTATCTATTTAATGTTTCAAGGGTTTAAGCGGATTTACATATAGGTCCCATAAAGTATAAACTTATGGGATCCATTTAAACTGTCATAAAGGTGGCTTTCCCCGGCAAAAGGACATTAATTAATAATACTTTTATTATGGCGCTGCGGGTAAAGGGACCTCTCTAGATGGCTTCTGGCGACCATAAAATATCGTTAGGTACGAATTCGAATGAACTGTCATAGTTACGTTGCCGTAGAGAAATATGACGGTACGTTCATAGTACGTTATAAAAGTGTGCATAGACGTGAAGGATACGTTATTCCTAGCAAGGGTAGGTGGGCGCGTGATGTATGCGTGCCCATAAAGTGTGGGTTCAGGAGCGGCCGGAGTACCGGCGCGCGCGATCTTACTCGCATGGTCATGATGCGGCGCTCAGCAGCCAGCGCGCATGTGCCGGAGGCTTTATGTAACCGCGGGCCGATCTGAAACCGAGCGCGATCCATGGACTAACGTCCGTTAGGAAACTTTACTCATTCATCTTTTCCCTAAAAGCGGGGTGAGCGGGGACCGGGCCGCGCTGCGCTACGACGCGCGTGTTACATAACCGTGGCGGAGGGCGCCGCCGATTCCAAGTAGAGCCGCCCTGGAGAGCGGACCTGCCGTAGTTGCGCGCTTCACACGAACTCGCACCCTCGCCGCACTCGCACTTACCCCGAGCGCGTACTCCCGCCGTACCGCTGTAGCGCCGACCGTCGCCGTCGGCAGCCGAACCGCGCTAACGAACTCTGCCGATTTAGCTATCTTTGTTCTCAACACTTTCAAAGTCTAGATCCTAAACTTTAATCGTCGGCAGTTGACTCCAAACTTCCCAGCTAAGGCGGTAAGCCATTTGTTTACTTACATTCATTTGTTACCATTTTGTTTTCTCATCAGCTTTTCATCATCAAACGTTATATAACATTTTGTCATCGGTTTTTTTTGCTCTCATCTTTGTTTCATCTTGATTAGGAGCGGCTGCTGCGAAAGGACATATTTAATTGCGAAATATATCTTTACATTGATGTAAAAATATATATCTGAAAAAAAAACGAGTCCTTTTCAGTGCTCAATTTTTAAATTACGCGCGTTAGATTTCTTCATGTTTTTTTTATATCCTATATGAATTTCCTTAAATATTTCAACACAAAAAAGTTAATGAGTTTTATTATTATCGAAATAATTTAATGAGCAAAAATATTTAAAAGGCTAGCGAAAACATTTTGGCGCCATAACTGTATAATTATTAAACTCCGAAACCCTGAAAGAAATTATAATACTACATTTTCACGAAAAACTTTGTGAATTCAAAATGATTTAGAAGTCACGTTTTCTGAAACTGAAGAAAAGCGAAAGATTAGAATCGTGTAAATATTTGAAAAAGTTGATGAAAGTCGCGGCCTACGGAGTTTCGTAGCGCCCTACTCAATTCGTAGAGGTCTAATAAAGCGAGCATCATTTTTGCGAGACTCGGTTGTGGAGGCAGCCCGTGATTAATGCTTCGCAGGCTGTCGGCTGCTCACAGATCTATCTACGACATATTATCTCGTAAAGGCAACAGTTATTGTTTGTTAGAGCAGCTCTTTGTGCTTCCTCGTAGCTGTGTGGGCGTTACGACCGTTGTTATCCTATATAATGTCCAACGAAATTAGTATTTTATTATCGCTACATAGTATAAAACAAAGTCGCTTCCCGCCGTCCATCCTTAGGTATGCTAAGATCTTTAAAACTACGCAACGGATTTTGATGCGGGTTTTTTTAATAGATAAAGTGATTCAAGAGGAAGGTTTATGTGTAGAATAATGCTTCCGTGCGAAGCTGGGTTTTAGATATATTTCTTTACAAATTAACAAAATACATGTAATTTATAGTTAAAATAGGTATCTATTTAAAATAAAGTAGCAGGCCCTTCGGTAATAGTACATTTTGAAACAAGTGTGGAAACTTTGTCATTGTAGCAGAGGCGGAATTCACGGAACACGAGAACTGCATTGATATACCCACGTGGCGTTTTTCAATACTTACCTAACACTACTACCTACCTACTTAAATAACAGATCGAGATTTGTATGTGATTATTAGAAAACTATGATTCAATTTTCTTTTTCCCCGCGCCTAGCCTTCGCGGTTTGAAGGAGACGCATTGGTATGAAGGCGCAAAACAACATATTGAATCGGTTTATAAACACTACTTTTTCTTTTTATTAGATATATGAGTATTTAAGCGTTTATTTTATAACCCGACTTGCTTCGATTAAAAAAAACACCACCGTCTATAGGAATTGAACAATTTTATTGTTATCTGTGGAAATAAATGAAAAAAAAATCGTGATTGTGAGAATACATTGCATGTTAAACCTAATCGTAGTACGATAAGAGTCAGTTTTCATGAACGGTCATTTAAACATAATATATTTTAATAGAGAAAAAGGTTTTTCACAAAAGTCTTTTAAGTTTTTCCCGGCCACCAAGGAATTTCTTTAGGGAAAAACGACACCAACAAAGTAAAAACCGAAGAGAAAAATGCTTCATATTTCGTTACTTTCGCGTACTAAAATATGAACGAAAATAAATACATATTAACGTCGTATTTTACCTCCGTAAAACAACCGAATTAATATAATTCCGCTTGCGTATTCAGCATGATCTCCATTTTATAAAACTTGATTGTAAACTTGGAAATAATCCGACTGTGCCGTGTTTTATTTGCAATAGGCAAAGAATTTTAATTCAGAGCACATAAAATATGTTCGCTTTACGGGAAGAAAGTTGCGAGTAGAATTTAGGGCCCGCATACAGCCTGCATACATTCAATCCATGATCCGAGAAGCGATACCTCCCATTTCAATATTGCTCCTCTATTTTTCGATAACGTGTAGCTAAAGCTGCTTGTGAATTCTTTTTCAGAGTGTAAACGTAACAACTTTAGAAATGTAACTGAAAGGAATTGTTAATCTAGGCCCCATAGAATACTTTTCGTCTATTCGTTTGAAAACTAGATTAGCGTTGCGCTTCCGTTTTATATTCATTGAGCAGTACAACTTGAGAGACGGCTCTAAGCTTTGTTAAAGACGAAACAAAAACCCTTTCAACGGAAAAGGATATTATTCGTGTTCTTACATCGCGTATAGGCTTTCGGAACCACAGTTTGGACTTAAGTCAAGATAATCCATCAAACGGTGACATGAATATAGGGATATCCATATGTGATTTTGTTTACGCATATGGAAATAACTTAGCAAAAATGTAGCTGCTCTGATAAACATGCTTTTAGTTATCGAATGATATCTGATCAGTAATCGTGAGTGCAGCGCATCGATGGTTGCTTATCACGAACATCAAACGCGTTGGTATTCACTTTTGTGGATTAAGTATACTTTATTGAATTAACTGTTCTTTGTTCTTTTGTTGTCGCTGGAATGAGAAACAGTGAGATAACACGCGACACAGAGTGGCCGTTATGCGCTTCGGTCCCCCAGCCAGACACTGCATTTTATGTAAAGCACCTCAACTTAATTTACTTTAACATTTCCACCAGAGATAAACCCTTCTTGTACAAAAATCACCTTTCGGTTCAACGTTTTGTTTAACAGCATTACCTAAACAGAATTTAAATAAACATAAAAAGATAAATAGCGAGTGAATTACCAGCAGTTTTGGGACATTTGTGAAACGCACGGAAACATTTACCGTCCCAAATAGGTTCCATTTCAAAGAAATATTTTTATATTTTATCTGTCTCCACAAATTGTGCTATACACTGTTGATATTTCTCAAGAGCTTCCTGTTTCATTCCGTTTTGTCAAGCACCATTTGATATTTAGGCTGGACGTCCACTTTCAAACCACAATACTGTGTTTCGCCTATTGATGTGCAGAATTTCTGTTTAAAACTACCCGTAGGTATCATTCCAAATATGGTTTCAACCACAACAAGCTTACAGTGATTTGAGGGTAGCCGATGGCTTGCTTCGGCTTGAGGCGGCTAGTGACCACAGCCACAGACCACTGCAGCCCACGTTACACTTTATAAATTTTAAGTTCTCTTATAAGTTGATGTTTCGGGAGATTAAAAATCTCTTCATTTTATAAGTCCCGTTTATCTGTTGCGGATTTTGCGTGTCTTAAACGGACGTCGACGTTTCATTAAATAATCCGATTTTTCGGCAGCCCTGAATCCAAGTATAAACAAATCAAATTCGGAAATCCAACATCACAGCGGATTCGCCTAAAGTAATTACGCGCTACATTAATTTCTAAATTGAGAAAGTGCTCATTGGAAAATTTACCTACGTATGGAAATTCTAAAAGAATAATACTTTCGATGTCGTGAATTATAAAATATTTGTAGTACTCGTGTGCGTAAACAGATTATGTTTAGGATTTTGTGTAAGGATGTTGGTGCCTCGTAATATTCTAGATGTCGGTCGAGCACATGAAGAGGCTGGCATGAATATACACAGTTTACGACTCCTTCGGCGTTTAATGGTCACAGTAACACGTGCGTGTGTGTGAATCACATAGCACACAAAAGTTACTAATGAATATTTGTTGTAAGAAGTTTCCTACGTCTCCGCAGAGGGCAGTAAATTGCATTCCCGTTGGCGCCGTCCTACACGGCGTACACGTATGAATACATTCAAACTAAAACCGAGTGTTGTGGTGCTAATACAATAACATAATTTTGTAATTTGAGGTCGCGATGACCTCCGAGAATAAGGTTAAAGTTCTACCAATACATTAATGTATAAGGAGATAAATTAAATTGTGCGGATTGGGTGTTGCGGGTGGCCAGGATGGGTCTGCGCTTGGGATCACTTAAAGTTTACTCTCGTGAACGTAACCCTAGCGCTGCGCCAGACGTTGTTAGTTTAGGTCTCTTCATGACTGTTTGCCCTACGAGCGGAGCTTCTAAAGTCCCCTTCTATTTTAAATCGAATCCCGTTGCAAGATTCCAATTAAATTTACGTCGATGTTTTGCTTTTTCGGGCAATTAAGCAGAGGCGAACTTTATTCCCTCATCTCATCCTAACTAATATTATAAATGCGAAAGTAACTCCGTCTGTCTGTCTTTCTGTCTGTCTGTCTTTCTGTCTGTCTGTCTTTCTGTCTGTCTGTCTTTGCTTCACGCCTAAACTACTGAACCGATTTGTGTGAAATTTGGTACAGACATAGTTTGGAACTTGAGAAAGGACATAGGATAGTTTTTTTTTTTATTTTTTCGCGAGATAAACCAAAAATCTGCCGGAATTCACTATTCCACGCGAACGAAGTCGCGGGCAAAAGCTAGTTTTAATATAATTTGCGGGTACGGTTTAAACTTTTACCCTTGTCGGTTAACATTGCTTTAAATATTTGACATCCGTTTAGATAAACGCAGTCGGTACTAATTATGTGGTTAAGCGTCCAATACAAGCCAGGATGATAAATAAATCGCATATCTGTAACAGTGATATTTGTTTGTTTTGTGAGGGAGGTAGAGTAGGTATCAATTGAAATGGAATATCATTTGAAATTGAATATTATTTGAAATTGAATATTATTTCAACTACCCGACGGATTGCTGCTTTCATTTCGAACAAATAACCACAATACCTTTATTTTAGCACTAGTTAAAATAAATTCAGAAATTGGATTTGGAAACTATTGAATTTAAAATAAAGTGAATTCAAAATGTGTGAAGTTTTCAAAAGTAATTGAATATTGAAGAGAGCTGACGATCAAGAATGCATCGTTATTAGGTTGGATAAATTGTCTTCGCATTCGATATTAATTGTTGAGTTAACCTTGATCGGGACAGAACTGCAGCAATTGGCAATTAGGGATAATGGTTCCAAGTACATAGACTAATTAAATAGGTACTCGTATTCCATTTCATTTATTTAAAAATATTAATTGAAACGACTCTTTGAATTATACTTTGACATCCTAATTCGAAATGTCTTTTTGATCGTTGATTGTTTAAAATTGAATAAAAGATAGGTACTTTGACATTAATCTCGATAATAATATTATTTTTAACTGACATGCTTTAAATTTTAATAATAGGTCTTTACCTATGAAATTGCCGTTTTGTTTGAAAAAATTTAAACGAATTTTTTTCATGTATTTGTTATTTGTATTAATCGAAGTAATCACCCATGCAATCAATGCATCTTTGCCAACGCAGTGGCAGTTTATTGATGCCCTTCTTAAAGAAATCAGCTGGTCGGGAGGCAACAAATTCTTCAAAGGCATTTTGTACCTCTCCGGTATTGATTTTTTTTCCCGCCAAGAAGTTATCCAAATTCTGGAAAAAGTAGTAGTCTGTAGGCGCAAGGTCTGGTGAGTAGGGCGGATGACGGAGAGCTTCCAACCCCAGTTCTTGCAACTTGGAGACCGTCTGCTGTGCAGTATGAGGTCGCGCGTTGTCGTGCAGGAGCAGCGGAGACGAGCGATTGACCAATGTTGGTTGGAGATGTGCCAGCTTCTCCATCATTGTGTTCAGTTCTTCACAGTACACATCTGCAGTAATGCTCACCCTGTTTGGTAAGAAGCTGTGATGAATCACACCGGCGCTAGACCACCAAACAGTGACCATCACTTTTCTAGGGGTAAGTTTTCGTTTAGGGCATTGTTTAGGTGCTGAACCAGGATCCAACCAACTTGCTGAGCGCTTGCGGTTATCAAACAGAATCCATTGTTCATCGCAGGTAACAATGCGGTTCAAAATTCCTTCATTTGTGTGTCTGTTGAGCAGTGCAAGGCACGTCTCGACGCGTACTTCGCGCTGGCGATCATTGAGTTCGTGGGGCACCCATTTGTCAAGCTTTTTTACCTTGCCAATTTGACGCAAATGGACCAATATTGTTTTGACGCTAACGTCGAAAGCTGCTGCTAATTCAGCCGTAGATTGTGTATCATCAGCTTCCACAATCGCCTTTAATTCGTAATTGTCGACCAAAGTCTTCGGACGACCGCGAGGTTAATTTTTCAGGTCGAAATTTCCAGAACGGAAGCGAGCAAACCAATAACTGGTGGTGCGTTGGTTTGTAGTGTTAGCTCCGTAAACGTCGTTGATGTTGCGTGCCGCTTGTGCCGCGTTGGCGTTGCTGCCACGACGGTACTCATATTCCTTTACTCGAATTTTTAACGTATCCATGATGACGAAAAAGATTGAAATGCGATGAAAATGTAACACTAATCAATAAACAAATGACTACTTTTGGAAAAAAAAACCATGTTTTTAAAATAAAATTAATTTGAAATTAGAATTCTTAGCCAAACAAAAATTATTTTGATTTGAAATGGCCAGTACTGCAGAACGGCAATTTCATAGGTAAAGACCTAATATTAATTCGTACTTATTTATTCAAACTGGCTCGACTGCTGAACAAGAGGCCCTGTGTTCGATTATCGAATCGAGCAAATTGTCGTTGGGTTTTCCATCAGGAATTTGTCAGTAGCCACGGAGTCTGGATATTACATGGGACATAAAAATAATTGACGTTATGAGGGTGAGTAATCACGGAATTGAATAGTATAAATACTAACTAGCTTGAATGTAACACTGAAGACGGGATATTTATCTGTATTTGTTTTGAGTGCGCGATATTTCGGCGCTGGTACAAGCTCCATGCTGATGATCACGGATAAACTGAAGTTGGTTAGTTGGTTTCTGTAGTTATCACGTTTTGACGTGACAACGTCTTATAAATTGGTTTGCCGGGTGACACTTCAAGAAACTGCGTTACGCTCCGCTCACGTTATGCGCTCACAATGAGAGCGAGTGAGAGGCACGCGTCCCTTCCACTCGGGCATGGTTAGCCCGCCTAAGAGCGAGAGAGACAGACATCGTTGTCACGTAAAACTTTCGCCCGTATACCGACTTTACAGGCAACCAATTTTTATTGTTAATGATAATGTGACTAACTAAATCAGTTTAAAAACTTATAGCTTGAAGGTAGTTCGTGTAAATACGGATTTCGCCGCTGGTATATTATAGACTTGAAGATGATCCCGAAATAATTAGGTAATGTTCTGTATAGGAAACGGTTCAGTCGATGGGATATTATGCAATATAAAAGTTAGTACTAACTTTTATGTTTATTGAGCAGTTTATGCCTGAGTTGCCTCGCCGAGTGTTTTTAACGGTGTTTCGTGAGTTTGACTTGCTCGATTGTCACGTTTAGAGCCGCGTCTTGTCTTTGACACCGGGACTTCTTTTGACCTGGCGTGCCGAAGTTGTGTCATTTGAATGTTTCAACTTTACGCGAGGCTTGTCATAAGGTGGCTTTTCAAATCACTTTTGTGACAAATTGGTTTTTGTCTTGTAAGTTATCGAAGTTTCAACATATGTTAAACAAGGACTTAAGTACCTAAGTAAGTATATCAAGTTTTGTGAATATAATAAATGAGCAAGCTGAGAAAGATTTGAATACTGAAATGTGGCCTGATTCTAAAAATTTGGACCATTGGTCACCGTTGTGCCGTCTTCTGCTAACGATGTGACTTGTCTGCGGCATTTTTATGGGTTATGTTATCCGGTACCTTAGGCGAGTCATCCATCGTGATAATGGGCGCTCGATATGAATAGCATCTAATTTATTGCAGGCAGCACTGCTCAGGATGTCATAAATCTTTGGATAGTTTGTTTTTCCATATTGATTATGCAAATCACGACAAACAACGGTTAGGGGTGTGGGGTCAAACAAGGAGAGACAATAAAAAGTCACTTTTGCTGTAAAAATACACACAATGAAAAGTCAAGTGTTTCTTAGGGGTTAGATTTTAGAACAGAATGCAATAATAACACTGTCGTTCCCTGAATGATATCTGAGGCTTTCGATCAATTTCGATTTTCGCTAGCATTTGTTTTTCGACGGCTGTCGCTCATTGCTTGTCTGGTTTGAACCGTTCATTCATATTATCTCGTCTGATTTGTTTTACGTATATTTGTGATTGGTCTGTATCCTCGCTTAGAGAAGGTGACATTTCAGCGGTGATGACACCGTCATAAACTTGATGATGGGAAAAATGTTCCTTTTACTACTTACTGCTACTCTTTTAGGATGTGGTCTGATGATAGGACCCCGTAGCTAGAACATAACGTAACATCATATCCATACTCCCCCAAAGGGTTAGGCAGAGGTATACCCATATTAGTACACCCACATGTTAACTCCGTAATAGAGTTAGGTACTCAAGTTGAAGCAGTTTTAATTCTCTTGATGAGCTTCTATTCTGGACAGAAGCCAGAATGTGGTAAAGCTGCCGAATTTTATTTATTTTAAGGTAAATTGGTGTCCTTTCATAAAGTATACACTACACATGTTATTAATATTTTACCCAGTTTACTTACCAACGTATGATATTAATTACAACCCAGTGCACATATTATGGTCTCTAAAGTTGCTATTTATTTTCGACCAGTATGGTGCATTCAACTTTAAGTCATCAAAATGATAGTACGAAGCCGGAGTTCTGCAGTTAGCAAAATTATTTAGTTGCCCGAGTATTTCCAGACTTTAATTATTTTAAAGTTGGCTGGGTACTAGGTACTTATCTCTGGTCGCTCTCCTAGCCATTGTCGCCGGGTTCAATCTAGGAATGAGAATCTATACTGTTTGTATATTTAAAGGAACTGATAACCTCTAAGGTTATCCGGGCATAAATATTAAGATAGTGGAACGAAGACATTTTGTCGGCAATTTTTGCAGTCGGTTTCTTTTCCATTTTAACCGGACTTTTTTAATAGTTTAATATAATATAAAAACATTTTTTTTAGGTTTTACTAACAATTTCTATACTATATTTATTCATTCGCCCTTCTGTACGTAATAACTTAAGTCATTTGATACTTGGTACTGCCCAAAAGTCAGTCTTATCAACGGGTGTCATATTACCCGTATATATTACACGAACTCTACACACCATTAGTTATTAAATGTATTGTCTTGCTTATTTTTCTTTTTTCTTCGCTGGCTGACTCTTATTCTTACTTTTGATCCATAGACACCGTGCGCCTGCGGCGTGCGGCGGGCGTCCTTTCATTCGCTTGTCAGTGTTGCCATTTTCTCTCTTAGCATAGACGGGCACTATTATATAAGATAAATATTTAATAAGACTCCCTTATTGTTTTTATTAGTTTTATTTTATTATTTTTACTTTATTTTAATTTTAGTTATTTTTGTTTTCTCTGTAAACGTGGCGTCACCATTGGGCCCTATCAGAATACCAGTGCTGTGACATTTGTGATTTGTCATAAATGTTACAGCACCATGCTGAGATAGTGGCCCTTTGGCTTCGCACGGGACTTTTTCAAATTATTATGTCCTAATTTTAAGTGTTTCTCTTAATTATGTTTACCTTGTTAGCTTTTAATTTTTTGTCAATTTGTTTTGTCCAGGGGGTTTAAAATGGTCACTTTAGCAGATCATAATATGAATTGCGTTAAAAATCGTAAAATGGACCATTTTTCATAGTAACTGCGTCTGTGACCATTTTACGAATTTTAACGCAATTCATATTATTTTCCTATTATGATCTGCTTATGTGGCCATTTTAGACCCCCTGGTGTGAAACCAATAACTACTTTTTCTTTCTTTTCTTCTTCTACCCAGCACTAACTGGGTTGTGGAGGCTAGGTAGAAAGTCATTATATGTAAAATCCTGATACTCAGCTGCATTCGGTTATACATGGATGCCGACCCCAACATGATTCTGAAAGGACTAGGGCGATGATGAACTTTTAAAAGTGATTTTCTCCTACTGTATTGATTTACATTTTATATTGTTTCTAACCTTACCTATATTATATTAAACACGAAATGTACTAAACATTCTGTTTGTTGATTAAACACAGTTATTGTTTTTTTTTAATATTTACACTTAACGCATTTTGACACGCACGGAAGCGGCAAATCGCGTTCGGACACACTTGAAGTGGCCTTGATAACGATGTTTATAAATATCAAGATAATGATCGAGGTATTATAATATTATTTTGATAAATAAATTATCAATGACGATTATCATTGATACTTGCCCAACTGTATTGCCTCGTTGGGTCGTTGGGCTAGTGGTCGCAATTTAGCAAGCGTTACTCAAGGTCCTGTTCGCTTGCTAGATCGGCCAAAGGGCTTTTTCCATCGGGAATTCCTAAGTATAGCAACCGGGAGTCTGATTTTGTGCTCGGTTGATGAGAATAAGTTCGCTCCCTATTACTTCATAGGATTTAAACATTATAATTATTGGCCAAGAGAGGACGGGACATAATTTTGATATAGGTAGGTAGGACCATAAATGTCATGTTTGTCTGGGGGTAGTGTCCAACTGAAGTGCGGGTTCTGACCAAAGCCGGATAACCAGCTGGCGCAACAGCCATCGTCCAAGGCCGAATCCGGAGGCAACGGTTAAGTAATCATAAGAAATTCAATTCAAAATTAGCTTAAAGATAATACTATATATTTTTTTAAGTTTTAAAATTAAAGTTTGTACAGTTAAGTTTGTAGCACTTCAGACACACGACACCCATTACACCTAAACAGCCTTGTATTGCAAAGGCTGAAAAGCCGAAACAGCTTTCTGAAGTGTGTCACCCCACTCACTGGCGAGATGTCTACGGAAAGATTAAAGCTGTGGCAAGGTAGTGCATCTTTACCTTACCCATTTGTTCCACCTGCTGAACATCTCCCACCTGGACAAGAGTTGCCGTGGCTGACCTGGAAGTCTTTAAACAGACTCCGGACCCAGGTTGGTCGCAGCAAAGAAAACCTGCTGAGGTGGAGGTACATAGATGACTCTGCACTGGAGTGTAAATGTGGTGCTGTTCCTCAAACAATGGGGCATTTAATATCGTGCCCTGCGTGTCCTGCTGACTGTTCACTACAGGAACTGATGGACGCTGCCGAAAGCGCCAAACTAGTAGCCCAATTCTGGGCCGACACAATTTAGATTGCCATCGACACGCTAAGAAGAAGAACTGTGCAACTAGTCTAATAACACTTTCGTCGCTTGACCCTGTTGATCTGGATTTGGGAAAAACTTCGGTCCATTTTGCTGAAGGTGTTTTTTTTTCTTTGTTACCTCCCACATTTAACCCGACAGCCTTCAAAGCAAGAGTGAACAGGCACGCTCGTTCCTGCATCATAGATCCTCCATCCATTGCTTTCCATCAGGTGTGGTCGACTTGTAAAGTAGACCCATTTCTTCTTCTTTTCTCTGTCGTCGCACTCTTGGCAGAGTGGTCGTGGTTGTCATGTCAGGGGTGGTGGCAAGCTTCACAATTCGACGCCATTCCTCTCGTACTATTGCTTGCCTCGTGCCATTTAGCAAAAAAAGCCAAGACTTGTAGGTAGACTGTAGGTAGCATAAAATTGATTGCCTTGCAAGATTCATTAGACAGTCTACGTTCATATAATTCATAGGAACACAGTTTAAACGTGTAGGCGTACATACCTACATGCTTCGCAGAATATTCAAGGTAAGTTGCATTATAAATGATACGACGCCAAGGGCGATTCAAACTCATGTTAAAAGGGGAATACAAAATAATTATGCATCCCCTTTAACCTGTACATAATTATATGAGACAATAATTATGTCATAACGAGTAGACACGTAGTTTCCAGGACTTAATAGGACTTAATAAGACAGGTGTTTCCAAGTGAACAAATGCGTCATGCTGCATTTTCCCATGAGGGTAGACTGTCACTTCAGAACTCCATCGACTACAAATATACGACAACTCGAATGCAAGTTCTACATATTTCCCAGTCAGGGCTTCGGGTTGTTCGAAAGAGATACTGCGACCTCGGCACAAAGGCTAAGAAGGAACATGGGTGTTTTTTAGTCAGTAGAAGTCTGACACTCCCTACCGCTCTGCCCAGAGCGGGACGAGTCATTTGATGATTTCCCATCCTCAAAAAAAAGGGTAGACTGTCACTTCAGTACTCCATCGACTACGATGATACGACAACTCGGTTGCAAGTTCTACAGATTTACCTGACCTCTCAGAAAAACATCAAGGTCAGTCAGTGTAAGAGTTTGCCTCTAGCTTCATCTGCAGAAGCCTGTAGGTATTTTTTGAGTAAGACTTAACTTTCCGTTATCTTCAGGTAAATTTTTAATTGCACTCAGTACGAGTATAAACATTTTATGAACGCGTTCTTGTTTTTTCAAATAATGCTATACTTGCTGTTTATTCTGAGCTGATTAATCGCTACAACCCGAAGGCGGATCCGAAGGTGACTGAATGACCCTAAGATGTTCAGTTCAAGATTGACTACAAGTGAATAATAATGGCTGTAAGTACCCGTAACGAAACACAAAGGCACTTGATTTCCTCGTGACTGCGATCATTATTTATTGTTCTAGACCATACCTAGCAACCTTTTACTTACCGAGATATTGAGGGTCAAAGATCCAACTTTTTAACAAGTTTTATTTTAAATACATTTGTAAGTTTATTTTTAACAGTTTCACGACCTTCACATTATTCAATGCATCTATCAGTCATCAATTTTATTGAGTGCAATCGTAAAACGTGATTTTTCACTCCAAAAATGCAGAGTGTGTACCTACTGTATAGAGTTAGTTTGATGAACAGAATGTTCGGTTGACGGCTTCGTGAAGGGTACGTTTACACCAGGGATGCACAGACAGCGGCCCGCGGGCCGCATGCGGCCCGCCGGTAGTATGTCAGTGGCCCGCCAGCAAAAATATTACCTCGTGCATTTGAAGGAAAATATGGCTGAGATTTACAAATAATATTAGGTAATTTGAATCACGCGCGTTACTAAGCGAACTCGCTGTGCAGGTGCATGATGCGTACAGAAATGTTCGTGCAACTGAAAAATCCTGATTGGTGGTATGATTTGGCGTTTTTAGTAGGCAAAAATAAGGACAACCAAGCAGTGGTGTATATTCTTAATTTAAGCCGCTGCCCTGGGGCGGCTTTTCGAACTAGCCGTATGAATATTTCGGTCAGAAGCATACCACTAAAATTTTCTAGCTCGCTACGCTCGCTCTTACGCTCGCTCTTACCGCCGCATTTTCTGCGTGTCCAATCCTTGAATACGTTACTAGTAAAAGTAAGTTAAATGTGTGTTTTCTGTATAATAAAATGAAAATCAAATAATATAAATCACCTTTCGTAGATGAAGGCCAAAAATTTTCGAGCTCACTTCGCTCGCTCTTGCATTTTAATGCCCTCTTGTCTGAAGCTTCACACATATTTCGTAAAAAAAAACATTTTTATGTCTATGAATTGTTAAAACGAAATGTAATTACTTAGAGATTGTATTTTTTTTTTGTAATCATTTTTTTGGCAATTTTTATGTTTTTAGTTTGTGATGGTGGCCCGCCATTAGTTCATCATTTGCCCAAGTGGCCCTTGGTCTCAAGTCTGTGCATCCCTGGTTTACACCTTGTTTAATAATTTTTAAATTATAAGTGTATGCTGACAACTTAACGAAATAAATAAAAAATAATTTGTCAAGAATAATAAATACCTACCACTTACAAATGTTTGACCCCTGTTCCCCGGCACCGTCGTCGGCTCATCCTTTGCGGTCTCGCGTACTCGTAACAATTCGTACATACAATTTTAGCACTTATCAAAACATTCTGCTAAAACCAAAACTTCACTTTGGTGAAGCCGAAGGTGCTTTTTTAGGCCGATAGTGGCTGAAGTCGAAGCTTCGGTCGGACAATAGTTATCAATATACTCATAAGCCTATATACATGAATCTAACAATACCTTTAATGCGACTTGATGTTGACTTACCAGGACATTGTTTAACGGGCTGGTATCCACGCAACTCCACGTAAAAAGCACGTATTTTGCGTATAATTACTAGTCGAGTTCGGTTTCCGCCCTCAAATCAAACAATTTTATTTTAAAAAATTGTTGGAAAAGCTTGCTGAATTTTTTATTATTTGTCCACGGAACCCTGACATATAAAGTCAGAGGTATCTGATTTTATATGTTGCGGATTATCGATAAGCGAGTGGAGCTTTTGAAATCATGTGATATCTACCAACCCGCACAGGGCCGACGTGGTGGATTATACAAGGAGCAGTTTTGCGTCCACGTCAGAAGATTGTCATAAATCAATTCAAATTACAGAACTGGCCAATAACTAATAAGTATACGCTGATGGTTTTGTTGTTAAATATTGAACAGTAGGTATATTAGAATAACCCTCCGCCCCCCCTTTTTTGTTGTAGTGTGGGAAATCATCAAATAACTCCCGCTCCGGGCAGAGCGAAAGGGAGTGTCAGGCTTCTACTGGCTAAAAACCACCCATGTTCCTTCTTAATTGTTTTGAGGCCGCGGTATCTCTTTCGAACAACCCGCAGCCACCCTCCGCCCCCCCTTGGGTTAGGGATTATGCAATGATCGACAACTTGATTGTTTGTGTGCGGTTTTAGGGTGAGAATCGGACGGGGCGCGCTATAACTCGGGTGGGTTCACCATTGCCGAAAATTATAAAAGCCAAAAAGTCAAAAGTCAAAAATATTTATTTCAAGTAGGCCAGTAACAGGCACTTTTGAATAGTCGAATTAAACTAACTGCGGCACTCAGAGATATCCAACGATTACTCAAGCCGCTATTATAATAAATGCTAATACACAAAATATTATATTTCCATCTTAAAGTTGATTCAGGTCGAGAATCATGAATATAGTTACTTCCTTGAGTTTGACGAGAATATCAAATGACAACCTGTATCTATCTATTTCCTATAAGATCTAAAAAAGGCAAACCATTGGGGCTAGAAATTTAAAATTTCCACTCGTATTCATCTTATGAAATAGGCACCAACTAAAGAAGGGTTTTTCAAAATTCAACCCCCAAGGGGGTGAAATAGGGGATGAAAATTTGTATGGAAAATCGTAATATTTGATATTTCCGACATTCAGGCGTGCGAAGCCGCGGGCAAAAGCTATAATAGTCTATTTTCCCTTATCGAAAGAAGGGTTGCGTTTCAGGAATTGGAACATTATAATTATACTCATCATGAGTAGAGCTAGAAACTAAGAACGATTTTGTATTTATTCCTGATTTTCTATTAAAATTAAGTATATTATTAAAATTTGTAACTTTTTAATGACACAAGACCCAAAATCACTTGTGCGAAAAATATTCAAGAGTAAGTTGCCCGCTGTGGAAGGGTTGACCGTAGGTGCTCAAAGGGTTGAGGTTGTTATTGCAAACTGTAAATGACATGCTGTCACATGAGATGAAGTAATCGAATTAATATATAATTGATTGGCGTCTCCGGGGCACTTAGGCACTTACGGCAATTATTTGCATATTCTATTACCTAGGAACTATACTTACTCATCCCAATGTCTTGTCTTGTAGTAGCTTTTTATTCATTACTATGTAGCTTATGCCCGCGGCTTCGCCCTTATTGCAGAAAGCTGAAAGTTAAATAAATATACGGAAAATGAATAGGTACCTTACCCCTGCACTATTATTGAATTCTATAAGGCCGTAGATGACGTATCCGTTTAGTCTGGAAGCCGATCCTAACATATCTGATATTAACAGATGATTAAAAAAATATATCTTCTTAAATTACGGAGCTTCTAATATCAAACACATTTACCACTAATCTGTCCTTCAAATAACACGGTTTCGACTAAAATGTAAACATTTAAACTACTAAATTTTACTATATATTCTCCCCCTATCACTGCTGAATTTGTTAAATTGCCCGTTATTGGCAATCTCACATACTGAATATTGAATTATCTCGTAAATTATTGACATCATTGAGTACTTTAGCTTGTTTACATTTAGTCGGTGTGGTAGATATTATATGCGTATCTACCAACCTGCCTACAAAGCCATATTCAGATTGATTCTAGGTCAATTATTTAGAATCATAGGAGATTTTATATATTTCTGAGTCTGATACATTTTTGACTTTGCCATCATTTTATCGCTAATGGACTTCCGAGTCAAAACTGTATGAGACTGGCATAAAGTTCTTCTGTCAATCCTGCTACACTGACTATGTGCAGTGTGTGTGTTTAGCACCAAGTGGTGACAAGCAGTCACTAAAATTGCATCAATATGTATAAGTACATTTATTTTATTCGAGTTATTTGATAGCACAGATAAGTTGGTTGTTGTAAAAGCCGCTTAGTTTAATTCCTCTTGTAAAAATAAAAGAGTACATAGTATCAGCATGACACCACAAGCAACTTTATGAATTATGAGTAAAAAATTTGTATTTTTAACAGGCTGTGAAAAGTGATTATTGTCCCTTGAACCGTTAAACAGACAGTTTCTAGTTTTAGAAAGAGACACACCGATAAGACTGAACACTGAAATAGACTGGAAAGAAATACAGAGTATTAAAATTCCAACTTGGAAGTTACCGATAAAAAGAAAGTGTTAAAACTCAACAACCTTGTGTAAATAATTGAATCGTAACACAGACAGGAGGCATTAGATAACCTGTTTATTCCGAGTCCTTTTGATTATATTTTTGGCGCAATTTGTCACAAAACGTTTTTCTTTGTTTGTTTTCCGTAAAAATAAAACGGTTGCTGAAAACAGTAGTGGTCCTTGCAACGGGTACACAATTGAGTATCTCGGCATTGAACATTTGAATGCAGGCGGTATTTGAACAGTATTTTTTTCATCAATGTTTTCTGAAAAATTCTCAACAATTTGCACTGGGCAAAGCTTTGCACAGCTCGTATAACACCTTTTTATCCCTGTTTTATTTGACCTAAATAGGGCAAATTGAATATTATCGAGTATAAAAATATATAATTGAATATTAAACGGACGAATGATTAGTGGTCGATTACCTACGTTTTTGGTAAGATGTTTTATTTAATTGGCATTTAACTTGGCCCAGTGGCCCAGTGGTGGCGGCTCCGACTTACGAACAGTGAGTCGTGGGTTCAAACCCCGTCAGGCGCATTACTTTGTGTAATTTATTTCATCACCACTGCTCTCAAAACGGTGAAGGAAAACATCGTGAGGAAACCGGCATGTCTTAGAACCAAAAAATTCGGAGACATGTGACATCTACCAATCCGCACTGGGCCCGCGTGGTAGATTATAGCCCATCCCTCTCCTAGAGAGGAGGCCTGAGTCCCTGCAGTGGGAACATTATAGGCTGATGATGATGATGATGATGATTTAACTTAGATAATTTAACTTTTATTTTGTTTTAATTTAAATTACCCTACACTTTATTCTAAATATGAAATTAATGATGGAAAAACATTCAAGATTGCACGGAAGAAAATTCCTTGTTTTTTAGTCATAGGTGTGTTTATCATGGTTTTAATTTTTTCGGGTTACTGACAACGAAAATGACGTCAAAATGAAAATACTAAATCGAGGTAAAGAAAAAAACACAAATCTCAATTTTTTCTCTGGCTTCCCCTCAGACGAATTTGACACGTCGCCCAGTGTCCGCAATCCGCTGTTCTGTAGGCTTGGCCATAACGAACCTGGAAAGTCAAAAAGTATTACTAATTTTAAAAAAAGGCAAAAAATTATTTGAATTGATTTGTTCTCGCTCATCTCAGAAGTTGTTGTAAAAATACGAAGCTCTTTGGAAGCGGTTGTCGCTTGCCTGGGACCTCCTTCCTGATTATAGCTATACCTACAACCATTGAGCCAGTTTATGGCAAACCCAATGGGCATCAGTGACGTTTATTGCCGGCAATGAATTATTGGTAACGTACCGGAGTATTAGAAACACTAAATCAACGGTAGATATGTTTGGTAGGGACTAAGTGGCACTCCTACACTTTCAGCCATATTACAGCATTGTGTTTTATTATTATTTCTGCAAAAAATGACTGCTGAAAAAAAGACAAAGAACTTTCTCGAAAATTCGAATATTAATTGAACAAAGCTCTCTGCCGAGTCTGTCTGTCTGTCAGAAAACCATCAAGTCAAAAACGGCTGAAAGGTTTTCATACGGTTTCCAAAAGACGGAGTCATTCATGACGAGAATTGGCTGCAATATGGTGATTATTGTTGAAAATGTCAGATTTATTTTGCTGACTGGGAGCTTTATTCTGCTACTCGTACAAAGCCCGAGCGGGGTGGTATTAACGTAATCCAGCATATGATGGACACACACGTGTTGAAATTCGGTTTTAAAACACTGCTGTATCTTATAAAAGCGAAATGCAATGACGAAAAATAGATATGTACCTATACAGGAGAGCCTAAAACCATGGGCTAAATTCATGGTACCTAACAGTTTGTACCATGTCCTACAACATACTATAGTTGTTATTGCCTGTTTTTTTATTGTTTCTACAGAAATGAACATTGCTAGTTAATAAGACATTGGCACTATGTGAGAAGGTACTTTTGTACGTGGCGCATTCTGGACACTTGGACAGTCAAACCTCACTGTACTCTTGCTGGCTAGCAGATGTTTCACTCCGACATGAATATACAAAAAGAACTGATTATATTTTTAGGAAATTGCTCTTTACCATAGCACCCAGTGTAACAAAATGTCAAAAACTGTAGAATTTTGAGTTTCCATCTCCGTGACTAGAACATTCCCTGTAATTATTAATTGCAATCATCACAATGACGTACACAAATAAAATTTTCATGTTGAGACTGTACTCAGTAACATAGTATAAAAGTGAGCTAGAGTACCGTTTTAGAACATCAAGCCATCAGGTCAAGCAAACCTGAATTTCAGTTTAAATATTTACCTTAGGCTTGCTAATGGGAAATCGAAATTCATGAATAAATTATATGCATATGCTACTAATCGCGTTGAATATTAATGTTTATAATGCATTGACCATGTCCAAAAACTAAATTAAATTTAAAGCTCTCATTTATGCACGCACTATTTTATCAATAAATTATGTTTTATTTAGTTAAGATATTTTAACTACAAACAGTTAAAAAAAAGGAGAATTAATAGAAAGAGAAACATGATACATACATTACGATATGTTCTTTAGTGTAATTTTAGTATTACTCGTATATTTTGGCAACTTTAGTTTGCAAACCTCTCTAGGTGTCTTCTGGTTAGTCTAGGCCTTTGCTTGCAAAAGGTTGATCAAAGAGTTAATCACGTAATGGAGTACGAAGACAGGCTGGCATAGTCTGAGATATGGCAATCTTTAGAAAGCTTCTTTAGCTCTGGAAAGCCAGGAGGCACTGAAGTTACCAACGGATGGTTGAGCTAGACGGTACCTAGCTGAGGAGATACCTGAATACTT
The DNA here is from genome assembly GCA_949775195.1 of Diarsia dahlii. Lineage (NCBI taxonomy): Eukaryota > Metazoa > Arthropoda > Insecta > Lepidoptera > Noctuidae > Diarsia > Diarsia dahlii. Next base: position 12,949,835 of record OX459189.1, read on the forward strand.
AAGTTTGTTAACGATAGTGGCCCTTTGCATCGTATGCCAGCATACAAACTCATTAATAAAGTTGGGAACATCCACGTAGCGTAAGTTTAAGGAATTTTATTTAATGTCGACAGCCACTTTGCCACGTGTAAAGTATTAAGTATTTCTACTAAAATATTTACAAGACAGTGTTCACTCTAAGGTACCTTAAAGCAGGTACAATGCCTCTCAAATATAAGCATTGAATGTGTAAGTAGGTAGCAACATAAAAATAAATAGATAGAAAGTTCTTAAAATAGTATCGGAGAATATTGCGTCAGAAATATACGGCCGTTATGTAAGTAAGTTGACACAGAAAATCTATAGTTTTATTGTGTGTTGTAGTAATAACAAAAGAAAGTTGTTTTTCGCGAATCCAGAATTAACCATAAATAATGTTAGCGTCACGCACGCGGAACGGCTATAAGTTTTTTCTTAATCTTGAGATAAAAGTTCGGTCGGGTGGAAAAAGTAGTGTCGAGGAATAATGAAAATGTATGCCGTTTGTAGAACAACGTTCTTCACAGTTTGAAATCAAATTAGTAGTTTCAGTGAGGCAGTAAGTTATATTGTTTCTTGTGCGCGATGTTATAGGGGTAGCAGACTTGGGTCGGCTTATAGGGAGGCCTAGGAAAACAATCAGACTTGCATACAAATCACCGCATTAGGACGGAGACGGCCACGTTCGTCTCCTACACGCATTGAAGTCGACCTGTCGACAACACGCGTCTTTTTATAGACGAGCTACTAGCACAGACTGAATGAGGTTTCTTGTTTGTCAATCTAGGGATTTGAGTCTCTGCGGCTTACTTCAGCGAGACTTTCAAATAAATGATATATTGTCGCGATTTCCTTTAAGTATGATTTGAACAAACATGTGTTTGTAGGTACTTACATTATATTTAAATTTGAAAAGGGTTGCTCAGGATCATTACATAGGTACTATAAGCGCATTTCTGCAATTTATATATTTACATTTAATTTAACTAATTAACCCGCAGCGGTACGACCAAGTTCCGGACCCAATTAAACTAAAACTTCCTGAAAACAATGGAAATGGGCATCTAACGACGTCTATTTTGTACCTACACATAAATAAATCATTTGAGAGGAAATGTTTAAAAGATTGTTGTGATCATATTCATATGAAAGTAAAATAATACAGAGAAATAAAATAAAATACTTGTCTTGAGCGCTTTTGTAGTACGACAGCGAAAATCACATTCCCTTGGATCGATTTCTTGAACAATTTCTCAATTCAAATCTGTATACATTACAATGATGTCTGGAGAACAATTTCTAGATAGCGAGCAACGCTTCAGAAAATATTTTCAAATATTTTTCTAAAGGAATATTTTTTTTAATCGAAAATAAATTCTTAAACCGGAAGGTATAATGAATTGTTAACTTATGGAGACAACTAGCGCCCATATTTAACATAATATAACCATGCCTGTAATAACCGAACGGTTAGGCAGAGGTGTACCAAAAGAACTCCCACATTTAGCCAGTAGTGTTAACGGCCGAAGTAATATGCGCGCCTATTGCCATCAACCAACACAAATCCAGGAAGTGTGGCTGGTTCTGAGTAATTTCTGATGGGAAAAACCAATAAATCTTTACCTGACCATGGAAATCTTTTTAAATCGCAAATGTAACATCCTTTGTTAATTCAAAGTATGTTTTTGAGCATTTATCGATTTTCGTTACTTTCTTTAGAAATTCAATTCAATACTATTTCATCATCTGCCTAGCTTTTTCCTAATCTTTGTTGAGGTCCGCTTGCAGTCTAACAGTAAAAAATTATTGCCCTTCCTTTTGGCTTCGCCGTAGTCGGGTAAAAAAACAGCTGAGTACCAGAATTTTACATGGAGTGACTGCCTATCTGACTTTGACAGCCCAGTACCTAAGTAATACGATACCCTAGTAAAACTAAATGTCCGACTTTCGAATTCTGACTACTCGTAACGACTGTCAAAAAACATTTGGTCAGCCGGGACCAACAGAGAAAATTCAGTATATAATGGTCACAAATAGTATATAATGGTTAGTGTGATGACCATCACAAACAAAAATCTATTAACAGTTTTTTTTAAGTCTTATTTTTGTAATGTTGTGTGATGTAATTTAAAGCAAGTTACGTAATTTTTTCTGTAATTTTGATTTTTTAAACCCATAGAATCTTCATATCTTCGATTTCCTGATAGATTTGCATCTGTTTTTTTTATAGATAATGGTACAGTTCTGAAGAATATTTTAAGATAAAAATATAAGGTGATACTTGCAAAAGATGTCCGAGGAAAAAATAAAAAGAAAAAAAATAATAAAATCAGGCATTTGTCAGGCGGGCCCGTCGGGGCCGCGGATTTTTGTACTAGATTACGTGGCCTCGGCGCAAGGGCAAAGAAGGAACATGGGTTCGGTTTTTAGTCAGTAGAAGTCTGACACTCCCCTTCGCTCTGCCCAAGAGCGGGGGGGGGTCATTCGATGATTTTCCACCCACCAAAAAAAAAAAAAAAAAGGCATTTGTTTTTCTATTATAGAAAAATCTTTTCTGTTTCGCTTATAGAATACCTTGTTATTGTCAATAAACTTGTAAAACAAATGTTCAAATATATTTATCACATCGTTGATTTTTGAGTTTTTATGAAAATCCAGAAAAATCGAATAAAAATTATAACCCTGTTTTGAAGGATATTTATGATCCGGGAGTTCTACTCTCGCATTCAAAACAAAGCTTACTGTTGATGTTCGATTTTCGAGGCTTTTAGCATACTGTGCGCTGGCACAAGCTTGTTATTTATATTCTTTACATATTTTCTGTAGCTGTAGACCTACTCTTGCTGCCCCTCTTAAAATATACCCAGAATAAAATCAGCTTCGTTTTACGTTAACCCCACTATCAACCGAGACGCGCAGCTTCGCCCGATTATGAATTACTAGTAAATCACAGCCCGGTGGTGGCACATGGCTTCGACCATAAAACTGCAATGACTACCCCCTCCAGTTTTTCATATTTTTCATGTAAATGTATTTTATACTCCGGAGTCCTGTCTCTCAATATTGAAGCTCCGAGCTTTTATTTGACTACTGACTGAGGCCTGCGACTTCGTTCGTTGACTTTAAAAGTCGGTAGGGAAGTGTTATAATAATATTATCTTTTGGTATACGTTTAAGCAACTTTTTCATTTTATTATAGTAAAGGAACACCAAAGAAACGATGGATGGGCTGAGTAAAAGATGATGCGTATGGCAAGAAAGGAGGTGTCTGATAAGATGACTTATGAAAAAGAAGACATGCTGCGTCGACGCCAAATGAATTGAGCAAGAGAATAATGTATGATTCTTTGACGTGTTAAAATATTCTTCTCTTTAAATCAAGGTTCAGGGTTCTAGAAAAAGTGATGCCTCGTATGATAGGCCGAATTGTGACGTCAGCCAGAAATGCTCCAATCTGAATGCTCCAATCTGAATTGACATAATACCTATTTTATTTTTACTTTTACAATTTGACATTTTATTAATTTTCTTTATACAAATTGACTTTATTTACTTTTTCAAGTATGATATTATTATTTTTTTGATGAATATTTACCTTGTTAAATATTTATATTTTGTTTTTTATTAATTTTGCGTATTTTTGACATGTTTTAATAGTTTGACATTATTATTTAATATGCTTAATATTTAATTTATTTTATATTGTGAATGTGAGGATCATGTGGGTCTTTCTTTATTTTTAACGATTGTCTGGCAGTTTGAGTACTATATGCGACCCACCCAAATGTCCTTTCTTTGGTACTGTTCGTCGTGACGTTGAGCTCCTTGCGTTATAAGTTGAGCTCCACGATAACTGACAAATGCTTGCACTGACTGGACGGGTCCACTCAAATCTGTGTGGTGCTTTCTTCAAAAGACCATCTCAGACACTAATCTGCATAGTCTTCATGTATTTTATTATTTTTATATTGTGAATGTGAGGACCGTGTGGGTTTTTATGTAATTTTAACGATTGTCTGGCAGTTTGAGTACTATAAGCGACCCACCCAAATGTCCTTTCTTTGGTATTGTTCGTCGTGACGTTGAGCTCCTTGAGTTATAAGTCGAGCTCCACGATAACTGACAAATGCTTGCACTGACTGGACGGGTCCACTCAAATCTGTGTGGTGCTTTCTTCAAAAGACCATCTCAGACACTAATTTGCATAGTCTTCATGTGTGTAATAAACCAAGATTATGTCTGTACTTTGAACATATTGTAAACCCAAACGATTTTAAAAGAGTGTCCATGAAGTAATCGTTGGATATCTCTGAGTGCCGCAGTTAGTTTAATTCGACTATTCAAAAGTGCCTGTAACGGCCTACTTGAATAAATGCTTTGACTTTGACTTTGACTTTGAATGCATTTCAACATTGTCATTTTTTAACCGACTTCTAAAAAAAGAAGGAGGTTCTCAATTCGACTGTTTGAAAATTCTTTTTTTGTTGGAAAGGGTGTAGGTATTTTCCAAATGGTCTCATATTTTTTTTATCGAAATCGGACAAGCGGTTTTTGAAAAATCAACAAAACTCAAAAAATAAACTACATTGTCCACATTATGACTCATGAACATGTGAACCACTAAAAAGTGAAAAATAAAACCTTTTTTACAAAAAACAAAACCGACTACTTACAAAAAAAAAACACGAAAAAGTGAAAAATAAACTTTAGAAGAAAAATCAGTTTCTGAACTCGGTGGCAAAAAAATGAAATCAAACAAACAAAAGTCACCGACTTCAGAAACTGATTTTTCTTCTTAAGTTTATTTTTCACTTTTTTTATTCTCAAAAACCATACCTAAGTGAAAACTAAAAGTCTTGCAACAAACACACGTAAGTCTTACCTATAAAGAGCTTCAACGCTTCATTATTTATTTGAACACGAAACATGAAAGTTCAAGTTAGTCAACTCGCGTGCAGTTATGAAACTATTGAAATAAGGCATGTGTCCCGCGTACTTTGTCTACAACACCTCCAAACTTGTATATAAGTATGGTACCCCAATTCACTTGGCGTCGCGTCGGTGCAGCAACTCATTTTCTTTCATGTTTCTATAGCTCGTCATCTCATCAGACACCTCCTTTCTTGCGATATCAGACACCTCCTTTCTTGCGATATCATCCTGTATACAGTACATCCATCGTTTTTCTGATCTTCGTCTACTTTGATACCTATCCCCATCCATATTCATAGTCAAAACTTTCCTCACGACATTTTGCTCATTCCTCCGTATCACATGCGCGCCCTTACACCCGATTACCCACACTGAAAAAAAAGTAGTTGCCACAATCAAGATTTGGTTTAGATTGACTAAGTAACTTGTTTGCATCTGAGCCTATCAAGCACAATGATCACAGCAACTACTTTTATTTGATTGAGATATCTTGTTTAGGGCAAACACGCAGCTTTATTAGGGTAAAAACCTTACTTGATAGCTGCAATCAAGTTATATTTGATAAACACAACCAAGGAACTTATTAGCGCAAACATTTAGCGCAAGATTTGATCAAGCTGTATGATTAATACAATTAATTGCAATGATAGATGCTATCAAATCAAACCAACTTAATAAAGTTTCTATGATCTTTATTGAAGTAATCAAAATGCTTGATTGACACAACTAACTTACTTTGTTACAGTTAACATTTTTTGAATTTGTCTCTTTTTTAACTCTTCTACTATGATGTCTTGTTAGGGGTAATCGAGAAACTTGTTTGGGCGTTCAATCAAGTGAACTAGTATTGCTACAATCATGTCGTGATGATCAACTTAACTAAGATTTTGATTGATCTAAACAAGATATCGTCAATCAAGCTAAAAAGTCACTTGATTGTATTGCATTTTTTTCAGTGCACAACTTTTTAGTCACCGGCGCCACTTCATTCCACTACTAAATACCTACTCTTAAAAATTCCACAAATAGACTTATCGAACATTTCCGACTTATAAATAGTACAGATGAGTTAAAGTGCTTTTTTATAGTTCGCACTTAGCCGAGAGACAAAGTTGTTACGAAGCTTTTAAAGGCTAACTGTATACTGCTGAAATATAATCCATACAATTTGGAAGTCATAAGGTTTGTTTAGGCAAAGGGTAAGTGATGAAAAGAGGTTGAAAGTTGAAATAAAGGAGGAATAAGGCCCGCTGCGCAGATGGGCGAAAGGTCAGCCGAGTCACGGCCTAATTACACGGACCATCACGCCTCCGATGCTCCCTTGTTCCCTGTATATCCCTGAAGGCCTTATCTTTTATCATGCCCTTTTGTACCAGATCTAAAACAATATATATCTAAATTTTATTAGAAACACAACATGAACCTGCCTTCAAGATAGGAGGAACGTTTCACGTTTTCTAAATTAAAAGTATTCCTTAGAGGGTCCACGAAACAAAACAAAGGTATCTACATCATAACTCAAATCAGTGTTTAATTAAGAAATATGGCTGAGAATTGTTCGCTTTATAAAGGGCGGCTGAAGGTTGAGTCTGCACTTATTTTTATATTTTTATCTGCAAAGGTCTATGTTATTTTTATATTTCAAACATAAAAGTTATTGAAATAGCAAAACAATGGACTGTGGCAGAAAACTGAAACGCTGAAAACAAAAAGACTAAGTCATTTAAATGTTTACTTTTACTATAGTACACTTTTTAACAAATCAAAGTACCTAGTTATACTTAGGTAATGTTTAATCATGACTTCGACCCGTTTTTTTGGATGGTGGGAAATCATCAAATGACTCCTCCCGCTCTGGGCAGAGCGGTAGGGAGTGTCAGACTTCTACTGACTAAAAATCCTCCATGTTCCTTCTTAGCCCTTTGTGTCGAAGCCGCGGTATCTCTTTCGAACAACCCGCAGCCCCGATGGGAGTGACATTTGCCTCAAAGACGAATCCAAGAACGCACTTATAATTTCTCGAAATCGGTTTATCCGATTAGGAGTTACGAGGGAACAAAGAAACGGACCTTTATACAAACAAACAGGTAAAACGCATTCCCGCTCCTTTATGGCGCAGTCGGGTAAAAATAACGAAGCTTAACGAATTAAAGCATCGTTTTGAAAGCGACTTGACATTGAGCTTCACTTGTGGTGCTCCACTGAGCGTAAGGGCCGACGTTTTTACTGCATTCCCGTGAAATGTACTTGTATTTTTAAATGCGTTTCATATTTTATCACTGGAACGCTGAGAAGGCCATTTTATGACATGACTAATTATTGTTTGTTTAACATTTTAGTTTTAAAATATTGTTTGCAGTTTTTGAGATTCATGCTTATGTATGAGACAAAATAGAATGTGAATAAAAGTGTAGCGATATGAGTCCGTATGTCTTGTGACAATATAAAGACTATGCGTAGGTACAGTTATGCTGATATGGATTATGTATTTTTGCCTAGCACACATTTATAGGGAAACCAGTTTTATTAACACAATTATGTTAAGTGCCACGTTTACCCGCCCCTAGTATGCAGAGGCTAATAAATACGGGCGTTTTTCGCCCACATTTTGGATATAAGTCTCCATTACAAATATTTGTGCGACCATTTATCGCGAAGAGCTGTCAGTAATATTTTTAGGGGCAAAATGTTTGTTTGATCAAATGCTTGATCATTTTGTGGAATGTTAGCACGTCCCGGGTGGGCCTTGACAAGTAGTTGAATTCACACATTCCGGTTGCTCCCCGGCGCGGGACGTAAGGGTAACTAATTCTCTGTGCGATCAGTCGTATCAATTAATAGTTAATACGTGATACAATATAGCTGCGAAATCGCTGTAAACTTAACTTGTTGTTACTAACTTGTGACAAGGGTCCACGTCCGTGTTAACTACACGCCCGCAATAAATCCGAAATTCGACATTCCGGTAAACCCAACAATAGATACAGATTGTAGATTTTTTCATCAATAATTTATTGCAGCATTAATCTAGCTTTCACAATTTCAATAGCTAGAAATTTAGGTCACGATAAAGCGCCAAGGGACACAATTAATTCGCTTGTCTCATTCCTTTATTCATTACAGCGACCTCGTTCTATTATAAATGTGAAGAGGTAGTGTCTGAATATAGGAGATTCGTAATTAAAAATATTTTAGTCAGGAATTTATAAAATTAGAGGACCAACGAAAATGTATTGCGAAATTGAAGAGAGCACAATGTGAAAATTAAATTATGTGCAGAGTTTTTAATTTAATATTTTTTATCAAAAATTCAACTAACAGTGAAAGTTTTGTAAAATATATTTGTTACTTTTACCACGATCCTTTTTAAAAGTAGGCCTAAATATAAAAATAACAATATATATATATATATATATATATATATATTGTTATTTTTATATATATATATAGTAACAAAGACATGTCTTAAAACCGATAAAAATCTTGTTAGAATAATGTCAAGCACTGAGCGGTAGGGTTGTAGAAATATCAGCGACTACTCGACAGCCACTCGATATAATTCTTAAGCTTTCTTAAGCTTACAACCCTTAGCGTGGTGTAGTGGCCAATTCAGAGTAGGAAAACTGGGTAAGTGTATTATGAATCGACAATATGGCCCGAAGTGTAAAAATGGGACCGTCAATGTAAATCAACTTCTATGGTTTTATTCGTGATTGGATTCAAATCCATTTTTTAATATGATTGGAGGGAGGTTGAAGAAAACATTAAGTTTAGGCAAAATGTTAGCATAATAATAATATTAGGAAGTATTTTCTCCCTCGGCCTTTCAGTTTAGTTATTTAACCCAAATATTTATAATAGGCTTTGACCATAATCATTGCTTTGTTTTACTTGAGAATAGGTAATAATCAGAAATCATGATCAGTTATTACAATGGCTGTAAAATACTTTTAACGAAGTCGAAAGGAACTTATTCTCCTCGTCCGCGTCATTGCGTTCATTTTAGTGTTTTAGACCATACCTCTATCTAGTGAGGGAGATATTGGAGATCAAAGTGCCATATATTTTTTTAAAATAAGTATACCACTTTGCACTTTGTAACATTGTAACTTACTTTTAACACCTATTCGACCCCCGTACTATTCAATGCTTCTATAGACGCAATGTATATTGAGTTCTACTGAGAAAGTACAAAAAAAAATCACCCTAAAAAATTGCGTTTTCCACCAATGATTTTTGCGTAGAGCTACGTAGCTTGATGTACAGAATACTTTGTTGACGGCTTCGTGAAGAATCCGGTTATACCTTGTTTCTGCTCATCCTCTTGACGTAATCCCTTACCCGGTTAAATGTACATGTTATAATGTTAAGTATCATACATTATATCCCACTCCATGTCCCTATGTCACACCGTGTATAATGAAAAACGACAATCATAACAAAGTAAGAGGTATTCCTGGAGACATGTTCCTCTCATTTATCATAAACCTCAAGGTGATACATTTGCATAAATTGATTTATATTTACAGAATCACGTTTGTGGAAGCTCATGGCTTAATAATAACTGCCACTGGCTCGTTTACCTAGGTTGATCTGTAGATGGGTGACCTACCATTACATACCGAGCTTCCTCCGTGCCTCGGAACGTTAACCTATTTGTCCCGGCTGCTATAAACAGATCTTTGGCAGTCGTTACAGGTGGTCAGTGACCTGAACGTCTGACAACCAGTCTTACCAAAAGGGTATCGTATATTACGTAGTGTTAACTGGGTTGTGGAGGTCAGAAGGACAGTCACTCCATGTAAAATGCAGCTGCATCCGATTAGACTGGAAGGCGACCTCAGCATAGTTGGGAAAAGGCTAGGCAGATGAATAACAGCCAAATTAACAGGCAGTAAACATAGTGAACAGTACTGTCTGTTAATTAGGCTTGTTTTCAGATGAAATAGTGGAATCGTTGTACTTACACTTGAGCGGCGGAGATTGATAGGAAATGAACTGAGTGAGCGCTTTCCGTGCTTCTTATTCGCGGCCAATGCCATGCTTTTGTTTTAAATAACAATACCTTTGTTCGTTTATGAAACGATCTTCTGGCTTTGTCAAGCGAGAATATTTTTAACTTTATATTCTTGACGCTTTTGATGATTTCATTTAGGTGGCGAATCGAAAACCGGTCATTGAACTTTCTTAGGGTCGTTATGTAACAAAGTTGTGATTTTCTGAGCTTGTAACCAAATAAAAATACCCAATGTTTATTCTGAAAGTTAACACTTTGTCGTGTTATAAAAGCAGGAAAATAATTGGGTTACGAATCAAGTCGCTATTGTTTGTTGTATACGAGTTCTGGAAAGTACCTAATTCGTTTACAAATGCTATTTTTAGTTACGCCATTTTGTTGGGTTGAAGAAGATTTTCGCGAAGTCTTCTGCCTCATGGAACATGATGAAGTCTGTAAAGGTACCTACCCTCATCTGTCTGCCTGACCGTTTAATGTTTAGTTATCTTGGCGTTGGCTTAGTCTCACCCAAAGGTCTTACTGAATGCAGCTGAATACCAGCATTATACTACTACCTACTACTATCATATTATCCTAAACCTAGGTTATTTAAGGACACCAGCCCTAGGTACTTATATAGTTAAAGTAACACGACCTTGTTGTTTTCAATTTCATTTTTGTTGGTACGTCTTGCATAAAGGCGCGACCAGTCAGTAAAGACCATTCGACTCTTGTTAGATTCTCCTCCTTTCTCCTAAAATCGCCCGCGCGTGCGACTACGTAGGTGAACACGATTTTTTTTTTTAAGGGTGGGAGTCGTCTAATGAGCGGTAGGGAGTGTCAGACTCATACTGACTAAAAAGCACCCATGTTCCTTCTAAGCTCTTTGTCGAGGCCACGGTATCTCTTTCGAACAACACGTAGCCCCGAACGGGACGTGGGCGCACCCTTAACTCGGATGTGCTTAAGTACCTTTTCTTCTCGTGTAATATAAATCTTGTACACACAATCCCTGAGGAGTAAATAAAATCGTTCAGACATGTGAGCAGGACATGACGTGTGTGGGAATCATCCTTATTTTGCACTACACATACATCTTTGTATCCAATGTTGGTGTATTGAGATTTTTACATTCCATCTAATCCTTTTTTAGGTTTTAAAGAAACACTCTAGATACTATATATATAATTATAGAAATTGTGTGAACCTATTATAGGTACTTTTGGAAGAATAGGAAATTACAGTAGTTACTGTACCTAATAATATGTAGACATGTCTTCCATCAAGTTAATCTATCTGACACTAGCTTATGGCCTCAGTTGGTTAACGGTTGTACCATTCGGAGTCTGGTAATTGCCCTAAGGGATCGTACTATCAGGATAAAAACATAATTTATATCTGTTTGCCAAACTTAATTCAAGTACGTTTTGTAGTTTTTGCGTGATAGATTTATAAACATCCATCCAGCCATAAAATACTCTTAAGATATAGTTCTAGATGTATTATCAAGACATTCAAAGATCTTGTGACATTGACTGGACAAAATCAACAGTTTAAAATTAAATACAATTCATTCCAAGTGCAGGAAATTAAATAGAGTTAATTAGCACAATAAATTACATTGTTGTTCACTTGATAAAAATTTAAATTGCAAATCTGTCCGCCATGTGAACATGTAAACATTTTCACTCAACTCCGTGAAAACACAAATTGTTTTACGCAAATTGGGCAGGAGAATACACCAATACATATTCCACCGTATATTTCAGTGGCCGTCAATTGTCGTGATATCTTCCGGCACATGCAAATTGGTATATTATATAAGGATATATCGGGGGCTTCGACGGGTTCCACACTTCGTCACTTTTCTTGAAATAGAAATCAAAAAAGGGTGGTTGATTTGAATGGAATCCTGCCGAATGGAGTCGACCTCGATTTCATCACATTTTTGTTACGTTTCCTACGCCTATCTCTCATGTACATATTGAAAATAGGACTATTCAAATGATTTTTATACCGTAAAGAGGTCGATTTTATGAATTAATTTCAAGAGAAGATCTGTTGACTGTGATCAATCTTAACTTGACCAGTCGTTACAATGATGATACTGAGTTGATCAATTGAGTTGACTGCGAAAGACATTTATCAATTTATTGCACGTTCACTTTATAGAATTCTACGTAGCTAATACCAAAATCAATAATAATGTACCTATTTGCATAAAAATATCTGTAGCATATCGATATCACTTGCTTTCATTTAAATGAGTTCGTATTCAGTAATTTTCTCAACCAACATAAAGTCTGACATGTTATTTCGCTGAAAGAATAAAATTCAATACGAGCAGTCCCCTTAATATTTTAGGAAGAGTTTTAGTACCTACGCGTATGCCCCTCGTGAATATAAAGCTACACATCAAATGGCCTCCTAACATAAATAAAGATTTATAAGACATTGGTGTACTTAAACAATTTGTATACTTAATGTTTCCATATCCACTTCCCGTATTCATCTTAATATAAGGCATGTATTTAACGCGGCGACTTATAAGTAAAACGAATATGAGTATTGAAAAATATTAAACTGGGTACCATTTATAATGGGTTGGTGACTAATAAGTAAAAGTTAGCATACATAGTTTTAATTGAAACTGGCATCAAGTTTTTCTTTAGCCAACTGAATTTGTGTCAAAGCGGAAACTTGATTAAGTACCTGGTCTCTGCTATTATAGTATAACTTTCTCAATAGCAGCTTGGGGTTTGGAATTGTGAGCGGTTATGCTAACAGGTTCCGTATGGTGTCGGACGCAAAGAATAGCACCATCCCATATCTTCCCGTGGGTGTCGTAAGAGGCGACTAAGGGATGTACCAGAGAATGGGCAGCAGCGTTCTCTGTGCTTTTTGTATCGACCGTACTGCGATCGCCAACCCGCCTGCCAAGCGTGGCGATTATGGCAAACCCCCCCTAAGCAAAAATGACACTTAGGGGAGGCCTATGTCCAGCAGTGGACGTCTTTCGGCTGAAATGATGATGATGATGATGCTAACAGGTTATAGTCTGCTAGTTTTGCTACAAACTGGTTTCACCTTTTACAAACCTATGGGGGAAACACGTGATTCTGCGACCAGTACGTACCAACGTGGACAGCTCAGTCGTTTGCTTCATTCAAGTTCTGAAGTGTCCAGTCTGTTGTGCACGACGGGCAAGAGAGGAGGTGTGGCATATCCTGTTTTAAGGCACCACAATCGTATTGTATCCGAGATGGGTCGATTATACTCCATCTAACCAAATTGGATCGGCAGCGGCCCATTTAAGCACGCAGTCATTCAATGATTTACATATTGGCCTCTACAGTTTGTGACCAGCCGGCTTAGCATGACCACCGAAGAAACGGGTTTTGTCGACGGAAGAATCAACAAAATGACAGATTGTAGCAAGGTTTCATGTCAAATTGTATGGAAAAATCTTTGTCTATTCTTGGTAGAATAGAGATAAAATCGCCATGCTACCGGGGCTGGGGGCAGTTTTTCTGCTGGTTGATGGATAACATCACTTTGATCCATGATACCAATATTTTAAAAAAGCTACATAGTTTCCAAATAATAAATGTCTTTATTATTTCAGGAAGTACCTAGTCACCAACTTACCATTAACTTTTAAAGCCAGACATGTCCTAGTCATAGCCATAAGAAACATTCTAAACTACCCCCATATATTCCCATAACGGAGGTCCCTAGGCGTCCCGCTGGGGGTAGACATCGCCATAGTTTCCCATAACCTTCGTCCGTAATAAAGAAACTGACATCGCCATAAATACTCAGCTTACTGTGTACAGCTGTAGGTACATTTACAACCTTTTCGTTTTTTAACCGACTTCAAAAAAAGGAAGAGGTTCTCAATTTGGTTGTTTTTTTTTTACGTTTTTTACCTCTTAACTGCGTCATTTATGAAACGGTCAAATCTGTTACATAGTTACGAGGGAAAAAAAAACCCTACATACACACGCTCCTTTGGGCTTTGCCGCTTTCGGGTAAAAAATAAAGGTAGCTTTTCATTATTAAAAGCAGCGATGCGAAGCTAGTGTTTTAATCGATTTCCTGTATAAAAATGGATATGTATGAAGAAACGGAAACAAACCGTGGCGTATGAGAAGGTCATGGTCTCCCCTTGTTACAACTACACAAATCTATACATAGGGTAACAGACAGACATGGAGAATCTTTTCGCATTCATGATATTAGCACGTACTAATATTATTCGGGGCTACGAATCCAGCGCTTATAATTAAGGTTCCTCTTATTTAAATGTTCCACAGAATGCTATCTTTTAATTAAATCATTGTCCGTTGTATTTTGGCTTTTCATTATACTAAAAATAACGTCGTATATGGTTACGGTTATTGCCATGGTCAGCTTGCTCCGATGTGTTCGAGCCACCAGACCCTTCGCTACCCTTTGGAATAGTTTCGCCGTGTTAATTTTGTTCAAGTGCTCTTGCCATCTGTATGTTATTTGGAGTTCGTGTATGGGATACCTTGGTATCCCTTTGAATTAAATCTACCAATAGTGGAATACATGCTTCGAGATTAACATGTGTTTCATACGGGGGTGGCCTTTAAAAATACTTCTACTTAGGTACATAAAAGACTCTCTCATTTAGTGCTAATCGTTTCCTTTGGTATTTTTAGTTCATAGGTAAAGTATGTATCTTTAGGCATAGGAGGGTATCGCCGAAGATACTGATCGAATTAAATACAGGAACAGTGACAAGTCAGGCATAATTCTCGAAAATCTACGCTATAGCTGTCTATCTATACGAATAAACTGGTCAAAAAAGTGCAATTCAATATCCATTTTATGATGTCACTAGTAACAGAACCATTCCGAGCGTTTGCATGAACTTTTAGAAAGAGGTTTTTCGTAGAATTCACTAAGAGGCCTCCCAAGAGATTTCTGCACTAGTGCTGATCCGCTGCGCTCAAAGGATTTGCGCTCTCTAATGAGTCCACCGCCAGACCTTTGAAGCCTCCAAGGAATCTAGATTTATAATGATAAAAGTGGCTGATTTGGATGAAACGTTTTAATATAGATGTTGCATCAATGGAAAAGTTTTTTTCCATTCTGTTACATATTGAAGATCACTGGCTTCTAATTGCATTGTTATTCTACAAATTAGAAATGAATAAATCGACAAGAAATAGTACATTTAGATACTCATTGTAGTCGAGGCAGAGTTCACGGTGCAATGGTGCCGAGAGAACTGCAGTAACCGGGGTCACATCTTATTACATGGGCCTCAAACCTACCTTACCTAGTATACCTATGCCTACAGGCGTGATATAAGATATTGATATTGTTATAGAAGACTTGGGCTTCAGCCGCCCGTGTTATTAGTGTAGCTGCTCGGGATCACTTGATATAATCTCTTAGTTCAACTAAAGTACAGCTCAGGGTCAAAACAAACGACTTTCTCGAATACTGGGTAAACGAAGCAAGTTCTAATTAAACTCCAAAGTATAAGATACCTTCAACTGCCTAGCCTTTTCTCAACTATGTTGGGGTGGATTCCAGTCTTACCGGATGCAGCTGAATACCAGTTTTTACATGGAGTGACTGCCTATCTGACCTCCAAAACCCAGTTAGTACTAGGCAATACCATTACGTCTTGGAAGACTGATTGTCAATTTTTTGGGTCAATGACTACCGGTAAGGACTGTCAATGATCTATAAATGGCAACTGGGACCAACCGCTTAAGGTGCTTTCCGAGGCACGGAGGAAACTCGGTACCTATGTAATGGGTGGTCATACTGATCACCTATTCACGGGCCAACCTAGGCAAGTGCTGACCCGAGCTGCTGTTGATACTCAGCCACGAGTACCTCGTAAAAGATACATACCTGATGCTTTAAAATGTATCTTTTTGAAATGTATGCTGTCGGTTTTCAATTCGGTCTAGTTAAATAAAATCTGTTTCTCAAATATAATTATATCTATACTAATATTATAAAGCTGAAGAGTTTGTTTGTTTGTTTGTTTGAACGCGGTAAACTCAGGAACTACTCGTTGGAATTGAAAAATTCTTCTTGTGTTGGATAGTCCATTAATTTATCGAGAAAGGCTTTAGGCTATATAACATCACGCTACGGCTAATAGGAGCGGAGCATAAATGGAAAATGTTACAAGAACGGGAAAAGGTATTTCCTTTTTTAGAGCTTCCGCTGCGTGCGCTGCGAAAACGGTTTAAGTTACGCAAATATCATGTATGAAGGAATTGTTCTTCTTTAAATGTTCTAAAAAAAGTCCGCGACAGCTTATGTCTATCTTTTAAGGTTGTCTCACTTTAACCCTTTTTTACTATTAAAATGTTAGGTTAAAAAGATTTATTTTTTGCGAAGCTGATTTAAACCATATGATATTAATTTATATCTAAATAAATGTGTTTGTTAGAACGGAAATTTAATATAGAATATTTGTGCCCTTCACTCTATATAGTTTAAACAAATATCTTAGAAGATATCGCAATGTAAAAGTATCCGCACGGCAAAATAATTCGTAGGTACGGGGGATTCTGGCTGGCCTCCGGGAAATTCAAATTTTGCTGTATCATAAGTTTTACAAGTACAGGGTGTTATCGTATATATTTTAACAGTAAGAGATACCTATAGTAATTCTCACTTAAATATAATCTAAACTAATATTTTAAAGAGGAAAAATATATTTTTTTGTTTGTTACGATTTAGCTTAATTTATGTTGGATAGTCGATTTATCGCGAAAGGTTATAAGCTATATTTATGTGACGCAGACGAAGTTGCGTGGGTCAGCTAGTCCTATTATATTTATACTAGATGCGCTTTTCTGAGTCCACCGCTTCAAAGTGATTCTCTTTGAAGGAAAATGCCGCGCGTGTATAACGATCGTCTTTAGAATGTATATTCATGAGATACCTTATCTTATATTTGCGAAACATTTAAAAGCGATTTTCTCAGAAAGAATAATAATAAGACTGCAATGTTTAGAAAACATTTAAAAGAAAAGAATAATAAAGATTGATATGGCAAGAAAGGGGGTAATGAGGAGTAATGAAACGCATGTGACTAAAAAACTGATGGATGGAGAGGGAGAGGAAGGTCAAAGAAAAGAAGGATGGTTTTTTTTTTTTTTTAAATCGTTGCCCCACACTAGGAATTTCTCCTGTATCGTGGCGTATTCCCGTATCGTCACATACACAAACACGCCCAGACCCGAAACAACTATCTGTAGGCCATATAAATACTTGTTCCGTGCGGGGATCGAACCTGCGACACGTAGCGCAGCAGTCCAATCGCTTAGCCACTGCGCCAACCGTGTCGTCAAATTGTGTGAAAAAGAAAGGAGTAAATGACACCGTGACGTCTAACAGGGAAGATAGAAAGAAGAAAACGTTTTGCGCCAAACCCAAATACACGCACCATTACCAAATATCCTTTGCTACCTTGGTTAGGTGTGGATATTGAATTCCACCCATTCGATTGATGTAACTAATAGCGGTTGAGTTATCAACGCGTAGAAGTATTTGGCAATCGTGAAAGTCCCTTGCAAAAACTTTAAGTGCAAAAAAGGCGGCCAAAAGTTCTAGAATGTGATTTGGGCAAGAAGATAATGATCATAGCAAACAAACACATAACCCTCATTTTGGGCTTCGCCGCAGTCGGCTAAAAAGGATGTGTTTGATGAGGTGACGAATAATAGAGAACTAAGGAAAAAGATGATATGCTGCTCCGACTCCAAATTAATTAGGACAAAAGGGATGATGAAGGGATGATGTCTACAAAAAACTTATTTCTTAGTAGTAGCAGTTCCAGTGGAGGAGCAGCGGTGGCCCAGTGGTGGCGGCCCCGACTTACGAACAGTAGATCGTGGGTTCGAACCCAGGCAGGCACATTACTTTGTGTAATTTATTTCTTCACCGCTGCTCTCAAAACGGTGAAAGAAAACATCGTGAGGAAACCGGCATGTCTTAGAACCAAAAAATTCGAAGACATGTGACATCTACCAATCCGCTCTGGGCCCGCGTGGTAGATTATAGCCCATTCCCTCTCAAATGAGAGGAGGCCTGTGTCCCAGCAGTGGGAACATTAATAGGCTGTTGATGATGAGTAGCAGTTCTTCCCGTCGGGGCCGCGGGTTGTTCGAAAGCGATACCGCATCTTCGAACCAAAGGGCTAAGAAGGAACATGGGTGGTTCTTAGTCTGAGCGGGAGGAGTCATTTGATGATTTACCACGCCCCAAAAACAGACACTTCTTTTCATCAGAAAACTATCAGTAATCTTTACATAGTACACAACAAAGTTGCTACCGCTGTTTGTATGCTTAGATCTTTTAAACTACGCAACGCAATTAATGCAGTTTTTCCCAATAGATAGAGTGATTCAACAGAAAGTTTTATATCTACATTGCACCCATGCGAAGCCGGGGCGGGCGCTAGTTCATGAATAAAATATTTTTGATGGCAGTGTTTGTTCGTGAAATCAATTAGAGCTAAATAAGCAAGAGCCAATCGGAGCAAATTGTTTTTAACCGCAATCAATTTATGTCACGTTGCCATTGCAAAGATGCAGTATAAAAATTACAGTAGACTAAATTTTTATAGAAATTAAACTACTAGGTATAGCCTGTATACTGTATAGCATAATAATAATGATGAAAACCATCTCTTACTGCCCACGCTGATTTATTTTCCTTGAAATGTTGCTGGCCATTTTCATAATATCATCTATATATTTAAAAATGTTATGTTGGTTTGTGTAGGCTTCAAAAACTCTAAAAGTTCTGCACCGATCGAGCTGAAACTTTAGAATTATATATATAATCCGCATCAAGGACCTATATGTAACAGTTTATGCTTGTCATAATAATTAATATCGGATTTTTATCGGAAACTGTCTATTCTATTATATAAAATTTGAAAAATCGGAGGTAATTCGCATTATAGCAATATAATATAATATATTTTACAAACGCTTTTGCTTGCCTCGTTCGCCTAGTGGTTGCAAGAGCTACTGCTGAGCGAGTCTCGGGTCGGGCAAACTGTTATTGGGGTGTTCAATCAGGAATTTCTCAGTAGCAGCCACACAGACAGACAGCAGTCTGAATTTGTGCCCGATTAATGGGAATAGGCTCGCGCCTTTTTACATGAGCCTTAAACGTAACTGGCGAAATGTGGGTGTACGAGTACACCTTTCACCCTTCGGGGATTACAGGCGTGATGTTATGTTAATATAATATGTTGAAATTTAAATTCGGCGTGAAATCTTGAAAGTTATTTGTTATCTACTCCATTTACTCTCCTGTAAGTGCCCACAAGAATCTCGTAGACCCTATGGCTACGCCGTAGGCTTGTCATAGCCCCGTCGCAAACACGTTAATTTCCTGTAGACTAAAGTTTTAAGTCCTTGTTTTATAATAGCTCAAGACTGCGGTGGTCTGAGGCTCTGAGTAACTTAATTCTATTAATAATTACACTAATTACGTAGTTTACTACAGCAAAGTTTGTTCACGAAATTACCTTATTATAATGGAGGGATGACAAATTAGAATAACCAGTAGTTAAATGTTTATGTATTTTTTATATATTTTCTTTTAAAAGAAAAACGGTTCTCATGAAATGGCATGTAGGTCACAGAGACTTTATTTAAGTTGGCAGCACTTGGCTCATGCTCCTTATTATTACGGTTTGCGTACGAGCGGAAATTTGAAAGATCATCCATTGTTCTCAATTTTGTTGGAGGACGGAGGATGTGACACTCTGGAGGTACTCGAGTCTACGAGAGTGAATGTACTTTGAAGTTACTTCTTGGTGGGACATTAATTGACATTATGTACTTAGTGGTCTATAAAAATCCCAAATTGTAAAAAAGATAATGTCTTAGGTATTATATTACTGCAGCATAGACTTATTAATTAATTTATTGCAAAGTTGAGTACTACTTCTAAGTTGTATATGTTTCGAAAATACGATTCCATAACATTATCTCGATAGAAAAATACCTTAAAAGTTACTTCTAAAATTATGAAATGAACAATATGTGTTCGTTTAAAGCAGAAGGATTTAAGAAGGATAGGATTTGGAATTTGTTTCGCTTTTATTTTTTTTTATAGTAAAAGCCTTTCCTCTGAAAGTTTAAGCTTTTTAAAGAGTCACAGCTCGGATCGCCCTGTCCGCCACTAGGGCCCGTTGTACAACTTGTTGTCAGTGCGGCCGCGGCCTTTTGATGAAGGGGATGTATTTCTTTGTTTTTTCAAGGGGTGTTGTATTTCACGCAGAGCACCCTAGTGACATCGTTTCATGTTCTAAAGAAATTATCTATTCTTGAACCCTTAAGTTTATATTAAACAATAAAACACCACTTCTTTTATGTAAATGTTGTAGTTTTAATTTAAAGAAGAAAAACCATTTTAAAACGGTTTAAAATCGAAATCTTTTGTTAATTACAATGTGAAAAATTTAAGAAGGATGACGTGCCTATTATAATATCCTCCTTTTTTTAGCTAATGGCCAACATATACAGTAGTCTCGTTTCCGAGATCTTTGATAAAAAAATTGGATATGTGACACTTTAGAAGATATTGGCTCACACAATACTTGTTTGTATTGAGTTGATAAGAATACCTTTTCCGAGTAACAATAAAGTGAATGAAGTCTAGTACCGGTTAGGTAGGACGGAAGCACAAATTTGATTTAAGGCGTCACTAAATGCGAGCAACCTTGAGCGAAGCACCACCCACATCTTATTTCTTTTACTCTAAAATCTTGAAGACTTGATAAATTAAGAGAATTACTGATTAAAGATAAAAATGTCCTTAATCCTGATTTTAAAAATACTATAGGTTATTTACTAGCATGATAGGGTTTTGGATTCTTCAAATTTGATGTGATTTTAGAGCAAAAGAAATAAGATGGCGATTTTAGAGTAAAAGGAATAAGGTGGTGCTAGTTTCGGTGCCTGTTAGCGCCTTAATTTGACCCGGTTTTTCGTCGTAGCCAACTTGTCAGCGAGGTAACAGGTACATACATGAAGTTAGAAGAGATTAGTGGTGGCTCCCAGGGTGGGAATTCTGCAGCATATGTGGGCACCCGCAGCAAATAGGAATAATACAGGAGCGAGCGAACGAGCTCAAATTTTATTTGCACCGTATCTCGGATATATGTGAATGTGAGAAAAAATATGTTTTAGGAGTATGTAGGAGAGTAATCGAGAGAAGCTAGTTTAATAATTTTAACAATTCACTTGAGATGACATAGGTTAGCTTTGGTTTGGATCATTCAAACGGAAATTACGAAAACTGCAAAAGATCTGTGAAAACACAAAAAATCCGAGAATGCAAAGCGAGCTCAAAGATTTTTGCACTTCGCATCATCATCATCATCATCATCAGCCTATAATGTTCCCACTGCAGGGACTCAGGCCTCCTCTCTAGGAGAGGGATGGGCTATAATCTACCACGCGGGCCCAGTGCGGATTGGTAGATGTCACATTCTTCGAATTTTTTGGTTCTAAGATATGCCGGTTTCCTCACGATGTTTTCCTTCACCGATTTGAGAACAGTGGTGATGAAATAAATATTATAACACAAAGTAATATGCCTGACGGGGTTCGAACCCACGACTCACTGTTCGTAAGTCGGGGCCGCCACCACTGGGCCACCACTGCTCTTCGCATCGATTATGATAATTATGCTTTTATAGTCAATTCATACAGATAACACTTACTGAGTTACCTAACATAGAAAGTTAAAAATGTAACTGAGAATTAATATTAAGTAGCTATCTTGGTATGTAATGTAATGGACATTCACCTAATTACGGACAACGGGACACCTCGTCACGTGCCTAGGTGTAAGTCATAAAAATAAGTAAAGGAAGATATTTCATCATCGACTTTCTACATATTGTACCACAAATAAACTATTACTGAGCTTACCCAAATGTAACGCTATATCTTTTACTAAAAATAAAAAACAACATCTTTATAACTACTATTTATCCAACGCAAAACTAAATAGAGTGTATTCACTGCGGGATCTCGGGGTGATATTGGATTCAAAACTTCATTTTAACACGCACATAGATACCATTATCAACAACGCGCTTAGAATGTACGGCTTTGTTATGCGCAACAGTAGAGATTTTAAACGCCCATCAACTTATAGATATTTGTTTATATCTTTAGTTAGGCCATGTCTGGAGTTTACTACTGTGATATGGAACCCTTACTATAGAAAGTATATTGACTCAATCGAAGCAGTACAACGAAAGTTCCTGCGAGCCATGCATTGGAGATGTAGTCACAGTCAAGCCTCGTATGATACATTGTTAAAGAATTACAACCTGCTCTCTTTAGAATCCAGAAGACTGCTTCTTGGAGCAATGTTTCTACACGGTATTATCCACAACAAATATGATTCCTCTGCTATATCGAATAAACTGTGTTACCTTGTTCCGAGAACAGTAGTGCGTAGACGAGCGCGCCCTTACCGTTTACTGACAACTAATACCAGCCAAGTAAGTCACTCTAATGCTGGATCTCGCGCTCCTCTGCGTCAACTTGTGGATTCTTACAACGACAGATTTGAGAGCATTGATATATTTAACCTCTCCGCCAACAAATTTAGAATACTTGTAGTTGAGTCTATACTGGCGTCATAATTTTGTTTTCTTGTTTAATAATGTCTTTCTTTTTTTTTTGTTGTTTTGTAAAGGAAAGATCTTTTATAATTGTATAGCTTAATGTATTTTAACTCACGTAGCATATAATTAATCATAAGTTAGTGATCAGTGGATAACAGTGTTGGTAGTGCAATAAGTGCCATTATTTTAAGTTTATATTTAGTGTATTACATGTTTTGTACTGCTGTTTTTTATCCCTAAATAAATAAATCATATAAACCGCTAACACAAAAGTAATATGCTCACCTTATTACATGTGACTTGAACATTGCTGGTGAAATGCGGAGTACTACGAGTATTTAGGTCATTGATATAAAAACTAAAGATACGGTCGTCCGAACATTTTGCTCGATGCGTTCCCCATACAGAGAAACACTAACGTCGTCTATAAGAACTAATCAGGCTGCTCGTAAACGTAAACTTGTATGAGCGGCGTGGCGTGGTATTATCGAGGTATAAAGAAATTAAATAAAGCTTTCATTAAAATGTTAATAAAAATTAAATTTTTCATTTTCATTTTCTTTTAAACTTCGGTTTAGTCAAGACCTATTTGGGACCAAATTCGAGGCGTCATTTTATCATGCGGTCCGCCCAGTCCTTACGCAGTAATATATAAGTCAATGATTTAGGTACATCTGCCTAATCGCACGGAGATTATAGGCTTGATGTTATGATAATAAAACCGCTAACATAGGTATTTATTCATGTTAAATTAACAGCGATTAATTATTAATTAACGTAAAATTATGATCAATTTCAGGACTCAATTACTTGATTAATATTTTGATGTTACGTGGCGCGGTACGTATTAATGAGCGCATTGACGCAGTTAACTTAACTGTAATTACACCTGATATTAATTTTACATGAATTAATTACACATCACTCATTAGGTTCATTACAAAATATGCAATATTTATCTTAATTTTTTTTCTATGTACAGCCACCTGCAAAAATGCATGGACAATTCAGAACTAAAATCGTGTGAAGCGAGAAATGACGTCACCTAACGTAAACTAGTTATCGACTATAACCGTTCACAGGAAAATACACACGGAGCATTTCTTAAAATCGGACTGAATTACTCATAATGTGTGGTAGTCATGGTAATTATGGGTTGGTTTCTCGTTTTGTGAACTATTTGTATGTATTATAATATATATTAGTTTATTTAATTTCATCTTTATATATATATGTATTAGTATGTACGATTTATGTAGGTATATTAATTTATGCTAACAAAATAGTATTCTCCTAATTTATTTATTTTTGTACTCTACCACAATGATGTCCTATTTGCCCCTATAATAAGGTTGACTGGTAGAGAATGCCTTGTGGCATTAAGTCCGCATGTGTATAACGTTTGTGCATGAAGTTTAAATAAATAAAGTATCCATGCAATTTTGCATGTGACTGTACATAATCGCCTGTTTAGTCGAAAACTTACCGACAAAAAAAAAATAGCAAATGATATAACTATTACGAAATTGCCATACCAGTAGTTGTATTATATTTACACGATAACATCTGAAATAACGAAACCAGACAGTATCCATTTAAGGTCGCAATGTCAAACGAAAAGACATTTGTTGAAATATAAGTTTTAGTCGAACGTAGTGCGAGGCATAAATACAAATATGTATTCACTAAAGGAAGCAAGATAATCTATACTGTTTTGATTTACTAGCGTTATGATAATACTTGAAGTAGAATGGATAATTATTAACAATTAAATATTTGGAATTTACTTATTATAGAAATGTATAAAGATTTGATTATGAAATTCCTATTTCCAATAATACAATACCTCTTATTAGACGCTTCTGGCCTCCTGGTACTTTGTGAGACTTTACTTTTCTTGTTTCTTATATTCAACAAAAGAAACTGCATGTCCTTAGAAAAGCATTTGGATTTGATTATAAGATCCTGGTGGTTTGTGGGACATTATTATACTTTTTTCTCATCTCCTACTTGTCCTTGCCAAATTTAAAATAACACAAATGCATGTAGTAGTTGCATAAATTAACAGCAACAATAATAAAAACAAAAAAATGTTTTTTAATATTTAAAAATTTGTAAAATAACTAAAAAAATATATATATAACTGGGTATTATCATCCAGGTGAAAACAGGACACTAAGGTAGCGTCCGCAATTCACCTGGGTGATATTAGTTTCACCCAGGTGAATTGAGGACACTAGTTTAGTGTCTAATGTTCACCTGTGTGATAAATCAGGACACTGTTTGTGAATGTTAAAATGTTTCTTAATAGCACCCACGATGCAGTAAAAATTCTTAGAGTGGGGAAACATAAAAAAATGCTGACACAAAGCTCGTGTTCATTGGCTGCTTGCAGGTCAAAAGCAGCTTTTGCTGATAGCAAAAAGGCGTCTGAAGAGAGAACGTCTCGTCAGGCCCACAGAAGCGTAGTTAAGGACAGGCGCCAATTAGAGCTACAATACGTTTTGCTCGCGAGACGGCTTGCACCGGCTCATACTCGTTTGGAACAAATGCATAGAAACGTTCAACTACTTGCCACTTTGCCAGCAGCCAAAACGGTTACACTCTTTTAAACACCGTTCTTTATACCTACAGCTGCTGTTGATGATGTTGCACGATGTGACATCGACACTTCGACAGCCTTATAAACAGTCACGTTTATCAAAAAGTCACATTCATAAAGGCATGTAGTCAGTGACTGCGTACCGAATTAATTAACTTCTTACGAAGTTCTCGCCCCGTTCCATCATTTATTCTCTGCAATATTTTTCGCGGTAATTATATAATTAGCGGCACAGTTCCCTTTTATACTAACAGCTGGCTGGTAGAAATGTTTTGATCTTGTACAGGTGCTGTCCTGATTGAAACATGGAATTCTGTATTTGTTCGCTGGAATACAAATTGAGTTCACAGGGTTTGTCTACGTCTCCCTGAACAATAATTTCAAGCCAATGAGCAATGTAACGGTGCTTAACACAAATAACTACATCAGATTATTACGGTGGGATAGTTTATGACTACGTTTTATAATAAACTGCGGGTATTCTAACGTAAAATATTACTAAAATGTTAAGTTTACTGGAAAATTGAAAAGAAAAATTCCTTTAATAAAGATCCATTTTTATCGCTATCCGAAGATTTAAAGATGTAACGTTTTAGAAAGGTGTCATACCTGACTTCCCCTTCCGTTCTGCCGTGTTACATCCGCGACGGATTCTTATACTTTTCCGAGAATTTTATTTTCTTCTCCTTGTTTTCCATTCGTGTGCCAAGTAACTGTTTGATCTTTGTCTAGAGATTCAATTGAAGTTTCAAATGGCAAGATAAGATAGGGTAGTACTCGTAAATCCGTTTGAGTTTGTTTCACAATAATTTATCATCTATTTAAAGCCTCACCAAATAACTTTATTTTATTTATAAGTTTATTAAAAAGAGCTCAGTGTTAAAAAACCATTTATTAAAATATACAATACTGCTAGTTCGGTGTCCGAACTTTTTAACCGACAATATTTCAAATACAAAAGCTTTTAGCAAAACTGTCCATATACATATTTAAAAGTTCCGGGTAAAATGTGCTGTGTCTATCGCGGTGTCTTTGTAAAATGATATTAATATGTGACGTCGCTGCACGGACTCGCTCACGAGGACATAATGTCATGCGACCCTCTGTCCTCATTGTGGACTTAACATCTGGGTTGGTTTGCTACAACGGTTAATATTATGAGGTCCACGCTACAGACTGCTATACAGTATGTTAGTTTAGACATAATAAAAAAAATGCTATTCCATTAATTTGGGATCGCGTTAGTCGTTTTACGTTTATGTACAGAAAAACCGATTGTGACTTACATATTTGTGCCAAAGTATGGAAGAGGAAGAGCTCCAAATAAATTGAGTTAAGAGCAGGAGTACGACGATAAAGATTTCAGATTTGGTCCCATAGTAAAAGTTGTTTATTTTCATGATGACTGCACTATCTAAGAGTATGTGCCCTTGGTATTACCTAACATTCTGTAGATATACTCGAATCTACGAATAGAGATATTTCTGCAACACATGTGTCATTTGAACAACGCTGTATTATCGAAATGCTGACATCACAGTTGTAACAAAGTTGCAAACGACAACACACTACAACGACATAATACTTGTAACTGTATGAACTTGAAATGTAACACGAAAGTAAATATAATAGAAAAGAGTCACTGGGTATTAGTAAATAATATTCTGCAACAAATATCGGTATTTTAATACATCTTACGTAAATAAATACTTACTCACTCAAAATATTCACCTGTACCTATATAAGAAGTTTACATTTCTCATTTCACTCGAATAAGTTGCCAGACTCGGAGGCATTCCGGCAAATGGCATTTAAGAGGGAACAGGGGCTGCGTTTCTCCTGAATAAAGCCTCTAGAGTCTAGGGCAATCGTTTATTTTTCAAAAAGAAAAGTGCCTGTAATGGCTTAATTGAAATAAACGATTTGAGTTTGAGTTTGAGTTTTCATTGATGATAGCAAAGATGGGTATCCTTGCTTATTAGTTCTTGAAAAAAAAGACATGTCTACAGTAGATCCTGATTGTATAGTAGATCTTCCAGAAATGAAAAAAATAGCTTTGCACAAAAAAAATAGTAACTAAATTTTTCAAATACCTCGCAAGCCCTATTCACTCTTAACCTGGCAAGCTTTAAAATGGGCTAATAGCGCAATATCTCATTCCCAATGAAAAACGATGAAAATAAAATAGCTTCGAGTCTTTTAACCTTGACGGCATTATTCTTTAGCTAGATAAAAGTTTACGTTCAACCTGACCCGACATACTTGTTGGGTATTTTAGGTGGTTCGCTGAAACAGGAGTGGCAAGAAACCGGGGCGCGCCGGATGAAGCCCATAAGTAAATTACACAAGATTCGATCCCTAAAAAACCTCTAATGCTTGACCGTAATGCAATCAATACTAACTTAATATAAAGTTCAATACACTCTGTATAAATACTGTGGGTAGCTGTCTTTATTTATCGTGTATATCGGAACCAATGCTACCTAATTGTTAAAGTGGTAACATTTAAAAACTGTCTGTTTGCTTCATAACTCGTAGCTAATGAACAATTTGATATCAATCGCATTGTTAACTGTTGTCTAACATGAACATTATATCATAAATAACATTAGTTACTTATATATCGTTTTTCATTAATTGCATCAAACTGCATTGAGTATATTGTCGTTGTTTAAGTGGCATTAGATCTGAGACAGAGCGAAGGAGGTTGTAATCACGTCAAATTGCAATCTCGTAGCGAAGCTATTTTTACCACAAGGCGGGTTTTTTCATCTTTGTAAGACAAAGGCGGTAGTCAAGTGATCTATGTTGACCCGTGTCTTTTGTTTGCTCATGAAAACATTAAATGGATCCGTCTCCATGGTTAAGTTTTATGCCTTAATCCTTCTTTATCACTGAAATGAGATGCCGCAATTAAAGCATTTTAGACTCATATTTGCGTTTTACTCGAAGTGTCTTAATTTTATGCTTCAAACTTGACGTATTATTTTTAAGTAATTCAAAACTTACTTAGAACACCCTCACGCTTTGTCCCAGCGTAAGTAGAGTAGTAGTAGAGATCTGGGTAAGGCAGAAGCTACAGAACACCAGCTGCTACAATCCGTATATTATATCCGTATATTCCTTCTGCTCAGACCACGTTTATACATCTGCACATACACGCGCTCCGATTGAGTATCTTGGATAAGTTTCACTGGGATTGTGTCGGTGATTGTCCAATCATTCCTTTGGCTAATTTCAATATGTTGTACACTATGAAATATGTTGTTCACTCAGAAAAGTAAATACTTAGTGTTATATGAAGGAGGTTGAAGCAAGAGTATGTGCATAGGGCAGATAGATATATCTCATAAATAAACCTGGGTTACCTATCCCTGTATGTGCAAAACCCTTGAAATGGAAGCAAGCTTTTCCCATCTAACTGATGATCATGCCAATGATTGACACAATCAGAGCATATCGCATTGCGGGGTCGAGTCTGAATTGTCCCACTTGTAGGACAAAAGCTTGCTCTCTCTAATTAGTCAAACGTAGTTTTAAAGGGTGCTAGCGAACCCCGGGTTAGTCAACTCACAATAGTACGACAACACTTGAATAAACTGTATTTTGTCAATTAAAAAGGCTAACAATGTTACGTCCAAAGTTTGCAGAAGCAATTCAAGTATCTTTTGTGAAACTTTGCTGTTGTTGCAACGGGAACAATTCTAGAAGGACTTGAAGTGACGTGCACTAAAACTCTTCGTGAAGTATCTTCTATGTACCAGTAGTTCAAAGTTCAAATATCCGTTTCTTAGAAATTACTGTAATATGTATTTATTGCCGGTACAGTGAGCAGCACCAATTTATTCCTAGCTACGTTTAGAAGCAATTTTCGCCTACTGTATTTCATTTCCATGTTACGTAACGAAACTAATATTGTAGAACCCATATTATCATAAAGTAGTAAGTACTTAAGTAGGTTATATACTCGTATCTCAAAGTTGCAATTGTTATTTCACCAGAAATTCACATTTGAACTTTGACCAAGAAATTCGGATCATTCCCACTAGTTCTACTGCACAGTCCTACTATAGAACTAGTGGGAACTTTTTTTATTTATTTTTCCCACTAGTTCTACGATTCAAGGTGGTACGAAATCGTAGAACTAATGGGAACGAAAAGTCAATGGATTTTTTCGTTCTCACTAGTTCTACGATATAGAGTGTTATAAAATCGTAAAATCAGCGGGACTCAAGTTTCTTATTCGTTCTATCACACAGTTTAGAGTACAACTACGGCACAAACTACCAGGGAAATTCAGGTTTATAAATTCGATTAGGACCAGCCAGCTCTTGTGGGCAATTAAACAGAGATAATATTAAGTCTCAGTAATCCATGCTATTCCTGGATTAATTACTCTAATCGAAGTAAAAGTATTCTAAATAAAGTACTAAAGTATAGCTACTTTAAAATAAGTTAGTATACATAATGATAATATAAAAGGCGTTAAAGAGAAGAAAGTTTATGCTACCATGTCCATTAGGGAGCAGGGTGTAAAAAGAATAATGACAGTACTGCGGGCACTACCATTAACATCCTACAAAAGAACAAGTATGTAACGTATCGAAACTGAGAATAGTACATTACTGCAGAATCCAGTAAGTAAGCCTTCCTGGCCAAGTATGAGTTAACCGGACCGAACCGCAGGTGAGGTCTGGTTATATACGAGGCCAGGATGGCTTTCTTACTGGTTGAGGTTTGTATAATGCTTTTCTCAAAAATTAAAGAAAGTTTAACAACAAATTCGTTTAATTAATATTGAAGGTTACAATTCATATGTGAAAAACACAATAGCACTTTTTGCCGACCCGGGAATCGAACCCAGGACCTCACGCTCTGCAGTCGAGCTTGCGACCACTAGACCAACGAGGCAGTTTAGGAAACAACTTTAGAAAAAACTTTTTAATAAACTGAAATTACTAAATACAATCATAAAATCCCACACTATACTTCTACAACATTACTAAGTACAAAACGCAACGTATAAAATGGCTGTTTAAGGTTCCAAAAATATATGTATCTCATAAAATGTCATACCAAAAAGAGAGATAGATATATATTTGGAACCTCCCTTCTATAACCATGTTATAATGGCTAAACTCTAATCTGTGTCTGGTACTATGTTTTTTTTTCTAAACAGATCTAAAGAGGATGACCTAGTGTCCAGTAAGTAAATTACATACTTACTTACTGGACAGTAGGAGATTCCAAGTTTAAAATCTCGCTTCTTACTGGACAGTTGTGAATAAGTCTCCGGTAAAGTTCACTTTCTGGATACTTTTTAGAGATGTTATGGCAACATTACATACCATTTTTGAGAAAATCCTTTTCCTGGTTTATACTTCTATGGGTATATATTTTCTACGTCATAGATAACTGCCTTACTTGAAAATGGCTGCGACTACGATGTACATAACATAAAACTAGCCTGTAATAGTACACCCACATTTCGCCAGTTATGGTCTAAGTCCTATGTTATAGGTGGCGAACCTATTGCCATCAACGGGACACAAGTCTAGACCCCGTAGGTGCTACTGAGAAATTCTTGATGCAAAAAACCATTAACATTATGCCCGACTCGGGAATCGAACCAAATACTAGCTTTAATCCACAAAACCAACGAGGCAGTCGCTGTATTATGTTATTTTTGAACATTATTAGACCCGCAGTACCTGTTTCTTGCTTTCAGAATGCCAAAAGCTAGATGTTATTTATTAACTTATTCACTGAAGTCGTAGAAATTGATTGGTTTTCTGAAAACCCTCTCAATAAACGCTCATAATGAACTTTTATTGCAAGCCGCTTGAAGTGTATTTCAACGGAAGTTGATGTAACATTTTAACTTAAAACGGTACAGTTGAACTTTGCGTTTTATTTATTTTAAAAGACAAGAAAAGTCGTTACGTTAGTCGGGAGGAAAAATAAAGCAATTTCATGAGAGTTCACTTGAGTAGTTAAGTCTATATTGAGTCTGCAGTTTGCAATAGGTAAGTACTTATTTGTTATTATTGTCGTGTTTTGAAGGGGGCATATTATGGTCGTCTGATACAATCGTTCAAGGAGACAGTTTGCGGGATCAATTTGCCGACAAAACTTGTTGTTTCGTGTTTCAACCAAAATTGACGCTACAATTTCAAAACAACTCTTTTTAAAACCAACATCCGTGAACGAACGCAAATGTTTAAATTAAACTTCAGTATTACTCGTTGTGAAATGTTCTTGTCTCTTTAGTGTTAGATTTATGCTAATATTAACTTAACACAGTTAGTGTTAATTCGCTTTGCAGTAATACTTAATTCGTAGTGTTGTTCCACACAGTCGTGAATGTTTCGTGGCAAAGTTGACATTACTCAATATTAACTATTATGATGCTGTTCATTTTGCTGCTGTTAATTATTGCCACAGAAGGCATATGTTTTCATAATATTTGTCTACAAATACTCATTGTTATCACGGAATTATTACAATGCAGGATAACGGAAAAACACAAGCTGCGCAATGAATGACCTGAGCAAGATAAGAGCTTGCAATCAACGTCGAGCGATTTAGTAGGTATTGCTAACAACAATAGTCGTACAACGAGATACTCGAACTCGTATTTTTGCAACAACAGCTATTCAGAATGTGCATGAACTGATATTGGATATATAGAACGTATTCCCGAACGAGGGGGAAATCTGTTGTTCTAGTCTGCTGTCATGAATGAAGCTTTTAGATAACTTGCTATGTTAGTTAGTATAATCGTGCATTGTTCAAATCATGCAACTGAATTTAGCCAGCCCATTGAACTGAAATTTAGCTTTCACGTTTGCTTTTGGTTATGGCATAACGTGAACCACAGTCAGGATTGTCTATCTCCTTGTGAGAGAACTCCTCAACGGTTAAAGGCACAGACACTGCAAACACGTTGAATATTGATAGCCTATAGATACCTTTCAACAATATTTTCTAAAACATACATTTCTATTACATTCTTTTTCAGTCCTGTATGTTGTTTGAAAATGTCATCGAATAGTTTGCATGCAGATTGAATTTGATGAACCCTCGATAGATATGACACATTCGTGACACCGTTAGTCACCATTTAATCCGCAGTTAGATCAGCTTCAGTCATGATGACAGAATGGTTTTTTATTTTTGTTTTATGTATCCAGTTTTTATTTTGGAACAAAAATGTACATAGCAAAAGGCTTTGTTTGGTGACACGGTTATGACCCCGAATACTATTAATTGGATAGGCTTAGGTGGATAGACCACTTAAAGTCATTACTAGAAGAGAAACAAGAAGCATTAATCTGGTTGAAGGCCACCGAGAGTTTCTCATCGACCTTTAAACCTTTCGTTGAGAGCAGGTGTCTTATTCTTAAGTTATCATGCCTAGCCTTTTACCTGAAATCGGCTTCCAGTCTAACCAGGTGCAGCTGAATACCAGTAATTTACATGGAGCGACTTACATATCTGACCTCCACAACCCAGTTAGTGCTGGGTAATACGATACCGCACGGTAAGATTGGTTTTAGGACTTTTGGGCCACTGACTACTTGTAACGACTGTCAAAGATCTACAAATGACAGACGGAAGCAACTGCTTAGCGTTCTTTCTGAGGCATGGAGGAAAACGTGCCTAATTCCTAGGTATGAAGGTTAAAAGATGTAAGAAAAATACACAATAGGGGATCGGACAAAAAAAACTAATTAGTCCGTCAGATAGATTTCCAAAAAATATTGACCACATATTTTTTCTTTTTTCACGTAAACAAAAAATGAAGACGATACAGGTGCTTCGAAAACTCGTGTGACGTCATATGACAGTACATTTTGTACCTTCAAGTGACGTTTCAAGCCCCACTCCATGATCTTTGACGCGCTTTATCTTCGTCAATTTTTATTGATTTGATAAAACAAAAAACACGTATCCAATATTTTTCGATAATCTAACTGACGGACTAAACAGAATTCTATTTTTTTGAGTCAGTCCGATCCCCTATTGACAATTTGACATCAAGAACACAAGCTTGCGAGATGACGCGTTCTCTATAGTACTCATATCTTTTAACGTCTGAAAAATCGATGCACATTCGCGTAATGATCTGACTGCGAGCCAAGTAGACAACGCCACTGGAGCAAGTACGTACAATTGCTGTGTTTGAACCCCTACAAGCGCCCTAGTTTGGCTGCGCCCTCACTGTGCCATTTTACCATTTATGTCTTGACATATTCAGCCACACTCGCTGCGGCTGTTTACTTGCGCCAGTAAACACAGACATCCATTCCGACTTATTATAGCTTGAGATTTATTAGACTACAACTACGTACGTGCACTGTAAATACATTTCGTCGGACGGTTTTATTTTTATTTACACGATTTTTTCATGAGGATTTACCAACAATTGTTTTATAGTCTACATACATAAATGAAAAAGGTTTGTTTTTATTAGGCAACGCGGTTAGCTATGTTTAAAGCTGAGTAAATTTTCCGACGGGGAATATCTTCTGGGTAGTAATCAAACCGGCTTCTATTATAAATAGCATTTTTCTTCTCCAAAAATCTTCCCTGTCCTCTTATTAACTAAGTCAGTCATGGATTTTAAAACTCGCCAACATTTTGCGTTTTACGGCTGCAACGTTTGTTCCCTTAAAAAAAATGAATTCATCAACTCGAAAACTTTTTCAATAATAATAATAATATTCCACAACTATCACACAACGCCATCTAGTCCCAAGCTTAGCAGAGCTTGTGTTATGGGTACTAGACAACTGATAAACATACTTATATATTTCTAAATACATACATATTATAGATAAATTACACCCAATATAAGTAACTTAGCTTGTAAAATAATACATTGTATTACTTTAACATGAAAATAGCAAATTCAACGATAGAGTGAGACGAGCTACCACCAATGACTGATAAAAATAATTGCTTTTCATTTGACGTTTTCTTTCGTGGCTTACATACAAAATTAGAGTAGGCTTCGGCGGACAAATACAAAAAATTATGGCTTGACCGGTGAATTTCCCATGTTCTTTTAATAGTTTCTTACGAAACGTTAAATATATTCCTATTTTTAACCGACTTCGAAAAAGGAGGAGGTTATATGTTCGTGTGTATGTATTTTTTTTTTTATGTATGTTACCTGATTACTCCCCCATTTGTGGACCGATTTTCAAAATTGTTTTTTATTTGAAAGAGTGTACTCCTGAGGTGGTCCCATTTTAATTTGGTGAAGATCTGGTGCTGATCTTCGGAGATATACAATGGAACTCTTCAAAAATAGACGGCAAATCTGTCGTAATTGCTGGAATCGCTTGGATGTTTATTGAATATACCATTATCATGACGTAACATCACGCCTGTATGCTCTGAGGGGGTATGCAGATGTGTACAATACACATTTTTTTAGTTGTTATATATGAATTACATAGACACGTATGACGTGTTTCGTGCTTTTTCTGACGCTATTCAAGTATTCGCATCTAGCAGTCATCACTTGTCTTCATGCTCTTAACCGTTGAGGAGTAGTAGGTAGTACCACTCCTCAACGGTTAAGAGTTGAAAGCAAAAATAGTTGAATCTTGAAGGTTAAGGGTTAGGTTTCTTGGTTGAATGTTAAATGCATAGTAAATATTTGTATAGGATATATATATATATATAAATAGGTACTTATTACAACTAAAAATGAAAAAATAAAAAAACTTTTTTGCAAAAAAAAACAACCGACTTCAAAAACACCAAAAAGAGAAAAATAAACTTAAGAAGAAAAATCAGCTTCTGAAGTCGGTGGCAAAAACATGAAGTCAAACAAACAAAAGTCACCGACTTCAGAAGCAAAGTTTTTTTTAGTAATAACTCACTAATTCAAAATATATTTAAATATCACTTTATTGAATTATCCATTCTTCGTTTTGGACTATTTATATTTGGCCTCTCCATTTGAACGAAAACTTGGATAAAATATTCATAATTTAATAGATTAATTTGAAAGTTTTATTTGTCTAGACTAAAGCTTTAAATCGATACTACCACGAAACATTTTACCGTAAAATTTTGCTGAGAAATGGGCAGTAAATCATAACAGATAATATTAAACATTAGCCTAAACTGCGTCTTATTTATGTAGGTTAATAACTTCATTAAATAAATAAATGACAATAAAATCGTCATCCCGGTTAAGTGCGAACATTACCCGGGATGGCAATCCTCCATATCTGTCGTTTGTAGGTGCCTTCCAGAAACGAGCTTCTATTACGTCATAAAAATCATAATGACGGTATCGACACGTGACGCGCCATATATAATATCTAATTTTATTTTAAATGTGTTGCACCAAATACATGAATAATGGAATACGAGTATGTCTAAACTAAAAAAAATAAAAAAATATGTCTTTTTCAATTACGAACTTCTCCGCAGCAGCTTAGATTAGTGCCGGTTGATGGCAGTAGTCTCGCCCCATATTACATGGGACTAAAATAAACATAGCTAGCGAAATGTGGATCTACTATAAGGCACACCTCTCCTAAACCTTCGGAGATAACAGGCGTTTTATAAAAAATTAAAACAGAAAGTCATTAATTTAGAGCATCCTCATTCATTATTTTTAATGAAGTCGCGTATTCGTGAGTTTTATTAAAATAATAAAACTATTTGTAACGATGTTTATATTTGTTTTACTTCTGCAACCGAGTCACTTCCTTCTCTTTGGCTACACATAACATTGACAGAGGTCGTTTAAGGTAGACGCCTTTTCATTTAATAGTCACTCAAGTAACTAATATGAACTGAAATCACAAATATTACCCGTATTGGTGATTTTAATCATTATGTAAAGTCACATTTGTTACCTATTATTTTTAACATACCGAGTAGAACCTGACACCGACCGGCGGCAAATTGCAAAAAACCTAAGAAAATTCGAATTTCACGGGTTATTCTGAAGCATCCACTTTAAGTAAACATTTGTTAAAATAGGGGGAGTAAGTTTCTATTTTATCGACGCGATACATAATCCGTGCATGTCTTTAGTTACAATTTCTTCAGTCAAAATACTATGATATTTAATGCGTTATTTCCAACTTAACCACACCATGATCGCAGTCTCTGTTTTTTCAGTTCAGAGGTTCAGGAAACGTCCAGATTTTTTCTTTTTCATATTAATTAAGCCTGATTTTTATAGGCATTATATCCCTCATAAAGTCAGTTTGACATTTAGGAGAATAAAGTAATAATAAACATTAAGGGCGGTGCCCCTTAATGTGAAAATATAGTTTTTCTACATTCATTATGTAACGGAGGGGTCAGTTAGGAGTAGCGTGGTCGACAGTATTCGGTAGAGTCGTCAATCACGGCCCGGTGACATGCTCAGCCTCGGACACAATGGGCTGACTGCGTGATTCCAGATTGAATCGTATCTGGAGTAGGTACTCCTAAGTTTCCTTCTGTTTCTCACTTAGTTCCCATATTCCCATATATGCTCCTCCTCTTTGACCTACCTACTTCATGCTTTCATACTCCTTTTACAGCGTATCTCGCGATTTTTTTACAAAAAGCGATCCCTAGTTCGCTTTCAGTATTGAGAAATGTGAATTGCTCAAGTGTCACTTTGACGTTCAAGTATAAGTTGCGCTCAAATCAATCAATAGGAGTCTGTACAGTGAATAATATAGCTATGTTCTGAGTTCTTTTTCTGATCTTTAGAAACGTTTTAAGCGCTTAGTAAGCTTTATATTCGGTATGGAATATGAGTCATCAAAACAACTCTATACAAATGGCAATAAATTGTATTTTTCAACAGTCAAAGATAAATGTAGCTTACAAATATCATCTTCTTCGAAAATGTTTTCACAGACAATATTTTATTAATGTCACCGCTTATAAAAACGATACAGTGAACGAAGCGAGAAAAGGAACAAACTGCAAAGCAAGTAGTAGCTCAGCGCTGTTTACTAGATTGTATGTGAACGTGCACTAACTGGAGTATTGGAAATAATGTTAGTACTTACTTTACCGTGTTCTCAGACTCGTATCATATACTATAAGTAATGGAGTGAACATATATGCCGTCTCTTTTATTTTGCGGGCGACCGACGCCCCCAATCTGAGCGGTGCCTGACATGTTTTCGCCGTAAAAGGGTAGTTGAAGAACAAAAGTTATTGACAATCGGGCTGCCAGACTATAATAGCGACGGATAGATCTGATAATCTGTAGGATCATGCCGCATCTCATCATTCAGTCTATTCTTTTTCGAATACGAATGGCGTAGGCAGCTCGGTTGGGTAACTATTTACTTATATTTTATCGCGGCAAAGAAATAAATTACTGATAGTGTTATCAGTTGTGCAATGTTGTGATTAGGTAGCTTTTAGTAGTTGTACTAATTTAATAACATGACAAACTTGTTATCCTGCATCCAACATGATAACAAGTTTATTATTTGAAAAATATACGATTTCATTCTTTCTAATCCCAGAAACAGTTTGTGGTAAAATAATCTTTTTCTCTATATAGGTACGCCGAGAAAACATACGAACATTTCAGTGGCTGACTTGTAATGAACAACCAAAAGTTTTTAGAAGACCTATTTAGGAATACGTTACCCGGGAGGAGAAAGTTTTTTTACTGAAACGTGCTCTTCGCATATCTAAGTATGTTTTCAATTTATTTTATGAACTTCACACCTCATCATCTGCCTAGCTTATTCCTAACTGTATTGAAGTAGACTTTCAGTCTAACAAGGTAGCTGACTAATATAATGTTACAATGAGCGTCCAGATTATCTGACCTCCATAAACTGTGTAGCACGATGATACCTTTTGGTTAGACTGGTTGTCTGGCTTCGATCTTTTGACTAACCAAAACGACAGATAAAGATCCACAAACGGCGCAGAACCTTCTTGGTATTTGATTGATTACCCATCACAATCCAACCTCGACTAACGCTGCATAACCTTGAACGTCGGCACTTTTCATTTAGCCACGGTCCCAATGAACACACCTCTTGTGGTTAATAATTCATATGAATTTGTATATGGCTGCTATTTCTGGGTTTGTTATGTGAAATAAGAGTTGAAGGGGGAAATGTATTAACGATATCCGCATGACAGGGCTCTTCGGAGCCCAGCGGAGCGTATCGGGCCGTATCGTAATGAAATTGACATGACTGCTCTTGTTTGTAAGGCTTGTACGCAACAACTAAAGTCGGATAAGATGCATTGCTATGCACCAATCGATCTGCTTACTCTTTCTCATTTGATAGACGAGACTTCGACGTCTGTCGTCACGCTGCGATGTGATTCTATCAGCTCCGAAGCGCTCTTCTGATAGTCCTACAGAGCGCATTTGCTAAGGCATCCGATTGATTGATATACAATGTACGTAGGTAAATACTGGTATGCTGCTTCATCTTGTTAGACTGAAAGCTGACCCCGATATAGTTGGGAAAAAGGTAGGCCGTTGATGATGGTCTATAATGTAGACATAGTCTAATGGCTATATATATCTAAATAGGATTATGTACACAAATCAAGGTATATAATCTAGTAACTAACGCTACAATATCTGTCTATTCAATACTTTTATTTCCAACGTAACTAATAGTTTACCACACCGCGAAAGGTAAATATACATTGCTAGCGCTTTGCTTAATCCACTTTTTTATTATTTTCAATATTTATTACGACTGAGCTCCTACTAATACGTTTCAATCATTTACAAAAGGATTATCGGACCTATTGTTTATGTACATTATTAATACTGCATTATTAACAACAGGGGGAATAAATTATGATATTACGTTTTGATATAAACAACGTAGGTCCACAAACGTGAATATACTTTTAATGGGATTTTTGATGATTAAGTATAGCTATTAACTTGGTAGTAACGTCATTGTTCTTATGGAATGTTTCTAATTTTAGCTTTAACGAAGTTAGTTTTATATTTTTCTAATTTAATACCTTGCTTATGTAGCAATTTAAGGACCCAGTCTACGAAAATTGACAGACATATCAGATAAGTTGAGTAGGTCAGGAAGTCAAAGGGAACCGATTTATTTTGGTTTATGTTGTCTATTTCCTATATTTTACACACGCAAACTCCGAGGGCAACAAGTGACAGCAAATAACGCTTTTGTCACTTGTTTGAAGACGTATACTTAAATACTACCTACAGAGTCTTCTTAGACAGTCTTAGAAGACTGCGTTTGCTCAGTGTCAAGCCTATAAAAGATTACTTAACTCATACTTGCTTATCCTTATCGCCAAACATACTCGACATAACGTTTTACGTTGACGATTGGTCGAGATAATTTTTCGTAGCAGGCGTAGCGCTACGCCGTAGCCGATGCTCAGGGCCCTATTTAATAAAACTTACAAGTCTACAATTTTGTAGATAACTGACATATTTGTAAAAATTTCTTACAAGTGCTGTTTAATAAACCTTACAATTTGTAAAAATTCTACAAGTACAAATTTTACAAATTGTACACTTGTAAATGCTGTTTAATAAACGTTTACAATTGTAAAAAACGCCTGTAGATTTTTATGACAAGTTTGTAGCTACAAATATGTAATTGTAAGTTACAATTTTACATAAAAATGTAAGTTTTGTTGAAGATTCTTAAATCGAGAGTAATTTCATAAATCTTATACATTTAGAATTTGGTTTAACTTCTTTAATATTTGTTTGATTTATAAGAAATTTGCCGAGTGGATGTAAGAGCTGCATTTCTCTTAAAATCGAATTTAAGATCATGTCCTATCTTCGTTATAAAATATTCGCCGGTATTTTTTTTTTTTCATTAAACCTAAAATTAAACGATTCAAAAGTAAAGTTAACCCTTTATAAAAAAAAAATCACCTTTACCGTTCACTCATAATATTCATCATCACTATTTCAACCATTTTTTAAAGAATAACAATAAAATTTCTTCATTTATTTAATTGAGGTACAAAATTGTAAGTTTTTGACACACGGTGAGTCCACCTGTCGAAATTTTTCTACAATTTACAAATATGTAAACTTGTAGCTACAATTATGCGTTCAATAAAACAGTTTTCCCTACAAATTTGTAAATTGTCACCTGTAGAGAGAAAATGTTTATTAAACAGAAATATGTAGAATTGTAGCTACAAGTCTACAAATTTGTCAGTTTTCCACCATGGTAAAATTGTAACTTGTAGTTTTTATTAAACAGAAACTTGTAGAATTGTAACTTGTAGCCTACATTTACAATTTACAATTTGTAAGTTTTATTAAACAGGGCCCTGATCACTACAGTGACATTTTCAGTGTATTCTGACAACAAACCACGGTTTCACCTACAAACTATTACGGTCTATTTGCAACAAATATATTCAGCCATTTTAGAATAGTTTGGTCGTTAATTGAATTAGTGATGCTCTAGATTAAGTGCAACAAAGTTGTTTTAGCCTAATCCACTGTGAGTGCTCTCGTAGCAGTCAAAATGTAACATTACCGGGAAACATGATATTCCAAACGTGTGTGCAGTGAACTTCCAGCGTGGGAAACTTTAATACTGCTGAATATGCTTTCAAAGCTATTTTGATCATAGATACAAACACTGACGTCGAAATTCAGTCGGTAAGTTTGCCAAATATTTACAGTTGCATGCACTGTGTTGAGGTTCAGACGTATTGCTGACACGGCTCTGGACATGGACTTACAAATACTTTCAGCAGTATACCTACAGTTTTTCGTTTCCCTTTTAATTAAGTGTCAACATTATAGATGACCCTAACCCATAAGAAGTGGCGAGGTTACTCCATCATATGTATCCTCAATTTAGTGCTGTAGAACAATTATATGAGAAAAGATAAAAACTTTTATTTATTTATACGTTAGTGTCTGCAGCTGGTCCGCAAATTTTCCGTACCTGTCTGATTAATCCCTCGAAGAGGTAAGCCTGGTATCTTGTACATTAAGAAATAAAAAATAAGAAATTTTTAATTAAAGTTTTTAGACGCGCTTTTATCTACTTGGGCCAGTTAGTATCTTTCGAAAACAGGCAAGAAAGGGAAATCGATTGCCGAGTCGACAACGCCTGGAAAAGCTACTGGTCCATGAAGACGCTAATGAAGGGTGATCTTCCGGTTTCCCTGAAGCGCAAACTCATTGACATGTGCATTCTGCCCGTCCTAACCTACGGTGCTCAGACATGGTCACTCACCGAGACTCAGAAGTTCCACCTTGGAGTATGCCAAAGGGCAATGGAGCGCAGTATTTTGGGTATCAAAAGGCAAGACAGGATACGAAACACCACGCTGCGCTCCAAAACGTGTATAGTTGGACGTGGGCAAGAAGGCTGCTAAGTTAAAGTGGGATTAGGTGGGTCACGTCAGCCGCATGCAAGAGAAGGAGTTGAGGGAGGCCTTTGCCCAGCAGTGGGACAGTGCAAGCTAAATAAAAAATAAAAAAAAGACGCGACTGCAGCCGCTTTAAATAATCCGATTAAGTACCAATCCTGCTCTTAATTAGTTTTACAATGACTGTAAGTCAATATTCATGTCTTTGATCTCTAATTTTATTAGTTGTGGGTGGATAAAGGGATTATTACTTAGATAGTTAAGGATTTATTACAATTTGATATTATTATGTTACAATTCCATTCACCCCCAATAAATGAAAATCATAATGAAACTTAATCATAACTGGGGAAAAGTACGTATATGGTTGGTAAGTACACTTCTGGCTAACACTTTAGGGATTACAAGAGTGATTTTATCAACTGACTTCCAAAAATGTTCTCAATTCGTCTGTATGTATCACCTTTTTTGTGGTTTTTAAATCTGTTTTGACATCAAATGGTCGCTGCAAACCGTAAAAATGCATCCAAAAATGAATATTCAATTAGCCGGAAACTAAAATCGTTTTCCTGAAAATATATTTTGTAGAAATTTTTGTAAAATCGTCGACTAATGCTGATTCGAATTGTATTTTCCATTTCACTTTGAACTCTTTTATTTATCAACAGATCCAAACTAAGTGGGTCAAAAACAGCCAGTTTTTTTTGCCTGCATGGATTTAACTGTTGTTTTATACTTCTCGAAAATTGGATTTGGTGTTTTTTGTAACTCTTCACGTAGTGTAAAACAAAATCAATTTTTGGTTTTTCGCGAGACCGCTTATAGTTCTTCTACACAATGGATTCAGAGAAGTTATTCCGACGTAAATTTACATCTTTAAGTTAAACCGCGCTTGCCTAGGTTAGTCCATGGACGGGTGACCACCCGTTACAAGCTATACCTCAGTTCCTCGGAAAATCTTAAGTCGCTTGTTCTGGTTGTCATTTGTAGCTCTGACAGTCGTTACAGTTAGTCACTGGCCCAAAAGTCTAACAAGCAGTCTTACCAAAGGGTATCGTATTACCCTAGTACTAACTGGGTTGATAAGGTCAGATAGGGAGTCGCTCCATGTTACAGGTACTGGTATTCAGTTGTATCCGGTTAGAGTAAGTATGTTGGTGTCAGCTACCAGTAGCCGACACCAACATACTTGGAAAAGACTAGGCAGACGATGATACAACACTAAAATAAGTTATTGTTCTGCTAGTTTTGTCACAAAACTGAAATCAGCCCATAACCTGAGAGTTTCAAGGTACAAAACAGATTTCTTTATAAATTGTCAAATAAAGCAGCCAAAAAAACATTTGCCCTAATGTCTGAGCCAATTTTGTTGTAGGTCAGTACGCCCGAGAAACAATTCATCATCATTCATCCTTTCAGCCAAAAGACGTCCACTGCTGGACATAGGCTTCCCCCAGGTTTCGCCACATTGGCCGGTCCCGAGCGTCTCTCATCCAGTGGGTTCCCGCAACCTCGACCAGGTCATCGGTCCACCTAGTGGGAGGCCTTCCAACGCAACCTCTTCCGGTTCGCGGTCGCCATTCCAGAACTTTTCGGCCCCATCGGCCATCCGTTCTGCGAGCAATAATTACTGAAACGATTTGGAGGTTTTGCGATAAAATATAAATAGAAGTTAGGTCATTGCTCTGTTATTGAATACACATATTGAGTTTTGTCATTATATTATATAGTTTGACTGCCTCGTTGGTCCAATCGTCGAGCAATCAAGCGACTGCTAAGCATGATGTCCTGGGCTCGATTCCCGGGTCAGACAAAGTGTTATTGTGTTTTTTCATCAGGGATTTCTCAGCAGCAGCCGCGGAATCTGGATTCATCAACCGGGTACGAATACAGATTCCGCGGGGCGACCCTAGGGTCGCCCCATAATATGAGATTTAACCTCACTTAACATAACTGGCTAAAAGAGGGTGTATCATTACGAACACGACTGCCTATCCCTTATTACAAGAGTGATGTTATGTTATTATATAGTTTTACAAAGAAACATATTCAAATCTGCTAAGACGTTCACGATAATATACCGAGACATGCAAACATGTTGGTACATTTTCAAAACCGAGGACAGCAATACCTGCAAACCTTATGCTCACGAATGTAAAATAAAGCCACATCTGAAGTAAAGTCAAGACAGTACTTGCTCAACTGGAGACGATTCTTATACCTTTAATCAAGACTAAGTCGTAACACACAAATCTCAAATTAAATCTGCTTTTATGTTTCGCGAAACCGCCTCTAAATCAGAGTTATAATAAAAGTCAGCAATATCTGAATTAATGTTCAAATAATGAGGCCCAAAGTTACCGACAAAAGCTTCAGTTACGACATTTTAAGTTTTTAATACGACAGACAAAATACTTGTGTAATTTTAGGTATTTGCAAAGTTCCGGGAGTCGCGACGATTTTGCCGGTTCGAAGTCGCATTATGCGGTATTCTGGCAAAGTTATTTATGATAAACAGACAACGGATGCTGTGCAATGTCTGCGGCTATCACAGCTATATTAACTGGCGTTGTGTACCTCAGTCTACGGGCCGGAAGGCAATCTGTGTCAGGAATCTATGATCTGTGACTTGCAGGCCGTTGTTCGTTGGCCTTGGGGTGAGGCATGCTTGCCCACAGTGTCATGTTACCTTGTTACTTTACTTTCTTCTGTGCAGGAAACTAACCGAGCTTACATTATAATCGTATAAAATAACAATTGTGCGATATTTTACCGTGCTTGTCAACCGAAATCATAAGATATTTTCCCGGCATTTCCTTATACTATGAGAATGGTAGCGATATTTTACACAAGGGGTACATTTTTTGCGTTTACCCTACGCAACAATGACTCACTTAAATTGTTACAAATGAGTTATTTAATTTGACTGTTTTTGTTATTTTGAAAAAGAATACTAATACTTGTTTTACATTCACACAAAAATAAAATGTAGTTGTTACCTAT
Organism: Diarsia dahlii; assembly: GCA_949775195.1. Classification (NCBI taxonomy): domain Eukaryota; kingdom Metazoa; phylum Arthropoda; class Insecta; order Lepidoptera; family Noctuidae; genus Diarsia; species Diarsia dahlii. The sequence continues at coordinate 12,994,421 of OX459189.1, forward strand.
TTTGTTTACGGAAATGTTCTTTTGAACCGATTGAGTTTATTTTTGATACTAAATTAACAAACTGTGGACACATTCAATATTAATTAAAATAGTACATGACAAATACGAAAATGTAACGAACGAATTTGACAAAGACATTTAGGTAGGTTATTGTTGTAACGTGGGCACCACCCTGTATAAACTTCAACTCTTCTCTAACAGTATCAACTGAGAATATAATTCCAAACAAATCAATAACATCTAAATTAGCGTAATCTATTTTATCACCACCTAGGTCAAATCGTAATCACAGTTTCCCCAGCCAACTAGCTATAGAAACACTTTTGTAATCGCAAACCCAATAATTTTCTATCTCCCGTAGTCGGTCGATAAATCACGTCCCTTCTGCAAACGGTCCAAGGAAGTTCTGGTCATCTTGTGTCTAATAAACCGGAAAGCAAGCCAGATCTATCAGGGACTAGATGTCATTTTCAAGCTAGCTACTATATACACGTACACTACTTATAGCTATATATAAAGTAGCTATAGTATAGCTACTGATTAAAAAGCAAGCACTTATTTAGTGAGACTAAACTAAGAATCAACCATTTTTAATAAGCAAAAATAATTATAGACAGATCTCAGAACGCAGATCATCCACTACTTCCTAGCGTGTTCAAGTAGGCGGAAAGATGAACAGCCTACCAAACAGGTAGGTTCTTATACTGGCCAAAACACCTTCAAAGGGGATAGAACCGATGTGGCATCAACCTGTCCGCCATTTTGATTTTTTTTGGAAATCACGGCCCAAGATGAAAGTGGTATGTATGGATAGAGGACATATAGACGAACAAAAAATGTCCAGTAAGACGGTATCCAAAGTGTCACGTTATCGAGATATTTGAAGGTAAAGATCGTCAAATGAGTACAACGACAATCATTAAATATTTTTTAAAATAGCCTTATTACGTATAAAGGCGTTAAATTGTATCCAAATAATAGTTCCCAGGTTCATTATTATTATACGCACGAGGATATTGCTTCGCATCGCAATGAAACGCTATGTTATGTCAAAGAATAGTTTTCTCGTGCTCCTAGTAGTATGTAATGTACCTACGCTCTTTCAATAACCAGTAATAATAATAATCAACGCCTATAGACACGTAAAATGTCTATTTTTAATGCGGTCATTGTACTCATATGTCCATCTTTACCTTCAAATATCTCGGTAACGTGACACTTTGGGTACCGTATTATTGAACATTTTTTGTTCGTCTATATGTCCTCTATCCATACATACCACTTTCATCGTGGGCCGCGATTTCGAAAAAAAAACAAAATGGCGGTGGGTCGATATGCCAGCTCCCATACAAAAAAGTTCAATCCCCTTTCCGTATTTGTGTAACAACTTTCTACAGGATTGGCATAATGTGCTTATATCAATCCAATCTCGCGACGCGGTAGTGACAAGACAAGCCAAAAGGGGCTACCTACCTTTTCTCGAACCATTTTCAAGCCGTATCTTCGGTCGGGATGAGAAAACCCAAGTTAAGATGTATTTTTAATGTTCATCGTATTCGTTTACAGAGTGTAACTTTGTCTAGCCCTCGTCCGTCTCTTCACATTTGTGCAAGGAAACGGAAAAGTTATTTACAGATTTTCCTTTAGTATTGTCGGTATCACAGGAAGTGCTAATTCTGTCTGTAAGCTTCAGTGGACGTTGAGAAAATATTAATGATATCCTGTTTTATTAAGAGTGATAAATCCAAGCTATAATTATTATTGAAAGGAAGTCCACATCAGTGATTTTGTCGTTGTTATCTTGGTTACCTGAGATATTTCAGGATAATCGGTCGACGGGCTCAGTTATATTTTCGAATCCTGCATTGTTACTAGAAGATATTATTTTATTGTCCAAAGGAAGTTTCTCGACTTCCGTCCGGGATTATAAGAATAGGATACCTGAAAAACTTATAAAACAACAAGATATATTTTTAACAGAGACTACAAAGGCATTAGTTTAGATCACCTCGCTTGCATGCTATGGCTGGTTGCTTATTAATTTTTCATTTAATCTAAATATACTTTAAAGCTCCAAGTTTCCTCACTTCCTTCACCAATGTCAGTGATCGAAGGTAAGCTTAGAAAGTACCTATGAATTGAAGAAGTCGCATACTTGATACCTGGCTCTGAATAAAATTGTACCCGTAGACATGTGAGGTACTATGTCGAAACTAGTGGTCGACATGCAACGCGTCGCTCGAGTATGTCGGAGTACGGGATTATCTATTCAATGTTTGGGATTACAGCCGATATTGCCTCTTTTGCGCTGATGTGAAGAGGAAATATTGTAATCCTATTGGATTTTCATAACACTTTTCCACATCTTTGCTGCAGGAAATTGATTTTAAATGAAAAATTTACTGAATGCAGAGTTGGAACTAAATGGGGAACGTTGTGGTACGCGGCGAGAATTGACGATCGTCGGAAATGAACATTTGCAAAATCTGCACCGCTTGAGGTGAAAAAATAACAAAACGTCGAAGAGAAAATATGTTTCAAGGCTCTGATTATCCCCGTCGGGGCTGCGGATTGTTCGAAAGAGATACCGCGGCCTCGAAATAAAGGGCTAAGAAGGAACATGGGTGGTTTTTAGTCTGTAGAAGTCTGACACTCCCTTCCGTTCTGCCCAGAGCAGGAGGAGTCATCTGATGATTTCCCACACGCAAAAAAAAGACTAATCATTTCAAAGTCGACCGCATGTTTCTTTCTCTTGATTCCCGAGTATACGTTACCACATACAAGTATCAACAGAAGATGCCAATGTTTATATCCAATACAGAATTTACTGTCAAATTGTATAAGGTACTCCTCATAATATTTCATCATAGACTATAATACAAACATAAATTCAAATTGACATTCGTAATCGAACGAAGATGCCGTAAAAAGCCGGAAAATATTGTGGCAATACTGGAAATGCTTTTGTGAAAATAATATATACATTTCCATATTTTATTCTATAAACATGCCCGAAGAATACACATAAGGAATCTTAACTAGGTAGACCATTGGTATAATAAACAAGAGACTAAATGGTTTTCAATATCACTAAATAACGGAGACGAAATAGAGACTTATTCGCGTTGGGATTTGCATGATTAATTTCGATAGTTTTATAAGTTTCATAGTATTTTTTCAAATAAAGTTAACTAAGTCACTCGGAACAGTTTTTTTTAATAAACGTTGCACCACACTAGGAATTTCTCCTGTATTGTGGGCGAGTTCATAAACATTTAAACTAGGGATGTAACGGAAGTGGTTTTATCGGAACCGCAATCGGAATCGGAGTTTTTAAATTTGTTTTATCGGAATCGGAATCGGAACCGGAATCGGAGGCGGAGCCCGAGATGGTGGGAGACGAGAGATGAGTTAAGAGCGGGTCTAGTAAAATAAAATCAAACAACTTTACAACTCAAAAATTATCAAAAAAGTATTCAGTATAAAAATTAAAATAATCAATCACTTGTAAATTTTCACATAATCATGTTTTCAATAACACTTGGCAAATTAAATCAAACTAATTGACTCTAAAAGTAGCAAATTTTATTTAATGAACAGAAGCTTCGTAGTTTTGTCTTTATCCAATCTATTTCTTAACGGGTCATAGATTGGGCCAGCACCACTAAAAAGTTTTTCGCTTGCTACTGAGCCTGGTGGACACGACAAATATTGGCGGGCAATCGACTTGTGAGATTAGAATTTTGTATTTCCGTTCACTTTCCACCACAATAAAGGATCGTCACCGATACACATTTTATATGATATACGTTTTTCTCCATGGTACTCATTGAGTAAACCTCAGTGAAATCTCAGCAATACCGACAGAAGGCACGTGGCGCGAGTAATCCGCGCGACATGCATAAACCTGTTCGCGTTGACCGCGTCCGCCAAGCTCTGCCGCCGCTATCTGATATGCTTCGGTTACCTCCGATTAAAACTTACGATTCAAAAGTGTCGGAACCGAAATCGGCACCGGAGGTGTAATATCAATCAGAAGTTCCGACGTATCGGAATCAGAATCGAAGCTCCGTAAAGTCCCTAATTTAAACTCACATACACAAATACCCAGACCCGAAAGAACTATCTGTAGGCCATACAAATATTTGTTCCGCTACGCCAACCGTGCCGTCAAAATAAATCCACTCCGCAGTAATTACTACTACATATTTATCATAACGAATGGATTCGATATATTCCATTTTGTGTTTGTGCACTGAATTATCCATAAATTGAGCTATATCCTCATTTCAATATTGCCTGGTAATCAACGTATTCTCTTTGCGGATTTTTATCGAAATGATTTTTCATGTGACAAATATTTTCGGTATTTACAAATTGTTAACCACTGACCTGCAGTGTCAAAAGGCCACGTTTATCAAACATTGTTTTTCAATAAGCTTATAACGAAAGAAAATGACAGAACAAAACGTATTTTGGTTGTTAATCATTATGAAACTACGATTTCATTTACTTATTCCCCGCGTTGCCTTTGGAACTTGTAAAAGGAGCAAAGCCACGAAGCCTTAAAACAACCTAATCTATACATATAATAAATCTGTAGACAAAATATTTTTGTACATTGAAAATATTTAAAAAAGGAATTTTCAGGGTGTTATAGTATTACCAACAGAACTCATTTCCAGCATTTTTGGATTTTTTGTCTGTTTGTCTGTTTCGATGACTAAGCATCACGTAAAAGGTCATTGGGCGACTTAGTATGGAACCTATACCCAGGGCCTACAGAAAAAAAAATAGGTAGGATGTTTAGATAAACGTCTCTAGTTTACGAATATATATGTCGCATTAACGCAGATACCGGGAAAAAACCATTAATCTAAAAATTAAAAAAGTGGTTAAGTTAATTATAACAAGACTTAGTACATTTCATTGGTTTCTTGATAGTAAACATGATTTGAAAAAAAAAATACAAACAACAAAACAAGTATAGAAGAGTTTTTAAGTTTTTAACCGACTTCAAAAAAGGAGGAGGTTTTTTTTTATGTATGATACCTGATTTCTCCCCCATTTGTGGACCGATTCTCAAAATTCTTTTTTTATTTGAAAGAGTATACTCCTGAGGTGGTCTCATTTTAATTTGGTGAAGATCTGGTGCTGATCTTCGGAGATATACAATGGAACTCTTCAAAAATAGACGGCAAATCTGTCGTAATTGCTGGAATCGTTTGGATGTTTATTGAATATACACTATCATGACGTAACATCACGCCTGTATGCTCTGAGGGGGTATGCAGATGTGTACAATACACATTTTTATTATGTATGTTCACCGATTTCTTCGCCATTTTTGGAAGAGTATTTTCTGAAAGTGGGTCCATTTCAATTTGGTGAAGATCTGATGAAGATCTTCGGAGATAGGCAACGGAACTCCTCAACAAATGATAGCAAATGGACTGGGATTGCTGAAATCTCATGTCTGTCTATTGTTTACACCAGTTCATAACATAACATCACGCCGGTATGCTGTGAAGGGGTAAGCAGAGCTTGCCCACCTCGTCGGGGCAGCACAATGGGCCGGTATGCGGACGGCGAGTCCGCAGGGATGTAGACGGTACTCGCCTCACGTGGTGTTATTTCCTGTAATAACACTCTGCGCTCTTTCAAAGTAATCGATGATAACACTAAAAGCTTAAGTAACACACAGATCGCAACGACAAATGACGAAGGACTGCGTGCGTCAATGCCAGATAGTGCGTGACGCGAGCGATTCTTTTGTTTATTTAACAGAATACTTCACTGAAATTGTTTTATCTATACATTTATTATCTATTTTTTATTCATCTTTAACATTTTATTCCCATGGTTTAAAAAAAAAAAAACCATCTTAAATTTAGTGTAGGTTAATACTTAACAATATAAAACTAATTTGGTTTTTGTAGGAAGACTTTCGTTAACTGGGTCAGATTCTGCCCAATGACCTTTACGAAACTAATGTAGGTAACTTTTATACATAAATATTGTGCGTAACTTGGGGTATTACTTAGTCTTTGTTTCATCGTAATCGGTGCTCTCTATCAAAAGATATTTGAATTTATAGTTTTCAAGAAGAACTTTATCATTATAGTCATGAAGAGATTCCGCGCCCTAGGCACAAGAGCTAAGAAGGAACATGGATGGTTTTTAGTCAGTAGAACCCCTCCCGCTTTGGGCAGAGCGGAAGGGAGTGTCAGTCTTCTACTCTGTTTCAAATTTCATCAAGATCCGTTCGGCCCTTCTGCCGTGGTTGATTAACAAACATCCATCCATCTAAACTTTAGTATTAGACATAGCCTGTGCTTCTTATTTTCTACAGCGTCTGTATGTTAACGCAGGGCAATGATTTTTTATTGACTGGCCTGTTGGTCTAGTGGTTAGTGACCCTAACTGCTATGCCGGAGGTCGTGGGTTCGATTCCCACCCAGGACAAATGTTTGTGTGATGAGCACGGTCATTTGTTCTGTGTCTGGGTGTAATTTGTCTATAATATGTATGTATTTAGAAATATATAAGTATGTTTATCAGTTGTCTAGTACCATAACACAAGCTCTGCTTAGCTTGGGACTAGATGGCGTTGTGTGATAGTTGTGGAATATTATTATTATTATTTAATGTACTTTTGTCTAAGCGACGCATTTTAGTTTTCGACAGCCACGCGAACGAAGTCGCGGGCACAGCTAGTAATATATTAAGAATAAAAAAATAATACTAATAATACTTTTGGTACGTAGAACACAAAACAGAATTTAATCTTCATAACAAATTAAAGCCTTTCAAAACATGCGCTCCTTTGCTGAGATTTAAAACAAAAACAATCACGGCCGACTCTAGAAATCGAAGAATTGTTTTAAGTTGTGCTGTCATGCTGTGTTGTTTTAGTTGTTTATCTGTGGAAATAAAACACTAGTAGAAAGACATTGCATTTTCGACCTAACAGTAGTGGGATACGAGCAAGTTTTCGAGAAAATATATTAAAAAATAATAAACAGTTTTATAGCTCTGTGCTCAGTTATCTAATTTAATTTTAAATTCTGTTAAAATTATCATCTCGATAGTAGTAATTGGATATCCCAAAAATCCTTCCGTAATTCTAGTAAACATTAAAAGCTACGGTATGCGAGGCAGGATTTACGTATAAATTCTATCAAAATTATTATCTTTGTTTCATTTCCTTTGTTTGCATACCTACCGCTCCGGAGCTCCGAAGGTAAAGTAGATTTATATCTGTTCATAATATTGAACGAAATAAAATGCACAGCAACCAAAAACATAGGACGGGCGGGAGAATATTTGAGTCGTAAGTAAAATTCTACAGAATTGTTGTAACGTTCATATTGTAACTTTGCTTATTAAAAGTTTAGGAACCGCGTATGTTTTATTCAGAGTTAAAGCTTCTTCGGGTTTACATTGTAACCAACTTATCTGTGGAGACACTGAACTAAAATAAAGGTACCTTTGTGATCGGTGATACTATAGAGTTCGACAACTGACCTTGGACTGCACACTTAAAGTAGTCATACTGTAGTTACGCCTTGACAGAAACTGCTCTCTCTGCACTAGTCTTTGTAAAAGTGTGAATGTAATTCATACGAAGTTCCTTTTGAGTGAAACACGACTTACTTTCAGATCAAAAGTGAACATATGATTATATACACCTTTGCCAGCTCCATGTTTTAAAGGAAATGTCTGTCTATACATAACTCGTAGTTTTACTTCAAGGAACGTGTCTCTGAGGAACATTCGCGTTGCATGAATACTGTAAAAGTCGCTTTTCACCACTCTCCTGAATAAATAACTGAACCTGAAGTTGGTATGGAAAGTTGGAAGTCAGGGTCATTGTAGTGTAGCGGAGCTCCACGACGAGGTATTGAGATAATTCCCTAACCACAACGGTTCTATGCGTTCAAAATTTTCATTTATTACTTTTTTGTAGCGGGTTATACAAGCCACACAGTCTCGAAGTAGGATTTTATAAGAGTCCCGTTCATATGCAATCCTACAAAGCAATAAGAAATAATGTTCGGATGATCCGGAAAAATCTCTTGAAAACAAAAATACTTACAACTTCGCCGTAGTATGAATGATCAGCATTTGTTGCCTATATACCGCTCTTGTTCCCCGGAATTCCGGGCTGCTTCCCCGAAGACGCGCGTAATGCGTAGGCCTCTCGTAAATTATCGTCTAAAGTCGATAACACCTGTGCGCCACCACGGCGAGACGACGCGGGAAGCATGATCAAAATTATGGTAACACGATAACCCTAAATACCTCCAGCACGCACCCTGTCACTCTTTTTTATCAAGATGCTATAAAAATAATAGATGTATACCTATGTATAAACACACTGAACATTTTGGAGATACAAAATATGGTCTTGTTTACAACATTTAAGTTCCCAGTTGTATCAAATCACATAACTCTTTTGCTCCACGAGCAATTCCATTAAAAGGATTTGTTTCTGATACGAGAATCAATATTGGCACATTCAATGCTATCAAGAAGCGCGTCCAAAATTTTGAGGGTTTACGGAGCACAGTGTAAACGGATCTAATTTAAACTAGATCAAAGTGTATCGGTCCGATATAAGGTTCAGCGATGCCAGAGGCCACGATGAACGAGAGGTCACTTCTAAAATAGCCATAAATCAAAATGAATAAAAAAGATTACCCTGCATGACCTACCATAAAATTTTTTGCGATAATATCGGCTAGGCTTATAGTCTTGCAATAGTCGTGGCGGGTAGCGTTCAACCCTAAATTGCCATTGTGGGGACAAGTGGCAGTCACCCGCCGGTCGCCACGCCTCGCCGACATCCTATTTTTAACGTGACCGAGCTATTGTAAACATTTTAAGAACTTTCACAAAGAAAACTCTGCGACAAAAATTGAACAGCAAAATGAAAGAGAAAGTTCTGTGGACTATTTATGACGTATGTATTGGAGATAATGCTTTGTAGTAAAAAATACATTAAAAACTGAATTATCTAACAACTAGTTAGGAATTATCAAGAACCTTTAACACAACAAGGATGCAAACTTCAATCTACATTGAGCAGCAGAATTGCCCAGACAGGAGAATGGTACCGACAGTCGACTTTGAATCCCGTTGGCGTGCAAATAGCTAGGCACAAGTTAGCGAGAGATGTCATCGTCAAGCCACGACGCTACTAGTTACTCGCCCGGCACTTATTCTGTTGTTCTTAGGTTCACGAGCGGTCAAAGGGTTGAATGCCAAACAAACAACCATGAAACACAACATTAGTGGTACATTTATTATTATCGATAGTTTTGGTCATAATTTATTAAATGGGTTAGCTACGAATAATTAACACGATTGTGTCAAATTAAAAAAGCCGCTGTGCGTAAACTCATATTTGAAATATGTTATGTCATTGAATTATACACAAATGCGGAACAGAGAATTTTGAACAAAAATGAGAATGCCATCCGGTTCAATTTCAATGCAAATTGGTGGTAAATGCAGGTATTTCCTTAAATGAAGTTTTGTCATGTTAATTTTGTAATTATTAGCCATTCTAGTTTAGTGAATTTTAGTGGGAACATATTGGAAAATTATACAAAGGCTTACTTACCTAGAACGTGAATAATGGGCCGCCGATAACAACGTTGAATAAATTTCTGCCCCATGCCTGGACACAAATTGTTGTTGTATCAATATTACCCCATGACAAGAAGCTTTTATCCTCTACTAGCGACCCGCCCCGCTTCGCAAGGGTGGAATATGCTACATAAACCTTCCTCTTGAACCACTCTATCTATTGAAAAAACCCGCATCAAAATCTGTTACGTAGTTTAAAAGATCTAAGCATACATACGGACAGACAGTGGGAAGCGACTTTGTTTTATACTATGTAGTGAAGCATGATATGCAACCTAGACGCCTAAAATAAGGGTCGTTCAAACTGAAGCATTTTCCAAAACGCTAGAGTCGTATTTTTAATACCTTTACCCATTTGTACGAATAACGGAAGTCATGCGACTATATATTCACATAACTTTGAACACCTCCATATAAGTTAGTGGACACATACGTTGTCCGGTCGCATCCCGTATCCCGCACGGGATTTCCCTCGGCGTGGTCAGTGTTTTATCAGGAATAGAAAGTTCCCCAACAAACAGTGTTTGGAACACATAGTGCAGTACATTAGCGTGTGAACTATTTGTGGAAAAATAAACAGAAAACACCTACCATTTACGACGCTGACCGTAGTTATTATTAGTCTGTAGTGACAGCTATACAATTTCCACCGGGCTCAACTGACGGGAAAATATTTCACAAACAGTTTACTGTTTACACTACCTTTAGACTGTAATTGACATTTTTCAAGTTCATAAACTAGGCCACTTCAATAATGACCCGGCTATTGTTTATGAGTGTTTACTAACACGACAGGAAAAATATTGGAGGCAAATTGACGTTTTTATTTAAAAAGTCATGGCTAAAGGTTCGGTTAGACTGAAATGGAATTGGGGCACAGCTCCTGACACGGATTCTTCGACACAAAATTGAAGTATCCGTTAGTGCTCGGTGACCGCAGGCAATTAGCTCGTACACGTAGCACATGACGAGTTGACGATTGACGAATTTGACCGGATTCGTGCAGATGAAACGATGGAACGGTTCAAGTTTCAGTTTTGTTTCTGGAGTAGGTAATCGTTCGTAGGAGTAAATGATAGCGTGAAGATTGACAGGGCCGAATGGAAGAAACAAACGTGTTGCACCGAGCTCAAATAAACACGGGAAAACGGCAAAATTATGAGTAGGTAATCATTCTGGTTACCTTTGGCGACTTACCTAGGCCATGGTAGATAGTAGAGGTAATCCTAAAGGTATTACTGACCGTATAAGCCTTTACAAATGATTTCCCTTAAGTCCATTTGTGAGCGGATCAAATGAGTCTTGAAGATTGTAATGAACGAAGTCGCGGGCAAACGCTAGTCTTTTATAAAGCTTATCTCCGCGCAAAGCCGCCCCCGCGCCTCTTCTTACGCAACTACTGAAACGGCTTTTTAACTTTGACCGACTTTTACACAAAACAGTTGGTCAAGGTTACGACTATGAAAGGTTAAGATTGTATTTTACGACTAAAAAGATATCTGCGTACCTACTTGGATGGTTAACCCTTGTAATTATTCTGGTGTTTGTTTTGGTTGTAATATTACCTACATACATATATATTATAGGTACAAACTAGTTATATGTAAACACTAGAACAGTGTTTGCTCAGAGATGCTGACTAATTTATGCCACTCTTGACAAATATAACTGAGTTCAGTTGTAACCATGTCGGTGGCATATGTCAGGAGAATGCATACGCTACAATGTCTACTTGTTTACAAAAGAGACGTCGTTTACAATCGAAGACATTTCTGTGGGCTTACAGTAGGTAGACGAAACAACGCGGACCAATTTTTAGTTTACTTGCAAAAGAAAAACTTGCTTCTGCTAGCTTAGTTCTAGTTTAGTGTAATGTGTAAAAAATTCCAATTAAGTAGGTAGGTATACTAATTTGCTTCAAAGCGTCACTAAGACATTTTTTTATGGTTCTATTGTAAAAATGGCAAGAAAACGATCTATATAATAGGTACATTTGTCCTGGCCGTCTGTCCGTCCTTCCGTATATTATCACCACTCCATGTCTTTCAACACAAATTGACTTATAACAAGATTTGAGTTTTTGAGATATTTTATTTTTTAGAGAAACTGCGCATTAACTTTGTTTTGCCTTAACATACGATAAAAACTAAAGTATTAGGTATTGTTAACGCATTTATTACTGATGCGTCTTATATTATTGAATCGTCCTTACCTACTCGTATTGTCCAAAGCTGTAAAATCTTTATTAATGATGCGTCTTATATTATTGAATCGTCCTTATATTGTCCAAGGCAACAACAGCCCTGGTTTTAAGTGTGGCAACAAAATAGCCCTTAAAGCTTAACACGAAAACAAGTAATTTTAGCAGTTTTTTATTGTATTTCCTTTGTACTGTTGAGTATTGTGGCGTCAAGGGTGATTGATGGCCGTTGTTAAGTATTTGTTGATCATTCAGTTTGGAGCCATTTTCTCTTTCAGTTTGTTTTGTCATCGCGTTTTGTGTTACTTTTTATTTAGTTTAACTCAAGACTTTGTGACCCCAAATGAGGCATAAGGAATTCCCGTCGGGGATGTGGGTTGTTCGTAAGAGATACCGCGGCCTCGACATAAAGGGCCAAGAAGGAACATGGGTGGTTTTTAGTCAGTAGAAGTCTGACACTGATGATTTCGCACACACCAAAAAAAACAGAAAGCATTAGGAATTTGATTAGTTTTGGCAAGATTTTAGGGATTGGGCAAGAGAATGTTGACGATAATGATGATTTCTAATAGTGTGCATACACAAGCCGTGTACCTGATATGCCACCGATGACAAACTTTGAAAATTCAAAAATGTTTTTATTGTTCATCGTTGAGTTATTTTGTTTATTTTTAGCTTATTTTATGCGAAATACTTAAACAAAGTATTATTTTAACAATATTGGTAAATAACTCTTAACATCACGCCTGTAATCTGCGAAGAGTTAGGCAGAGATTTACTCAACTCGACCAAATTAATTTTAAAAAAACTGTTGTTTTTTAATGTTTTTATAAAAAACCTATTCATTATTACTACAATAAACTATTCCATCCAATGCCTACCCACGTACAAGAACACAGTTTCCTTTACGTGTCGAGTAGTGATCGCAATAAGATACCTAGTGGTAGCCATCTAAACAGCCGATATCCGATCCAATTATTTTCCTGTTACGAGTGACGGGATACGGGAAACCTAGTTTGTGGGAATTAATTGAACAATATGACGCCACATTGTATGCAGGAATTCACTTACTTGAACTACCGCTATTTGGGCAGTAGATACATCTTACTTCATTAATATTATAAACGCGTGTAAGTATGTATGTATGTATGGATGTTTGTTACACTTTCACGTAAAAACAACTGAACACAGATAGTTCATAACCTGTATTAACACATAGGAGTTTTTATCCCGATTTTATCTTCCCGTGATGGGAAATCATTTTCGAGTTGTAGCGGGTGAAGCCGCTGGCAACACCTAGTGCAATATAATACTGTTAAACAAAAGGTTGGCTGCTGAAGAGAAACTTAAATTATACAGACAGGCAGATAATTTGAGAAAAATAACGATTTTTTTAAATATTTTAATGCTACAGATATTTATGGACAACTCACATTTAACTATATCATAAATGTTGTAGGTATGCCAAAACTGATTTAAAACTTACGTGAAGGTTCTTAAGTTTTCCTGGCATCTCTTGTGGAGCCAAGAATTATACTGCTGTACAGGAAAAAATCAGAAAATATGTTTTATTGTCAGCTGATACCAGATTGTTTTGGTACCGTAGGACTTCAGTATCTAATAAACATACAATTTAACCAAGCTAATCGAAGATACGAGAGGTGTACGGAACTATTTAATATTTATCATTGCGTTCGTTTCTGACAGTCAGACTATGCTAATTGTATTTCCCAAGTATGAAACCTGGTGACCATAATTCATGTGCGGTGCAAGCCATTAGCTTTCTGTCCTCGTTGGTCCCCTGAGCTTACTTCGCCATGACCACAATTCGTCAATTCGTCGTGAATTACTAATGTCATCGAATTGGAGGACTTAACTTCTTGATTTGCGATTAAATTGAGTAAAGACGACTATGCACAAAACCGTATACGAATTCAGAACGTCCATACGTGTATTAATAGGATATTTACTTTTTATTTCGGTAGTACGTCCCCGCGGGATACTTAGTTACTGAACTCCACGCGGGCAAAAGTTAGTTAAAATACAAGGTGTAATCCGTTTACACCTTACAAGAAACCGTCAACCAAGCACTCTGTACACTGATTACTGAATTAAGTAATTACACAAAAATATACAGCTGGGAAACCACTTTTATTTGGGGTGAAAAATTACATTTTACGGCAGGACTCAATGTGACGCTCTCAATACATTGTGCTGATGAATGAACTTAATGGTACGCGGGTTGTGAAGGTATTTTCAGTAAAGTTTTAACAAATTGTAAGCACAATTTAAAAAAATGGGAAAAAGATGACAAATATGACCCCCAATATCTAGTGACCGACCCATAGTCACACTAAACTATCACACCAGTGTGACTATGGTTAATTTTATTTATCCGTAGTCACACTGGTGTGACTACGGATAATTTAACCTGATCCGTAGTCACACCCGGATGAATAACCAAAATTATAGGCTGTTGCTAGTCGTCCGCTAAGTGGATGAATCACCGTCTCGCGACAGTATCCTTTATGGGCGGCATGGGCACCGGGCCGTAGGCCGACGAAGGAGGCCGGCGGAGGCCCGGCACTTCGGGGACAGAAGATATTAGTGTTATTTAATATGCGAGCGAAGCGAGCGCGCGTCATGGAGTACATGCGTTGCACGTATGAGTGACGTGACCAAAAGCTACGATACTGGTGTGACTACGGATCAGGTTAAGGTATCCATAGTCATACTAGTGTGACTACGGATCAGCCGTAGTCACACCAGTGTGACTACGGATAAATATAATTAACCATAGTCACACTGGTGTGGTAGTTTAGTGTGACTATGGGTCGGTCATGCAATATCTCCGTAACTAGAAGGATTCCAAGTTTGGTATAGAAAAAAAATATCGCAATGACGGGGAGAAAAACTACTTTTCCGCTTCTTTAAAGATATTTTTACACCCATTAAATGTGTGACTAATACATGAGTTTTGTTAATGCGGTTTATCAAAAACTTCCATACTCCCTGACTCTGGCTTCGCGTTTATGAACCATTTCTATAACATGCATATAATGTCACGTAATTAGCCGAAAACTCTATAGTAATAAACCGCTAATTAAAATTCGAGAGAGCTGTTATGAACTCAGAAACCCGCCAATTACCTAATCATATACTTAGTTAAAACTTAATTATTTGTTACGAGCGGTTGGACTAGGTAGGTATAGGTACTACTTGACGAGATTCTCCGGCCCCTGTCCAAAATCAACAGTTCCTCTCAATTTTTATTGAGGGTCACCGCAGACAGTCTTCGTGTTCCATACCATAGTTCTCCTTCTTCTTCAACCATTTAGGTCTTTTCCAAATCTTTTCACTTTTTGCAGTTTTGTATCTTGACCATCCAGTTTCTTCCGGCCACCGAATGAGGTCGTCTTTCCATCTAGTTCGTTATCTTCCCACATTACATTCATATTATTCGTTTATTAGATGGCATAACTATCTCTAAAGATTTCTAGCCATGTTTCATTTCTCACACTCCAACACTCCATCACCCGTTTTATTTTGGTCATTTTCTCCTCTCATGCCTTTCACTTTATAGACATGCTCATACCTTTCCTCACAATATTGTTAATATTTTGTACTATCTTCACTCTGTTTCAACTCATATTATAGCTGTTTATTGTCCATGAATAAATAAAATAAAATTCACGCACTACGAATTTATCTATAATAAAGCGAAAATATCGAAATACTGACTATAGAAACGACAGTTTTATCATAAAGACATTGACAGACGATTCCAAGTTTTTCCAATTACTCAATACGTAAATGGAGCATTATTATAGCAAGTTGTGAATGTCCCGACAGGTCCCGCTCTGTGCCTCATCCGACGGGGAGGGAACGTGACTTTACACTCGCGTCATACTCTCAAACGTTTTCTGCTCTGATTCAACTCACTTAGCTATTGTTTATCTTCTTTGTTATTCTTGTTTCTTTTATTTAAAGAAAGGACTCTAAATAGTCTTCATAAAAAATTTAATCAATAATAATTTATGAATTCATACTTAAGGCTGTGGGAGATCATTACCTGGGTATATCATTATCATTACCATTACCATTATGCCGTATGAAGTCAAGAGTTTCTTAGAAATAATCCTGCATGGTGAGAGTTAAACCGATACTGATCATATAAAAAATAAATAAATAAAATACACTTCATATATACAGTCTAATTCTAATGTCAAGATAAAGTAACTAAGCTGAGGACAATAATAATTACTCAGAGCCCACAAATCAGTAAGTTTAACAAAAGGGAGAAAGTATGAACGTAGGCATCATAAAAAGCTTTTTTACTTTAAGGCAAGTATACAAAGGAAAGTTAGGTACCTATTCCGCAGACGGCCCTCGCGATGGGGTTGAAAACGCCAACACATTTAAACTTTTTTTCCTTATCCATTTAATGTCGGCTATATAATAAACTGACACTGCTGAAAAGGTTTGACAAGAGAATTTTAATAAAAAAGTGATAAGAAATCTCCGTTTTTACCCAATTGCGGCGAAGCCTAAAAGGAGGTTATTTACAGTGTAGTTACCTTATCGTATTAAACATAATAAATCGGGATTAAAAATAAATATACATGTGAACCAATGCGTGAACTAAACAAATGCAATTTGGTCGGATTACACAATTTCAATATACATATACAATTACAATAGTTGGTAGGTATTATTCCTATCGTAGTTTTATAATTTTCACTAAATTGAGAGTGAATTTTATTTATCAATATAAATAACTCTGTCTAATAACAAGTTTACTAATGAAAACTTCGCCTAAGTTACACTTTAACGTCACAAGCATTTGCGTTAATTATGATCAACATAAGTTATTACATAATTACGTCAGTGGCAGAGAACAGACGATAGTTTTGAGCCGAAGTGACGTAAGTTTGCCGCCAAGAGTTACGTGGTGCGATTCTGCTGACGAGTGATATGACCCCGAGTGAGCCTGCAATCCGCCTCCCCTGAATTTTACTCGATAAGAAGATTACTGAGCGAAGCCTCAATTTCGTCACGGTTCCCCTTAACATTCAAGTTATTATAAAGGGTGATCATTATTCACTCAGGCTTTTTATATGTCCTTTAGCTTAGAAAATTCCTTACGTTTTGATCCGCAACTTATTTTCGAGTTATTTAAAAGCTTGAATCTTTCGTAAGCATTAGTCACTCAAAAAAGGACGCAACTAAGCCGAGAGTACTAAAAGCTGTGCCGAAACGAAAGCTGTGTTAGAACAAAAAACATGACCGTAAATTGGGCAAAAACATAACGTATTTCCCTGAGGGTGTGAGTCGGTGGTGGAACTTCGCTTGAAAGTTCAAAACCATGTAAACTATATAAGCGGGGGTGTTTTATAACGAACCGAACTAGAAATATTACTAAAGCAACCGTTTAAAGTCACATTTAGGTACGTTGCGTCATTCGTTGCGAACTTCAGTTTAACTTAGTTTCAATATGACGTTATTTATTACTTATCATAAACGACATGAAAGGGAACGCCATGGTATGAATAAACTATATGTAACATATAATCAGCCGGCACAATTGATGGAAACTTCGGCTTTGTCGACATCATAATGTTGTAGGGGCGAGTGTAAGTATAGTAGCTAGAAATGTTCATTTAATGTAGGATATTCCATTAGGCCAGCGTCACTCCCCCGGCGTCATTTGACGCGTCGACATAACGTTGGAATTGTCCAAAGTTGTGTGCCACTCAGTGGGCTGATAGGCAAAACTTCAGGCTTTACGAGCCACTCAGTAAATTGCTAAGTTTGTCGCCGGCATTAATTATTTTTTACGGCGTGACCACATATCTTGTATCTCGGCTTTAAGAGCGATTTTACTCTACCGCAAACGTGGTAACATTAAAACGACCGAGAAAATTTTAACCGCATACTCTTAACCCCAGTGGCGAGTGTAAAAATACGGCAACAACGTGTTTATTGCACCTGCACAAAGGCAGTTATTATAGCGCTGCTATAAAACGTGAAAGCATTTTCCTTAGCATAAAATTAAATTACGTATGGCTTAAAATTTCGTAATAATCACAAAAACATGACGTTTTATATTTTATTAAAAATCATAAAAAAATACATCAAACTTAAAACCTTTGTGCTCAGGTACGTTTCTTCCATAAAATAGATGCTTGAAGGTGTTTTAGACAAGGCCTCGGTGATGCTTCTTTTAGACGCAGGTAAAGCAGAAATATTATCGTTTAAAGAAAAATTATTACCTATTTCGTTAAAATTCGCGTATTTTATGAACCAAAAAACTCAATATACTGTTCGTTCGTACATCGCTGTGCTGCTTCAATTACAATATTTTTGGCACTTTTGATAGGTTTTTTACAAATTTTACCTTGAAAATATGGATTGGACTGCCAGAACTTTTTCGTTTAGTTTTGTGGTTGGAGTGGCTGTTAAAGTTTTAAAACATTTTAAAACAATGTTTTCTGCCGTAGGTCACAAGTTCACCTCTGCAAACTCGCGTAAACTTTAAAAAAATTGGCTCCTCGTTCCAAACTTTCCACAGCGGGGTGTCTAAACAAATATAAAAGTCCGGAAAAGCGGAACGAGAATACAGTGTGAATTTTCCAGTATTTGAAGCCGAAATGATGCTGCTATCCCTGAAAGTTGACCGAAAAATAGATGCATTGAAATTTTTCCACCCCTCGATTCAAGATGAATAGAGACATCAATGCAGCAACAATGCCGAAGAAAGGAATCGATGGCTTACGGGGAAAACTGAAAAGGAATGTCGAGAAAACATCCGCATTGTGAATGTACACTTTACCATAATACGTACAGTCAATCTCCTTCTGATTACAGTGCAGAACCGTAAAATGTGCCATCACCCCATGGTGGGGTAGTGCGGGGTGTTTTTCTAGTGGTCTGGGGCGGAAAATTCACTAGCATTGGAGCGTGAAAAGCTCCTGCATAAAATTTTAAGACACCTTGGCGGCTGAGACAAGTTCGTTATTTAATATAATTATACAAGTAGAGTCGTCGTAAAGGTTTAGTTTGAAAAATGCAACGATTGAGTAACAACTTTAGTGAAACATCTTAAATATCTTGTCTTACGTTATGGTCCTAATACTTGCTTCTAAATTTAAAGAAAAGAAAGTCTGGGTACATTTTCTTCGGAAAGCTTAATTAGTTTTAAATTAACTAAGTATGTTGTGGTGAGACTAGCAGACTAGCTTCTTTAGTAAGTATCTCTGGAGCTAGATAAGCAATTAATGGTTCCAGTAATCTCAGTTTCAAAGCTTAACAAAATTACTTTCCGTTGTTCAGTTAGATTACACAGTAGGGTTTTGTTGTACCTATGATTTTCTGCTTCACATTTAATATAGCTACTACTAATGATCCGGCCCTGCTTCGCCAGGCGCGCGGCGCCACGTTTCGAGTTCGAAATTTGTTCAAATTTCATTTGGGTGGTTCTGGAGGTTAGCGTGTAGGTACGCACAATGCGACACGTGATTTTTACGTCCTAAGTTTATATCTACTTACCTATAAGTCTAAATAGAATATTAGGTTTGCGCAGAGTGCATTGAAATGGAACATAAAGCTGTCAAACTTAATTAACTATGCTAAGATATAATAAGATGCACAATGCAAACGTTCATTGTTTTATTTACATCTTTATTTTCATCATCATCATCAGCCTATATTGTTCCCACTGCAGGGACTCAGGCCTCCTCTCTAGGAGAGGGATGGGCTATAATCCACCACGCGGGCCCAGTGCGGATTGGTAGATGTCGCATATCTTCGAATTTTTGGTTCTGAGATATGCCGGTTTCCTCACGATGTTTTCCTTCACCGTTTTGAGAGCAGTGGTGATGAAATAAATTACACAAAGTAATGCCTGCCTGGGTTCGAACCCACGACCAACTGTTCGTAAGTCGGGGCCGCCACCACTGGGCCACCACTGCTCTCTTTCCATCTCCATCTTTATTTTACTCACACATAAATACTCGTATTCTGAGTGTTTGTAATCACAGACCAAAATCCTGAACCCCTCGGAAATACCGAAAAACTATTTCATTCAGCTTTCAGACCGGCTTCCAGCTCTCGGAAATTCGAAAACCTTTTGTAGATTTACCGAATCGGGAGGAAAATTTACGTGGAACTGAAAATCAGATTTCATGGAAACTGCGATTTCGGGCTAGACCGGTTTTATGAATGGGTAAAGCATTTCTACATGAAACTCGAACTCAAAGCATTTGAATTAGTTTATTCGATGGATTTTTTAATGTCAGAAATACAAAGAAAGCGACGGTACGGTCACAGTCACAAGGCATAATAACTTTTGAAAGTACTGGTGCCCTTTCCAAAGCTAAGATCTCTATGGAGAAGAAGGGGCAAGAAATTCCATGGACACTCTTTTAAATCTAAATATTGTTCCAAAAACTTGGTTCATTCATCAGCTGTTCCTAAAACTATATAGTGTGCTTGAGACCTCAAGCAAATTACTCTTGGTTGCACACAGCCAAACTTCACAACCAAGTCCGGTTAGGAATTAAAAGGCATATCCTTAATTCAAGGTTATTTGAAACCAGCACTAACTAATCAATTCCAATAGGCTGGTTCTCTATAAGAATGCCTAATACACACCAGTGTGCGAAGGATACAGGGGCCCCAGGGGCCAGTACAAGGTCACGTTTGCACTATAACGCTGTATCTAAACCGCATTCAAAAGCTATCAGTATTACTAAGACACTATCTAACAAAGACCCATACACAGATACATACCTTAATATAAATACATACAAATAAAAACTCACGCCCTTTTCCCATGACGGTAAGCAGAAGTAAAAGAACGCCATTAAATAAAACCTAACCTAACCTAAATATAGTCATTCCATAGATTTAACTGTTTTTTTAATATTTCCAACATGTACTAATAACATTATTGTTAGTAGTACATAGTAACTTTAAACTACGTAAGTGGCACCTTCACTTGCACGATGCTTTGTAAGAATTTCCAAAAAGTCGCAAAACCTGCTTGTCACATTCCTGTAACTTTCAAGTTCACCAAGACCTTAACAACTTAATTAAAACTTTTCCCCGATAACTCGACGAAGGGACTTTTTAGGGAAAACCGTTTATTAAAAAATAACATTCTGAATGGGTACAAGGTAAAAAACCATAGAATAAAAACTTTAAAAAGTAATAAATGATATGACAACATACAAGATAGTATAATTATTTCAATCAAAACTTTGTCGTGTCGTGGGACCGCTCAATATCAAACTACCTATATCCCTAGGTATACATATCTTTGAATTAACTTGAATTACCGAATGTACTTAAATATGGAGCCGTCCCCCAATATGACAAAGTGTTAATTTAAAAAAAAACGGCTAACTATAAGAACAACCCAACTAATTCACGTTTCAACGAAAAACAAACAAAATCAAAATCGGTTCATGCGTCCGGGAGCTACGATGCCACAGACAGACACGTCAAACTTATAACACCCCGTCGTTTTCCGTGAGGGGTTAAAAAGAGTAAATAGATAATTGTTTCCTTGTACAATTGTCTGACATTTAGGTCAAGGAAAAGATAATATTGTAGGCCACAACCGTCTGTCAACGTCCACCGCAGGACAAACACAAAGGAACAATGCAACCTTATTTTAATTAGAACAAACTACCTTTTTAGGGTTCCATAATTATTAAAAGGTGCCAAAGTGCACCTTATTATTAAGGCTTCGCTGTCCGTCTGTATATTTGGTAACAGAATGTGACAGTTATAACAGTGAGTAATAAAACCAAACAAATCAAAATGTGAACTTATAAGAAAATTCTATTGCTTATCAAAATCAAACCATTTTTTTCAAGTATCAACCTTAAACTGAAATACCTGAAGCCATAGTCTCAGCCAAAAATCGTATTAACTGTGCACCTCTAATTCGTCGTATCCTACGAATAAGGGCGTAAAGAACATAAGGGCTTTTACCTTTTATTGCATAATTACATTCTGCCCGTCATACTACATGTAACCAGTCCAACAAAACAATTAAAAATGGTACAGGTCGTGAAATAATTAGGTTTTCTCAAAACTCACAATTTGAAGTACTCCGTTTTCAACGAAGAATAAAGCCACAATCGCCCTCGCGCCCTCTTTCATCGTAAGTAGTGAGGTTCGCGGGCTCGAGTGCTAGGGCCCTTTGGCCACCAGTCGGCGTAACAGAGATTTTTTAAGCAAGTACGTAAATCAAAATATTTTAAACCTCAAGGATTTTGTACTTAATTACGTCATTTTCATTGTGAGAGTCAAAATTTTCCATAATGGGTACATAGAAAAAACCCTAATGGTGTTCCATGGAATGGCTATTTTGCGTATCTGTAAAAGAGACGATGCCCTAATTACGTTTGTGTCTTTTTTCTACTTTACTAATTTGTGTCTCCTGAAAAGTAGCTGTTTTTCAGTTATGCCCTTATTCGTAGGATACGACGATCGTATGATCTCAATATAAAACAAAATATAAGAAGATAGGTCATTCTTTTACTCGCACACGTATGAAATACCACAAATACGAAGAGAAAGTCGTCCATTTGAGAGGTTTACGACCCTACGCGAGCACATGAGTCCAATACTAGAGTAGCCCTTTAGAATTTCAATTTGAAATATCGATGCTCAAGTGTGCTTCGATTTAAAACTAGATTTCTACGGGACCGTCACTTTTTGTGAGGCTCATCCATATTCTAGTACGATGGTCAAGCGAATATCAATTTAAAACTCATTATAGTAGAGATTTTTGTGATGATATAGGTACATTTAAATATCTAAAGCGAGGTATCGTTCAGAGCAATGTAACAGAGTGTGGAACTTAATTAAGTTTCTGTTATTCCGTTTTCAAAGAGTTACAAGAAAGCCGTTCCTTCGCAGGGTTTTTTTTTTAAACTTGGCCCCTTACTTGGAAATTCTCCTGGAAAACTCGCAACTGGTTACTCGCAAATCAGCGCTGTATTATATCGTATAATACGACCCTGATTTGCGAGTAACCGAGGTCCCCTTCGGAAAAATTTCAACGAAATGTATTGTAAGGTTGCTGAAAGTGGCGCAGGTGACTGAAAAGTTGTGTAGTTATCGGTTATCGTGTGATGTGTAGCAATGAGGAAAATGTAGTGTGGAAAATGTAGAGTAAGAATGTAGATAGAGAGTAGAGGTAGACCAAAGAAACAATGGACGAACTGTATGAAGGGTGATATGACTAGAAAATTTTTAATGTCAGAAATACAAAGACAGCGACGGTACGGTCACAGTCACAAGGCATAATAACTTTTGAAAGTACTGGTGCCCTTTCCAAAGCGAAGATCTCTATGGAGAAGAAGGGGCAAGAAATTCCATGGACACTCTTCTAAATCTAAATATTGTTCCAAAAACTTGGTTAGTAATTCATCAGCTGTTCCTAAAACTATATAGTGTGCTTGAGACCTCAAGCAAATTACTCTTGGTTGCACACAGCCAAACTTCACAACCAAGTCCGGTTAAGAATTAAAAGGCATATCCTTAATTCAAGGTTATTTGAAACCAGCACTAACTAATCAATTCCAATAGGCTGGTTCTCTATAAGAATGCCTAATACACACCAGAAAATACTGCTGAAATGACGAGTCACTTCACCAGTATATTCTAGATTCAGATAAGTATGGAAGAAGATGACATGCTGTGACGACCCCAAATAAATTGGGATATGGGCAGGAAGGTGATTATGATTTTATGTAAGGTCGCTAATATAAACTCATCTTCAATATTAATAGCAAAACTCTGTATTAACATACAAGTGTGGCCAAAAATCGACGTAATGAACATTGAATCCTCTCTAAGCTAAAATCAGAATACGTGCGCGCTTCTCATTTTATTTCCACGTACCGGGAAAACAATAAAACGTTCGAAATTAACATATAAACGGCAACTTTGAGAGGGGTGTCGACAATTTTATCTCACAATTGTACCTACGGCCAAATGTCCTCCACCCGTAAGGGATGAAATGTATTTCATTCCGAGATTTAATGTTAGCTGGTTCATTAGAATGTGAATACGAGTATGTTTGGTTAATTAATCAGTTCTGTCGCGGGATCAGCGAAATGGAATAATCTGTTAAAACAAACCTAATGCCTCGTTGGTCTAGTGAAAGCAAGCGCCACTGCTGAGCATGAGGGGTTGGGTTCGGTTCCCGGGTCGGACAAAGTGTTATTGGGTTTTTCCATGAATTTCTCAGTAGAAGCCACGTAATTTGGATTTGTTCCCAGTTAATGATAATAGGATCGCCCTCTATTACATGAAACTTAACAAAACTGGTAAAAAAAAACGTGTGGCACTCGGAGACTGCCGCGGTAAAGCTATTGCATAGCATTTTTTATCAACTGCAAATAATTAATTATTTAATTTGACAACCTCAGTTGACAACCTTGTTATTTTCCGTAACCATAGCAACCTGGTTGAAAATATTTTCGTTACGGAATTTCTGGATTCGCTCTCCACGCTCAAGGCCCGCGATAGAAGCTATGCAATAGCTTAAAAGATAATGTGGTGCGTGCACATTTTCTGCCTAACCCTTTGGGGGTTAGAGGCGTGATATTATGTAAACCTGTACAATACATTATGATTGCTAGTTTTATACCGTTCATATTTCATTCGTTTTGAACGGCCTCAAAAGTGACTATTTGTGTGAAAAATTGTATCGTTAGTCTATTTTTTTTTGTCAATAAATCGCTTAAAAATATGAATCGTTTTTGTCGTATTTATCAACAGTATTTATAGAATGAAAGAGCGAATTGCAAATCGTCTGACTGTGTGTTTTCGATCAAACTTTTTCAATGGGTAACACACAACACAAACACGGCTCGTTATGCGTACAACACGCAGTGTACCGATTACCTTTTTAGGGTTCCGTACCTTATAAGGAAAAAACGGAACCCTTATAGGATCTCTCGTGTGTCTGTCTGTCTGTCCGACCATCCCCCCCCCCTTATCTCCGAAACTACTGAGCCTAAAATTCTGAAAAAAATTCAACACTTAAAGATTACAGGAAAACCTATTTAAGAAGTCATGGTACGGAATCCTTCTTGGAAGTCCGACTTGCACTTGACCAGTTTTTTTTAATAAGTAGGTACACTACACAGCGAATAAAATTGTGTAGTATCCCAGAGTTACGAGGTTAAGGTGCCTCGAAAATCACGTTAAGCCGTTGGACCTGCGCCTGATCTCTCTCCGGTCGTGTCGGATAGCCGTCTCATTGGATTATGAGAGAAAAGGAACAGATTGCACCTGTGCCTGCGCACATACTTGTGCACTATAATATCTCGTGAGCCGATAGCATATCTCTATTATGATTACCCATCGTGACCGAAAACGGTCAGGAGGAATAGTTATACACATACTTAAGTGAAATTGTACTATAACAACAATATACCGGGAGTCTGCAGTATATTGGCGACGAACCTAAAGTTCCTTGTGTCTGATTGTCTCCAGAATGTAACAGAATGGGTGTAGTCATATTATATAAGGATATGACCATCAAACGTAACTGCTTTCTCCATGAGAGCAATATAGTTATCCCGAAAAAATAATCAGCTACCTCGATACATATATTATAAAGGTCGAATATTATATATTACACTAGTTGTTGCGAGCGGCTTCGCCCACTACAACTCGAAATATACCCACGGGAAGATAAAATCGGGGTATCCTATGTGTTAATCCAGGTTATAAACTATCTGCGTAACAAATTTTATCCAAATCCGTTCAGTAGTTTTTGCGTGAACAAGTAACAAACATGTAACACACAAACTTTCGCCTTAATAATATTAGTGTGATTATTAGTAGGATTATATCGATGATGGGTTCAGTTGATTATAATTATTTTACCCATAGTTCAGTTTGACGGGTTGTTCCATACCGTTACATACGACTACACACCCTTTCTATTTCCCGCTGTATATGAAGCCTGCCTGTCACTCCGTTCTTTATGCAGTATCGTCATTTATTTCCTCATAAAATTGACGTAGAGGCTGTAGAGAGCTTATTTATCTATGCGTCAGATTTTCACCCCACTTTTATTTTCAGGAAATACCGTGTTATTATCTTCCTATCTTGAGTTTTCTGGCTCAACATAATCTTCTTTCTGCAGAAATATCTCAAAGGCTTGCTGGTTTCCTCACGATATTTGCCTTTACCGAAGCAAGTTATAAATATATACGCACATGAACTCGAAAAATCAGAGGTCCTTGGGTTCTATCTTGATACTTATGACTTGATAGTCCGATGGTCCCACCTCTAGGTTATCACTGCTACATTTACAAACTGCTCAATATAATTTCAATTACCAATGTGAAGTATGAAGCCTTGATACTTCTGTTTATTAGTAACATTCTAATTTTAAACTAGTAATTTAACTTACCACTATTTGTAGCATGAACGAATGATAAACTGATATTATACGCACACAAATTAAATGTTAGAATACTTCAATCGTGATGAATGAAGTTGGTATGTTTGAAAGACAAACATCAAATAGATAATCGTTATGAAGTTGGTGTAATCGCCCACGGTCGCCTACACACTGACTAAATCTTAAGGTCGTGAACCTTAACATGCTTGATTGAGAAGTTTTTATCGAATGGCAAGCTTTAATAGGCCCTTTGTGGTTTAACGGCTGCAGCTATTGCGCAGTTTTGGGTGCCGATAACGTTCACGGATCTCGTAGGTAAGCCGATTGTCATATGGCTTATCCATTCACAGTTGATACAGCCGCTGAAAGCCCAAAGGTAGAAATAACAAATATTTTATTTTGTTCAGTTTCTACCTTTGAGAATTCAATGTAGTTACTTACGTGGAAATATAGGTGACTCCCTTCAATCAATTCAAAAATAGCACAACCTTTTCTTGTATGAATGGAGCATCTGAATTCTTTGAAAATACAATATTTTGATTAAAATCAATTTCGCATTTCTAGGTACCTACTCGTAAGGTTGTTTCACCTTTGTGTCACAGATTCCCAGTATTCGCAGACGTGCACCATTTTCAGCATTTAAATCTAGTAGGTTATACGAAATATTCGCAGAAAATTCGTGTTTGTATGTGCATCAATAATATTGATGCACAAATCAATATTATTGATGCACATACAAAGTGGTTTCAAATAATATACTGAAATTAAATTGTATTTTGATTCATAAACGTTATTCCGTTGTATTTGTCGTATACATATTCGAGGTTCTCACATTTCGTTTTGATATATTTCCATTTCTTCTTCCGGGGAGACTAACTGGATCCATTATGAGGACCCATTTGCTGGATGACAGACGTTTGTTGTTTTTTTTTGTTGTGGGCCATGCAATCACCGAAACAAACGTAAATATATAATAAAAAATCAAAAAATTTTACTTTTACTAGACAGTAAATAGATTTAAACCATTGAAATGTTAATTAATAGGAACTTAGACATACTACCACATACGAGTACTGGTACTCGGCGGCATAATTTTCAAATACCTATTTTTCCAATTCCTCGCAGTCCGTATACTCTTTTATATCTCTCTCGCTACGGAAACTAAAACAGTTCAGAGTGGAGTAGAACTAGACTTTAAGGGTTAAATATTTTGAAAGAGGAACTTGGTTAGGGACAGGCAGCAGTAATGTGTAAACTTTTAAAAACTTATTCACTTTACCAGTATCATCGTAAAATTTCCACGAAAACAGTATTTTTACACAAGTTTTTGTTTATCTTGCAATGTATGCTTGAGAAGTTATCCGCAACCGATTGATTGAGCTGAATTTTTGTTTGAATGACAAGACATGGTTGGCTATGTGACGTTATTCTAAATCCAATATGGCGGACTCCCAAAAATGGCAAACCAGTTGTTTTATCTGCACCCCCATGTTATGGGTATCAATTAAAAGGGTATGCTGACAGAAATACAAAAAAAAACCGTGCCGCCTATAAAGTGATGACATCATAGGTCACCTGTAAAAGCCAAGCAATATAATTAATAAAAAGAACAAAAGCCATTTAATAGCTTGTTTTTAAAATTGATATTTTATTTAAAGCTGGTTTTAAGCTGTAAACAAACACTTTCTACCGCATTTATTTTGGGACTTAAATGTTGCCGAATATTTTAATAAAGCAGGATTTTATTTCTAATGTTACCACTCTATTTTAAATAAATTATTCAGCCATTTAGTCTCGCCACTTTTATTGCATTGCATAATACATTGAACCAGCTCGGATTATTATATGAAAATATAATAATCCGGGCTGCTTTCAAAGTGTGCATTAAGCTAATAAATGAAAAACTGAACCTGTTTTTGAATTTGTTTTCAGTAAATTAGTTACTATTGTGATAACGAATAGAGTAAGATAGAGTTATGATTTTCTTTGGTATCGAACTTTACTATTCTACCCAGTACTAACTGGGTTGTTTAGTTTAGGTCGGATAGGCAGTCTTTCCATGTAAACTTATGCCGCCTTATTACAAAAAGTAGTTAAACCTGGTTTAACTTAGACCTGGTTTATCTCGCATGCTGTCACTTTCTTTTGAATATTATTGAAGTGAGACGTCATGCGAGATAAACCAAGTCTAAGTTAAACCAGGTTTAACTACGTTTTGTAATAAGGCGGTTTGTGTTCAGCTGCATCCAGTTTCACTGGAAAATGACCCCAACATAGTTGGCAAAAAGCTAAGCATATGATGAAGAATTAGTTACGAATTATAGTCGTTATCAGCCAGTTCTGCTTCCTAACTGCACGTCATAATTACTATATCGAAAGATGGAACAACGTTACGTGGGTGAGTGTAAACGTGGCCAACCCAGTTTCGTCAAGCAAGGCAAGCCAACTCTGGCATGTAGCCAGCAGCCAGCCAAATGGGGGGTGGGATTCAGAAGATGTGACGTGCACTCTTGTGGGGTAGACAGATATGTCCTGATTCGTGTGTCTTACTGACGAGTGATAGTTATTTGTTATAGCACATTAATGGAACAATTAAACTTTGCGTTTGTTAGTCTTGGTATAAGTTCTATAACAAGACAGAGACACACTCAGAGAGAGTCAGTGGTAGACAGTGTGGTTGTTCCCAAATTTCATCATCATCAGCCTATTGTTGTATAGGCCTCTTCAATCGCACGCTAGTTAACTTGATTCTCGGTAACTACACCAGCCACTCTTAGCTGCGAATAGCCTGAGGGAATCACACTTTACGCTTGCTTAATTGCCGATTCGCGGTCTTTACTCTAACGGTTCCGGTTCTGCGGCTAATATGGTGGCTCAGTCCCATTTTAAAGTCATTATTTCTCAGTATCTACACGGATTGACTACAAATCCTATGTGAAATTATAAAAATTAAGAAAGTTTTTTTTAAACAGTCAGCCAGTTGCATTACACCGAGACTGTGGCTGAAAACTTTCTAAAAGCAAAATCAAGTCTAAACAAAATAAGTAGCAATCTACCTTCGCCATAGAAAAGGTAGTTTTTGTCCCGAAGCCGACAGCAACGAAACTTGTGGCTTGAGGACAAAAGGTGCCCCCCAACCACCCTTCCAATGGGCGATTGTTTAGAGAAAACTTTCCGTAGCGTCAACAAAAATATTGATTCCTTTTTTCATTAATAAGTTAAATCAATATACTTTGGAACCCTCAGAACTCTTGTACTTACTTAGTATGCTTTCACTATTTTTTATTTAAATGACGAACCCGGTATGCTTTCACTATTTTTTATTTAAATGACGAACCCGGTATACTTCGCCCGGTTTATTGTTACAGGCTCGTCCTTATTACATGGGACGTAAACATTACTGGCGAAATGTGGGGGGATTACAGGCATGATGTTATGTTATATAATGACGAACTTCTCTAAAATACAGCCTATAAAATGACGAACTTCTCTAATGTACAGGTTACTGAAGATCTCTTTTTATACAGAAAATAAATCAGGAAACTCAGGTATCTTCAAAATACTCCGATTCAATATTCATAGGCATGGGAGCATTCTGTTATTCAGTTAGTCAAGAGACAGGTATAATGTAAGTTTACAAAGATTCATATAGTATAAGTGCCATTGGTACATTAAAACAAAACAACTCTTGAAGATAATATAGATCTTCTTCACCTCCAAATTTTCACCAGATTTTTAATTCAAACGTTTCTGGCCTCGCCATAATGACGCAGCTAAATCTAAAGCATAAAAACTCAGTGACATTCCCCACTTCTTCTGCATTCACTTTATAATGAGGGGTTTTAAAAACAATTAGTGACCTGCCAACGCCTTTCTACAGAACTGTTTTGCTAAAACTTCTCATTTACATTTAGAGCATAAATAAAGCATACAAATGCAAGCAAAATACTTTACATGGTACTTTTGATGTGGTTCAAAAGAAAATTAGGATAATTCAGCCAGCATGTGGGAGCAGTGTGAGACGGCTTACCAACTAGGGGATTACGTCAAATGAACAAACAAGGGCGTCTTTCTGTCTGGAAAAAATAACATAGTTTGCTCGACACACCGGAATACAGCTGACTTTAACTAATTTTTATTAGAATTTTATTCAGGATAGAACGGGGACGCTTAACCTTTTGAGCGCCACAGTCACGTATAGACGACAAGCCGAACAAGCAAAAAAGTACTCGACGTCGACGTAAGGTACTTTTTGGCTTGCCTATATTTGACTTGTCTATATTTGACTGTGGCGGTCAATAGGTTCAACGGTTACACCGTATTCTAGAAAAAAATACTCATGCGTTATTATAGTTATCACACGAGTGAAATCGCAAGTAAACGCTAGTTTAGAAATTTTTCATTGGTTATTTAAAATAAAACATGTTGTATCATACATTTTGAGGCCTATAGCAGTTTTGTGGGAAACAGCAGTTTTTTTAAACCCCCGAAAATTGCCTATTTGGGGTTGTTCCGAATGATGTACTGCCACCCTATATTAATAAACTAGCTTCTACCTGTGACTTCGCTATGTGGTAACCATTTCTACGGCACATGGCAATAGTGTAGTTCCAATCAGTAACAAAATCAACTTAAATTGGATGTAAAATTAATTAATCACCTTGCAACCAAACTTTACACACATTGTATCCGAAACCAGTTTGGTACCGATTAGGAAAATGGACACTACCGATAAATTCCCACAAAGTTTATTCAAGCAGGATATTATCAAGTTCGGTACTGTTTCGATACTTCAAACCTGAGGTCGGGTTATCATGTTAGCCATGGGAACTTAGTTAACTGCTCCGGCTAGCCACTGCAGCAATTAATAATAAATTGACGCTGTCCATCGAGTCTAGAGTTTGGCGACTAAACGAAGATTAATATAAAAACATCATCACCAGCTTAGCTGATAGCAACTATGCTGGAGTCGACCTCCAGTCTAAACGGATGCATAGCTGACTGCTGAGTAGGTACCTATTTTGACATGGAGCTATTGCCTATTTCTGACCTCCACTATTATACCCAGTTACAATCGTACTGGGCAATACTTAGCATTAAGACAAAAAAAGCAGTTAAATATTTTAGTGAAAGACGAGGAGACAAACCGAACAAAATAGTTAACTACCAACAAGAGCCAATTGGGTGCAGCCTGCCTAGCCTTTTCCCAACTATGTATATTGGGGTTGGCTTCCAGTCTAACCGGATGCAGCTGAATACCAGTATTTAACTTTTTATTTTATTTAATTGGGTGCTATCAGTTATAATACGACAATTCAACTTATCAATTAGGTCAGTTTCTTAAACTGATTACATTTCTTCTTTGACCTTTCTTCCGATCGCTTGCCTATATTACGTATAGAAGAGCTAGCATAAACGCCTAGAAAAGAAAAACCGTGTCAAAGTCAGGTCAACATTAAATAGCGACCAACATAAAAAGTTTTACGATCATTTTAACGTGCATCGGTTGCCAAAGTAGCGCAGTGCTTACGTCGCAAAGGCGGAACGCCGACTGCAGCCGATTGCACCCGACGGCTATGGTTCGGTATTTATGCTGAAACAGAAGTACGCTGACAGTTCGTGGGGAAATGAGATGGAATATAGTTTCCGTGGCGGATGTAAAAGAGCTTAAGGTGGATGTTCCAGGGTAGCCCGCGAAATTCAAATTTTCTTACGTTTTTAGCTATTTGCAGGCCAGTGCTAGGTTGTAGAAAATATGATTCGCGGGTGTAAGACGTATGCAATTTCAGAATTATAATAATCAAAATCATCATTACAACCCTCCAAGTTCATGTAACTGTCAAGAATGAGTATTTCATCAAAAAGTCATTCTTGAAAGTTACATGAACTTGCAGGGTTGTAATAGTACATTACTGCAGAATCCAGTAAGTAAGCCTTCCTGGCCAAGTATGAGTTAACCGGACCGAACCGCAGGTGAGGTCTGGTTATATACGAGGCCAGGATGGCTTTCTTACTGGTTGAGGTTTGTATAGTGCTTTTCTCAAAAATTAAAGAAAGTTTAACAACAAATTCGTTTAATTAATATTGAAGGTTACATTCATATGTGAAAAACACAATAGCACTTTTTGGCCGACCCGGGAATCGAACCCAGGACCTCACGCTCTGCAGTCGAGCTTGCGACCACTAGACCAACGAGGCAGCTTAGGAAACAACTTTAGAAAAAACTTTTTAATAAACTGAAATTACTAAATACAATCATAAAATCCCACACTATACTTCTACAACATTACTAAGTACAAAACGCAACGTATAAAATGGCTGTTTAAGGTTCCAAAAATATATGTATCTCATAAAATGTCATACCAAAAAGAGAGATAGATATATATTTGGAACCTCCCTTCTATAACCATGTTATAATGGCTAAACTCTAATCTGTGTCTGGTACTATGTTTTTTTTTCTAAACAGATCTAAAGAGGATGACCTAGTGTCCAGTAAGTAAATTACATACTTACTTACTGGACAGTAGGAGATTCCAAGTTTAAAATCTCGCTTCTTACTGGACAGTTGTGAATAAGTCTCCGGTAAAGTTCACTTTCTGGATACTTTTTAGAGATGTTATGGCAACATTACATACCATTTTTGAGAAATAATGATTTTGATGATTATAATTCTGAAACTGCATACGTCTTACACCCGCGAATCATATTTTCACTAACATACAACCTAGCACTGGCCTGCAAATCGCTAAAAACGTAAGAAAATTTGAATTTCGCGGGCTACCCTGGAACATCAACCTTAAACGATCATGTTACTTTGACAAATTGTACGCGAGGTTCTGTCGATGTACAGCGTACAATTTGTCCTGAATTCTTTTATCTCCTGCCCTTATCCCAATTATTTTGGGGTCGGCGCAGCATGTCTTCTTACTGTCAGCATCCTGAATTATTTATGCTAGTGAACCAACAATTATTATAACAACATAAAGATGGTTGGAGTGTGTGAGCAGTGGTAAGAAGGAAAAAGGTATAAATGATAGCGTGGCGACAGGGCAGAACGGAAGAAAAAAACGTGTGATAAGGGCGTTTGTGTGATAAGGGCAGGAAGATGGTGATGAGTGAACCAACATATTATTACTAGGCAATGAGGAGATATTGATAGGATTTTCGAAGGCAAGTCGACATTAGACATTGTGTAAGTACCTACCTAAATCGTGTTAAGTTACACCATTTTCTTTTCAAGAGTCCCTTCTGTCTTCTCTATTTAGTTAAGCTTTCTAAACTCAAGTCACGTATTATTATCTAAACTGATTTATAAACAAAATGAGTTTATTTTAAGTTAAGTTTCAGCTGGTATCTTTTGTTATTCGTAAGTGAGCCAAATGTATTTAGAAGAATTTTTTTACGCAAGTGGCGATGGTTTTATTGACTACACGTTCTCAAATAGCTCCGTGACGGAAAAGTGAAAAACGCAAATAAAGGACATCAGTTTTGTTTTTCAATTTTCCGTCATGGTTATTGCTGATAGAATGTGACACATTCGCTCAGGTCTGCCCGCTTCTCGTTGCTGTGTGGACGGCCCCTAGGACACATCTCAGCTTATGCTCAGTAACGCTATGCCTTCATCGCGAAGTGGAAACGCGTGGCCAACACCTCTTTTTGCGTGAAGGTGATGCATGCGAAGGAGGCGGCGGAGAGGGGACGAAAGTTTTCCTGTAACTAGAAGAGCAGCCGAGCCTCAAAGGGAGCTTGACGATCTCCGGTCATCACAAGGAGGGCCCTACGAACCAAAAACTTAAGATTAAGTTGTTGCCCGAACAGCCAAGCCCAAAGAGGTGGCGCGCAGTGGCCTCTGCGCGCCTATAAGAGTTCAACATAGCCCTCCTCTCGCCCTGACGAAAACGCCAAGCCCGATCAAGTTGCTACCATAGGAAGTTTCAGCATAAACTTTAGTGTATCTTTGAGACTGAGGCTAGCAGTCATTCATTAGCCACATTGGTAACTAGCTGTGAACACTCGTGAATACGAGTCCCTAACAAGACATCCAGTGGAAATACGAACTGGCAATTGAACACAGTACTGTCAGACAGTTTGCTAATAAGTTACTTCTAACTCTAGCTTAACTGACTTTTGGCTGATACCGACAAATTGTATGCTAAGTTTTGCGTTGACGATAAACATTTTTGTAGTGCCTTGTACCTACTTACGATCCACCATGACTTATGCTTGAACAATATACCTACTTAACTTACATAATGACAAGTTCCTACCTAATACTTGTCCCTTTCATGAGATCATCATAATCCCACATCAAACGCGGGATACCCAGTCACGCCACTAGTGCCAGTAAATAATAAGTACTTAGCCATACACACATCATTACGCATTAAAGACAACTACGTAGTTTAGAAACACACACACACACACTATAAATCTAAAAAATACTAAAAATGTTGAATGGATTTTTTTAAATTATTTTATTTTAATCCCTTCCGACAGCAGGAATACACCAAAATCCGTCACTGATTGAAATTGCACCAGGCACTTGGATTAGAATTTGTAGCCACAAAATAAATTGTGAGCTAACCACTCCAATGCGTAAAACTTTTTATAACTACCCGAATTTTTAAGGAGTTCCCCAAATTCATTCATTCATTGTGATAATGATAAAATCGGTTGGTTAATAACATAAACGTCAAGAAGTTGACTCTTCGACAATTCTATTAAAATTTTCGATTGAAGCTTCACAGATCTTATTAATAACCTCTCCCAAACCCCAACCATTTAAGGGTTGTTATTAACAAAGATCAGTGGTGCCAGAGTGGTGATGGCCTCGACTTACAAACAGTGAGTCGTGGGTTCGAACTAGAGGATTCGATCCCGGTCGATTTTTCTGGTCCCGGGATTTCGGGATTATCTACAGTTAATCCCGGGATCCCGGGATTGCATTGGTGATGGAAAGTGGTAACAAAAAGATAGTAAAACATTATAAAATCAATTTATCTTTTAGTTTTGGAGGACATAATCTTACTTTGGTTTTGAATCTACAAAAAGGCAGTTAAACAAAATTATACACTCTTCTTATAAAATAAACAAACTAGGCACTTCTGTAAATAATTTATGAAACTAACAATAATCTTCAAAAAATCAACTTCATTGACTTATTTAAGTAGATAAACTATAAAAAGACTAAAATAAGCTAAAGAGATCAATGTTTGTAGGTACTCATATTTTTAATTAAATTGACCAGAAACTTTATAATTAATTACTTATTAAAACCACGAAAATAAAATCTAAGAAATAACAACGCTCCCAACGTCTCATCTGCTATACTTGAAGAGGCTGAAAAAGCGCTTTCAGGCCGATGGAAGTTGAAGGAATTGTCAATAAACTTTTATAAGTTTTATCCAAATTTTAACCTCGAGTGGAACTAGCCTCAAAAAGTCAAATCAAAGTAAATGCGTTTCGTTTCACGCACATTTTTATTGACTCATTTAAAAAATGTATTAATCCCGAAAATCCCGGGGTTCATTCAAATTGATTTCGAAAATTTCGGGACTGAAATATGACTGGGATTTTGGAATCCCGAGATCCGGGATCCCGGAATCGAAACCTCTAGTTCGAACCCAGTCAGGCGCATTACTTTGTGTAATTTATTTCATCACCACTGCTCTCAAAACGGTGAAGTACAACATCGTGAGGAAAATGTTTTAGAACCAAAAAAATCGAAGACATGTGACTTCTACCAATCCGCACTGAGCCCGGGTGGTAGATTATAGCCCATCTTTCTCCTATAGAGGAGGCCTGACTCCCTGCAGTGGGAATATTATAGGCTGATGATGATGATGATTAACAAAGAGTGAGAATCTTTCAAACTACGACCCTTGAATCAACACATTTGTGTTAAAAAGTACTTTATTTTCAATAATCTGCTGTTGGCTCGTTCATTTCCTCTTGTCTTGTTTGATAAGTTGCCGTTTTATTGGTTTTACACTTTATTGAAATGAAAAACTATTTCTTTTCTAGTGGCTCATTCATTCTGAGAATGAAGGAATGTAAATATTATAATGGCTAGTATTTATTTACAATATTTTACAAACTATACTTTACTGAACTCAAATTATAACAAAATGTATAAAACTACAAAAAGGGAAGAATTACAGCGCGTCAAAAAATTCGTCCACACCGCTGTCAACAGGGAAGTTGCCCAGAAGACTGGCAGCATTCTGGCAGCAGGCACATTGGATGGTAATGCTGATTCTTTGCCCAAAAAATATTCCAGCCCTCTGGTCACGTGAAGAGTCGACCAACCGCTTGGCAATTTCCTGTAAATAGTTGATATGTATGAACTACTATGTCGAATACGATTATTGAGACTATTTTTTTTTATATTGAAACGTTCTTTCTCCACTGAGTTGAATTGATGTTGTTGGTCTAGGCTGCCATAAGTAGTTCTACTTAAGAGAGTTTGTACAGGTAGAACTTAGCTATTAAATACCCCCTTATAAGATTGGTGGTCAGACTTACGAGGCACTGACTACCAGTAACGATTGTCAAAGATACACTAATGGAAAAAACTCGATAAGTAAAGGAAAAACAAAAATCCGGTTATCGACCCGATTGGTTGTTATTATTTAGTCTACCGCTTATCCATCGAATTATTTTCATAAAAAACAATAAACCATTGCTATCGATATCAATCGTTTTACGACTGTCAATACAAGTTCGTTGGTAATTGTTAAATATAGGTGTGACACAGAAAGGTTTGCGTGCTCGGCAACATAAACAACCGCGGCCATTAATTCTGCCATCTATATAGTTATAATATCATGCCAACCGACGATCAACCAGGCTCATTCAATTTAATACATTCATTCCATTGATAAATAACCTCAGCGTTTTGTAGCCCTCGACGGAACGGCGCATTAATGGATAATGGCAATAATGATTATTAGCAGTTATCAGCGGCATAGCCCGCTACAACTCGAAAATTATCCCACGGAAAGACAAAATCAGGGTAAAACTATCCTATGTGTTAATGCAGGTTATAAACTATCTGTGTAGGTACCAAATTTTATCCAAATCCGTTCAGTAGTTTTTGCGTGAAGAAGTAACAAACATACACACTCACAAACTTTCGCCATTATAATATTAGTGTGATAGCTAAAACTAATAATAAGTTACTTATAAGTGCTATATTCAAATGCTTTTCCTATGCAGTCCCACTAAATCACGATATTTAAGGATAAGAATATCTAGTCATGATCAAAAATATTCAATATCCGTACCCGATCCATAATTCTGAAGAGTATAAAACAAAAACATCAAGCCGCGTGAAATATTTCGAAAATATTCAGTGACTGGCGAGGACGCGTATTTATTATACTTGTCACATAAATAAAGATCAGCTACAGTTAGGGAGTCGTTCGTCCACGTTTTTAATCATTAATTAACTGCCAGCATTTTTAGGGTTCCGTACTTCAAAAGGAAAAAAACGGAACCCTTATAAAATCAATCGTGTGTCTGTCTGTCTGTCCGACCACCCCCCCCCCCCCCCCCCTTATCTCCAAAACTAATGAGCCTAAAATTTTGAAAAAAATACAGAAATTAGTTCAAGACTTATAGATTAAAGGAAAACCTATATGAAGCGCTAAAATAAAAATAAAAAAATTTAATCTCTCAATAACTAATAAAATGGTACGGAACCCTTCTTATGCAAGTCCGACTTGCACTTAGCCAGCTTTTTTGGACCACAGCAGGTCCAGAACCAGTTGAGCAGGGGAAACTAAATTTTGAATCTTAGGACTTCATGCTCGCCAGTCATGTCTAGATGTGTGTCCAGTTGGTTGCAATAGGATAACAGGGACTTAACAACATGATTTATTTCAAGATACAATGACCCATAGATATTATGTACCTTATAAACAAACCTAAATAAAGAACTAGCACTTCGCCCGCGTAGATGTCGGTTATCGCGACCAAAATTTTATTAAACTTTACTCGATAACCTCTATCAATGGATAGAGTGACCGAGAAACCGACGCGGCGGAAAACTTTGGTATATAATCTGTACCTATTATAGTGAAAGTAATTAGTTTAGATTTCAATAGTAAAAGCAGTAATTGCGAGTTATTCGTTGGAGATAGGCGTTTGCTGTGCTGGTTTTTTTATACTTATTGATGTGTTCTTGACGGTGACAGTGCAAAAAATGTTCTACAATATTATTGTAGAACATTTTTTGCACTGTCACCATTGATATAATAAAACCCAAGATACACACTCCGCGTCTCAAAACCGTCCGCTTAAAATGAGTTCACAATGAACTCATTTCAAATAGTCTCGCGTCGCTCGCGTCTCTGCACGGTCGTACAAAATACTTTTTATATTGCTTTTTATAAAACTGCATTGTAAAAGGAATCTGCGTAAGGTTGAATTTGCCAAAAAAAATATGTTTATAGTGACGATAACTACATGTAGTAGTGCGTGTATTGGTGAGTGTTTGGCGACAGCTTCGACTGTTTGTTTTGTTCGAGACTGTGCATCTAGGGTTTTATTATATCAATGACTGTCACCAATACTTTTCGCAGCGCATGCGATGAAAGACGTTTTACGGAAAAAAAAAATTACTTTGGGTTACAATACTCGTATTCAAGTTTTCTTAGAGATCTCTAATTTTTTCTGGAAGTAAATATGTTACTCGGCGAAGATGTAGCTTTCTAACGGTGAAAGAATTTTCAAAATCGGTCAAGTAAATTTTTGAGTTAAATCGGTACAAACAAACAAATCTTTCCTCTATATATAGTATTAGTTTAGAAATACAAAACTGTTGTTAATAATATAAGACTATGTTAGTAGCATTGCACTTGATACACATCATTTATGCTGGTTGACCAGTGAAACTTGACCACGGAAACAACGGAACACATAACTGGCGTAAAGTAAAGCTTCGTGTACTACCAGGTACCTTCTCTAAACCTCTGCCTTACCCTTTGTTGATTACAGGCGTGATAGTATGCAGGTACCTTTTTAGCTCTCATCAGCTCTTTCGTCGCGTTCTTTACTTTCCTATGGAAATGAGTGTCTGCGCAGAGAGACTACACAATTCATCTTTACCGAGTGCAATAACTTGTTACTGAGTAAGCTCGTTAGTCGTTGATTAGAATGAGCTCTGTGAACTGGCGTCATTCATTTTGTCTCACAGTTACTGTTGTTATAAATATCTAAAACTTTAAAACGTCAACGTTCTGATATTCTTCGTAGTCGCGTGCCACTGATACCTGATGCTCCTTCATGGCGTTCTCATTGATACAGAAGTTAGCTGCTAATTGCCATTAGCAAGGTGGCATGCGACTACGAAGAATATCAGACAAGAATTATTTTCTTGTTTTCTGCTTTTAAGACCGCGATTTTGTTAGTAGTCGGGTTTTAGATTTTTTAAACTTAATTCTTTTATTTGAATTTTATTTTTGTGTGTACTTAAACTATAGTATAATACATATTTGTAAAGTGCTCGCCAAGACCTTTCATTTGATACCCAACTTGCTATGATTATCTCAATTTAATATTTTTTTAGGCAAGTTTTTGACATGTAAATTCCGTCATAAAAAGAATTTATAAAATTTATATAGCCTATGTCACCCGGGCTATTCTTACGAATCTATTGACACCTAATTTATTAAAATCCGTTCAGTAGTTTAGGCGCTACGGTGGAACATACATACATACATAGACTGCCAAAATCATTACCCTTCCTTTTGGCTTCGCCGTAGTCGGGTAAAAAGCACTATCACTAGAATATTCCTAAAGCCGGTAATAAGTTTATTTAAACTGGGTCTACAATTCTCCGGTGGGCGGTGCCATGTTAAAAACAACTACATAATATTTACTTAGCCTTGGATTTAAAGTTGCGGTGCATTTTAAAAGCAATTTTCTTTCCTTAAGAGAAATGCAATTATCCTGTTTCCTAGAAGTAGACTGCTATTTTCAAGGGCAGAGTAAAATGACTTTGAACTTGAAGCTAATCAAGGTAGGCAAGCTTTAACCAATTAGTTATTTTAGCTAAAATAAACGAGCTTCTACTGAAGATCTGGCCCACAACATCGATCGCTAATCGCCTCAATACGTCAACGTTCTCCGTAGCGTCATAATCATAGCTGAGTCTACCACTAAACTATTTCCCTCACCTTCCTTCTATACGTTATTTATAAAATAGTTTAAGCCCACCATAATGTAATATACAGCGTGCTACTTAATAACAAGCCGAGTCCTGCGTA
The DNA here is from genome assembly GCA_949775195.1 of Diarsia dahlii. Taxonomy (NCBI): domain Eukaryota; kingdom Metazoa; phylum Arthropoda; class Insecta; order Lepidoptera; family Noctuidae; genus Diarsia; species Diarsia dahlii. The sequence continues at coordinate 13,034,985 of OX459189.1, forward strand.
AGCCGATAGCCACATATTTTAGTTCCACCAAACACCCTTCGGGCGGAGAGTAATGTTTTATTCAGGCTCGTTCACCTATACATTGCGATATATTTCTAAAGGGTAGTCGGTCAAGACATTATTGCGGAAATTAAAAGCCGTCGGCAGAGGCTGGGGGTTGCTACGAGATCGAGTTCGTGAAACAAGCGGGCTGGGAAAAACTATTAAAACTCCACAACTTATAATACGTCCGGATATTCGTTTCAAAGTCACGTAAATTAAAAAATGATTGCATGTAAACACACGCGCGGGTATGAGTCTGGTAAACAAAACTTTTCATATTAACTGTTGGGAAACTAACACCTTACGGTAATATATTTTAGTTGTTAGCTAACTAAACTTTAACTCTCCTTGAAACTGTGATAATAGAATTAGTACTGTAATGTTAGTATGGCAAGAGTACGTAACCCTAACATGATGATGTACTCAGTAATCACCTAAATTCGTGGCAAAAACGTACAATTTTGCACAAGCACTTATGGAGTAAGTGAACTTCAAAAATTAACCAACATACCTATGTTTCATCAGTATATTATGTTTTGCCCTGTGTCATCATCAGCCTATAATTTTCCCACTGCAGGGACTCAGGCCTCCTCTCTAGGAGAAGGATGGGCTATAATCCACCACGCGGGCCCAGTGCGGATTGGCAGATGTCACATGGCTTCGAATTTTTTGGTTCTAAGACATGCCGGTTTCATCACGATGTTTTCCTTCACCATTTTGAGAGTCGTGTGTAAGGCCAATAAATACTTAGGTATTTTTTCTTACTTCCTTCGGGCTATATAGAGGATGGAAATTCATTTATTTTTACCGATGGAAAATCGCTTTGGACGCTCGGCTTTCGTGTTAAAATGCTCAAGCGCTGTCGCGTGCAAAATGGAGATTTTTTTGTCAACCCGACAGTGTGTTTTACTTGCACGGTCATATTTGGGCTTCGTTAAGGATCTCTATACACTCTAATCAACTCATATGCTGCTTCTAGAAGGAGCTTAAGGTCCCTAAAATTCTAGAACTGCTCACCAACTAATTGTGTGACCTCAAAAGGCTGTTGCCCTATTGGTGACGAGTTGAAAAAACTCCTTACATCAGCTGCTGAGCTGTTTTTATCTCGGCAGACATTTAGGTTATCTGATAAGGCATTTTGGTCCGTGATGGTCTATTTTACCGGCTAGCCAAGCCTAGCTGTAAATAGAAATTAAGTACCTGAATTGCTGTAGTTAAAGTTGTTTTGGAAAAGTATAATAAGGGATGATTCTAGATGCACTAGAGTTGAAAGTAAACGTTATTATGTAAAATCGCTGTTCCACATAATTGAATCTTTAGGTTTTGTAGTTTGGTATAATGAAACTGACAATATGTTCTAATAGCCAACTAAAAATTTGTAACTAAAAATTGTCTACTCTAGCGTAGAAGTTTTTCCAATTTACGTAATTTCAGGACACCTTGTAATTCAAAACCTCTATTACTTTTATTATTTAGCCTACACTGTTCCACTCCTCGACAAAGGCGTCTCCATTTTTTCCAGGAACTGTTTTCTCGAGCTACCTCGAAGGTCAGGTTGTCTCACTACTTCTGTCTGGGTCGGCCACGTCGCCGTCGGCGCCATCTATCTCCCGGCATCCATTGTGTGTAGATAGTCACCTCCTTTTTTCTGCACTACCAGCATGAAACAACACTGTCTTGTCTTGACTTCGCTCTCTATCTAACTTGCCGTCTTTCATAAATTCGTGGCGGTTAATGTCCCACAATTTAAATACAATTAGTGCTCATTAAAATTTCATTAGAGCGTCGTTTTTTTTTAATTATGAAATTTATTACATTTTCATTGAGTTTTGACTTCAGTTGGAAAAATGAAAAACATCAGGACTTTAGTGATTGGAATGAGGCAGCTACATCAGTAGTCAGACACGTCATATATTTCAATAAAATTTGATCTGACTGACTGACTGACTGACTGACTGACTCATCAATGCCCAGCCCAAACCCTTGGACCTAAAAAGCTGAAATTTTGCACAGAGGTTTCCTTTATAACGTAGACAAGGAATAAGGAAGGATTTTTCGAAATTCAACCCCTAAGGGAGTTAAATAGGGGATGAAAGTTTGTATGGAAAATCGTCATTTTAACGCGGGCGAAGCCGCTGGCAATAGCTAGTCTTTAATATAAGTTTAAGCTCGCTTCACTTCTCTTTACAACGATTCGGAAATATGAAGCAAAGGCTTGCGCAAAAAACTTCCAAACCAATAATTTCACAAACATGATTTTGTAAAGTTACAAAATCTATTGCTTGAGTTGCTTAATTGGAGCTCCCTGCTTCCTTGACAGCTGTATTACACTGCGAAGCGTTAATTACTTTGACAGTCAGAATATGATATTTGTTGGTATAACGCTGTATATTATATGCGATCGGCGAACCCGGCGGCAGAAATCATGTTTAGCACTCCAACGCGTTGTTGCGATACAAACTTTGCTATCATGATCCGAACGATTCCGAAATAATTTCCTAATTCATGTTAACATGTTTTAGAAACGTTCGTTTCCATAATTAAGTACCTACCTAACTAAGTAAATAACGTAATCAATGAAGTCAGAATGGTGATTGTACGTGTGTTACGCAACTATCACTTTATCAAACAAATGAAAATGACGTTCGCGTGTTCAAGGGGCGATTGCTTAATTATTAAAACACGACCTCAGACAACCCTGAATAAGAGGGTTTTATAAGCCTAAAATCGCTTGGTTGTATTTCATATTCTGTTATCTGGAACTTGAGACACCGAAGTTTCTCTATAGGTACGTAATTTGTTATAACCTCGATAGTGTTTATGTTCGATTAGTTCGTTTACATATAGACATGCCATAACTTAGTACATTGTGTTTAAGTTCACAATATTGATAGACTGATAGATTCAACAGTGAGGTTATTTGCTTATGTAGTTCAGACCTTGTGGTCTAAACAATTTATTGGTATAGCCGTCATAGCGTTCCTTACTTATGCAATAACTTCCAGGAGGATTGAAATTTTCTTTTTTAAGTTAAAAATATTGGTATTTTCAGCATTATCCCTGACAGTATTTCCCTTTCTCTTATTTCAGACGGACTAAATAAATAAATACAACTAAGCTAAGGGAAATGTTTTTTCCGCTTAAATATTAATTATTACTCGGAAAACAAGCTTACTCAGCTCGCCAATTACAGCCTTTAATAGAATTGCAATACTGGAACTGTTTAACGAGAAAACAACTAGTTCAAATTTGCTAAGGTTTTAGTTCTACAAGTCCTCAATTTACGAGCATTACATTTCTGGTACGCTAAATAAAGATTGCCCGCGGCACTGTGTCAAGGGACAGTCCTATAAATTGCAAGCCTATATTTTATATAATATATCCTCTGGGTACGGTATTTTATCGGCGTTCGTTGGAAGCAATCCCCAGTAGTCTGTGATGCCATTCTGATGGCCGTGTTTTGGGGCCGACATCCTTGTTGCCTGCATCATACTCCTCTTATTTATAAGTACTTTTCATTATTTTAGTATTCAGTCTTACAGCCACTTGAGCACTTGGTTTACAGCGTCGATATACAACTTAACCCCTATTTCAACGATATAAAACTTAAGATAAAATTTTATAGTATCATGTTGTGCCAATTCATTTTACGACGAAATAAAACGACCTTAACGCAATGACACACAAACATTAATCATATCACTCTGTGCTTAGAACATTCCACATTATTTCGGCACAGAAAATAAAATAATCCTATTCTGAGTTTTTATTTCAAACAGCATTCGATTTAAATAATAAATGCATGGTAATCCCCGAAATGTAATTTAGCGGGACTCGGCACACCGAGGAAATTTATACACTTCACGGGCTGGAGTGAGGCCCAATAACCCTTCTACGGAAATTATATTGCACAGAATCACACAATTGGTTTGGTTAAACTTGTCCTCTTTAAGCACACTTGGGCATTCAGTATCATGGCAATGTTTGGACTCGAAATAAAGGGGATAAGGGACGTACGAGTACTTTTGTACCCTAAATAATTTTAGCAAAAAAGCACGGTTTTTTTTAAGATAACTGTTCAAAAACACCATGTTTAATTAACAAAAATCTGTCTTCCTTTTGATATGGATGGCTTCAAAAATAAGTCTAGAAAGAAAACTCCAAGTTTAATTGCAACATAAGACCGTCGGAAGCCGAATCCAGTGGCGTAACGTTACGTAAGATAAGTCCACACAAGTTAAACGCCTAGCCCGGGGTAGAGACGTCCTCCCACGGGAACACCAAGCTATTAAACAAAAAATACTCGGAAGACGAGAGGAAAAAGCGATTTACCACGTTATATCATCGGGAGAAGCAATCTTGAAGGAAAGGACTTACATACGTCATTTTTGTTCAGGCTATTTTCTAATTATTTTCGCCACGTCGCAAGTTAGTTACTTGCACTTCAGACCGTAATAATATTAGCTTTTAGCTTTTACCAATAAATTGTAACGGAAACTGAAAGTTTGAGTGGATAGAAAACGGATATTAAGGGATCAAAACGGATTCTTCCCTTTACTTTTTCTTTCGATTGATGATGATGTTTAGATAGATGGACGAATATATCTCTTCTTTCTTTATCGTTTTGTTAGTGCCTATTCTTATGTCAAAGATATTTTATGCCGTCTATGGGCCACTAACTTGGCTTTACATGCCGTCAAGAAATATGTCTCCAGCATACTGGTTTCCTCAAGATGTTTTCCTTCACCGATGCAAGTGTTAAGTCTGCCGGTCACACCGCTAGACTAACACTACTAACGGATCTGTCGGATCTCCTATGGACTAGTATAGATATTTTCTCTTTTTTCTCATTCAGTCACATCATTATTTCCACGCGAAAAAGTCTTTGTCGAATTCTAAAAAAATCTTAAGTGTCGTAGAAAGACTTTTACTTTAAAAAAAACTGGAAAAGTTGTTTCTCGCCAGTTTTTGATTAAAAATATCGCAGCCATATTTATTTATTGCTTTGTTGTTACAGTAACCAATATCTATATTTTCTGAATGAAAACATCATTCAGAAAATATGTAATTCTCCAATTTCGGTAGTACTTAATACTTGTGGTTTCATGCTTCAAAGCCTGTTTTAGATCGCAGTTCGAGTTAACAAGACACCGTTTCAAATGACGAAGCGTCTTTGCCGCCGTTTTCGTTCAGCAAATTATCTTCTTCGAACAAACTTTACCGAGATAACTTGAATGTATGAGATAAAACAATGAAACCACGTTTAATATCGGCTCCAAGTCTGTGACAAATTGTGATTTTATTTCGAAGAATTTCTCTCGTGGAATTTATGCAGCGTGCGTGCCGTTGCACGGGAATGCTGCGGTATGCCAAGGCGATTACCAGCAGGGTTTTCCCACCCGTACATACCGACATTCTTGTTCAAGACAAAACCATTCCGGTTATGCTGGATTTATTTCAGATAATATAACATTTACGATGCAGTGTAAACAAGTAGACTTACCAAAGACTAGCTTGTTGCACTAACACAAAGATTGATTTTCAACCGACATCCACAAAGGAGGACATTGACTGGACAGGTCCACTGAAATCTGTGTGGTGTTTCCTTCAAAAGACCAACATCAACAACATCAACATCAACAGCCTATAATGTTCCCACTGCAGGGACTCAGGCCTCCTCTCTAGGAGAGGGATGGGCTATAATCTACCACGCGGGCCCAGTGCGGATTGGTCAAAAGACCATCTCAGACACTAATCTGGATAGTCCTCATGTGTGCATACCTTCTTAATGGGACAAGCCCGCCACACTATTCCCAAACCACTGTAACTCCTGTTGTAACTCATGTGAGTATACCATGATTATGTCTGGACCTTAAAAGAGACTATGACCTCTGAGTTTGTTTCGGATGTGTCTTCTCAAACTAGTCAGGTAAAACCGGCCCCCATCAGCTTAAAAAAGTTATTTGTAAAAGTGTTTGTAAAATAAACATTATTTATCATTTATCACGATAGTTAAAAGAAAATCTGAACTACGGTCGACTTGGTCTCTGGATAAAGTAAACTCTAACACCCAAGGCTTCAAGTTGAACGTTAGTCACACTCATTAAACCGAAAATATTTTCAAGTCAAAACCGAACTTATCGTTTTAAAAGACGATCCAGTTTTATGTTGATGAAGTTTTAAACAAAAGTGACTTTCTGGACTCCGAATTGGTGCTTACTTTCGTGTCATGGATATTCGAAATTTATTTTATGAGGACATCATATGGAAATGTTTAAAGACGATAAAAGGTTAAAAGAAAGATCATCTGCCTAGCCTTTTCCCAACTATATTGGGGTCGGCTTCCAATCTAACCGGATGCAGCTGGATACCAGTATTTTACATGGAGAAACTGCCTATCTGACCTCCACAACCCAGTTAATACTAGGTTATACGATACCCTTTTGGTAAGACTGTTTGTCAGACTTTCTGGTCGTTGACTACCTGTAACGACTACCACAGATCTATATATGGCAGCCGGGACCAACAGCTTAACGTGCTTTCCGAGGCACAGAGGAAACTCGATATGCAATGTAGGCAAGAGCGGCTTAACCTAAAGATCGACCAAATTTTAAGTGGCAGTTATTATTAAGCCATGAGTTAGAAAGATAGATATTTAGCGTAATTAAAAGACAATCTTACTGCCAACCAACTTTTTCATCTGAATCAGAAAGCCAAAAACTCTATCGTTCTATACCAAAGACATTTCCATCTACCATATTTTTATATACGTAAGTACGAACATAAATATTATTGTAACACCAATCCTATAACTAAATCCTAATATAAAACAAACATAAAAGTAGGTTGCCGGATAAAGGATGAAATAAGAATAACTTTCTTCCTACAGATAAGGTCCGTAAGCTCGAAGCTACAAAGCTTAACGCCTGCAAATATTCTTGAACAAATTGACTTTGCTTTATACTGTAGCAATAACTGTTAGATAAATTCTCTTGCAGTTGAGTGCAAGATCCACATGCAAGTACGATTAATAAATAACCCTTAAAATTTTCAAAGGTTAATTTCAAACTTGTGTTCGCGAGGAGACAATGTCGGGTAGTATGTAACTCAATTTCAAGGTATGTTGTCGAATAACGGGTGAACGTGAAGCTACTACTAAATTAAACACACCACAAGGCAAAATGACGCAACTTGTCGCAATTTTAGACCACAAAGGTTGCTAAAACTTTGTAGAGAAATAACTAAAATGTCCATATAATAAGATCAATATTGGTTTTGGTATTTCAGTAACTGTAGCAACAACTTTATATAAAATACAAATTTTCAGCCAGATACCCAGAAATGTTTATTTTTTGGGTGGGTGGATATTCATCAAATAACACACTAGCTCTTGGGCAGAGCGAAAGGTAGTGTCAGACTTCTACTGACTAAAAACCACCCATTTTCCTGCTTAGCCCTTGTGCCGAGACCGCGGTATCTCTTTCGAACAACCCACAGCCCTGACGGCAGCCACATCCCCTTAGACTCAAAGAAGAACAACTTACCTTATCATCTGCTTAGCCTTTTTTACCCGACTACGGCAAAGCCAAAAGGAAGGGTAATGATTTTGGCAGTCTATGTATGTATATACATACATACATACATATATAGTATGTATGTATATATGTATGTATGTATGTATGTTCCACCGTAGCGCCTAAACTACTGAACGGATTTTAATAAATTAGGTGTCAATAGATTTGTAAGAATAGCCCGGGTGACATAGGCTATATAAATTTTATAAATTCTTTTTATGACGGAATTTAAATGTCAAAAACTTACCTCAAAAAATATTAAATTGAGATAATCATAGCAAGTTTGGTATCAAATGAAAGGTCTTGGCCAGCACATTACAAATATGTATTATATTATAGTTTAAGTACACACCAAAATAAAATTCAAGTAAAAAAAATAAGTTCAAAAATCTAAAACCCGACTACTAACAAAATCGCAGTCTTAAAAGTAGAAAACAAGAAAATCATTCTTGTCTGATATTCTTCGTAGTCGCATGCCACCTTGCTAATGGTAATTAGCAGCTGACTTCTGTATCAACGAGAAGGCCATGAAGGAGCATCAGGTATCAGTGGCATGCGACTACGAAGAATATCAGACAAGAATGATTTTCTTGTTTTCTACTTTTAAGACCGCGATTTTGTTAGTAGTCGGGTTTTAGATTTTTGAACTTAATTTTTTTTTCAACTAAAAGTCAAAGCAGATGATAATATTGATGATGGTTAGTTTTACCAAATAATTGTCCTTTTATCGATGAGATCAGTCAGACTTAATCGTATAATATTTAAAGCTTAAAGTAGTGATAATAACGAACTACATAACCTCGCTCAGTGAAAACTGAAAATACGACTATCTGAAGACGCAAGTTTTCGTACAGAAAGACTTTGCCACCATTTTTTTCAATGACCTCCAAGGCAATACGTAATAATTAAACGTTTAAGAATAATGAATTCAGACGATAATACCTTTGTTCGGTTGATCAGAATAGAATTTATTTTTTTGATTCGTTAGGAACAAAAAATTGTTGATCCGTTTCAGTTGATCGGTTTAGTTGATCGGAGTGGAAAACTTGACACAAAACTAGCGACGTTAAAGTGGTGCACAAACACAGATTTTCTACCCACAAGTTTTCATTTCTCGTTCGAACTGCACATGTGAGTAAGCAAACACTTAGTGCCAACTTCACTTCAGTTAGTATGTGGATAACTAAATATGATAGGTCTAAATAATTTGCTTGAAGTTGGAAAGTTTTCCAGTTGCCGTCGTCGTTATCACACTTGGTGTAGCAGTATGATTTTTTATGAATTTTCAATTGAAAAGTTGCTAAGTCTCAGGAGTTTGTAACTTTATAGTTTTACGGATGTTCTAGTTAATTTATTGAAAAGTGAGTATGCATAAAACTTGCACGATTTTTGCAATGCGAGTTGCTTCAAGGGCCACACATAGCCGTCTCTATTGTTTCCTTCGTGTAACCCCGCGTAACCTAACGTAGTCTGCTCGTAACAGATTCCTTCATTTGTTTCTCAAGACTTGAGCGTGCAACTCGTGTATAACAGATTGTGCACAAATGTGGAATCTTATAGCAAATAAGTGAAGCTCGAAAACTACCAGGCATTGAGTGTTTGTTACCTGATCCGACAAAAGCCCTTTGTTCTATTGCTCAGGTTTCAGGTTCTGCTATTATTAAATTATCTAAATGTTACTGCGACGCGTCCTATAAATTCAACACTATGTTGAACAAATATATATTAAAGCATTCCCGCAAAATAATTTTCAGAACTTTGTTCTTTCGTTTTCGTTTGATTTAATGTTATGTTTAAAACTACAAAATCAGAAAGCGAAATGTTGTGTTATTTGAGATAAGACTTCAAATAGAAAAGGTCATTATTCAGGTAGAACTGAACAAAATTTAGGCCGATTAACTTTTTCCAAACTATTTTAGATTGCAAAATGCAACAAAATGTGGATGAATATCGTATTCGTATCAAAATTAAATAATTCATTTGATATTTTTACCCGACTGCGGCGAAGCCCAAAAGGAGGGTTATGTGTTTGACGTGTATGTATGTATGTATGTATGTCCGTTTCTTTGTTCCCTCATAACTCCTAAACGGATGAAGGGATTTGAATGAAATATACGTCGTTAGATTCGTCTTGATGGCGCGAGTGTTATAGGCTACATTAAAATTAAAAAACAAAGAAAAATTGTGGATTTTGGGGGCCAAAACGCCGAGTTCAAAAAAAAATATTTTTCCGATACCATCGAGTAGGGTATCAAAATAAAGGGTTTTAAAAGGAGATTACAAAAATATATAACACTTATATGTTTAAAATAATTAAAAGTGACAAATCCTATAAACAAGCACTAAAGTTAAATCATCTGCGAAGAATTTTACGCGACCAACGAAAGAACAAACACAAAAGAACTAAAAAGTTGGAAATAAAAAAGTAGTTAAAAAACCAAAAAACCCGACTGAAAAAACTGAAAAACGTTTTTTCAGTCGGGTTTTTTGGTTTTTTAATACTTTTTTTTTATTGTGAAGCGGTGACCATCCGGTAGTTATTTTCAGAAGATAGGGTAGCATAAGTGACAGCAACTTTTAAATGTGACACGTTACATTGGCGAATGGCACTGCTAATGGCCGTGAAAATACCGCCTAATGATGACAGAAACGGTCTATGGACAGGTCAACAACGGATTGCACTAGAAAATGCAGAATGTTCTGAATAAAATATGACTTCAAGTCTAAACTTGCTTTTAGAGTTTCTAATTTAGCATCAAAATTTTCGTTCTTAATAAGTATCGACAAGAACGAATGCTTCTTTTTCGAATTTATAAACATAGGCTTTCGCATTCTATTACAAAAATACACGGGTGTCTGAACTCGGGTCGTTTCAATTTAGGTTCCTTCACTACTTTTGGCGAGTCTCCGTCACGGTTGCTCATGGACTCTCCAACTCCATCAGACGTGTGTCCTTCGTCAATCATGGTTAATATGGTTATACGTCAATCCTCTGCCAGTTCAGTTTTCAATCATGGTGTAGACACCATGATTTTGACTTACCTTCGAACGTCTGACTGCACATGCACGTAATTCGCTTCGATTCATTAAATACAACTAAAAGAATAATCGCATCGTACTGTCAATATTATTATTTGACTACACACACAGTTTAGATTCAGAAATTAGGACAACAGGAGCTTTTCATTGTCAACAGAAAAAACTGGACTAATCTTCTAAAATCTGCACTGCAGTGGGTAAATAAAACATGCTGTTGTATTTGTTGTAACCCTGTTCTTGTTGCTACAAAGCTGCAGGTCCAATTACCAGCCAAATATACTCGTGTCGCAGAGGTTTCTGTACTCGGAGATAACTTTAGAACATCTACATAGTTAATGATCGCGTCTGTCGAAGTTCCATCGAACAGTTTAGTCGAATACCGTCAATCGCGGATATTAGGCCGCTCTGTCCCCATAGGGCGAGCTTATCATGCCGGGCACAATTCTGATCCCTGATTTTCAAGGAGAATAGGGTTGTTGACAAAAGAAATCTAATTAGTCCGGCAGATAGATTTCCAAAAAATATTTTTTTTCTTTTTCACGTAAACAAAAATGAAGACGATTACTGTGCTTCGAAAAGTCACGTGACGTCACAGCGTGGTACATTTTTACCACGAAGTGACGTCACAATCCACTCACGATCTTTGACACGTTTTATTTTGGTATTATTTTGATAAAACAAAAAACACGTATCCAATATTTTTCGATAATCTAACAGACGGACTAAACAAAATCATTTTTTTTTGTCAGGAAACATCTCTGTTTTCCTCATAGAAAAAGTAACTTTGTTTTTGTCTGCTAAGCTAGCTAGTTAGTGTTGGTACACATTGTGCTTAGCCAAAGGTGTGCATGGCAAAGCTTAAACTAAATTAGTTTTCCTGCTAACAACTATCTATAATTCAATCGGCTATAATCCGGAGTGTGTGGAGACGTGCAGCATCCTTTAATGTCGGACACACGTAATTTAGTGGAGTTAGGCAGGACGTACGTGATCCTACATACACATACACATTCATGCGACAATAGACCCTGTCGCCTTCGATTTCACCTCTACACACAAACAATAAAGTCATACACAAACATATCTTCTGCATACTATCACAAAAAGGTTTTATTTACGTCTAAACAAAAGTACATAAAGTTGTTATTCGATATGTTGTAGTTGTTTGTCTTCGGTCAGCTACAAACAGGCTAAGTGTTTACATATATATTTGTGTATTACTTATTCGTGAGTTGACACTTGATCTGGTAGTTTCTAAGAGCAAATACATTATTATTTGCTCTTAGAACTACTAATATTATATGATGGACTCACCGCTTGCGATACAATGTTAGTTTGAGGGTTCAATTAGTCTCAAACTAATATTGTTCAATGTCAATTCACCTTATTTGCATTCAATAGGGGATCGGACAAAAAAAAACTAATTGGTCCGTCAGATAGATTTCCAAAAAATATTGACCACATATTTTTTCTTTTTTCACGTAAACAAAAAATGAAGACGATACGGTGCTTCGAAAACTCGTGTGACGTCATATGATAGTACATTTTGTACCTTCAAGTGACGTTTCAAGCCCCACTTTGACGTGCTTTATCTTCGTCAATTTTTATTGATTTGATAAAACAAAAAACACGTATCCAATATTGTTCGATAATCTAACTGACGGACTAAACAGAATTCTATTTTTTTGAGTCAGTCCGATCCCCTATTCATACCTCATCATCATGACATGCCTTCCCTTTTCTCAACTATGTTGGAATCGACTTTCAGTCTTACCGAATTCAGCTGAATACCAGTATTTTACATGGAGCGACTGCCTATCTGACCTCCACACTCGGTTAGTACTAGGTGATACGATACCGGTAAGACTGGTTGTCAGACTTTCGGGTCACTCACTACCAGTTACAACTGTTAAAGATTTACAAATCACAGCCGGGACCTAACGGCGTAACGTGCTTTCCGAGATACGGAGGAAACTGGGTGTGTAAAGGTCACCCATCCACAGAGCAACCTCGGCCAGCTCGACTTAACCTTGATGCTTGCCCCGTATGGTTGTTGTTAGTTAATCACGAACCTTCAATTCACACCTATTAATTAATTGTCAAATAAATTATAATTCGAATTTACGCCCGTTCTTTATGTTCGCATTAAAATAGATGGACAAACTTTAATAAATCATTCAGACCACCAAAATAAGGACAATGGTAAAAAAAATAAAATAAGACAAACACATTAGAAACTTACAACAATAAAAATCAGCTAACGAAAATACACTAAAAATGTTGGATCCCCAACATTTTAGGTCAAATTGAAATAACTAAAAAAAAACACGGATTAACCGTGTTTTTCTGCTTGGATATAAATATTTGATTACACGTAATGAACGCTGTGATAAAATTTGTCCATCTATTTTAACGGGACCTTATAATACGCAAACAAAAATTAAACAACACAAACACTGGATATTACATTTCATTGATTGAATAAACAATAAACTAAATAATATTATATGTTCAGTCCAACTAGTTAAATATTTTTTATGAGGATATTCAAATAATATTTTGTAGCTCTCGCCATTATTTCAATACAACTATTTAGTACTAGAGACCGGATTTTATGCAACTAAAATAAAAACATGGATCTATTTTATATGCTGGAAATGCTGGAATTATGCAACAAAATAAAAATAGTGTAACAAAAGAACATTTTGTTATTTACCGACTCCCAATTCAATTTTAGTTAAGTAATTATTTTTAATTGAACATAAATAATGTTTTTTTCTATTTATCTAATACATTTTCGAAGATTCCTTTTTTTTCTTAAATATTTATTTCAATTCTAAATTCTTCCAATTTTAGCCTTCTATGAATACATTTTTATAACATGAAAATAATCTTTCTACATCCACTTGAGTCAGTGTGCACTATCTAAACATATATGTATATGCATTTTTTGCTGAGATCACCTCTGGCACGTTTTTGTATTTTTCCAGTAATATTTATTTTCACAGTAATAATAATATTTTCCTTTAATTTTAACTGAATCAGTTAAATTTAAAGGAAACATGACCAAAAAATGTACTTCATGCTGATTTAAGCTAAATATACATTATGTTAAACAAATGCATATGTATTTGCATATCGTCTGGTCTCTACTTATACATCATACTCATAACATATACAATATATTCGTGTATCATCGACGTTGACATAGGCCCTGCGAAACTGCAAAGCGAAAATAACCTTACTTATAAATTTATTAAAATTATCGATCGTATATGTTTATAATAATTACAATACAAGATGATTTTTAGTTACCGTCCAAATTCTGATAAATTAATCTGGCGAAACTCAAACATAAACTCAAATCATTTAATTCAATTAAGCCATTATAGTCACTTTTGAATGTCAGAAGAGAAAATCATTGAATACGTGTTTTTTTTTAGTATCACTCAATACAAAAATATTGAGATACCTATCACATCACAAAGTTTTAACGTTTCACGGAGAGCGGATAATTCTTTCCAAAAATTGATTTAATATGAAAATTTTACGCATCGATTTCTTTTCAAAAATGGTGTTAGTGAATGATACATAATGCCTAGAAAAAATATGGACAGTGACTAAAAAACTATCTTGTATAACGATATTTTAATAAATTCATAAAACAAATACCCTGAGACATAAGTACCTACATAGCCAATATAGCCATGTTAGATATGTAGCTAGAGAGCGGCTAGAGCTGCTATCGCAGCGGATCTGGAGCGTAGCAACACAGTCTAGATCCGCTCGGATATCGTAGCCCGTTCGTAGCCCGTAGCGGATCTCATGCTTGCTACGCCGCCGTAACCTACTACGTCTCGAATTAACAACTTTACAATTTCAATTTAGGTTCCTGTAGCTAGAAAATATTGATATGTGGGTGATATTTGACTTATTCAAAACGAATCTTTATTTCACAACATAATATCACGACTGTTATTTCTGAAGGGTTAAGCAGAGGTGTAACTAAAACAACACCCACGTTTCGCCAATTATATGTTAAAGTTTCATGTGGGGTTAGCCTAAATAGGCTTTTCAGTAGCTGCTGCGAGTCTGCGGTCGGTGGCTATCCATAGACCGCAGGCTCGCGGCTGCTACTCAGAAATATCAGAAGAAAAAGTCAATAACATTTTGCCCGACCCGGAAATAGAACTCAGGACTTCGTGCTCAGCAGCCTAACCACTAGTATCATTATCTCCATTAGCGAAATTCTTTTTGTACATCAATCCTACCCGTAAACCAACAGGCATTTTTAAATTATTTCTATTCTAATACTGGAACAGGTCAATTAATAATCAAGACAATGATTAATGAGCATTGTTGTTCACTTTTTGTTTGGAATAAAATTATAAATGACACAATGTTACTAAGACTAATAGCCTTCTACATGATACTCTGAAAGAAAATTGTTTATTTTGTATTGCTTGTTTAAAGTAAGTTCAGGACTAGATAAGATGAAATAAAAACTTAATGAATAAATAACAAAGCTAACCCAATAAAATAAAAACAGTTATAAATCTGAAATAATACTGTTTGTCGTTGTCTATTACAAATTATATTACAACCCTGTTAAAAGAAAAATAAATAAATATAATTTTCTGGCGAAATGTGGGTGTACTATTAAGTAGACCTCTCTCTAACCCATTCGAGATCACAGGGGTGATTATGTTATAGAATAAAAAATAGAATAATTTATTACAACCAACAAAGATAATATTTAAAATAAAACAACACAACTTTATTACTTTACCTAACACTAAATATTTCCATTGCTGGCAATCAAACCTGTTAGCCTACCAAACTGTGCTAAGTTATCTGTTATGTTCTTACTTATACAGATACACTGAGTTATGTCAGTAATTAATACAACACTAATGTACAGAGGGATTAAGATAATAACATAAGCCTCAAACATGAAAGGGACAATAATAATCAAATGGAATAGGTACGTTAGTGCAGCTCTACGGTCGTAAAATTCGGCACTCAAATAACCAGAGAATGACATTTGTTAATCAATGTTCAGTGCGCATTGACACTTACTTTTACGACGCTGTAAAACTCAAGTGATACCAACAACCATACAACATCATAAACAAAACAAAACTGCACGGAAACTCGTGAAATTCTTTCGTACCAAGTGGCTTAAACGAGCACAAAAGAAAAAAGAAACGTGGTTCAGAAAAGACAAAAGATAAACAATAGAGAAACGATGAATGTTTCCCAGCTTGCACTAGTTTGTCATTCTTTTTTGTCCAGAATACTAGTACCCTCCAAACAAGCCCGAGGTGGAAAATAATTTAAATTGTTCTCTTTTCAAGTTTTTCATTTTTCAAAGAGATTTTTCAGCGATCATTCGTGGAAAAATCTCTTTGTGATAGTCTAACCGTCTAATGTGTAAATTATACTAGATATATTTAGTCAAATAATAATATTAACATTAAATAGATAACCTTGAGGTGCAAGTGTAAGTTATCAAACAACTTTTAATATGGCCAGTTGTACTTTTTCATATAGAAATTGTATCCAGAAAAAAACTAATGTTAACATAAACCCGTAATGGCAGAAAATATTTATTACATAATTTGAATACTGAAATTGCGACATTTCATCAAGAAATGGAAAACTACCACTTGGGTCTATTTCCATGTTTCACACACTGTACCCGTCATCGGTAGTTTTATTTTATCTATTTGTCATATGGATTATTCAAGTTATTCGTATTTGTATGTGTGTTTGTGTGTGTGCAATTTAGAGGATAATCTTATGATATCAAGTAAATACGATGTAATTAAAATCAATATCATGAAAATGACATGCATAGCGATATCAAATAATTTCAACCATACCTAAAACGGAAATTCAATAGTCTACTCATAGATAGGTTGATGTATGCAACCAATTAGTACACACGTTGTTAAAGTTAGTTGACTAAAAAGTTTGCAGTACGGAAGTTTGTGAGAGTTAGGAAGCCATGGTATTATGTACTGGCCAATGCTAACTTTGGCCTGAAGTTACGTTGTATATGCTACAGGGTTGGTACGCGATATTAAGTCTATGAAATATTGTCCATATTATGACATGACTCACCCAGCAATTTCGTTAATACCAGCTGTACTGTATACGATATCGTACAACACAATTCTGACCAAATTACTTTCACCGTTATGAGAATTTTTGTTTCCTGTCGTGCACCACAACCTGTAGCTTACATGCAACCCAAGTTAAGTTAAACCTGAATAAAAACTTCATATTTTCAAGGGTTACGTTGCAATTTTGTAGTAAACAAGCACCCAACAACAACTGAAACCGACTCTACAGATAATATATTGGTATGGAACACGCATCCCCTTTTTTATTTTGACATACATGAAGACGTAATGCACTCCAAATGTGTTTTACAGGCACAAATTCGTCTAAAATCATCTCGTAAAGTGCTTCTCCGCACCGCTCTGCGCCATTTCAGTAATGAAAACATCTCCTAAATTATAAGTGTGAAGTAACATTATAACTCATACTATTACAAATTCATCCCCCATAAATCATCTTTGTTGAAACAGTATTAAAATAGAAGGATTGTTATACAGAGAAAACTTTTAAGTAATAGAGTTAGCGAACAAAACTTTGCTTCGAGCGTTAATGAAAAAGCGAAAATGCGCGGCGAATATTTAGCGTTATATAAACCACCAAATAGTAACGAGAGATTTTCTCCCTCGTTTCAGATATCGTACCGACTTCTTGAAAACAGAGTAAATGTAAAAACATAAACAGTGTTAAATCCGGTAGTCATAGTTCACCGGAGTGCAAGTATGCTCTGTTTTTCTGGAGGATAACTACTAAACACTTAAACTAAAAGGTAATAAAAATTCTTAACGAAAGGTATATTTTATCCTAATGTTTTCAGTAGAACGAACGCCGGGGACCCATTTATTACGTTCCTCAGCTGAAATTAATATCTCGATTCTCGGTAATTGTTTTTTCTTTTTCTTATCTTAATATTGAAGAAAGTCGAATATCGCAAATCTCGTGAGTTTGCTGGTGATCTGCTTCTGAATAATTGATTAGTTTGTGCAACGGTACAGTCTGAAGACAACATGATTTTATAAAGCGTCGACCAATAATATTATAAGTAATTGTTGTTGCGTGGCGCGCAATAAAATAGTCTACAGATAACATAATTATATTTTCAGAAGTACTGTACTGTTCTAATATTTATTTTTGTTGAATAATCTTTACTAATTATTCTAATGTTAATATGGACAAACGTATGAACCACTGGTGACCTATATATCATAGGGTTAGGCAAAGGCATCCACATTTCTCCAGATATGTTTAAGTCAAATGAAATATAATTTTATGAAATTGATAGAAATATGCTCGCAGGGTGCCTTTGCCTAACCCTATGATATATAGGTCACCAGTGGTTCATACAGGCACAAATCCTGACTCCGTGGGTACTACTGAGAATTTCCTGATGGAAGAACCCAATTACCTACATATTGACACAAAAAACCCTGCCAAGAAGATGTCAAGATCTCTTAAAAAGTTCACCAACTTCTAAAGTAATTCTTTATCACGCAAAACTTTTAAACATTTACTCCTTATCTTCGCTATTAAATTAATAACCTGTTATGAGTAAGACCTTTCGTTCTGACTAAATATTGCCTACACACAGTACCATGAGAACACTTGATTTATCGCCATCTTATAAATGGCTTGTTTTCGCCGAAGATACGCCAAAATAAGTATTTCGTTTACGTCTCGCCGCCGTTCGCTACTCACCCTACAATATTCAGGAGAAGGAAAACAGCTATAATTTATACAGAGCGGGACGGATATATTGGAGTTTTGTTGTTAGACAAAGAGAGGTAGAAAAGCAAGGGACCTTGTTGACGCAGCTTCGTACAAACTGTGACACTACGTGACCATATTATGTCAGTGTGTAATAAAAACTGTAATTTCTCAATAGTAACGTCCCTAAGTAAATACTAAAGAGAGTGTTATTGTTAAAGTTTGTTCTAATATGGAATATTCCTGTTCGCAGGTGGAGTGAATCTGGCGCTGGTGAATAATATGTAATACGTCACAGCTAGTGACAAATACAGACGTTACTTAGTGTGTGTTACCGGCAGCCGAATACTCGCCCACAGCTAAGATGGGTAAGAAGAACTCGAAACTAAAACAAGATACGATCGACCGCCTGACAACGGCCACATACTGTAAGTACTCTTTACTTTTATACACCATTTATAAGTTAGAGGAATTCTCCACAAATCGTGTTTGAAAAAGCGTCCTTAGAGTTTCGACAGGTTTTAAAAGCATGGCAGCAATTGACCAATCCTATCTCATTCGGGAAGCTCCTTAATAGGTACTAGCACCGAACCGTGGCACCGTACCGTTAGTGAAGCTACAATGGATTCGTTGTCAAGACGAATAGCCTCTAGACGTCCCAGCAGCGTGGTTTGGTGCTAGTCTTACTTATCGGAACACCGCGACCAAAACGGACGTGTGATTTCAAAAGGCCCGCGTCGCTCGCCCAGCTCGCCCAGCTCGCCCAACCAAGCTTTGAATAAGTAATAAAAAGTAGTTTATCGAGCTCACTCATTTCAGATAACATTTTAGTAGGTACGATTCTCGGTGATTTATGGCCTCAAAAGCTACAAAATTCAACCAGATAATACTTACAGCAGATGTACATACGTAATGAATGCATACATTTGCTTATTGTGCCCATCAGTTGAATTATACACAACACTGAATTGTTGAGTTTATCTTTCATTGCCCAATCATACTGATTGACTGTACTGCAACTGTTTCCACGACCATTCAGGTCAGATATTCAGAACTCACACAACGAGAAATGTATTTTGTAAACATGTTGTTTCCAACGGCTCAATAGAATTTGAGCAAACAAAGCAGGAATATTTTACATAATTCTATAGACGGAACTTTTTCAGAGCGTAGTAGGTAATCAGGTTCGAATATTGGGCCTATTAGCTATGCACAAGGGCACAAAAAGCGCTGTAAAGCGGTATGAAGCGAGTCATTTTGTGCGGACGTGCCGCGATGCTCGGTGGTGCGCCCTGCGCGGTGGAGTTGCGGAGTTTCGGAATTGCGGCATCATGCGACGCAACGTGCTCATTTGCGGCGCAACCACACCCTTTCTATGTTTCCCAAGTCTGTTAATTAACAGAGACTTGTCACTGATATTGATGAAATGGAAATGGTGAAATACTGAAATATTTTAGTAAACATTTTGCCGTGTTAACTCAAAATTTAACTCAAGTCAACTCTTTGCACCGCCTAGGCATTTTAGTAGGTAATTCTTCACCACGGTCGGCTCTTCTTCTTCTTTCAAGTACGTTTATAGCAATTTTGTTCAGTTCATTCTGGTCTTCGAGTCGATCGCCAATAGTAGTGCCCGTCATTCTTGCAAATTAACTGACGTAAGGCTCTTGCACGTAAGGCGCTAGTGGTGTTGCAAAATTCGATTTGGATTAAGCTAGCTAAGTCCCGCATTCACTGGATACAATAAGGTCCCGTCCTTGCTGAGGCACCATAAGTGAAAATCGATTCATCAGGGGTCGCAACCCTGTGAATTGTAATTAAAGGCACCGCGAACAATCGTTCGGGGATGATTTTATTGCACGGTATACACGCGACCGCAAAAAGTCTGAATTAACGTTTTGTTGCTCTAAAAAGGATTAGTTGCTGTTAAAGCAAAAAAAAAAAAATGATTAGCCTTTTTCAAATTGCCCTTTGCTATTTAGGCACTGTCTAAACAATGACTTTGTTTAATCATATTTTGGGGACATATAAGGTACCTTTTCCAACATTATACGTGTGTCTGGGATAAGGGCAGGAGAATGTTGATGAAACTAATTACCCAATTATTTCGACATTTGTAAGAAATCATCCTTATTACGCTTGTGTTTTTACTGGGGCCGTTTCTTACCTGCTACTTAATGGAGGTATTCCGGTAATCCAAGATTGGCTACATTACGCCACCTGTTACGTTGCATATTAAATACATAAGGTGCGGGCGCCCACTCGGTTTACGAACCAACCTTTAGATAGAACAAAAGCGGAAATAAACGACTTCCATAATCTTAATAATTTTTGATTAACAAACATGTCCATTCTGAAAAAAATAACTGCTGTATTTTACGCATTTCACATCTATTAATATAATTATGTATACCGAAACGCTCGTAAATTTCGGCACAGTAAAGTGGATAATACGAAAATTTAATAGTACATTACTGCAGAATCCAGTAAGTAAGCCTTCCTGGCCAAGTATGAGTTAACCGGACCGAACCGCAGGTGAGGTCTGGTTATATACGAGGCCAGGATGGCTTTCTTACTGGTTGAGGTTTGTATAATGCTTTTCTCAAAAATTAAAGAAAGTTTAACAACAAATTCGTTTAATTAATATTGAAGGTTACATTCATATGTGAAAAACACAATAGCACTTTTTGGCCGACCCGGGAATCGAACCCAGGACCTCACGCTCTGCAGTCGAGCTTGCGACCACTAGACCAACGAGGCAGTTTAGGAAACAACTTTAGAAAAAACTTTTTAATAAACTGAAATTACTAAATCTATATATATAAAAATGTTATGTTGGTTTGTGTACGCTTCAAAAACTCAAAAACTAATTCACCGATTTTAATGCTGTTTTCACCAATGGATAAATTAGTTCTCGAGGAAGGTTTTTAGTATATAATTTAACCGACTTCCACGCGGGCGAAGCCGCGGGCATCAGCTAGTACAATCATAAAATCCCACACTATACTTCTACAACATTACTAAGTACAAAACGCAACGTATAAAATGGCTGTTTAAGGTTCCAAAAATATATGTATTTCATAAAATGTCATACCAAAAAGAGAGATAGATATATATTTGTGAACCTCCCTTCTATAACCATGTTATAATGGCTAAACTCTAATCTGTGTCTGGTACTATGTTTTTTTTTCTAAACAGATCTAAAGAGGATGACCTAGTGTCCAGTAAGTAAATTACATACTTACTTACTGGACAGTAGGAGATTCCAAGTTTAAAATCTCGCTTCTTACTGGACAGTTGTGAATAAGTCTCCGGTAAAGTTCACTTTCTGGATACTTTTTAGAGATGTTATGGCAACATTACATACCATTTTTGAGAAAATAATATTACAGTGAACCATTATGTTGTATTCTTATCGGATATAAAAATAAAACTTCCCCTATAGGTACGTAGCGAACAAAAACGCGACGAAGCGATTCAGTTTCGTGTCGTCATATCGACTGGGCGCCTAAATAGGTATTAATGGTAAATTGGAGTGAATGCGACACTGTCATGATCATGATTCATGACACTGTGGTGCGTGCCGTGAGCCCGTGAACGCAGGCCACGCCCCCGCGCCAGCTCCACAACCTCGCCTCGCGCGCCGCGCCGGGGTCCTAACTTCTTAATCACTCTATGAATTATCATTAAGACACTGGGTCATGGCCGCCACCTTAATCTCCTTACAGATCAAAAACAGATAAATTCCGTTTTTAAACCTAGCAACATTATATACGTGTCCTACTCACCGAAAACAGATTATCCGCACAAAACTGCGGTAAAATTCACCAACTTTAAGTTTAATCCGTTCCTATAGAAATGATGGCCGATTCATAATCTGAAAGGACGTAAAGTGTAAATTTCATGCATAATAAATTAATTTATTGAAAGTGTAATCCGTTTAACCACGTGGATTGACAAACATATGGAAATCCGGCGCCGCGGCACTCAAACCAAACCAACAGTAGTCGTGCCGACATATGAATTTATGCTAATAATAGCTCCCAGTATCCCGGCCACCGCCACCTGTAATAGGTAAGCTTATTAGCAAATTAGCTCACATGTCTTGACAGCCAATTAAAGACAATTCCCTAATCAGGGTAGTATTTCAATTAGTTATGTTGAAGATGGTAATTGAAGTTTATTTGTCATTAATAACAGCGTTAAGTCAGAAGTAGCTGGGTCTCTGGATCTTAGCTGTGTAGTAATTGCGGAGTTTTCCCGAATAAGTGGCGAACTTAGCTTTATGGCGAAGTTAAGAGAGGAAGTTTGTCGGGCGGCGCCGGCCGGGCTACGCCGCGCGCCGGGCGCCGCCGGGAGACTCGCGACGACTCACTAGTCGCCCCTGCAGCCCGATAACTCCGTCCAGCCTCATACATATGTATGTAATATTACAAGAGTACCGTCCTTCCAAATTGAAGATAGGTTTTCTTTCTTACAAACATAATCCTGCTATATACAACGCCTCATTATGTTCCATCTCCATTCAGTATTCTTATACTTACTGTAAAGCCGCAAATTACAAAATTAAATACCTACGAAATACAAAACACGCTTAAGTATTCTGCCAGAAAAACGTTCTGAAACTTGTTCTGTTTCGCTCACAAAACTTTTCTTTACTCGTTTACAATTATAATGTCAAATAGTTCCGAACAACCTGGAATGAACGGGGAAATTGTGTGCGCCTGCGAGCGGCCGGGCGCCCCTGTCTCGGGTCTCCCAATGATCATATCTCACTTACATGAATGTTCGCTAAATTACTATTGTTTCTACTTTGAATCTTCCTTAAAACGTTACGAATGTAGAAGTTCCATTTCGAACTTTAGATTAACAAATAAAGTTGGGTTTGTTTATTCCGAAAGAGTTGTAAGGGAAATACCCAAGGTATACCTATGCTTAATTTGTAACACTCAGAGACGCACCACTAATTATAAGGCCTTACCAGGATATAATAGGTGGCGGGTTTTAGTTTGTTGCGTACATTGGTTGACAGTGGCGGAGGTCGCCCCCGCCCCGCGCCTCCCTGAGGGTTACGAGGTGGAGGCCGGAGGTTCGCGTGCCTGCGGCCACTTTCACTGCCGAAGGTGTCGGTATTTCCCATTCCTGACACCCAAGTTGGTTTTGCGACAATGCTCGCTCATCCACAGTTTAACTGTTGGCATAAAATGTTTGCTATGCTTTAGCTTTATTACCTCACGGCTATTGAAGCACGAAATGTAATTAAGTACTTAAATCATTTCAGACAACAGTTATTATGTGCCCATATTCCCAGCAATAAACGGTATAAAAGTAACTCAGAAATTGATATTTTTGATACAATTCGCATGTAACTTGCGGAAGGGAATTAGAGAATTTCAAATGCAAACGCCTGGAAACAGTTCAGCCACTGACAGTTCATCAGCAGTTAATCAGCAGTCAGAACCTTATAAAGCAGAACAATCATCTTGGTCTGTTACTGAACAGGATTAATTTGGTTTCAAGCTGGAGTGGCAGGTGACGTTCGATAAAATACGAGCAGGAATGGAAGCAACACATGACATACAGTGCTGTAATTATCTTTCAGAGATCGAATGGGGTTGTAAGGGGTGCCTTTGACAAACATTATTTGGGAAAATGTGTTGAGATATACATAGAGCTGTTATTGAAAAGCCACTGAATTTTATACATACATACAAATGTAGTTTGTAACTACAAAGTAACAGTTTTTTAGTAAATGGATATGAAAGAACACAAAAAAAAAACAATTTTATTTGTCTGTCTGGCTGCCTGTTTGTTCCGGCTAATATCCAAAATGGGTGGACTGATTTTGACGGCACTTTTGCTGGCAGTTAGTTGATGTGATAGAAATAGGATTAGGTTTGCAAAAAAATTAAAACCCTTGATACAAACACGGTAGTGTCGTTATCACCGATTCGTAAATGATCAATACGTAGGGTGGGGTATGATTGTATAACAACAAATTACTACCCAATTTGCCGAAAGTTTTCCCGATTCGTGCCGTTCACATGACTTCTATAGAAACTCCTGAAACTCCTGCAAAGTATTGATATATACACATACTTACAAGGTTTCTGAGCTCTTTTCTTGAGAAATAAACAGGTATTGCGAAAGGCCGTATAAAAGGGAGCTAGCTACGAAGCTACGAAACTACGTAACCTTGATAACAAAAGGCTGTCGGGGCCGGCCAATCGGTGTGTGAACAATCGAAGAGTGACGTTCCTTTGGTCAGGCATTTTGTAGCGCTAGCACAAACCTTGGGACCTAAGTAACGAAGTAAGTTAGGTCATGATAGGTACCTACCTCTTTTTTTTCAATTGACTGGTTTCCTCACAAATGCTAAACGGCTCGATCAAATTTATTTTGTAAAGAAGCGAAGCGCAGAAAAAAAAATCTACTTGGTTTTAAGATACGACAGTTTGTATGGAAGATCGAAATTTTTGCCCATTTAAGCCCTAACCCTTTACTTACTACCCCTTTTATACTCTTTTACTACTTTTTATACTAATTTCAACTTTATTTTAAATTATATAATGTGATTTTATAATGATATAAATTTAGAACATATAGAAAATGGTACAAACGCCAGCGTATCAAGCTATATAATTATATTCTATAATGTTCGGAATGCAGTGTGTTCATTCCGAACAGTGAATTTTACACTCGTGAAAAAAACACTAGTCTGACAAACTTAAATAGATTTCCCTAATACTTAATTTTATCTCTAAAGCCTAATGGTCTCTCTTGAATCTAATGTTTCAAGGTTGATTAGAAAAAAATACAGATTCGGGTAGCATGATGAACTGGCATCTGTCATACCAAACCTCTATTAACGCGACAGATGTAAAGCCTAACTACATAACACAGACATGCATTACATAGCATTGTCCAAGGAAACGAATTACCGTAATTGACGTGATACCTTTGATAGTACGGCAACTCCAATTATGCGAGTAATGCAGTCCTTGGAAAATATGCTTTGTGAATAAAATTCCTAATGAGGGAAATCAGCTTGCAAATAACAAGCAATTAGGTTTCAACTTCCCTTTGAAGGATGAAATTGCAGTTCCGATATAAAAAGTAATTTATTACAAATTACCCTTCTGTATCACAACTGCTACTATTATTATTAGTTCATAATATAATTGGTGGCCTTGGGTTAAGGATAAAGTTTTATTGGGTTTTTTCTACTCAGTAACGCCAGGGTTTCTGGAATTGTGATGGAAATGGGCGCGCCCCCTATTACATGGAACATAAACATTACTGGCACAATGTGGTTGTTCTATTAGTTACACCTCTGCCTAACCCTTTTGGGATTACAGTTATGTTTTTTTTTAATAATAGCACATTTGCAGTGCAAAGGTCTCTTCTGATTCAAATAATTCATGAGCCAGACTGATCACGACGCTTGCTAAAGTGGGGTCGGCAGTTTCAGATTAATATTAAGTATACGTCCAAGTTTCTTCGATATTCGTAAGTAGTAACACCAAATACTAGTTTAGGACATTTCTATGAATTGAGAACCTGACTGTACTTGCCCGGATTTAATCTCGTGCATGAGGGGCACGGCCAGTCTGAACAATTGATAAGGTTTTATCATCATCATTTCAGCTGAAAGACGTCCACTGCTGGACATAGCCCTCCCTCAAATGTCGGTACATTGACAGGTCTCGCATCCAGCGGATTCACGCATGAGCCTGCACCAGATCATCGGTCAACAAAGTGGAAGGCCTTCGAACACAACGTCATCCGGTTCGCAGTCGCTAATCCAGACATTTTGGGCCCGATCAGCCATACGTTCTGCGAGCAACGTGCCCAGCCCATCGTCACTTACGGCGACGATAGACGCCAGCTACCTTCAGCGAAGCGCAACACACTGATTAAGGCCACTTTTATCTTTAATCAATAATTCTCTTAATGTATCAAGTCTAGAATCATAAAAATGATTTTAAAATACTACAGGTTATTTACTAGAGTCACAGAGTTTTGGATTTTTCGATATGTTTTAGAGTAAAAGAAATAAATGTGTGTGGCGCTTCGCTCAAGGTCGCTGGCGTTTATCGTCGCCTTAAGTTTGACAATTCTTTGGGGTACGTCGGTCACCTTGGTAGATAAGGTTTAAGCAAGATTATTGATTATCCTTTAAATAATGATTACCATCGATCAAGTCTGTTTTACACTTCGTCTTAAACCGACGAGGGTTGACATTGCGGCACAATGGACAATGCAGCTTTACTGGATATCCATCACCTTAAAATTCAATAGTAGGTACTAGAGTAAAGAAACTATTTAAACGTTAAATGCGTTTTAGTATAGAACTTTTATTAAATTGGTAGCTAGGTATTTCATCACTTAACTAGGTAGTGTAGGACACATTACAAAAATGTTTTCAACACTTTTATTGTGCTGTCAAACCACTAAGGCAAATTACGAATAGGGCACCGACCATCTGACATAGACAGCTATTTACCTACCAAATACCGTTTATGAAGTTGTAGCTTGGAAATATTGGTTAATAATGTCACTGTCAACTAGGTATCACTGTCAACTAGAGGCCACTTTAAACTAGGTGTCACTGTCAACTAGGTGTCATTTTCTACTAGGTGTCACTGTCAACTAGGTGTCACTGTCAACTAGATGTAATTTTCAACTAGGTGTCACTGTCAACTAGGTGTCACTGTCAACTAGGGGTCAATGTCAACAGGTGCCACTTTCAACTAGGTGTCACTGTCAACTAGGTATTACTGTCAACCTCTTGAGCTATAAGTCCTATTATAATTATATTGCGTTTGTTGTGTCTTATGATAGAACCAGGAGGGGTAGTGGAATTCTTCAGTGTTTACTAGTAAACCCTTCGAGATTAAATGATTCGTTTTGATGAGTCCAATGGATTGCACTTGGTATTTACGGTCTGATGATGTAGCCAGTAGATGAATAGGGAAATTCTTTTGTGTTAGGTTTCCTTGGTTTGACCAAGCCAAGTTGAAAAACGTGCACAGTTTATGCGTGTAGCTTCTTTAGTAAACTGTATATTATTTTGAACACATCTTTCGTAGGTCGTCGTCTAATCGATACGATTGCGGGCAAAAACATATTTCACAAAACGTAGTATCTTAGCGTCAGAGATAAAATATGCATGTAGTACATACATATGACATCCGGTGCTTACAAGTTAACGAGCTCCTCGCGTTTCGGGGTTCAACCGTGTTTTAATATCTAATTACTAAACGGCTCTCCAATTAAGACAAGACTGTGATATTATTTACTTAAAGAGATAGTGTTTCAATTAGTCGCTTGATTAATTATAGCTTTAATGGTAGTGTAAGCAGTTGATATTTACGTGTAAACTTATATAAAGACTGCCTCTTTGGTCG
Organism: Diarsia dahlii; assembly: GCA_949775195.1. Lineage (NCBI taxonomy): Eukaryota > Metazoa > Arthropoda > Insecta > Lepidoptera > Noctuidae > Diarsia > Diarsia dahlii. Next base: position 13,062,874 of record OX459189.1, read on the forward strand.
AGTGGTTGTCGGCGCGTCTGCTGAGCATGACGTCCTGGGTTCGATACACGGGTCGGGCAGATTCTTCTTGAGTTTTACCTTCGGGTAGGTATTCCTCAGTAGTAACCATGGAGTATGAATTTATGCACGGTTGATGGCAATTCGCTCGTTCCCTGTTTAATAACATGGAACTTAACTGGCAAAATGTGGGTGTGCTTTTAGGAACACTTCTGCCTAACCCTTCGATGATTACTTACGTGATGTTATGTTATTTAAAGAACAGTTTCTGGACATGGGTTTAACTCCAAGGTCGTTCAAAGTGTTAGTCGATTTTTCCTTCAGAAATGTCTGAGTAAAGTCTGCCTGGTTCCTGATTTATATAAGAACTTAAACATGCTCAGTTATAAGTTCAGGTCAGTTTGGAATGTTTTCTAACCGATAGACTTATTCAGGGCCGACCCCAACATACTTGGGAAAAGGGTCTACAGATGATGATGAGTTATTTTGAGCCATACTTTCTACGGTGGTTCGCTACGGTGTTGATGTGTTTATTGAATATCACTCTTAAATCCAGCACATTAATTGGTACACATGTATTTTTCCTAACTTATCAATAGATGATCAACTCACATAGTAAGAAGTCATGTAGCAACCAGAATATTTATGAAACAACTCTCGCCTAGATATATTCGGGAATGATCCCTGAAAATAGTAGAGGCTTTATGCAAATATGCTACAACTATTTCAGGTTCCGTTAAACTAAAATAGTTCCACTAATAATTATTTGAAGAAAGCCACAAAGCCAGTCTAATATTATATCTTAAATAGTTCTAAAATTAGCAAACTTTTCGTGAATGGGATTATGCTCCGCACTGTCCTAATACTTAGATATTCTTTATCAATTGATTGGTGGAAACTTTTATAAAATATACGAAAGAGGATTACACTTTTTAACGATGTTTATATATCCTGTTCGTCCCTAAAGCTATTAAAAGTTGAGTTAAAAAGTCCGCGTTGAATAATTATATAATAGGCATGTGTACACGAACGGGCCGTTTTTCCAAATTATGAATTTCAATGGTTTCCATCCTTGGGTGGATTTCTCGATAATCCGTAAGATAACATTGTCTGCGAGGAATTTGTAAATCAGGTAATTATAATACACTAATTAATGCCATCGCGCCGCGTCAAGGCAGCACCAGAGGCTGTAGCTCAGACCGATTTTTTTATTATATTTAAAAAAGTTTTAACGGGATTGAACTTATCGTAGGTTATTCCCTTTTTCACTCGAAAACTGAGCCGATTCAATTATATTCGAAACTAAAATATTAAAAAAAAAAACAGTATTTTTATCTTTTTATTTTAAAAACTTTTCGGATTGGTCTGGTAGTCCTCTAATAACGGCTGTATAAAAATGGGACATTTTTAATTTTTGGTTTTTTCACTTATTAGTTGCTGAAAAAAAGAAAATAACACGGCACAGGCTACAGGCGGCCTTGATTTTATGAAAAAAAATACCCTAGTGGAAAAAAAAGTAAGAAAACAGGCGAATTAATTTGTATAGAAAACCTCAGATCCTGTTCTCTCTTAAAGCCTCGTACAAAGACTGATAAGCTAAGACTACACATAAGGGACGTTTGGCGTCCACGGCACTTTTAGAAATTGTAGGCACGGCCTTAAGAAAATGGTAAAGTTACGTAAGCCAGCATTCTCCGAATTTATATCGCCATAAATTGAGGAAAATGGCAGATTGTGTTATCTTTGTATTATAGACTGGACATTTATCTATTATTTGACTTATATACCTAATTGTCACTTCGACTTGATGCTTGGATATTTCTTGTTATCTCGTAAGAGTTCCTGCCGAAATATTCGAGGCAATTCGTTTCTTGAATGCGGTGTTTTTAAGTACCCTCGGAAGATGATGAGGTAAGGAGGTACAAGTTGCTGCGGCTTGTTCGAAAGAGATACCGCGGCCTCGACGTAAAGGGCTAAGAAGGAACATTGGTAGTCTTTGGTCAGTAGGAGCGGGAGGAGTCATATGTGATGATTTCAATAAACACCCAAAAAAAAAAGTACAAGTTTAGTATGAAATAACAACTACTTTACAATATATCAGAAGTTAGATAAATTGACTGCAAAACCTCATTACATAATTATTATGTCATCATCATCATCATTTCAGTCAAAACACGTCCACTGCTGGACATAGGCCTCCCCCAGGTGTCGCCACATTGACCGGTCCCGTGCGTCTCTCATCCAGCGGGTTCCTGCAACCTATTATGTGTTTTCGATTAAATAAATATAAGAAAGAACTAAGCCAAATTGTTTCCATGAACATATTCCGTGTTTAACGAATACTTATGCGGTTCTTCCTAGGTAACGCTAAATCAGTTTTGAAAGTAACACATAAAGAGACCGTATACGAAATATTTCAGATTTGCTATTTACTCTAAGTATATTTTTTGGTTTTACAGACGTGATTTCACAGTTAAAATACTGTTTTTCTTCAACTTTGAATGCATCCCATGAAAGATAATTTCAATAATACCTACTTTTAATTACAGAAAAATTATAAACACCGTAAACTCGCGAATATCAGCTAAACCGTCATTATACGCCAATAAATCTATGGACATTAATTTTCAAATTCTTCGCCATACGGCTTATAATATCCGTAAGATTCTCTGAGAGATAGTCATTGGCGTGTTTGCATACTGAACTCGCTACACGTGTCTACAGTGCAGACAAAAGCCACCCACGACTCTTTACAAACGTATTGACAGACACACCATACATAGACGCCAATAGATTGTCTTTCTTCATATTTCTAAGGGAATAGCACGAGCTCCCAGTGTAAAGATAACTTAAAAACGTTAATTTTTTCATCGAAATGTTACTTTACTTTTTCATAGCCTATATTGTGTGTGACCAAACGTCAGTTTTTAATCGACATGTAACTTTTCAGTCTGTATTCCCGCTATACTGGGCAAAACCCTCCCCTCTTCCTTCAAATTCAAACTTCTCTGTTTTCTTAATTTCTGGTCACACTTGTTTCACGAACCTGATTAGATCGTCACACCAGCTTCACCACGGTCGACCTGGTCGGCGATGGTCCCCTCAGGCGGCCAGTGAGTGACGATCCTTGCTACTATAATATGAAAATTTAGTACCTTTTTTGCGACAAGCTTTTTAATTTAAAAAAGTAACCTTAAAATAAGTATGTTCAATTTCAAAATCGTTTGTCACGTTACCTGTGTATTGTCGGTGTAAAGAAACATCGAACAAAAAAGGCGTAGACCAAACATAACGTCGCAGTATCAAAGCTTCGATGTATGTACCTATAGTTTTAGGTGAAACAATTTTCTCAGATTAGTGTTTCGAAGTAACGTAAGAAACCCGTTCTACACAGCTCAATCGTGCTCGGGGCTCAAAGGTAGCTAAACTTCCATGAACTGTATCCCAGTATTCTGTAGATTCCAGAATGAACAAGATTCTACTACTGAAAACCCGGTGGATATTCACAGAATCCCTATTCGAGATTGCTTCTGAATTTGGGCCATAAATTGTACCGCTGTCAGCCGTAGATCTAGCAGGAACAATTAGCTAAAACACTTTGGAGTTGAAAAATACTACCGAAGGTTTTTGCTTTAAATGTATTTGTCTAAAATAAAGAGATAAGCGTTAATGTCGCATTAAATAAGACAGCTTTTATTGCAGCAAATGATTGAAATCATAAAGACGCTGAACTCGCGATACTGTTTCTTTGTCAAAACACGTAAAGGAAGGTAAACGCAAACCCTCTATTATTATCAACAAAGGGGACCGCATTCTATTTAACTCAATGATATAAATCCACAGTTTTGTTAAAGACCCGCATTATTCCACTATCGCTGGAGAACAATAAAAGTGCAAACCGGTGGCGAATAAAGAAGTCCATTATAGGAACAATTCACGCGAACACTGCAAGTTCTTTATATGCGGGTGTATTCTTTATATGTGAGTCTTACGCGGTTTAAGTATATTATATAATTATGTTCGTACGTTAACCGGAAAACCGCATCCATGAAACCTCATATCTCCGCCTCTCTCCATGGATGAAACCCCATATCTCACAGTAGATAGCATCGATTAACCCTATAAGCCCTTAAAATGTTTCACACGAGTTACCGCGCTCCGGGAACGGTTGGCAGGTGGCAGGTATACACAGGGATCTATTCGCCGTGTACAGGATGAATTTAACAAAAAGAATATTATCATTTTAACCGCACTCACAACATTAATTTTCCCAGTCACTGTCAAGCTACGAAAGTTCAGCGAGCTCACGAGTTTCTCTTGAAAAGTATTATTTACCAGAAAATAATATTTCACTGCCATTTACGATATTATTTTAATTTAAACACGGCGAGTAGGCCTGTGGGTTTATGTAAAAATGTCACCGACTTCAGAAGCTGATTTTTCTTCTAAAGTTTATTTTTCACTTTTAGGTGTTTTTGAAGTCGGTTGTTTTTTTTGCAAAAAAGTTTTTTATTTTTTCATTTTTCATCAAGCGAGCGGTGATCGGCGCCCCCTTGGACTCTGCGCCCGGGTGCTACGCACACCATAGGTAAAGACGCCACTGTTAGTCAGTGACCTGAGGGTTTGACAACCAGTCTGGGTTGTGGAGGTCAGATAGGTGGAGGTCAGATTTTGACTGGCCTGTTGGTCTAGTGGTTAGTGACCCTAACTGCTATGCCGGAGGTCGTGGGTTCGATTCCCACCCAGGACAAATGTTTGTGTGATGAGCACGATCATTTGTTCTGTGTCTGGGTGTAATTTATCTATAATATGTATGTATTTAGAAATATATAAGTATGTTTATCAGTTGTTTAGTACCCATAACACAAGCTCTGCTTAGCTTGGGACTAGATGGCGTTGTGTGATAGTTGTGGAATATTATTATTATTATTTATTATAGGCAGTCGCTCGCATGTGGTATTATGTTTAAAAGTCAAATGATTTAGCTTATGAAACATTGACATAAAGTTAAATCGGTAGGAATAATTGCCTTATCATAGCATCAACAAGAGCATAAACTATGAATCTCATAAAGATATTTATCTAGTTTGGCGAAGGTCGCAACTCAATCTCAGCAAACTCCATGGATAAAACAAAGTTTACGATCTCTCTCGCCCTAAAACATACTTTCTTACTATTCAACATAAAACTTTTTTATGTGATGCGCCTCTTCGTTTTTGTAAGAATCCCGTTGTATCGAGTCGCGAGAAAAATTGGTAGGTAGACAGTTAGACAAATCTTGATATACGGCGCAGCGAACCAGTCCCACCTGCTTCACGGGCTTTGTGAGCGGGATTAAAAAATAGATGGGACGCTTGTATCAAGTCCCGGTAGAGCGCGTAAAACCTGGGCTGAACTTTAACAAGCGCTCACGTATGCAGCGCACGGATTTAAAGTGAAAAAGGAAATTGCAACACAATAGGAAGGCCGTTTCAATTCTTCAGTTCGTATTCATTCATTCATCTCGTACCGGACGGGTCGTAGATGACCTTGTTCTCCTATGGAGGATTTAGAGGAAATGAAGTGACTCGATCTGAAGAGCATGCAGTATGAATCAATCAAAGCCCTATTGCAATTACAATGGTCGACAGTTGATTAAGCGCGTTCGTTGTGTGCCGTCAACAGTCAGTGCACACGCTGTTGTGAGGTCGTCATCACAGATAGACAAACGTCGACACACAAACAGATAAGCCGGCCATAACATACTAACTTATTTGAAGAACTAACAGATTGTACCAAGGAACACCGCTAAACCCTTGGAAAAAGTTTGTAGGTACCTATTTAGGTACCATTTTATTAGATCTATAAACTACATTTTGCCGTGTACGCATATTTTATTTATTATAAGCTGAACTGCTAGCTGCCGTGACTCTGAATACTAAATCAGTATTTTATAATTGAAAATAGTTATGCTGAAAGTATTTTATTAAAATGGTCATAAAGTTCAAATTTAAATTCAGAGCGCATTTCGACCCCAGGCTGGAAAGACTGAAAGAAATGATAATATTGTATTAAATATAAAGTGATGCATTTCCGGATTCCGAAAAACCAATCAATTTTATTATTTTCTTTGAATTTATTTTTACTGAGAAAGGCCTGGCAATTCCACTATACCTGAACGAAAATAAATTAGGTTCGGACTTCGGATATTTTACTCTCGAAAATTATTGATTCTCTTTAAACAAATTATGTGTCTACACTTACTAAAAGAGCTTCGCTATAAGTAAGTACCTCAAGTCCCCTTGTACGAGTATACCATACCATTTTCTTGGATCTTATATATACTAAACATACATCCCCCTGAAGCTTGATAGATAGTTAAGTTATACGTTGAGTAACAATTTCCTCTCAGGGGTGCCAATACCCCACGTATTTGCAATCGATTCGATACCGCACGTAGGAAAAGGGTCAACAAAACGTATGTATTTATCTTTTAAGCTGGAAAAAGGAACAAGTGATTCTTCGTCCTTCATCTTCTAGAATCCATAGATAGCTGGATTACTTGAACCAAATAGATGGTTCGGTCAAACGCAGCAACGGTGTTGCACATTCATTTGTGTCTCAAAAGTGATGGTGTATGTCATAGTTAAAACTACTTTTGACTGGTTTAAACTATTAAATTGATAACTACATTTACTTAGAACCTTATTCGGTGGTTTCTGTTGTATTTGTCTACTCATTTCGTACATCGTAAAGGTCGCGCTCGCGATGCGGTCGCTAACTGTATGCCCCTCTCACACAAAACTAACGCGCGTTAGTAGCGATGCAGTTGCGCGTTTCTGCATCGCTACAAAAAGTCGCCGTGGGCGATAGGCCAAAAATGATGTGATGTTTTTGTGGTATTCTACCACCACGGTAGTTACCGACCTTTTAATTAATATTGCTGTTTTAATTAAAGCATTATTTTAGTCCTGGAGCTACCTTTATTAATTATTTTGTACCTGGTCTTGGCGTAGTCAATGACAGCAATTAATACAAAAATATTGTATCCCGTGGTTGGACTAATTAGTTCTCAGTTGATATTAATACTTAAAAGTTGTCCAATATATACCGAATAATTATATTTATATTTATTTATGGTTCTTGCCATACAGTACTTACTGGCTTGAGGAGGTCAGTTAAGAATCCGCTCCATGTAAAATAAGAGAATCACACATCATAGTCGGAAAATGGCTAGGCAGTACCCATAATGTATTTTACAGTTCTTTTAACAAGCAGCGACAGAGCTTTTTGCCGCAATAAGTACCATGTGCGTGGGTATTTCGACAAACACCGTCGCCGCCGAAATTGAGTTTGTTTTGCTTATCAAACCCCTATATGTCTGATACTTTATAACTTCAATACTGAGCCCTTCATTCACGTAAAATAATACTATTTTTTTTGAGTAATCTATACTAATATTATAAAGCTGAAGAGTTTGTTTGTTTGTTTGTTTGTTTGTTTGTTTGTTTGAACGCGGTAAACTCAGAAACTGCTGGTTGGAATTGAAAAATTATTTTTGTGTTGGATAGTCCATTTATCGAGGAAGGCTATAGGCTATATAACATCACGCTACGGCTAATAGGAGCGGAGCATAAATGAAAAATGTTACAAAAACGGGAAAAGGTATTTCCTTTTTGAGAGCATCCGCTGCGTGCGCTGCGAAAACGGTTTAAGTTACGCTAATATCATGTATGAAGGAATTGTTCCTCTCTAAAAGTTCTAAAAAAAAGTCCGCGACAGCATATATCTATCTTTTAAGATTGACTCACCGTAACCTTTTTTTACAGTTAAACTGTTAGGTTAAAAAGAATTATATTTTGCGAAGCTTATTTAACCCATATGGTATTAATCTATATCTAAATAAATGTGTTTGTTAGAACGGAAATTTAATATAGAATATTTGTGCCCTTAACTCTATACAGTTTAAACAAATATCTTAGAAGATATCGCAATGTAAAAATATCCGCGCGGCAAAATATTTCGCGCGTCGCAATGTAGGTACGGGGGATTCTGGCTGGCCTCCGGGAAATTCAAATTCAAAATATTTACTGCATCATAATGTTTACAAGTATAGAGTGTTATAGTATATTTAACAGTAAGAGATACCCATAGTAATTCACATCATCATCATCATCAGCCTATAATGTTCCCACTGCAGGGACTCAGGCCTCCTCTCTAGGAGAGGGATGGGCTATAATCTACCACGCGGGCCCAGTTTGGATTGGTAAATGTCACATGTCTTCGAATTTTTTGGTTCTAAGGCATGCAAGTAATTCACACTTTAATATAATCTAAGCTAATCTAAACCATCTGAACTATTATAATAAAGAGGAAAGATAAGATTTTTTGTTTGTTACGATTTAGCTTAATTTATGTCGGATAGTCGATATCGAGAAAGGTTATAAGCTATATTTATGTGACGCAGACGAAGTTGCGTGGGTCAGCTAGTTAAAATATATAAATAAAATAATTTAAACATGGCTCGAAAGACGCGTGGCGCCATTTGTTATTGTGGTTTTCCTCGCGAACAGTACTTACTTATTTTCGGGATGAAAAAAACAAAACGTGCCCTTTATACATATGTTTCTGAGCACTTGAAAACGTAATTACAAAATTTCATTATGACTTGTTTAGTCGAACTCTCCGAACAGAGAATCGAAAGTGTTATTGTGGTATTTCCATCAGGAATTGCGGAATTCCGGTTGTCCTAAATAACCACGCCTCTACCTTTTGAGAATCAAAAATTTAAATAACTGGTGAAAAGATGTGTGTAACTGTGTACACACGACGATGAATCAAGTCATACACCATATATTATGCGTATTCTCATTGTACGCGAAATCTCCTCACCACACTCGGCAAAATCTATGAAAGGCTTATTTATAAGAGACTCAAAGATTATGTCGAAGACAAGAGTCTCATTCTAGACGAGCAGTTCGGATTCAGGTCCACCGCATCGTAGAACACGCCAGCGCTGGTTTCCAGCGTGGTTCGATGACTGGTGCCCTGTTCTTTGATATAGCAAAAGCATTCGACAAAGTCTGGCACAACGGCTTAATATACAAGCTGTATCTTCTGGGAGTGCCTGACCGTCTCGTTACCATCTTACGGGACTTTTTGTCGAATCGTACTTTCCGCTACCGCATCGGTGAAGCTCTGTCTTCCCCCCACCCGATACGTGCTGGAGTCCCTCAGGGTTCAGTACTTTCCCCCTTAGTTTTCACGCTGTTTACTAGCGACATCCCTAGGGCCAAACCCTCTCAGAGGAAAAAGGCCTGAATAGCCCTTTTCGCAGATGACACGGCTATTTTCTATGCCGGTCAGAATCAAGATACCATCGCTCGAACTCTACAGAAGGCTGCCGATGCGCTTAGCGCCTGGTTCCGGAAGTGGAGGATCGAAGTGAACCCGGACAAGAGTCAGGCGGTACTTTTCACCAAACCTCGACAGCTACGTCCCTTACCGCGACCGATCACAATGTACGGCAAGCCTATCCCTTGGGAGAAGCAAGCCAAGTACTTAGGAGTCATATACTCGACCAACACCTCTCCTTCGGGAAACACATAAGAGCTGCTCGCAACAGAGCGGCCTTTGCCTTGGGTAGACTCCACTGCTTGCTACAGTCAAAAAGCAAATTGTCGCATAACGGCAAATTGCGGCTCTATACCGCAGTGATCAGACCGATTATGACATACGCATGTGTCGTATTTGCACACTCACATCCACGACACATACACAGGATGCAGACCTTGCAGAACCGTTTTCTCCGTAAGATCACCGGAGCTCCCTGGTTTGTCCGTAATAACAGTCTACATATAGACCTCAACCTACCTACCATACAACAGTTCATGAAGCGCCTTTCCAAGCGTTTCTTTGACACCGCGGTCAAACATAGGAATCCGTTAATCGCATCGGCCGCCCGATACGATCCATCGCGTATAAGTAATGTCCGCTGTCCGCGGCATACTCTTGTCACACCCGACGACCCTATCACCATCATCCAAGAGAGCAGTAGGGAAACCAGTACTCTTAGAAAGAACAGACACAGATACCCGTCTTTCCGACATGTTATCCTGGAATTGTATAGCTGTATGTGTTGCCATGTGTACTGTGATGTTATGTTACAAAGGACTACCAATGAATGGTACTGCGTACTGATTGCGTTCTGAATGTACAAGTTCGGTTCGCCTAGTATAGAGTTGAAATCCGCATGATCCTGTATACAAATCGGAACTCTTTCTGAACTGCAGACGACATGAACAATATAAAAATTGTCCAAACTAAGTTTTCTGTGGTTAACAAAAAGCTTTGTCTGCGCTAATTAAACATCGGCTGGATTTTCACGCTATTCATTTAACTTCGATGTTCATTGTTATGTATTTACAGTTTTAATTCGCTTGGCAAAGAGTTGTCTTGTTTTCATGTTATGGCTTTGTGTGGTATTGTATTTTCAAGTCTCAAAAGATATTTACTTAAGTTTTACACTTGGCGTTTTTCAGTCTGAATTTGTAGCTGATGTAGGAATTGGCATTATAACGAGAGAGGTAGGTCGAGATCTGTTCTTGTAATTGACCCCCGTACTCTCAGACCAACAAAAAAAGAAAGACGGCGCGCCACGAACATCAAAAGTGAGTCAACTTTTTATCTATGTGTGTAGACAATGTCTCGTGAAGTCGTGACGTACTAGGAGAAATGCGTGTGGTTTTAGTGTAGGTGTGTGCGTGAGCTTGTATGTTTACTTGCTATAGGCGTGTGGTTTTGTGACTTCACTGTTGGTGTTCGCAACGCGCCGTCTTCCTTTTTTTTTTCTTGGTCTGAGCCTGTACAATGCTACCGTAAAAACGTGATTTTCACCCTAATAAAGAAGTCGTTTGCCAGTAATAATAAAAATTTCTGTAGTGTTAGGTACAGTTTGATGAACAGGATGCTTCGTTGACGGCTTCGTGAAGTTTCCGTTTACAACTTGTATTTTGCCGTCCAGCCCGGCTAAGGCAAATCAAAACGAGCCGAAAATGGGCGCCACACGCTTTTAATTCAACAAAATATTATTTGAAGTTTAGTCAAACCAGTGTCAAACAGGTAAATTTAGTGCCCCTTTGCCAGTCATATTCTAGTACCATTGTTATAACACTTTCTTATGGTTATTAAATAGCCACTTGCTTTACTTAATATAATAAACTTGTCTGAACAATTTACCGACCACATGTCTAGTACTTCAGATACGTACATTTTCAGAATGAATATTGATTTCTTTCTTCAACTCAAAATGCCAAGTTATTGTTATAACATCTAGTCATGCCTGCAAATCTAGTAAAAGTCTGATCTATTCACGATATTCTTTTCTGAGAAAATAATTTTATTTTTATGTTGTTTGCAGTCTCCTTTGCTTGTTACTTATGGATTCAAATTGCTCACAGTAAAGTTACGTTGTCTTTCTCGATTCGTTTTTCAATGTTTAGTTTAGGTATGTCACTTTTGTTCACTTACCTTCACGTTTACTTATTCTCTTAATTCCGAGTAAGGTGGATGGATTTCCCCGTCGTGGCTGCGGGTTGTTCGAAAGAGATACCGCAGCCTCGGCACAAGGGCTAAGAAGGAACATGGGTGGTTTTTATTCTGTAGAAGTCTGACACTCCCTACCGCTCAGCCCATAGCGGCAGGAGTCATTCGATGTTATGCCTAACCCAAAAAAAAGTGGATGTTTTTTGTTCAAGTAGGTTAATTTTGAATATGAGGACCTCGCAACTATATCTTTAAGGTTAAGCCGCGCTTGCCTAGATCGGCCTGTGAATGGGTTACTGTTATTATATACCGAGTTTCCTGCTTCGTTGGCCCCGGCTATTATTTGTTAATCTTTGCTAGTCGTTACCGGTAGTCATTGGCCCAAAAGTCTGACGACCAGTCTTATCACTGAACGTATTGCTTAGTGGTAGGTAACTGGCTTGTGGAGATCAGACAAGCTGCTGCCCCATGTAAAATACCGGTATTCAGCTGCATCCTGTAAGTCTGGAACACGACCCTAATAAAGTTGGAAACAGGCTATAGTCACATGATGAGGTGAATTTTGATTAGACGTATAATTTTGTACTTAACTCGTGATTGCCAAAACAATAATAAGTCTACGCACACATTCTAATCAGAATATTTGGTTCGTAAGTACCATATCTTTAATAGACGAACACATCCTAGTAATAGCGGTCTTAATCTTGAATCCCGAAGCATCTACTGACCGTAAATGTGAACGGTTCAAATAAATTCAGACTCTTCTAACTGGAATTACGAATCATTCTAGCTTGCAAGCTTGAGATGACTTAGAACTCTGTGCCTCTTCACTTGGGCATGATTATAGGATCTATGAGCGGTGCTTGCTTCCAAAATCCTAGATATAAACCATCAAATAATATTGCTGGGTGTCAATTTGCATCGTATATAAATTTATTACTAATAATAATATAAGTTTATTTGTCGTATAACCCGTGCTTACCAAGAAACTCTGTGATGTAAATAAAATGGAGTTAGTGGGATCAACTCTTAATAAGTCTTTAAGTATAAAACGTTGTGTGAAGAAAAAATTTATCTTCGTTGTTTATCAGCCTATTAGAGAAGTCTGCTGAGCATGAGGTCTTGGGTACGATTCTCAGTTTGACCAAAGAACGATTGGGTTTTTGCATCATCTACTCGTGTGACGATCAAGGGAGCGATCTAGGGCGCTCCCCACCACTCTCCCGATATTGCCTCTGATTTTAGGGCCGTGTGTAGGCGCTTTTAATGGGTATATTTCTGACTAACCCTTCGGCGGGGATTACAGGCGTGATGTTATTTATTACACTATTTATACTCGTATATACCTACTAGCGGACCTGGCAGACGTCGTCCTGCCCGGACAGTAGCGCCACTTACCGGGTTCAGTTGTGTATTCAAGACATTCAAGAACCCATTGAAATATCCCCAGAAAGTTTCATTCAAATCGTTCCAGCCGTTTAGGAGGAGTTCAGTGATATAGATACTGCTTCTAGAGAATAAATTCAGGTAAATGCAACAGGATTTATCGGAAACCAATTAAAATCCTTGTAAAGTCCAGAGTTAAATTAATTGTTCTGTCATTGCACCGGTGACTTGATAAGCTACCAATACGTAATGATGCAACTTGATTGGGCCGCGTGGCCACTTCAATCGCGTTAATTATTTAAATTATTACAGAGTAGAGAAATTATAGCTGTTAATAATCGTATGTATGAGTATAATTATATTCAGGGTTGGAAAAAAAACAGTTTTTTTTACATTTTATAAAACAAACAGTTTAAAATGTTTTAAACAGGTGTTTTTTTTTGTTTTTTTTCCTAAGTTAGTTATCATCCATTTTTAATTGATTAAGCCTGATATATTTCACTTATATACTATTTGAAAAACTACATGACAAAAATTTATCATAATTCAATACATTCTGTATGTTCCTACGTTCATTTTTAAGTAGGGAAATCTCCTAAATTTCTCTTAAAATAAGGGGAATACCCAAAACATATTTTAAATAATCACGTTCACGAATTACGGAAGTTCTGGGAATTCCCCGGGGGACTTTACCGATGGAGAATAGAGCGGACTTTCTTTCTGATTTTTCATTTCACAATAACACAAAAACCTTTGGATTTATTCAAACCGATGTACGAAACAAACTTGGTAACGAGAAAGCTGCAAAACTTGTCACAGTTTTTAAATACTATAAAAAATAATAAATGTTGTCTAATCTGCTAACGAACAAATATGATTGTATGTGGTCGTTTTATAATAAACATTGTTAACTATTTCTTAATTAAGGAATACAAATATTAAAAACTGTTTAAATGTCAAGTTAAAAAAAAGCCACTTTAATTATTTTATAAAAATTGTTTAAAGTTGATTAAATAAAGAAAATAAGGAAAAAAATAACTACTTAGTACAGTGCGATCAAATTATCTTGGCAGCTCCGAACTTCGTGCAGGTCATTTTGTTACAACGAATGTATAAAAGTGATAAGATATTTATTTTATTTGTATTTCTCACTGTTTAAATTAGATATTTTCTGATCGTTTAAGTATTGGTTTATCTGGCAATAACAGTTTTATTCCCAAGTTTACATGTGTAAAATTTCGCAAAGCCTATGTTCAGAGCTGCCAAGATAATTTGATCGCACTGTAATCATTTATTTTTGCAATTAAACAATGTTTTGAAACACCTAATAAAAACTATGTTTTATTTGAAACTGTTTTAAACACTGTTTAAAACACATGTTTTAAACATCTTGTTTTAAACATGCCAACCCTGATTATATTTACTGAAGCAAATACGATTATTAATTTGTGTTATTTTTTTTTATAGTTATTAACTTATGTATACATGTATGTATTGTGTAATGATATAATAATTAACTATTATGATAATATACGAGTTATACGACTTACGTCTTTAATTTATATATGAGTAGTAGTAGATTATTTTCTACTACTACCTACTCATACTCGTGTATGAAGATAAATGACAGATTTGTAGGTACTACACGGTCACACAAAATTTTTTTTACCTACCTGACGAAAATTTTACGAAATGATAATTTACAAAGGTTAATTTACATTGATCTACTGAAATTCCTAACGTGTTTTGTTGCGATATTCGCCATCATTTTTATAGAATTTATTCCGAAAGAGTTTGAGACATTAATACTACACACATTTTATATACTTACCGGTTAGTAAAAATAACGATAATATTGTTTTATCGTGATTACATATTATGAAACAAAGGCACGACGGAAATGGAACCGGATATATAAATAAAAAGGTGTCTGATTATTATCGTAAAAAGCTTGTTTCATTAATTCCGTCGGTATTTAAACTTTTTGAGGTCATTCTGTATCAGACCAATGTTTTTCTGTGACCCTGTATCAGTTACCAACCTAGATTTTTTGTTCATGACACGATTTTAAACTGTGTAAATCCAAACCAACTTATTGCAATTAAACTTTGTTGTTATTCTGTGGTCATAAATCTGTCAAAATTCTTCAAAAATGACAAACTCCTGAACGTGCTTTTCGAGGCATGGCAGAAACTGGGTATGTAATGGGTTGTAACCCATCCACGAACCAACCTAGGCCAGCGCAGTTTAACCTGAAGATCATCCCGAGAACCTAGCTGCACGAGTCATGCATCGTACATGGCCAGCGCGCATTGCATACATCAGCACTTTTCCGTCACCTTGCACAAATTATAGTTTAAGGCGACAGACAGTACACAATCAGCATTCATACACAGCGGTACTCATTCACGCATTAGCATTAGTTACGTGGTAGTTAAATATAATCAATAAACAGTCATCTTTGGCTATCCGTGACTTTCATTCAAGCTAACAGTCAAGGTGTGTGCGACCCATTCAGCAGCGCGTCTATACTTATAATAAATCTGTAGAGAGGTCAATTCTGTACATGATATATATTTTCAAAATAACTATCAGGGGGTAATTAGTGATTGATACTGATGCCAAAAATGCAATCAGTAAAATTTTTGTCTGTCTGTCTGTCTGTCTGTCTGTCGTCCTGTCTGTATGTTCCTTATAGAAACAAAAACTACTCGACGGATTTTAACGAAACTTGGAACAATTATTCTTCATACTCCTGGGGAGGTTATAGTATACTTTTCATCACGCTACAATCAATAGGAGCAGAGCAGTGAAGGGAAATGTTGGGAAAACGGGAGAAGTTGCTCCATTTTTTAAGCTTCCGTCGCGTGTGCAGCCTTAATGGTTAAAGCTACATAGAAATCATTTATGACGGAAATGTTCTACATAAAATTATCTAAAAAATATCCTACAACAGCATATGTCTATCTTTTATGGTTGACTCACAATAACACGTGTAACTCCCGATAGCTTAGCAGTTCGGAGCTTTCTGATTATACAGGGTGGAATTTTGTAATGCCACCTGGAGGGAAAGTACTCTTAATACTGCAGATAGAAAATTTTACTCAAAGGAAACATTCCTTTATTTTTTAATAGAAAGCAAACTGCATTCAAAGATTTTCGAAAATTCTCTTCTCCCACACCCGGCAATCGAACCGGCTAAAATCTGAAAAAATTATACCCTGTACTTCTATTGCATCGATCGTTAGGGTCAATAATTATAAGGATGAAATCTCTCTAACAAACATGATAAATTAAATGAAAGGAAAACCTGCCTGCGAGATCGCCAGATCTCACCCCATTAGATTTTTTTTTGTGGGGATATGTAAAAAATCAAATTTACATGAAATCTTATGCGAATGACAACGAGTTGAGAGTTGAAGTTCAGAATACGATTTATAATATTCACCACAACACTTTATTAAAGGTTACTAGAAAAAATTGTGTATCCAAGAGAATGGAGCTCATTTCGAGCAACTAATTAGTTAGTTTACCATTTTTTGTAAATAATTAAATTAATTTAAGATTTCCTGGTTTTCTTTTCATTTAATTTATCATGTTTGTTAGAGAGATTTCATCCTTATAATTGACCCTAACGATCGATGCAATAAAAGTAAAGGGTATATTTTTTCCAGATTTTAGCCGGTTCGATTCCCGGGTGTGGGAGAAGAGAATATTCGAAAATTTTTGAATGCAGTTTGCTTTCTATTCAAAAATAAAGGAAGGTTTCCTTTGAGTAAAATTTACGTACTCAAGACGCTTTTTGTTACGTAAGAAAATATGAACGTCCCGACTTATTTATTACTGTAACTACCAAGCCCAAGTGGGATGAAATCACTCGGGAGCTTCTTGAGGGTCAAGCACCGCATGACCGCCATGATATGATTATCGCAAGAGTTTTTCATTTCACAATAACACAAAAACCTTTGGATTTATTCAAACCGATGTACGAAACAAACTTGGTAACGAGAAAGCTGCAAAACTTGTCACAGTTTTTAAATACTATAAAAAATAATAAATGTTGTCTAATCTGCTAACGAACAAATATGATTGTATGTGGTCGTTTTATAATAAACATTGTTAACTATTTCTTAATTAAGGAATACAAATATTAAAAACTGTTTAAATGTCAAGTTAAAAAAAAGCCACTTTAATTATTTTATAAAAATTGTTTAAAGTTGATTAAATAAAGAAAATAAGGAAAAAAATAACTACTTAGTACAGTGCGATCAAATTATCTTGGCAGCTCCGAACTTCGTGCAGGTCATTTTGTTACAACGAATGTATAAAAGTGATAAGATATTTATTTTATTTGTATTTCTCACTGTTTAAATTAGATATTTTCTGATCGTTTAAGTATTGGTTTATCTGGCAATAACAGTTTTATTCCCAAGTTTACATGTGTAAAATTTCGCAAAGCCTATGTTCAGAGCTGCCAAGATAATTTGATCGCACTGTAATCATTTATTTTTGCAATTAAACAATGTTTTGAAACACCTAATAAAAACTATGTTTTATTTGAAACTGTTTTAAACACTGTTTAAAACACATGTTTTAAACATCTTGTTTTAAACATGCCAACCCTGATTATATTTACTGAAGCAAATACGATTATTAATTTGTGTTATTTTTTTTTATAGTTATTAACTTATGTATACATGTATGTATTGTGTAATGATATAATAATTAACTATTATGATAATATACGAGTTATACGACTTACGTCTTTAATTTATATATGAGTAGTAGTAGATTATTTTCTACTACTACCTACTCATACTCGTGTATGAAGATAAATGACAGATTTGTAGGTACTACACGGTCACACAAAATTTTTTTTACCTACCTGACGAAAATTTTACGAAATGATAATTTACAAAGGTTAATTTACATTGATCTACTGAAATTCCTAACGTGTTTTGTTGCGATATTCGCCATCATTTTTATAGAATTTATTCCGAAAGAGTTTGAGACATTAATACTACACACATTTTATATACTTACCGGTTAGTAAAAATAACGATAATATTGTTTTATCGTGATTACATATTATGAAACAAAGGCACGACGGAAATGGAACCGGATATATAAATAAAAAGGTGTCTGATTATTATCGTAAAAAGCTTGTTTCATTAATTCCGTCGGTATTTAAACTTTTTGAGGTCATTCTGTATCAGACCAATGTTTTTCTGTGACCCTGTATCAGTTACCAACCTAGATTTTTTGTTCATGACACGATTTTAAACTGTGTAAATCCAAACCAACTTATTGCAATTAAACTTTGTTGTTATTCTGTGGTCATAAATCTGTCAAAATTCTTCAAAAATGACAAACTCCTGAACGTGCTTTTCGAGGCATGGCAGAAACTGGGTATGTAATGGGTTGTAACCCATCCACGAACCAACCTAGGCCAGCGCAGTTTAACCTGAAGATCATCCCGAGAACCTAGCTGCACGAGTCATGCATCGTACATGGCCAGCGCGCATTGCATACATCAGCACTTTTCCGTCACCTTGCACAAATTATAGTTTAAGGCGACAGACAGTACACAATCAGCATTCATACACAGCGGTACTCATTCACGCATTAGCATTAGTTACGTGGTAGTTAAATATAATCAATAAACAGTCATCTTTGGCTATCCGTGACTTTCATTCAAGCTAACAGTCAAGGTGTGTGCGACCCATTCAGCAGCGCGTACACTAGCTGTTATTTTTGCCACGAGCTCCTTAGGTAATAAAATTGAAATAAGTATTTGCGAATGCGGAATTATGGTCATTATAAAGAAATTACGTAAATCAGAAGCCACTAATTAAGTTCGGACACTTTTAATATAATAACGCTTGATTGGTAATAATCACCAATAAAATGTTACCTGCTATTAGGTAGGTACATACACTATCCTGCATTACTGGACCCCTATTACAAAGAAGAATAGAGAAAGCGCGGTTTTTCTTATGTAGCGAAAACAATGCATTTGTAAAATTTTGTGGGAATAAACATTTAATTAGTACTAGCTTTTGCCCGCGACTTCGTCCGCGTTATACTAAAAATGTTATCTTTGGTAAGTAGATCTATCATTGATTTTAATTTTAAATGAAAAACTCTTGCGATAATCATATCATGGCGGTCATGCGGTGCTTGACCCTCAAGAAGCTCCCGAGTGATTTCATCCCACTTGGGCTTGGTAGTTACAGTAATAAATAAGTCGGGACGTTCATATTTTCTTACGTAACAAAAAGCGTCTTGAGTACGTAAATTTTACTCAAAGGAAACCTTCCTTTATTTTTGAATAGAAAGCAAACTGCATTCAAAAATTTTCGAATATTCTCTTCTCCCACACCCGGGAATCGAACCGGCTAAAATCTGGAAAAAATATACCCTTTACTTTTATTGCATCGATCGTTAGGGTCAATTATAAGGATGAAATCTCTCTAACAAACATGATAAATTAAATGAAAAGAAAACCAGGAAATCTTAAATTAATTTAATTATTTACAAAAAATGGTAAACTAACTAATTAGTTGCTCGAAATGAGCTCCATTCTCTTGGATACACAATTTTTTCTAGTAACCTTTAATAAAGTGTTGTGGTGAATATTATAAATCGTATTCTGAACTTCAACTCTCAACTCGTTGTCATTCGCATAAGATTTCATGTAAATTTGATTTTTTACATATCCCCACAAAAAAAAATCTAATGGGGTGAGATCTGGCGATCTCGCAGGCAGGTTTTCCTTTCATTTAATTTATCATGTTTGTTAGAGAGATTTCATCCTTATAATTATTGACCCTAACGATCGATGCAATAGAAGTACAGGGTATAATTTTTTCAGATTTTAGCCGGTTCGATTGCCGGGTGTGGGAGAAGAGAATTTTCGAAAATCTTTGAATGCAGTTTGCTTTCTATTAAAAAATAAAGGAATGTTTCCTTTGAGTAAAATTTTCTATCTGCAGTATTAAGAGTACTTTCCCTCCAGGTGGCATTACAAAATTCCACCCTGTATAATCAGAAAGCTCCGAACTGCTAAGCTATCGGGAGTTACACGTGTTATTGTGAGTCAACCATAAAAGATAGACATATGCTGTTGTAGGATATTTTTTAGATAATTTTATGTAGAACATTTCCGTCATAAATGATTTCTATGTAGCTTTAACCATTAAGGCTGCACACGCGACGGAAGCTTAAAAAATGGAGCAACTTCTCCCGTTTTCCCAACATTTCCCTTCACTGCTCTGCTCCTATTGATTGTAGCGTGATGAAAAGTATACTATAACCTCCCCAGGAGTATGAAGAATAATTGTTCCAAGTTTCGTTAAAATCCGTCGAGTAGTTTTTGTTTCTATAAGGAACATACAGACAGGACGACAGACAGACAGACAGACAGACAGACAAAAATTTTACTGATTGCATTTTTGGCATCAGTATCAATCACTAATTACCCCCTGATAGTTATTTTGAAAATATATATCATGTACAGAATTGACCTCTCTACAGATTTATTATAAGTATAGATATAGATAGATAGAAGATAGAAAACACGAATTTGAATAAAAAAATATACAACTTGAATGCTAGAAGTCGCATTCATTGAATGTTGTATATTTTTTTAACTCAACAAATTTTAGTTTTAATATTTTGACTGTCTCTAATATATCGCAAAAAAAACAGTCTTCCATAAATTCAGGACGACTGTACTTCTCGAAACACATACATATTATGATATATAATATATGTTTGTGATGTGCTCGGAGCAAAGTGATTACTTGCACGTCGTGCACGCTTTTTACGAAGCACCAGTCGGCTAAAAAAAGAAAAATATAATTATTTGAGTACGACCAAAAAAAAAACTGGCCAAGTGCAAGTCGGACTTGCATATGGAGGGTTCCGTACCATCACTTCTTATAGGTTTTCCTGTAATCTATACGTGATGACCTAATTTCTGTATTTTTTTCAGAATTTTAGGTTCAGTAGTTTCGGAGATAAGGGGGGGGGGGGGTCGGACAGACAAACAGACAGACACACGAGTGATCCTATAAGGGCTCCGTTTTTTCCTTTTGAGGTACGGAACCTTAAAAATCAAGAAAAATACTTTTAGACGGACGGGCGCGTGATGAGCAAATTGCCGCGCGATGTTAAAAATTTGGAAAATAGGCCATCATTAAGTAATACATGATACTTTATAATTCTCTACATTATGCATAACACGAGAACAACACCGATGACAACATAACCGGGGCTCTCGTGGACTTTGCATGTATTACTTTAAACACAATACATTACGAATTTAAATATTGCCAATATGTAGCTAATTTGGGTGAACATGACGTCGACACTTTCGATTTCAAACCACGATTGGTGTTCGCGTCACGGCAATATTCGGTATTGTTGTCACGTGAACTTGCACGACTTCTATACGTAAATAACATGTTACTCAAAATGTATTGAATTGTAGAGAAAACAAATTTACCAACACGCACTAACACATTCCTCTTTCCGAAGTTTTGGCGTCGCGTGACACAAAGCGGCTCTATTTGTTTATTTTACTACTTACATTTTTTGTTTCCCTTAGGGTTGCGGTTTTGCGAGTGTTATTCCGCATTCACACATAAAAACACGTTGTATGATGATATAAAAGATTGAAAATAAGAATTTATGTGATTTTCACCCGCCAGTGAGAACACAGAGTCGCAATTTGTGTTTCTGTGACTGCACAATGTGTGAGGGTTTATTTCAATCTGAACAAGACCAATTCCACTCTAAACAAAACTAAACATCATGAAAGTGGTCCTAAAAGAGTCGCAACTTTAAGATAAAACTTTCAATTTAATTTTCAACAACATTTAGTGAGTCCAGTGAAAGCAAAAGATATATTGAGCGAATTAGCACAAACCTAATTACGTAAAGTTAATCATGCCGAGTTCGTGGAGATAAAAAGAGCTTTATTATGGCAACGAATTAATTGTCTTTATTTAGTATTGCTAGACACGACCCATTGTCCATTCATACTTCAGAGCGACTATAATTTTACTTGCAGATAAACTGTAAACGCGGATATGAAAGTGGGAACTAACTGCTGATTCGACCAATAGTTATGGGATTCGAATATGGTTTTAGTTCAGATTTGAATGCGTATTACCAACATAAGTATAACATTTGTAGACGCCTCAAAGGACTCATTGTCCGCGTGCGGAACTGGCCGAACAATGGCGTGACAGGTGAAGTGTTTGTCAGAACAAAAACCTTTTTAACACAGTCTAGTGTCGCGGAGGGCGGCGCGCTTTTGAAAAACATCAAGAAAATCGTTAAGACCTCTTGCGAACAAATAACTTAGATGATTCATGAAGATGTTATCAGTTTCTTTTTCTTTTATTGCCTACAACGGAGCTACCGTTGTCTTTTGTAACTAAGGAGAGGTTTTGCTTTTGCCGTTGGTATTTGGCGTTTTATACTTTCAATCGATCTCTAAAATGCACCTATTGCGTCTCAACTGCATCGTGACATGCGTGTCCTGCACTTCAACAACCTCATTATAGAACTATGGAAGTTTTCACGGTTAATAAACGTAAGTAGGTACGCAGATATTTTTCTGTAAACAGTTACAATCTTTCCACCCTGGTTCAGAAGTTTCTAACGGCTAAAAATAAAATTATATTTTAATGCCAGATGCGGATTTACCGACGTTACAAGAATAACAAATGGTAACCTAATCTCAATAAAGAGAGAAAAGAAAACAAGTAGGCAGCGAGAAAAATCTGGTAATACATAATGTTACTGTATTTTCGTTTACAAAGCAGTCCTTGTTTACAAATGTAAAGAAAAACCGAGTCGGCAAGCGAACGAAATTGGGGTAAATCTATTATTTCCGACCGTGTGACAGCGATAAGGAAAAGTTCACAGCGGAAATAAGAAAAACTTCATTGAAATAACTGATAGGTAGACGTACAGCCACGTGCATTAATATAATAAGGGTGCTAATTAAACCGGCTTCTTTTTAATAGCATTATTTGCATCTAAAAATCTAACTTGGCTTCTAAATTACTAAGTCAGCCACAATTAACGAGCATCTAAATAATACTATCTTAGCCACAAGTTATCTTTTTTAAAGCCACTCTAAATACAACTCAGCATCGTGATTATTTTTTAGCATCTAAATTTGTAACATGAATTCAAACAGTAAACTTCTAAAATATTATTATATGGCATCAAAAAAATATTCAATTAGCTTCTAATTTATTAACTCAGTACGTTTAAATTATAACTCATGCCACATTAACTGAGCATCAAAATTTAATTAAAATTGTCATCAAATATTATATTATAGCCACTAATAGTATGTATAAACTCCTGTCGTGTCATCGAAAGGCTTAATTACAGAAGTTCAGAGTACTTAATGACCTAAATATTGAAGTTCAGAGTATCGAATGTCCTAAAGATCGATTTTTATTTACATGTTGTGCTACAAAAATTATTGACAGAATCGCTTCAGAACTTCATTTTTATCGGAAAACTAGACAATAAATTGTGAAAACATTTCTGCAAGCAACTCGGAAGTAGCGCTCGCCGGCCGCTGCCGCGGCACCGCTCGCTTCGCTCGCTCGGCTCGCGCGCGTTTGGTCACAGTTTTAACCTAACCTAACCTATTTCCCTCAGTTTACAATAACGAATCATACAGTCTGCCTGTGACTAGTCAATTAGACAATGGTAAAAACATATCTGTAACTAATAGGTATTTTTAACGTAAATATAATAATCTAAAGTTTATCAAAAGTTGACATTTCATATATAATATACGTTGGCGCTCTCTGATTGGTGCAAATGGCCGGTCGCTGTCGTCTCGCGCGCTCGCGCCAAATCTTTCTGTTGCTATTTTCACGATAAAAGAATGTGATGTATTATTTTACATGCGAAGTTATAATAAATGATGTTGACTACGGTCGCTTCATTTATATTTTTTTGAGGGCCTTGTGTTGAAGCTGTAAAATGTAAAATGGTGGTGAGATATAAATTCCGTGGCCGAGTTAGTAAATTAGGTGCCTATGTATAAATAACAAGGACAAGTTAATATAAATGTTGATCGTCACTTGATGCTTTGTATAGAATATTTAGTGGGCGTTGTAAAGAAGACGAATTAGTATATTAGAGGCTATATAATTTTCCCGTGGCTGAGTTATAAAATTAGAAGTTTGACCCTGTGGCCAATTAAAAAAACTGTGGCTCGATTAATTATTTCTCATATAATAATATGTGTACACGCACCCACTTTTGAAACTGGTTTTTATCTGGTTTATTTATTTTTTGGAATAAACATTGCATTTTGAGCCTTATACATATTGCAAAAGGCTAATCTCGAAGTTCCTGAGATGAAGCTTCCGAATTCAACTAACTGCATGCATATTGACGCCTTAGAGTGAAAACCTCTTACGTAAGTGTAAAAGTAGTAACTTTTCAGGAGGAAGAAAAAACTACGGGTACTGTTTTTTTTTCCCTAGAAACGCAATAAAATAAATTTGAGCAAAAACACATTCTCTAGGTTTTAACTCTAAGGCTCCCTATATAAAGAGATCGTGACTGTGCCCAAATGCCAACGACAGTAACAAAGGGATCGAACCAAGAATATAGATAACTTTATTTAAAGCAATAAAAGGTCTATAATCGTAAAGTTTGGATTTACTTTATTGTCTTTCGTGCCTTACGAAAATGCCGAGAATATTATGCAGGGGATCAAAGGTGCATCCTTGACTGGAGTGTGAACTTATGTGAGCTTAAGTCTAGTGTGCTTACCTCAATTTCGCCTAAACTAATGGTCAGGTCGTGCTTATGTTTAATGGACTAGATATCTAGTTGTGTGACAGTTTTGGTTTTAAACGTTGCCCCACACTAAGAATTTCTCCTGTATTGAAGGTGCGTTCACAGACATTTAAACTCATATACACAAATACCCAGACCCGAAACAACTATCTGTAGGCCATACAAATATTTGTTCTGTGCGGCGATCGAACCCGCGACACGTACTAGCGCAGCAGTCAACTGTTTGAGCCACTGTGCACTGCGCCAACCGTGCCGTCAAGATTAAAACATGCAAGAGTTACTTTAGAATAGTGCTGCTCGTTTAAAATCAAATGCGGTAAAATAAATGATTATGAATACTGTACGATCTTTTACAAACATAGAACGCACAGAGACGTGATGAGAATGACCAAACCAGCCAGCCAACCAGCCAGCTGTCTAGCCTTTTCCTAACTATCCTGTAACGTCCATATAAGTAATATTCGGCCTGCAGAAGGGATCCGGACCTCATTAACGCAAGTAATAATTAACAGATTGCGTCACACAATGGTTTCATAAGTCACTAGCACTTTGCCTGCGACTTCGCCCGCGAAAAATGGAATAGCTCGGCAAATATGCATTAAATACGTGTGGCTAGTAATATTACCATTTATTATCGATTTTGTCACACGAATGCAACCTGACACTACACAAAATTTGAACGATTTGTTACTAAATATTATCTATTAATTTAGAAATTCGCATTAATAAGTATTATAAATGCGAAAGTATCGAATGTAAGTAACTCTGTCTGTCCGTGGCGCTTTCACAAAACTACTGAACCGATCAAAATGAAATGGTAGAGACTCTAGAGCCTGAGACCTAAGGACATAGGCTACTTTTTAAAGCGAAGAAAGGGTTGTAAGAGGTTGAAAGGGGGGGCCGGAAAGATTACTTTTGGTCACTATAACCAACATCCACGCGAGTAATAAACTTGTCAAAAAAAATTACCTCCGATCAAAACACCTTACCTTTTGGGTTCAATGTAAAAGGATATTAAATTCTCCACTATCAATGTATCCTTTTCATAAACTTTGATTACTATGCAAAATCAGTATCCTGACCTTTTTAACCGACTTCCAAAAAAAGGAGGAGGTTATCAATTCGACTGTATTTTTTTTTTTTTTTTTTTTTTTTTTTTTTTTTTTATGTTTGTTCACTCATAACTTGCGACTGGTTGAACTGATTTTCATGATTCTTTTTTCATTTGAAAGCTGGTGCTTCCCGTGTGGTCCCATTGTCACCATTTCAATATCTGATGATGGGATCTTGTAGAAATCGGGGGAACTCTTCAATAAATAACAGCAGATTAACCGCGATTGTTGCTATAGCATATCTAAGCATTGTTTACGCCATCACACAACATAATATTACGCCTGTACTCACTACAAAGGTTATAAAAACTATTTTGTGAAGATCTGATGAAAAACTTCGGAGATAGGCAACGGAACTCCTCAATAAATGATAGCTAATGGACTGGGATTGCTGAAATCTCATATTGTCTGTCTATTGTTTACACCAGTTCCTAACATAACATCACGCCGGTGCGTTGTGAAGGGGTAAGCACATGTGAAACACTAAAAAGTGAAAAATAAAAACTTTTTTACAAAAAATAAAACCGACTTCGACAAAAAAAAACACTCAAAAGTGAAAAATAAACTTGAGAAGAAAAATCAGTTTCTGAAGTCGGTGACAAAAAAATGAAATCAAAGAAACAAAAGTCACCGACTTCAGTAACTGATTTTTCTTCTCAAGTTTATTTTTCACTTTTGAGTGTTTTTTTTTGTCGAAGTCGGTTTTATTTTTTGTAAAAAAGTTTTTTGAGTCGCCTTATTTCTTTTAAAAATATTCTCGGTTGTAGGTACGACTATCATTTTATGAATGCGTGGTCGGACAATAGGATCCGGAAGAATGCATGGTCTCTTTTCTTCTCATTGTCTGGGTACCTTTAAGTCACCACTTTTGATTGATAATAATCTTCCATAGAAAATGTTAAGGACCCCCGTCGTCTACATTAATTGGGCAATGACGGAAAATGAAATAATGTACAGCATGTTTCAGAATAGTGTTCTCCATATTTAAGGGTGTGCTACTTAAATGTAGGTATACACTTAGTTCGTCAGGTGAAGATAAAAAAAAATTATCGGATGATAATAGAAGCATGTAAAACAGCGGCCGACGCAATATTAAGTGTATATCTACCCAAATATCATAAACCCTCTCTAATGCGTTCAAAAACCATAGGCAATGACCAGCATTACCAACCAGCAGAAATAAACAGAACTGTAATGAACTCATAACCTACTGAAAACAGTAGGTTAAGAGTTAAAATTTGGAACAGGTGTCAAATTCAAGTGAGTGTGCTATTCTAGTATCTACATTAAAACAGATACCTATCGATACGAAACCCCAATTCAGTATGATTTTAATTATAAACACACATTGTGACACAAGAATAGTGACTTTGTTCGTTTGCATAAGATTTAAAAAAAATGACAGATATCCGAAACGCCGCCATTTCGAGCTGTCATTTGTTCGGTATTTTTTATTGCATTACACTGGTATATTATTATAACAATGCTGGTCATTTCCCTATGGTTCCTGAACCCATCATAGAGCCCTTATGATATTTGAGTAGATAAAGTAGTGTATGCAACTACACATAATAGGGGATCGGACAAAAAAAAACTAATTAGTCCGTCAGATAGATTTCCAAAAATTATTGGACACGTATTTTTTCTTTTTTCACGTAAACTTAAAATGAAGACGATACAGTGCTTCGAAAACTCGTGTGACGTCATATGATAGTACATTTTGACGACACAAGTGACGTTTCAAGCCCCACTCCAAGATCTTTGACACGTTTTATCTTCGTCATTTTTTATTGATTTGATAAAACAAAAAACACGTATTCAATATTTTTCGATAATCTAACTTACGGACTAAACAGAATCACATTATTTTGACCCTGTCCGATCCCCTATTAGGCATTACAACACAAGTGTGTTTCTTAATTTAGCATCACACGAGTGTTGTAATGCCCTTCATTATGCACAGTCGCATAAACTACTATTACAACCGTTGTATTGCAGAAGGCGTTTTTCCTCGTATATGGCGACGCGGCTTTATACGAATAATTCCGAAAAGTGGCGACAAGCCTCCGGACGATCCTAAGTCTTACCGCCCTATAACACTGCTACCATCTTTGGGGAAACTCCTGGAGCGTCTTATCGTTCCACGTTTACTGCCAGACGGACCGAAATTTCACAACAACCAATTCGGTTTTACCGTGGGAAAATCTACCGTAGACGCGGCACTTCCTGTCAGGAAAATTTTCAATACATCCGAACATAAGTACGTAGTTGGGATCTTTCTAGATATTTCTGGGGCTTTTGATAACGCATGGTGGCCGATGCTACTCCTTAAACTGAAAATTCGTGGTTGCCCTAAAAACATATACAATCTTGTTTACTCGTACTTCTTAAATGATTCCGCGAAACTCAAACTCGGACATCATTCTATGTCAAAGTCCCTTACCATGGGATGCCCTCAGGGTTCGGTTATGGGTCCGTATGTATGGAACGTAGGCTTCGATGACTTCCTCGCGATTCCACTTCCATACGGCTGTTCATTAACCGGTTACGCGGACGACGGCCTGCGCTGCTCATTCAGTCAAGTACTCGGGCTGGACTCGAAAAGTTGGCTGACACTTGCCTAAAATTAATATCCCAGTGGGGTGATCGTAACCGTCTGACCTTTGCACCACTTATAACTTATCAACTTATTTTAAAAGGTAATCTAAGTCATGGCCTAATAATAAATTTAATAACGTTCCCGTGAAAAAGAAGGAGTCCGTATGCTACCTTGGGTTTGTTTTAGAGAGGAATTTTTCATTCATTGAACACAAAAACCGTCGGTGAAAAAGCTAAAAAGAACTTTTATGCTTTAACGAGAATATCCAAATCTACGTGGGGTTTATCATTTTTAACTCTAACTAAAAACGATCTATGGGGCTACTTACTTGGGGTGTATGTGCTACGGGGCACCAGTTTGGGCCGATAGGGCCACCATAGGAGCGGTACGACGTAAATTACTTCAAAGTCAGCGGTTGGCTTTGATTTTCTTGTGTAAAGCATATAGGACGGTTAGTACTGAAGGCTTACCGGTACTGGCAGGGGTACTTCCAGTCGATCTTGAAGTACAGCGCCGTGCTTCAATGTACTACTGCGCACGAGGGACCGCAGACGCAGACTTTTTAACGCAACGTGACCGTGCTAAAATAGCTAGAATTAAACCACAGACTGACGTCTGGGAGGAACTTTTGTCTGAATGGCAATGTAGGTGTGATAATTCCATCAAAGGCCGACACCTCCACCAGTTCTTTCCATCCGTTCGTGAACGGCTGGTCAGGACATGGCTGGAGGTGGATCAGTGTGTCGCCCAATTTCTCACAGGTCATGGTAACTTTAATAAGAGTAAATTATTTTCCTTCAAGCTTGTTGCCTCGCCTTTTTGTCAATAATAATAATAATATAATAATATTCCACAACTATCACACAACGCCATCTAGTCCCAAGCTAAGCAGAGCTTGTGTTATGGGTAACTAGACAACTGATAAACATACTTATATATTTCTAAATACATATATATTATAGATAAAATGTATCAATGTTCTACATCTGACTGCGAATTTGAACAAACTGCACATCACATTTTATGGGAGTGTAATCTTTGGCAGATTTAACGTAATATTATGTTAAATAGTGTACAGGTTACATCCGGAGTTATTTACTATACGGACCTTGTAGAAACTAGCACTAATTTCCGTGCGTTCAAGCATTATTGTCATACCTATTATTGGAATCAAATATAACAGCTCACAACTTAGGACCCAGTAATATTAGTGACAATAATATCCGTGGTGCTAGGCAACTGGGCTTATCCCAGTTGTATACGTCCCTGTGTGCCTATTGGCCTTGTTCTGTTCTGTCTCCTGCTGATATGGAGGGAAGTGGAAATTATGTTTTTTCCTGCTCCTCCGCTATTCTTTTCTGATTAATTTCGTTGCGGGATCCAAGACAGTTAAATCGCTTCTCCGGGACTTCGTCGAGCTTCATTTTCTCGGCGCTTTTCTTGTGGTCGCCACGGTTGATTCTGGCTTACAGTGGTTTGGGAAGTGTGGCGGGCTTGTCCCATTAAAAAAAAAAACACTTAGTAAGATTCGAGAGTATGATTTTTTGTGGAATACCTAATGCAACTTTGATCGTAGATATATTTCATAATATTGTATGTATACCAAAATACTATGTACGTAACTAAATAAAATTACAATTAAGAGATCAGAAAAAGAAGTCTTTTAAAACTCAAGCACTACGTATATACATGTTAATGTACCTACGTGAAAGTTTTGATATCAAACTGAACAATTTTTTCCATGGGATTACCAAATATCTACTCGCCTCGCCCAAAGCTCATTGTTTTTCTCTAGGCACTTACTTAAATACGACCGCACCGATCTGATACATGTTGCATAACCCGCTCTACTTGCCAATGAGGGCCGCCTATCTGTCACGCACAGGGATGTAGGCACTTATGAACGAGTCTGCCAATTGGCTACTTGAATACTGTTAAAAATTCTATGTTATTTCAAAGAACTAACAGAAATAACACGCTTTGTGAAAAAAGTAATAAAATCGATCAATAAATGGCTTAGTTATAACTGATTTTAAATGACGTGCTAGACAAAGACCGCGCTACAGACATGTGACGTCATATTTCATACCGCCATTGTTACAGTAAAATTGGCCGTTACACGACACAAGGATAGAAAGTGCCCCCCCCCCCCTTGTGCCCCCACCAAAAACTTCTAGTGCATGTAGCTACTCCATTTTTAAATCGATTTTAAACTTTTTTCACACATCGTGTTATTTCTGTTTGTTCTTTGAAATAACATAACATTTTAATGAATTTTTAACAGTAGTCAAATAGCCAATTGCCTCTGCCTCTGAAAAGAAAGTGTTCCAGGAATATAAGAGCGCGGTACATCGCAGCTGTGTGGTCTATGGCAGCCAAGCGCATGAACAGCCAAATGGATCCATGAATAATAGTTAACAAGTGGCTAGCCGCTTGCAGCCTAACTAATGAGCAGGACGTGTGTGCCTACCTTCATTTAACTGCGTTTATGGACCTCGAGCGCAATCAGAGACCGATATTACTTCTCATTAAAGACTTGTTAGTTCCTGAATCAACCGTTAATCAGTTAATTTTGTTCGTCACGACACTCACGCACGTCACACTAGTCGAAGTTTCCTGAAAATATTACTTATCTACAACAAAAACAGCCCATTATTCGTTCAAAACTTTTGATTTGATATTTGTCTGCACTAACTATCAAAATTCATTCGATTTATTAATAGGCAAAAGGGAATAATTTTGGCGTGAGTTATTTTATTTAGCCTTAAAGAGAATTAAAAAAATAATCTGACCTTAAACCAGCAATAATTTCATATTTGCTTACCCGAACTAGGGTAATAAAACGCGTTCAATGCAGCTCCCCGAACTACTTCAAGATTAAGCTTAGAAAAGCTTCATTTATCAACGTCACCAAGTAACAAGGACGGTCTCAAACGCCTTAAAAGTAAGCTTAAGGAAGAGTGGACTTTTCTGTAAAATATATTACCTCCACTATTAGCCCTTTATTGGATAGGTAATTGCATTTTATAATAGTTCTTGCTATTATATACAGTCGCGTTCAGTTCCTCTTTAACTATTCGAAAATATGGGCTATTCAGTTTTACGGTTGGGCCTACGATAATTTTCGTTTCGCCTGACAAAAAATCGATCCCTGATTGTTTGTTGTTTCCGGTCCCTACGTTCTCTCCTTTCTGTCGCAACAATTTACCCTTTGTTACACAATTTACTGGATGTTTTCCATTACATAGGTAGAACCGTTGGGTTAAATAATCCTAAAATATGATGTTTTACACGACCTTCGACGTCTGCCAACACTATTGATTTGCATATCTTTTTTTTTCTGGTGGGGGGAAAATCATCATAACCCCCCCCCCCCCCCGCTCTTGGGCAGAGCGAAGGGGAGTGTCAGACTTCTACTGACTAAAAACCAAACCCATGTTCCTTCTTCGCCCTTGTGTCGGAGCCGCGTTAACCTTTATGTCGAATTAAGTTCTTGTACATGTGTCAAATCAGAGCTTCAACGTAACCGGAGCCCGTGTCACCATATTATCACCCCGGCGAGTATTGAGCGAGTTTGCAAGTCACATCCAATGTTATGGCCGGGCGTAGCTTTTTGGGCACATTGCCAATACAAAATGTCATTTCTTGCTGGCCAGGGAAAGGTAGCCAGAAGTTTATTGCGATCCCGGCGTAAATATCGACTATTGTTGGAGGTAGCAAGGCCCTCGGCGTTCAAATACATACTATCTTTGGAAAGGGGAATAAAGTAAAGGAATTCTCAATGTGCGTGGGCTGTATTGTTTTACCCTATTTATTTGTTTTCCCCTTAGTTTGCCCTTAGTTTGGCAGGTGTGGACTCAGTTTGTAATTCGTGGCTTTCGACGGCTGAATATCTAAACAAACGACACGCTCAAGCCAATCTTTCAGGTGCTTTTACAAGTTCGTATGACTTTTAGTGTTGAATAGTGTTCCTTCTAGTCTAGACTATGAGGGCGCTATATGCTTTTAACATTGACTTTAGTAGACGGTTTTACGAACATAAAGTTTATTTCTGATTATCTGATAAACTCCGGTAAACTAAATTTTGATTAAAGTGGCGTGATTCCTGTGATCGTTAATGGCTCAAAGTGAAGTTGATAAACTAATTGAAAGCTCATTAGGTACTGTAGGTACCTGTTGCCCAACCTCGGCCAGTGATTGATGGAACTACACGCCTACAGAATGAACTAATCATAGTCATTCCAAAAGTCATTCGAGATTGTTTAGTAAACCTTTAAATAGATAATAAAACCCATTTAACGTTGTTTTATGGGTTGTGAAATCATAAGAGTTGGATACCTTCATCCATAAAAATATTAATGGTCCAGCGGTGTGAAGAAACGGATAATTTACGTAACCACTCCGACATCCACTAAATTATATGAAAGTGTAATTACACATATGATCCATTAAGGCGGTCATTTAATGAGAGCGAGTCGGACCGGCGAGCACATATGAGCGGCTCGCGCCACTCGCTGCCCGAACTCGTTCGAGTTGCGTAACACCTCTCTGATTGTTCAAATTTCGATTTTATGTTGTAACTAATCGGAGCCCGAGAAAGGACCCACTCCGGCCCGAACTCGCCACCACCGCGCCTTCACTCGCGGCCCAACCTTTCACCACTACACTCGGAAGTGATGCAATCATTGTCCATTTTGGATTCCCACTCCCCAACAGATACCAATAAACAGATTAAGCATCACATTTGGTTTTATTATAAAAATAAAAAAGCTATATTATAATACATAACATAACAGTCGCAGTAAAATGCCTCTTTCGAACAACATTAACACTGTGCACTAATAACAAGTAGATGAGTGGCGATGATGAGATAATCGATGAGTCGTGTTATGTCGTAGGGTAGCTCGCGGGCGAACGCGGCGCAGGTGACTATGTGCACGGCGTTCGGCCGCGTGCTGCGCAAGGTGGCAGGATCCTTTCGAACATTCCCGACCACGGAAACAACCCGCGGTCACTTGTCACATTGAAGACTGGCATAATTTTCGCTTAGCAATAAATAACTCCACTTATTATCCTACCACCCGGGCTATAACTGGTTTAGTGAAGAGGTCCCGCCACGTGACCGGGGGGTCCGTACTGGGAGCTGGTGGCTCCGTGTCCGTCCGAGCCGCTGTCGTCGCCGCCGCTGGCACCGAAGTCACCGCTGATTTCGAGTCCTCCGTGACCGCCAGCACCGCTGCTGATGCCAGAGCCAGAGCTGCTGGTGAGAGAGATGCCGCCGATGTCACCGCCGCCGATACCGCCAGCATCGCCACCACCGATACCGCCGCCGATACCACCGCCAATACCGCCGCCGATACCGCCGCCTTCCTTCTGGGTCTGGTACTTGATGAAGTAAACCTCTGGTTTTGAGGGCTGAGTGGGGGCGGCGGTGGGGATGACGATGTCGGGCTGTTCTTCGGGCTTCTTGACGAGCACGTAGACGAGGGTCTTCTCTTCGTTCTGGGGCTGGACTGGGATGATGGGGGCGGTAGGGGTAGGAGGAGTCGGGGCCTTGATGAAGATGATCTTGTAGTGCTTCTGGGGAGGAGCAACTTCAGGGATACGGGGCTGTCTCTGCTCTAGGGGTTCTGGGGGTGGCACGTGGACGTAGATGTGTTTCTGGACGAGAGCACCACCGCTGTATCCACCGGCATAGCCGCCATCATCTCCTCCTCCGAATCCACCTCCAATGCTACCACCTCCGAAAGAGAGTCCTCCAGACGAATGTCCACCACCGAACGAGATTCCGCCACCAGAGTGACCGCCACCGAAGGACAGACCGCCTCCCGAGTGGCCTCCACCGAAGGAGCCGCCTCCTGAGTGGCCTCCACCGAAGGAGCCGCCGCTGGAGTGTCCTCCACCGACGGACACGGTCCTATGTCCACCCGAGCTGTATCCTCCCGAGCTGGGAGCCGAGTAGCTGTAGCCTACCGGGGGTTCGGGGCGACCGTAAGCCAGCGCCACGCAGGCGAGTACCTGTAACAAACAACAAAAAATTTTAACAACAGAATCCAATTTAACAAAGGACACAATCTGGCGACGTGTAGCCATGATTGGATGAGCCCGAGGCAGCTAATCGAGCTCCATATATTGCGGGCGAGGGCGAGGCGGGAATGGAGACACCGGAGATGGAATGGTCGCATCCAATGTACGGAGCGATTACGCGGCACGCGCTGCGAACTCCACTCAAAATATTATGTATTTCATTTCCTACGCCTACTAGTATCACCGGAAGTCAACTGACTAAAACCTGGTGCTATAATAAGAGCAATATCTTATTTGTGTAAACACCTAGACGTTGCCGTCAGTTGCTTAGGTTAGTTAGCATCACCATTAGCTAACCGCAACACATTAGCCGAGACGGAGTGAAAGATGTCCGAGAAGTAGGTAACGCTCACATCACATGATCACACCACCAGTTAACTAACACTGGACCTACAGAACAAACGCGCAGCATTATCAATTCGCAAAGCATCATTATCCTATATTCAATTATCCATGTAAGTTTTTAATAAATATAACAAATACGAAAGTGGTTATTTTGAAGAAACTGTGCAAAATGTGATGTGACGTAAGTCTGGTTCGTATGCGGTAGTCGTAAACAAGTTTAAATAATTTGTATTATGCAAGCAGGACTCAGGGTATTTTGGCGGTAGTTGATTTCTGTATGTGCTAGGTTTGTGGAATACAGATGGGCGAGTTAAGTTTATTGCGCGCATGTAAAGTGTGGAAATGGACTCAGTGAAATGGAGATCGCACCCAGAGTGAATAATGATCGAGTGGTCCATTCATGAGCTTCAGTAACAAATGCGATCGTGCTACCCACCGCCGCCGTCCGCTTAATTCATGCTTACGAGTGCAGTTAAAGGGAACGCATGCCCTAATTGAACCATTATACTTTTATCCCCATTGCTCCCTTTTCTTTCGAGATTTTATTAGCACTAGTAATGCAAAAAAAACCGTTTTGAAATTGAACTGTTCTCCCATTTATTTTTGAGTAAAACTTCCGAACGCAATTTTGAAAATCTAATTTATATACAAATCTCCAAAATTTGATTTTATTGTAATTTGGATTTTACAATTTTATAATAAAGATAACGTCACTAATTGTGATCTTATGCACAAACTTTTATCAAATCATGATATTTTTTTGGCAATAATTCACAGACACTAATTAATTTTGGATCACTATTGCACTTCAACGTCACTGAAGTATATATTTTCACTATTTGGCACACTGCGATATTCCAATCACTGGACACTTCACTTCAGTTCCAAATTTCCTGAAATGCTGATTATACTCTGTATAAAATGTCACATTAAGAACACTGATTTAATTTTAAGAAAATATTATTAATAAATTTTATTGTAATTAATCGCATGTGCCAAACAGTAATTAAATAAATGATTGAAGTAAATATGCCGCGAGCTGCTTACCATAAAAGTGCGCATATTGTGCTTGGGTGAGACGGCTTCGAGTGTTAAAGACCTTTACTCCAAAGTCGAGTGGTGCAGCCGATTAGAACAAATCCACTTTTTGGAGATGTTCCTTTGGCTGTGAGCTTGTGTTAACTGATGACATTCGCCATGCCGACCCGCTCTTAAATAGCAAGGTGCTCATCTCGTCAGAACACTCCATCCCTACGAGCATTTCACTCGGTAACATGCAACTATCGTCATTATTTAACAAGTATACGGTCCTTTCTTTTCGCCGAGGTCCACGGCCGGCGCGGACGCATTCGATACGCTGCCTTAGCGACTACCGCTCGCCTCCACGCATCGCCTTGCTCGACTTCCATATCCACTACAGCCTACTTTAGCGCGGACGCTCCGCCCGTACAACTGGATCGGTTTTTTTTTGTAATCAATATCTTTGTTGGTTTCCGTATAGTGCATCGGCCGTCTGATATTATATCTCACCTGGTCGGTTGTATAACTCGGCGGGAATTTACGCTCCACACAAAGATTTTAATCAGCGTTAGAGAAAATACATTAAAGATGTGACTGGATACGGGATACATTGTTGCTGGCACGTGTTTTTATTTCCGTTCGTGGCCGCGAGAGCGTATGAATAACGAAATTGAATCATAAAACTTGTTTGTTGTTAATTTCAGAGCAAACAGATTTCCTTGGTTAGCGGTAAGCGAAAAGCCCTCGGCAAATTACTTTGTTTGACCATACTCTTTTCAACTTTGTTATAGTTGAACCAACGCCAGAGTTCGAAACTGCAAATGCTAAACTACAAGGTATTAAATTGAAACAATATCCAACGTGACGGGCGGAAAATGTAACGCTGTACATTGCTTTGTTACCATTTCCAGTAGGTATGCTAAGTTGACGCAAACAGATTTAGGTGGACTGAATACATGTTGGTATTGTTCTTGAGCACAGGGTCAGCGTATTGTCTCCCTGGTGTGACGTTGGAATAGGGCTCTCTGACAAAATTTGATTTATGTTATAAATTGGGGTATAAGAATACATCATCTTAAAACTTTTATTCCACGTAATAAATCTATATCTACATCATATCATTTACTGTAGTTTGTTCTTTGAATTGTGAAGGACCGTAAACAAACAAAATTTACTAATTAGGTGATTAATTTATATTATTGACCCTCAAGGAAAAACTACAATTCACACAATCATTCAAAGACGATTTGAGCCGAGTGGTATCCGGTATCATGCCTAGCCTACATCATTAATTATTTTAAAATATCTATTTTAAGCTCTCAAATCAGGCCAATATTGACCGGAAATCAATCCCCAATAATTAATACCTAGACCCTGAACTGCACAAGAATAAATTTAAAAAAAACGAACAATGAACAAAAATAAATCGGAAAGTAGGTACCTGCTACATGTTTTAATCTCATACTCGAGTGATTTGAATAAGGAAAATATCGTAAGGAAAGTTTTGCTATAAGGGTAGAGGAAGACCAATAAATCGATGGATAGACTGTAAAGGATGATATAATTATGTATTATGTATATGATGGCTTTGAACGAGGTGACCGCTAGATGACGGGAGAGGACTAAATAGGGACGGAAGAATTATAATTAGAATCATTATTATAGGTACTCTCTTGATTTGAGTTCACTGGATAAACAAGAAAAATCTCCAAATCAAATCTCATCCTCTTTTGGAAATTAAAATTAGCGTCCAAAACGGTGAGGTAAAATGTTAATCTAATAAGCCGTTTTCTTCAAAGAGTTGAATGAAGAGAGTTTTCCTTAATTTGTCCGTTTTTCAGTTGTGTTTTAATTACATCAGTGCTGTAAAAATATAGCGAGAGGCAGATGGGGCACTCTCGATGTTAGCCAGCAATTCGCGTGCACAAAATAATTATTGCTCTTCACAAAGTAACCACTAAGTAGATGAAAAGCTTTTTACTGTACTAGAATGTTCTAAATTATATATATTAATTATTAGGGGGACGTTTATGAGTAAGAATTCGCATAGCCTGGCACGTGGCCCGGGGGATGACGTTATAGTAAAATATAATGTCTGGGAGCGACGCGTTGCGGTTATATATAATATGTATATATCCTAAGTTTACTTAGTGCCTGTTGTGTAACATCAACATGCCTATGTTAGCACAACGTTTTGGGAACGTGAGGTATTTAAATGGGAACGTATTCATTTTTGTTTAAGGTGAGAAGGTTAGCCTACGAAATTCGAATTTTCTTCCTTTTTTTGTAATTTAACGATCAGTCTCAGGTGGGGTTATCCGATGATTTTCAACACACAAAAAAATAAAAAAAAAGGTTGTATGTTTAATAAAAGAGCCTTTTTTTATCAAATTGAACTGAGTCGATTGTATTGATGATTTTAATCATTATTATTCAGTAGGTAAAGTCACATATTTTACGGTCGCGAATCCCATACAACACTGACACTGACCGGCAAATTGCAATAAACGTAAGAAAATTCGAATTTCGCAGGCTACCTTGTCGCATTCACCTTAATGCTATTTCTTATTTTTTTAAAGAATATTTTTAGTGTACTATTTCAAAACCTCAATAATGAAGTAGATTTTCAACTACAACACAATAATTAAATTTGTCTTGTTCGAGTGTCACCACAAGCAAACTAGCTTGACTCCTTCTTTTTTTTTCTGGGCGTTATTAGGCTCTTGTTACTGAATTATACCTGTAAACCAAATCAGAAAACAGGAGTTCGTTTTTAAAAATATTTTATCAGACATATTTTGTTTATCACCAAAAATATCTGGATTCAATTTGGTGGTCGATCCTGAACAAAACAATGTTCAGGAATTGTGATTATTCTGTTATGTGGTGTGCATAATGTGCGGAAACATACCAGGGGGCTGCAGTCTCTACACTAATAACGACGCTACAAATGTCGCTAAGTCGTAAAATCGTAAATTTTCTTTAAAAGATTTTCAACTTTATTGCAACAGCATAAGATTGACAATTAAATTAAACTGAAGACAATTAAACTGAATAATAAAAATAAAGTAACAAAAAATCAACTGAAAGCACTGTCGTACTGCATTCATTTCACTTTGGTATTGCTCTGAATTGGGACAAATAAAAGCTTCCATTTTTAAAACCTCACGCAATTTATTGTTCGTGGTTTCGCGAAATAGGAATGTTTTGAAAAATTTACAAAAATTAAACAGTTTCTATTTTAGCAAAATGTATTATTACATTTATACAATATTTATATTTATAAATGGATCTATTAGCTGAAATAGTTGTCTTTTAAGGTGCCACAATATTTCAATATTATACTTGTATTGTAACGAATTATCGTTGTTATCCATTTCATTCCAAATAACTTTTTGACAGCTCTACTACGATTATTAAAAAGAAACTGTAAGCCAAGAAAATAAATTGGCAATTTCAGTCATGTTACCAAGATTTTTATGCACAATAACGGGAATAATTCCATTGTTTAAAGTCAAACGAAAACATAAATTACAGAGTGAAAAGAAAACGATTGTTGGTCCTCAAGAAGCGGCGTCATGTGTTTTGCTATTGATTAATCTCGGTATCTTCATTTTAATAAACCAAAAAACATATTTCTCTTCACTTTTGATGTTGGGATTGGTCAAAACTTCTCCTAATTAGGTATAATAATGGCGTCCACTTATAATAAGGCAGTTACACAATAACTCGGAAACCGATCTGCGTAATAAAGAAACTCGAAGGACCAAATCACTTCGATTCATTGCCTTATTTTGCGTTACACATTCAAACCTAGTTACATTAATTTTATTAACTGTGTGTTACTGACCCAGAAATAAATTGCTAATTACATTATCCCTGAATTTCCTTCTACTAGAGATAGGCATTTTTACGGGCCCGGAATATTGTCCCACATTACGTAATAGCCAGGGATTAGTACTTCACAAACACTTCATGCGTTATATGTGAATATTACTGCCATCTATCCAATTACTACTAGAAAATATTTCTTGACCATTTCAAACAAATTATTCAGACTTATAGAATAAATTGTTGAGACAGCATTCAGACTAAATAGGGGGACCAGATTGGTCCACACCCAAAAATATATGTACCGAAAGCCTTAAAGAATTCCGTTCATACTCATCAAAAGTAATGGCCGTAAAATACATATCTAAAATATGGAATATGTGGATAAAAAGTAATATTGGAAATATCCAATATTAGCTCCTCGTCAGCAACGATACGGGGTAAACAAATATTCTAGATTATAATGCATGGTGAGCATATTATGTAAGCGAAGTCTTCAGAGAGCTGTAAACCCAGAGAAATATAGGGAGGCTGACTTGAGAGGTAATTTCTTTACATTTGTGGTTATTAAGGACGTGCCTAACTATTTAGTATTCCCAAGGATATTTATTAAATCAAGATGTTCATAAAAACGCAATTAAACAAATTGCTTGATACTCCACAAACATAACTAATACAACTTGTGTCATTGATATCTCATCAAAATTCTTTGATTGCCTATTACCAAAATATTTGTACATACATATAATTTTAAACAATATAATTCAGCTTTTGACAAACTCATTATGTATTACTATTGCGATTCGAGTATTTAACATTTTTACACATACATTGGGCAATTAAATGAATGTATTTTAATTTTAATTAATTTTATAGGCAAACGTAACGACATATGCATATGTAACGACGTATGCAAATATATATAAAACAAAGCAGGCCGCTTAAATAAAAAATGCTTAACTGTCCAGTTGGTCTAGCCATCGCAAGCACTCGTGCTGAACATGAGGTACAAGATTCGATTTCAGGTAAGTGTTACAGGATTATGTTTTAGGTATGTTTTTGCATCAGAAATTTCTCGGTAATAACCCGGAGTACACACTTCGGACAAATACAGATTTATGCCCGATTGATAGTGGTAGGCCCACCCTTTATAATATACTTAAAACATTGCATTCACCGTATATGACTGTAACTGCTGCATCAGGTAAATACACAACTTCAGCATAATTCCAGGGACCTCGGCTGTCTTGGACAGTTTCGTGATTGTCTACTATCTGTCAAGTTAAATAAGCGTCTTACAGCCGCCCCTAATAGGCTTGTTAGATACGTCAACGTTAATTTTGTGCAAGTCACACTACACTACCCACTATCTCCACGTCTGGTATCGGATGTCCGTGTATCTGTAGAATGTTAGAGAAACATGGATAGAAATACAAGAACTTAATCCAGTTTTCACACAATGTTCTGATGCATATCAATGTTTGGGAAGAGCAGTGGTGACCCAGCGGTTGCGGCCCCGACTTAACAGTAAGTCGTGGGTTCGAACCCAGGCAGGCGCATTACTTTGAGTAATTTATTTCATCACCACTGCTCTTGAAACGGTGAAGGAAAACATCGTGAGGAAACCGACATGTTCTAGAACCAAACAATTCGAAGACATGTGAAATCTACCAACCCTCACTGGGCACGCGTCGTAACCCATCCCTCTCCTAGAGTCGAAGCCTGAGTCCCTGCACTGGAAACATTATAGGCTGATGATGATGATATCAATGTTTTATCACTAGAACCGAAGTTTTTACCTTTTGTCTTTTATATACATTATTAAGATATGGATTCGGACTCGTAGCTTAAATAATGGCAGCCACACGTTCTATCTTCTAGGTTAAGCAATGCTCACCGGTCCTGATCCGTGGATTAAAAATTAGATTCAAAATTTAAATTAGACGACGACTTACCTCCTGATTGAATGGAATTTCAACTCTAGGACATTGTATTTAATAATTATTGACATTATAATTACTATACCCTGACAATGTATGTAATAATTCTTGACATTATATTATGTAGTTAATAAACCCTGACATTGT
This sequence comes from Diarsia dahlii, assembly GCA_949775195.1. Taxonomy (NCBI): domain Eukaryota; kingdom Metazoa; phylum Arthropoda; class Insecta; order Lepidoptera; family Noctuidae; genus Diarsia; species Diarsia dahlii. The sequence goes on from OX459189.1 coordinate 13,104,711, forward strand.
ATTTAATAATTCTTGACATTATAATTAATAATCCTGAAATTGTATTTGATAGTAGTTAACATATTTTTTATTCTTGACATTTTATGGTTCATTTGTATTAATTATTGTATGTCAATTTTAATATTTTTTAAATGTTAATTTTTATTCTGTATTATAAGTTCATTACAATTATTCTTTTAAATATTGGAAACAGCAGAATATTATGGACATCAAATTATGTGTAACACTTAGAGCAACAATATTCTGAAAAATAAATGTATTATTATTATTATTTGTTTTTATACTTTCACGTATCTCGGCTTTATTACCGGAATTTTAGAATAGTACGGGCCGGAGGCAAGTACTATTCCTGGAGAGTGGTGATGGGATGAGATAATGATATAGTCGGGATGTGTGATGATGAGTGAGCATTAAACTGTGTCTGTGTGGTGATTGAGGGTTGAGTACGTGTGGTGGAAATTACTGTCTCATTTTCATTATGTAAAAATTTTCTCACAATCCTGCAGGTATTAAGGATTGCGGCCTTCTGAAGGCTTTGATACGTGTATGGTGGTAAATCAAGTGTTTTAAAGACTGGTGGAGCTGTTTAGGTATAACACCTGTTGTTGATAACACAATAGGGACTATTAACAAACATCTATATAAATAAAAAAACGAAACGAAAGAGAAAAATAAACTTAAGAAGAAAAATCAGCTTCTGAAGTCGGTGACTTTTGTTTGTTTGACTTCATGTTTTTGCCACCGACTTCAGAAGCTGATTTTTCTTCTTAAGTTTATTTTTCTCTTTTTGGTGTTTTTGAAGTCGGTTGTTTTTTTTGCAAAAAAGTTTATTCATTTTTAGTTGTAATAAGTACCTATACAAATACACACATCAAAAGTGTCTAGGGATCAAGCATTTTTATGCGGATTTCTTGAGATTGAGATGTGGCTTTGTAATAAATTTATGATTTTATAAATTTATGTGGATCCTTTTTGGTCCATTTCATAATTTGAATCAGGAACTGTCAATCAAATTCGAGTAAAAGATGAAAATCAGCTGTCATTATTTTCCCTATAAAAACATACAACGCATTGAAGACATTATTAGTGCTACTGTTTCCCTACTACTGATTAAAACCAACGTTATTATGGAGCGGCGACGTCATATAAGCAGGGAAGAAATGCTCAGAGCCGTGGGAATGATAGAAGCTGGTTCCCGGCAACGTACTGTGGCTTTAGCTCTGAATACAAGTCAGAGTGTTATCAGTCGACTTCGGACACGTTACCGAAGCACTGGTACCGTGACTGAGCGCCATGGAGGACGGTATCGCTGCACCACACGGAGACAAGACCGATACATTCAAATCTTAACTCGAAGAGCTCCAACAATAACCGCCATGATGTTAGCCGTGAGGCTTCATCACTCTTCAGGGAACTTAATTAGCGACCAAACAGTCAGAAACCGCTTGCATGAAGTGAACCTTCATTCCCGAAGACCGCTACGGGTACCACCTATAGCAATGCACAATCGTAGGATTCGATATCAATGGGCTCTTGAACACAGAAATTGGGCAGAAGAACAATGGCGTTTCGTGTGCTTTTCTGATGAGTCTCGTTTTGGTATGAGACCGGATACAAGACGTATACGACACTGGAGAACCCCTGGACGCCAACAGCGATTAAAATCCTGCCAGGAAGTCCATCCTTATAGTGGTGGAACCATCATGGTATGGGCGGGTATTTGGATCGGCGGAAGAACTGAGTTGATTTGGATCAGAGGCAACCTCAACGCTCAAATTTATGCTGAGACGATTGTATCAGACGTCATCGTTCCTCTACAAGTGCAAATCGGTCCCTTATTTCAGTTAATGCATGATAATGCACGACCGCACACCGCAAGAGTTGTAAGACAGACTCTCGCCGCAGCTAACATCAATGTCCTGCCCTGGCCTGCTCAGTCGCCAGACTTGAACCCGATTGAGCATGCATGGGATATGCTACAGAGAAGAGCTCTGCCGAATATGGAGGGTATCCAGTCGCAAGAAGACCTTTTTTTGTTGTTGCAACGAACATGGGCGGCCATTCCACAGCGTGATTTGGATGAACTCATTTTGAGTATGCCAAACCGATGTTCTTGTGTTGTTCGTGTTCGCGGTAGAAACACGGATTATTAATTGTTTAAGTTACCCAATAAAATTTTAAAGAAAACTGTTATTTCAGTCTTTTTTTCGAACTTTAATGTTAGTGGTTCAAATGTCAAAAATCCCTTTATTAGGAAAATGGCAAATTTCTTTATTAATGCAAAGGTGACTTGGTTTATCGTTACTGTGACAAACGAAAACACTTTATTTGATGAATCCTTAAAGAAAATTTTAATTAATATCAATCAGGAGAAAAGTTATTGCAAAAATATATGTTGATCCCTAGACACTTTTGATGTGTGTATTTACTATGCATTTAACATTCAACTAAGAAACCTAACCCTTAACCTTCAAGATTCAACTATTTTTGCTTTCAACTCTTAACCGTTGAGGAGTGGTACTACTACTCCTCAACGGTTAAGAGCATGAAGACAAGTGATGACTGCTAGATGCGAATACTTGAATAGCGTCAGAAAAAGCACGAAACACGTCAGACGTGTCTATGTAATTCATATATAACAACTAAAAAAATGTGTATTGTACACATCTGCATACCCCCTCAGAGCATACAGGCGTGATGTTACGTCATGATAATGTATATTCAATAAACATCCAAGCGATTCCAGCAATTACGACAGATTTGCCGTCTATTTTTGAAGAGTTCCATTGTATATCTCCGAAGATCAGCACCAGATCTTCACCAAATTAAAATGGGACCACCTCAGGAGTACCTATACTCTTTCAAATAAAAAAAGAATTTTGAGAATCGGTCCACAAATGGGGGAGAAATCAGGTAACATACATTAAAAAAAAAAATACATACACACGAACATATAACCTCCTCCTTTTTCGAAGTCGGTTAAAAAGAGAAGTCCTGACTGACTGACTGACACATCAACGCCCAGCCCAAACCCTTGGACCTAGAAAGCTGAAATTTTGCACAGAGGTTCCCTTTATAATGTAGACAATGAATCAGGAAGGATTTTTCGAAATTTAACCCCTAAGGGAGTTAAATAGGGAATGAAAGTTTGTATGGAAAGTCGGTTTCACGTGGGCGAAGCCGCTGGCAAAAGCTAGTTATGATATGATATGAGTGTTCTAAATGTGAGTGAGGTCTGAAAGGCAGTCAAAAAAATCCAAACCAAAGTGTAGTGTTTCCCTGCCACTGGACTGCGGAAATCACATAGGCAGTCGTTCCATGTGAATGACTGGTTTTCAGCTAAATAGGTTGAGTTGAAAGCCAACCCCAATAATATTGTCTGGCTGACTATAATATTGTCCCTTTTTCTTGTGTCAATAAGAATTACCTTTATAAAATCGTAAGTACACGTACAAATACATTCTCATCATCTGCCTAGCGTTATTCCAGCTATGTCTCTATCGGATGCGGCTGAATACCAGTCTTTTACATGGAGCTCTAGGTAAGTGGGACATAAGACCAGTTATCCATGGTACACGATTGAGAGGTAATCTACAGCAACGTAATTTAATGAATCTCTTCCTACTTAGTAAGAGATTCATTAAATTAATTTAATTAGTTACTTTACTTCTTCTTTAAAGTTGCATTTTTTATGATTAAGGCTTTGTCCTAACAGCTGGAGTGTGTGTGTGTAATTCCCAGCATCCCAGAAACCCTTTATTAGATTGTGGCATGTTACGATCCTGTTTATTAATACATTTAGCTCCTTACGACACTATATGCTATCCTTACCTTATTCACATACAGTTATAAGTTTAATTATTTTGATGAGAATGCGAATAAAAGCTGTTTTAGAAAAAGACCTTTCTTCTTCTTTCTCGTAGGCGCAAATCGACTGCGTAGCAGGTCCTGGGTTCGATATAACCCGAGTGGGGCAAAATTTCATTGAGGTTTTCTACCAGAAATTTCTCAATAACAGCCACGGAGTTAAGATGTGTGCCCGGTTGACAGCAACAGGATTGCCCCCTTTTACATGTGACTTAAAAAATTGGAGAAATGTGGGTCCACTGGGACACCAGATAACTCTGCTGACGGTTCGGGGATTACAGGCGTGACGTTATGTGACCTTCCCACATTTGACGCAACCTTGAACCTTAGATTCATTGAACTGCAGGTAATTACTTCTTGGTTATGGTCGCTGTATCCACACGAGCTCGCGCGTCAATAGGGATGTTGACATGAATAGCGAATATATAAAAAGTTATGTTTTTGCCATAGCAGGGAATATTCATCATCATTTCAGCCGCAAGACGTCCACTGCTGGACATAGGCCTCCCCCAAGTGTTGCCACATTAACCGGTCCCGTGCGTCTCGCATCCAGTGGATCCCCGCAATCTTCATCAGGTCATCGGTCCACCTAGTGGGAGACCTTCCAACGCGACGTCTTCCGGTTCGTGGCCGCCACTCTAGAACTTTTCGGCCCCATCGGCCATCCATTCTACGAGCAATGTGACCTGCCCATTGCCATTTAAGTCTGGCTATTATATAGGGAATATTAAAATGCTGAAAATCATGTTTTGAAAGTGTAATAAATAAATTAATGATGTTTTAAATAATTTCCAATATTACATGACTACAAATACAAGCACCACATACAAGTCAAACCTGGCTAATTGTACACTGTTTCGTCAACATGACTAAGCGTTTAAATACTAAACTAATTAAAGTTGTATAATATAAAATAATTTTTCGTAATATTTACGTGCCTAGCTATAAAAAAGACACTTCCAAAAATTAGTCAACATCCCTATTTGCAATGTGCATATTGCCTTACAGCTGGTAATGAACGTAGCCTTCAAAATCATCTTCGTTAATTATGTTAACACTCGATCACTATAAATTGCTCAACACATTCCACACCTCGACGCAATTCACCAATATTACTAAAACGATTCAGTTAGAAACTACGCGAACATAACATAACATCACGCCTGTAATCCCCATAGGGCTAGGCAGAGGTATACCTAATAGTACACCCACATTTCACCAGTTAAGTTTAAGTCCCATGTAATAGGGAGCGAGCCTATTGCCAACAACCAGGGACAAATCCAGACAACGTGGCTGTTACCAAGAAATTCCTTATGAAAAAACTTATTTGGCCAACTCGGGAATCGAACCCAAGAACTCATGCTCAGCAGTCGCGCTTGCGATCACTAACCCAATGAGAAAGTCTAGGAAAATAATATTTACAAAATGTTTCCTTTCTAAAAGATAGCAACTTCAATGTAGGCTATCTGGACGCAAAGCATCCTTTTTTATTTTATTTTTACAATAAAATTTATTAGCCACAGAGAAAGGAGAACGTTAAAAAAGTGACTGCCACTGCTACATCTATACACATCTTGTTAAAATAAAACCTGTTTTTAAAAGTATTCCGGTTATGAATGGGTGCTAGTTTCGTTATAATATGTAATGAGCACCGACTCTAACGAACGATCCTATACTATAATTGGTTGCATTTACGTCCGCTCACAACGAATCCTGTGCTATGCTAGCTTATAGCAACGCTAGTGTGACCGTCGCGCGTCGGACTGCCAAGTTAGGTCTCGAGTTCGCACCCAAGACTGAACAGAACTGTCTTGGCACGTTTTTTTCCCACGGGTGACCACTGAAAACCAGCGCTGTGCTGTGGGTCTCTATACGGTCCATAGCAGTAGAGTGCAGGCAGGCCAAGGAGGCGCTTCCTGCCATCGACACCCGCCTCACCAAACAAGCGCTCCGGCTGACTAAGCTGCAACTACGCACAGTGACGGCTGCCATCACTGGACACGGTACTTTTAATAAGCACCTCTTTGTTATAGGTGTCACAGATAGTCCTCTGTGTCGAGCCTGCATGGAGGAAGAAGAAACAGCCGCCCACGTGCTTCTGCACTGTCGAGGACCAAGTACTTCGGTGACCTAGGTACTCTTCGCGAGATTGCCAGTAACACCAAGGGTTTGCTGGCTTTTCTCGGGGAGCTAGGGTGGATCGAGTGATATTCCCGCACGCAAAATACGCGCATCGAACGTGGAGTTGCGGACACCAGCCGGTCGTACTTATATACGGTCCATAGCACAGCACCATGCTGAGTGGGTAACCTCTTTGTCGCAGTCACGACGTGTAATCTGTAAACATTTTCTTTTTTTTTGTGTTCCATGTTTTATGTAAACTTATACTGTTGTTTTTCTTTTTTGTACCTATTTTTTAATATTAGTTGTATGATTACTGCTTTTGATTGTAGGTATCTCATAGCTCAGCGACAAATAAATATTTTTGCTTTCTTTTCTTTCAAGACCTCTGATTTTTCGGATTCATGTGCTTATTGTATAGGACTATAGGTAATAGGGTATTTCACCAAAAAAATCAAATAAGTCCGTCAGATAAATTTCCAAAAAATAAATGGACACATATTTTTTTCTTTTTTCACGTTTAATACAAAAGAATAGAGGAAGTGCTTCGAAAAGTCGCGTCAAGTCGTGTGACGTGACATATTAGTATGTTTCTTCCCTAGAAAGTGACATCACAAGCCCCAACTCATGATCTTTGATCTTTTTTTGTGGGTTCGATTCCCACCCAGGACAAATGTTTGTGTGATGAGCACGATCATTTGTTCTGTGTCTGGGTGTAATTTATCTATAATATGTATGTATTTAGAAATATATAAGTATGTTTATCAGTTGTCTAGTACCCATAACACAAGCTCTGCTTAGCTTGGGACTAGATGGCGTTGTGTGATAGTTGTGGAATATTATTATTTTTTTTTTTTTTTTGTCACGTTTTATTTTCGTCAATTTTATTAATTTGGTGAAGCAAAAAACAAGTTGGTATCCAATATTTTACGGACTAATTAGATTTTTTTGGTGAAATACCCTAATAATACTTGCTTCGGTAAATAGCATGTGGTTCGGTAATAGGTAGCATGCTTGGATGCATGCATTTCTCGACAGCATGTAAAGCCAACAGAGGCCCATGGGCGGCATATTCACTCTGACACCAGGTTTTGGCACTAACCACAAGGAAAAGAAAGAAAAAAAAAGACAATGAATCCACTAATTATATGGGTTCGTATTTCGTTCACTATCAGCCGCGATGGATGGAGGTCTCATTAAACGGTGTTCTGAATCTATACTCTATACTAATATTATAAAGCTGAAGAGTTTGTTTGTTTGTTTGTTTGTTTGATTGTTTGTTTGTTTGTTTGTTTGTTTGTTTGTATGTTTGTTTGAACGCGGTAAACTCAGAAACTGCTGGTTGGAATTTAAAAATTCTTTTTGTGTTGGATAGTCCATTTATCGAGGAAGGCTATAGGCTATATAACATCACGCTACGGCTAATAGGAGCGGAGCATAAATGAAAAATGTTACAAAAACGGGAAAAGGTATTTCCTTTTTGAGAGCTTCCGCTGCGTGCGCTGCGAAAACGGTTTAAGTTACGCTAATATCATGTATGAAGGAATTGTTCCTCTTTAAAAGTTCTAAAAAAAAGTTCGCGACAGCATATATCTATCTTTTAAGATTGACTCACTGTAACCTTTTTTTACAGTTAAACTGTTAGGTTAAAAAGAATTATATTTTGCGAAGCTTATTTAACCCATATGGTATTAATCTATATCTAAATAAATGTGTTTTCTAGAACGGAAATTTAATATAGAATATTTGTGCCCTTTACTCTATACAGTTTAAACAAATATCTTAGAAGATATCGCAATGTAAAAATATCCGCGCGGCAAAATAATTCGCGCGTCGCAATGTAGGTACGGGGGATTCTGGCTGGCCTCCGGGAAATTCAAATTCAAAATATTTACTGCATCATACTGTTTACAAGTACAGAGTGTTATAGTATATTTAACAGTAAGAGATATCTATAGTAATTCACACTTTAATTATAATCTAAGCTAATCTAAACCATCTAAACTATTTTAATAAAGAGGAAAGATAAGATTTTTTGTTTGTTACGATTTAGCTTAATTTATGTCGGATAGTCGATATGGAGAAAGGATAAAAGCTATATTTATGTGACGCAGACGAAGTTGCGTGGGTCAGCTAGTAAGCAAATAAAATTACGGAGCTGTATTTACAATCAAAGTGCAATCTGATCATAAATGACTGGCCTGTTGGTCTAGTGGTTAGTGACCCTAACTGCTATGCCGGAGGTCGTGGGTTCGATTCCCACCCAGGACAAATGTTTGTGTGATGAGCACGATCATTTGTTCTGTGTCTGGGTGTAATTTATCTATATATGTGTATGTATTTAGAAATATATAAGTATGTTTATCAGTTGTGTAGTACCCATAACACAAGCTCTGCTTAGCTTGGGACTAGATGGCGTTGTGTGATAGATGTGGAAAAAAAAAAAAAAAAACGGCGATGCGCGGCGGGTGGGTTAATTAAAGAATACTTATTCAATTGTTGCGTCGAGTTAATTACTAGCCGCCTTATTAATAAAAATAGTTAAACCTGGTTTAAGTTACGCTTGGTTTATCTCGCATGCCGACTCACTTCAAACATATTCAAAAGAAAGTGACGACATGCGAGATAAACCAAGCGTAAGTTAAACCAGGTCTAACTATTTTTATTAATAAGGCGGTAGATGTTTAAACTTTCGCTCACAACATAACATAACATCACGCCTGTAATCCACGAAGGGTTTGGTAAAGGTTACTTAATAGTACACCCTTTTTTTGTTCTTTTGGGGGGTGGGAAATCATCAAATGACCCCCCCCCCCCCCCCGCTCTTGGGCAGAGCGAAGGGGAGTGTAAGACTTCTACTGACTAAAAATCGAACCCATGTTCCTTCTTTGCCCTTGTGCCGAGGCCACGTCATCTCGTACTATAATCCGCGGCCCCGACGGGACGAGGTACACCCTCATTTCGTGTTTAAGCCACATATTATCGCCATGAACCGGGCACAAATCCAGACTCCATGGCTGTTACTGATAAATTCCTGATGGAAAATACTCCGTATCATTTTACTCGACCCGTACGGATCGAACCCAGAACCTCCGGCTCAGCAGTCGCGAAACAAACGAGGCAGACATTCTCCCACCCATAAGGCCCGTAATCCACCAAAGCGGAGAGGAGCGGAGACGAGAGATGTGCGGAAATCGGCCAATCACATTAGTTAAAACTTACATCTGGTCTTTCGCCTTTCCTGTGATTGGTCGAATTTGGCACATCTCCTCTCCGCTCTGCTCGTCTCCGCTTTGGTGGATTACGGGCCTAACCCGCTCGTTATTAATAAAAATACTTTGCGAGATATTCGCAAAACCAACACTCTTTCATAACGATGGCCTACAAAATAAAACCGATATATTTAGATAGTACCTACTTTCCCAATATCTACTTGTAAGGATAGTAACAAAGTGGTCTTAAAACTCTAATTCAGATTTACGTAAATACGTAACATAGCTTGAGGCGAATATTATGGTTACATCAATTACCTACATCGAAATCGGCGAGATGGCAAGAGCTTCTCGATTTGGATAGCCTGTAATTATTTCACCGCTTTATTCATTCACAAGCATAAATGATGAATGCTCTTTTATTTAAAAATAAATACGGTAATAGGGGATCGGTCTGGGTCAAAATAATATGATTCTGTTTAGTCCGTAATTTAGATTATCGAAAAATATTGAGTCGTCAAAATGTACTATCAAATGACGTCACACGAGTTTTCGAAGCACTGTATCGTCTTCATTTTAAGTTTACGTGAAAAAAGAAAAAATACATGTCCAATATTTTTTGGAAATCTATCTGACGGACTAATTAGTTTTTTTTTTGTCCGATCCCCCCTATTATTGGAATGGAAAAGAAATCAGTTTTTTATTAGTTTTTTCTGGAGTGCCTTCCATTCCAATACCATGCCGATGGCCGTTACAGATGCCTAAGTGAAATTAATCCTGGGTTCGATTCACGCGTCGGACAAAGTGTTATTGGGTTTTACCATAAGTAATTTCTCAGTAGAAGCCATGTAATTTGGATTCGTGTCCAGTTGACGGCAATCGGCTCGTCCTATAAAACATGGGACTTAAATCATAACTGGCGAAATGTTGGTGTATATTATTAGGTACAACGTTGACTAACCCTTTGAAATGCCTTGAAATGCTTTGAAATGCTTTGCCCAAGAGGGGGGGGGGGGGGGGCCTCTTGGGCAGAGCGAAGGGGAGTGTCAGACTTCTACTGACTAAAAACCGAACCCATGCTCCTTCTTTGCCCTTGTGCCGAGGCCACGTCATCTAGTACTAAAATCCGCGGCCCCGACGGGACGTTGACTAACCCTTCAGGCGAGATTTTAATATTATGGTAGTCATCATCTCATGAGCCCCTTTTATCGCCATTTTCATTTTATAACTAAAAAAATACTTGTCATTTTCACAGCGTAGTTTGCATAGTCACAGCGTAAAGTTTTGCTCATTGTGTACCATCCATTCAAGTCACCGTGACTTCTCCAACGAGTAAACAGCGCAAAAACCATGCGTTCACAAATGTCTACCGTAATTTGATACTCCCGCATTCGAAAGCACAGAATTGGTTTTAAATATCTTGTGCAGAAATCGCATTCATTTGAAACCGGCAAAGAGTGAGTGCAGCCGCATATTGAACATTTTAACGTATTTATTTTAAAGAATTTAAAGGTGGATGCACATTTTAACATGCACATAAATCGAACTGATTAAAACAAGGCGTGATCATTTATTTGTAAAAGGAGAACGTTAAAATAAAAGAGCAGGTAGCAAAATAATTTGTAGTTCTTTGTTGGTTGCTTCGGGTGTTCTTGTTTCCGATCTTGACTGGTGATGTCATTCTCATTTTTGCCGCACGGGCCTTATGTCCTTTTCCCCGCTTCGTTAAGTCTTGTGTGATCACCACCTTATGGATCATTTAAATCTAAAGTCGTATCGATATTGACATAAAATCTTTAATTGAAATCTTAACTAACTTCATAATTCCTTAGCAAACTTGTAGTTAGTCGTATTGTTTTCAACATTTAATTACCGCCTCCACTGTAGCTACTTAACCAACTATATTTTATTTATTAGTCTAGGCAACAAGTGCCTTTTTGATGAACTTTATTACAAAAACAATAAAAAAATTAATAAAACAATTTTTTTATACATCGAAAAGAAAAAACAAATAATGGTGATTAAAAAAAAATGATTGCTTAATATTAATTAGAAGTGGGAGGAAATAATTGTTAATCAACAAATGCGATTTTAAGCAAAAAATTATTTTTTAAAGAAACGATTTTTTTAAAAAGAATCGTAGTTATCATCAAAAATTATGTTATTAAAAAAATAATTAAATTGTCTCATAAACAACGCATTTGTTTATAAACATTGTTTAAACAATAGGAGATAAAAAATATTTAAAATCATTTATATGTAGCTTCTGATCATAAGAAAACGGTTCAATAATAATATTATAAAAAAAAGATTTGTTGGATGAATTCTAATGAAGCTTTGTAACTTTTCACCTCAGTAAATTGTTAATAAAAAAATGAAAATTAACATTTTTTTTAATTTTTCCAACGAAAACCTATGTCCAGCAGTGGACGTCTTTTGGCTGAAATGATGATGATGATGATGAACGAAAACCTATCCTACGACCTTTGAAAAATAGCTCCACGAAAGGAAAAATATCTCAGAATTCGCGATAAAAACTTTTGGACCACTGATTATTGTTTATTGATCTATTCTGCAGGCGCCTGAATTTTTTCAATTTTTAATTTTCATATTTAATAAGTTTAAAATAATATTTAGTCATGAAAGGTCCGAATGGAGCGTAGCTTGCGCAAGCCGGAGGACGCGTTTTCGGGCGTATTTTCAACCGGATGGGAAAGTTATTTATATTGGTCCTACAATTCCGGGAGTTAGAACATTCTTTAAGAAATTTTCTTCGCTTTTTGAATCTTTTTCCATTATTGAAAAAAATTAATTCGATTTTGAGATATTCGCAAAAAACTAAACCCGTTTTTATTTTTTTAGTTAGTTATAATAACTTTTGCAATTTTTGCAAGAGGAACTTCATTTTTTTTCGAAAATCATCTGGATGCTATTCCGAATCGAATGACACCTCAATCATAATTTTCGGAGACTGCTAAATTTTTTTTCAAAAAAGCACTTGTTGCCTAGACAATATGGCTTCACTTGGCTGTACATATACGGTTTATTATTGAAGAAGCCAACGAAACTTGATTAGAAAATGTAATGCTACAAATAATTACCAGCTGTATCGGTCGCTTCAAAGAAATGGTTATTGATAGTTAAAGATGAGTCCAATCATGGTGAATTGCACTAAATAGATGCTTAGTAGTCAATTTAACGTAATCAACTGAATAATTGATATTCTTATTTTCTTCCTCGTATATTAAGCGTAATTCACATGTGTGAATTACGCTCCATGTGCAGCGGGCGCGGGTCGGGCGCGTTTCGGGACGGGAGTACGGCGGGCCTAGTTCTTTGTATTTATATGAAAGGCATCACACTGAAAGCGTGTGCGGGTCGGCCGCGGAACGGGTCGCGCGCGGGATCGGCGCCCGTCGCCCGCCACTACAGAAAAACACAGTGAGACGCGTTGTTCTTGGCCTTCACACACAAAGAGGGCGCGAGTCGGGAGCGGGTCGGGAGCGGGTCGGGAGGGGGACGGGAGCGGGTCGGGAGCGGGTCGGGAGCGGGTCGGGTGCGGTTCTGGAGTGGGTCGGGTGCGGTTCGGGAGCGGGTCGGGAGCGGGTCGGGTGCGGTTCGGGAGCGGGTCGAGAGCGGGTGGGGAGTGGGTCAGGAGAGGGTCGGGAGCGCGTCGGATGCAGCTCGAGGTGGATTGCCACATGGATGAAGAATTATTATTTCTTATGATACATATATTATTTTTACTTAAGGGTAATTAAATTATAGAAAGAAAAGCACGGAAAAGGACTTGGGTTCACGATTTTTTTTTGTTTGCTGTACTGTTCCACAGCTGGGCAAAAGTCTCCCCCAATTCCTTCCAAGTGCTCATAATTAATGAAATCATTTTTTTAAATTTTTTATATATTCATTTTGAAACCAAGGTCGTGTTTTGGTTTTCGATTGGAGTATGTTGTAGGTAAACTTATCATTTTATTTTAATGTTTATAATATTAGTTTTAAAGCCTAAACAGGAAAATATTTCATAACGGAAATTATTGAATCTCCATAGAGCGCTCGGTCTACGCCCGTTTCCTGTGCGTGTTGCTCTTTATAACTCTAGTTACAAAGTTTATTTAATAGATTAGTGCAGTATTAGTATCACGACGAACTTGATGTCTTACGAGCGAAGATTACCTATGGACCTTTATTAATAGGGGATCGGCCAAAAAAAAACTAATAAGTCCGTCAGACAGATTTTCAAAAAAAAAATTGTACAACTATTTTTTCTTTTTTCACGTAAACAAAAAATGAAGACGATACAGTGCTTCGAAAACGTCACATTTTTTACCTACAAGTGACGTCACAAGCCCCCACTTATGATCTTTGACGCAATTTTTATTAATTTAATAAAACAAAAAACACGGACCCAATAATTTTCGATAATCTAACTGACGAACTAAACAGAGTCATATTTTTTTGAGTCAGTCCGATCGCCTATTGTGAACGCATACTGTGATACATGCCATCAATAAAATACAAATCGGACTACGGAACTCTATCTATCGGCCGACATTCACATGACGGTGATTGCAGATGGCTACTAGTTTATTACTAAAGCATTCTGGCATTTAACTCGTTTGATGATTTCTGTCCAGACTACGATGAAACTATATTCCCTCTTACCATACCTCTTACTTAAATGAAGTATTTGTATTTAACGACCGTGCCTTTAACTTGATTGACGGCGGCCGTAATGACGATCGAGAAAGTCAAATTAAAATTCGATGTTTAATGTAAGACGTAAAATATATAATCCATAGTGTTAAGAAGTAAAATGTTGTTTATTTATTTGCCAGCACATAGCATGGTAAAATAAGTCGTGCAAATATTTTTGATATTTTAGGTAGTACAATGGTCCCGTCGGGACTGCGGGTTGTTCGAAAGAGATACCGTGGCCTCGACACAAAGGGCTAAGAAGGAACATGAGTGGTTTTTAGTCAGTAGAAGTCTGACATTCCCTTCTGCTCTGCCTAGAGCGGGAGGAGTCATTGATGATTTCGCACAAACCAAAAAAAAAGGTAAGTAGTACAATGGTACTTAAAAGATTAGTATTGTTAGAGTTTACAATTTAATATTTATTTAGATAGGTAGGTTACGTCTATGTCCGGACCCAACTTCTCTGGAAGGGGTAATCCGGTCTGGCAGCAATCTTCAAAATTCTGTTGTCACTACCTACCATGCCACCAGACGCTGCTGTAATATCATTGCTTTCTGAATATTAAACTTCAGGTTGAAACACACTAAAGTGTTGTGTTTTGTTGTATAGAGCATAAACACGAGTCAGTGTTTTCTTCATAATTCCCACCCCCTACAGTTTTTTGTGAAATAAAATCACAATAACTATTCATAAAAATAAATATAAGGTCAATGTGGGCAAATCCGTCTACGGGGCTATTCCATACACATTCGTTTACTATTCATTCCAGAATAGTTACGCTGTTACTGGTTCGGTCGATAAAACAGGGTCAGTTTTTAGTTCTAACTATGATTCATAGATGGAGCAAGGTTGTCTACAATTGTCAAAAAATGCATTTGAAGTTTAGTTGTGCTATGAACTCGAAACTCAAGTGTTGCGTGCCGCCGTTTCTTATAAGATAAATATTAAATTTTACAAGTTACGACTTTCTGAGTATGCATAACATGTAGTTTAATAAGTGTTTCAACGGATTTTTCTATTTGTTTTGAATATAAACCCTACTGGTTTATATTCAAAACAAATAGAAAAATCCGTTTCCGTATCTACTATACAGAAAGAATTGTTAAAAAAAATACGTAAACTCAAAATGTTCAAGTGGGAAAATCCGTCTAATTTCGAAGGGGTTAAATTGTCATATACCGGAATTACCCCATTGCAGATGTCGTCAACCTTTTCATCCTTCCTATTTTTAGTTTTATACTTTGAAAGTCCACTGGTAACTAACAATTGGGTCTTTGAACTATAATTTTTTTGTGTTTATTTTTACAAAAACAGAACTTACCTTTATGAATTTACCAATTAATGAACTAATAATACTTATAAATCAAGGTGTTTCACAGTTTTCGTCAAAAAAGTATTTTTTAACACTAAAGTCATGTGCTTTATGAACGAGACACTACTCCTCCGGGGCAGCGCCTGTGTCGTTATTAGGAAGAAGAAACTGACTCCTGAAATACAGATATTTAATATCTAGCTCTGGAATCAGGGCTTCACAAATATTGTATAGAAATGTTTTGCAAATAAAGAATTTATTATTATTATTATACCTAACCGAATTCATTAAAAATAACCCTGTTTATTTAAGTTAATACCATAAATACCATTGTCATAATAAGATAGGATTGTTTCAATGTACCTGAAAAATTAAACTTAACAGTTTATTTTTTAGTTAAAAATATTTAGTTTTCGAACTTTTTAGAAAGGTTTAAAGTCTCTGGTTATAAAAATAGGCCGGATTAGCCCCCAAAAAAGATTTTAGGGAGTAAAACGTAAAATAAACCTTATTTTTATGATGTTACAAAACATTTTTCTTCGTCACCTGCATTTACTTGTTTACAAATTGCATACTTTGATAAAACGGCGTAACTCGAGGCTTTACATTAAAGTAGTAAGTGTACCAGATTTAGTTAACCAAATTCGACTTTCAAAAAAGTATGACGGATTTGCCCACATTGACCTTAAAGATTCAACTTTATTCCGTGACTGTAATTTATAATGAAATTGGGTAGTGGGTCCAGTCGACCAGTTCAAAATTTATCTTGGTCGACTGATCCCGCGGGTCCATTTCGAGTGAGTCTAGTTGACCAAAGACTCACGTATTCGCACTGCATGCATTCTATTTATGTGAAACCGATATGCTTCTAACGTAATGACAAATGACATTGTTTCTACCTTTAGCTAATAAGAAGTGATATAAAATTATAGGTTGGTTCATACTGCAGCACCAAAGCACATCATATTTCAGATAATAATTTGCAATCAATTCAATTTTATTCGTAAACGAAATAACAATAAGAGTTATAACAACTGGCGAAAGAGTTTACTAAGTAAAGTCTCCATAAAAGTTAAGTGTTCACTGTCCATGTGATCAGACCCTGTTTAAGAAATGACCTCAACTCTGCAACTTGAACAGACGAATAATTAAAACAAATCCCCTAACGAGATCACTCAAGGAGATACAGATATAATAAGGTTTTGTACAACATCGAACAGAATCATGAAACTGGCATTACTGGCATAAGTTTGACACTGAACTGTAACCCGTCATAATCACTGCGGTTAAGCGATACTTCACCAATTAGTAGAACGACAGATACCTTGAACTATGGGTACTCACAGGGGTCACTAGTAGGCAATATAGGTAATGATTTAGATATTATTTTTTCCTCGCATGCGTCTCATTATCTACTGGAGGTCAAGTTACCCAACCGCCGCCATACGTTACATACAGCTAGGCCTGTGACGGCCAGCCAAGCACCTTGGCACGACCTTTCCAATACATTCACCCGCTAATCAATTATCAATACAATTTTACTGACATAAATCTCAATCTGATAATCTCTTGTAGCAATCTCTCACTCGCGCGATCCGTAAACTCCAGTCCTTTCTACTGCTTTCATTTCATTAAAATATGAAGAGGTGTTCTAAGACGATGCTGCTATAAAAATGAGATCGAATCTAGCGTACCTACCTGTTCCAAAGTTAGAAGTGAATGCATGAAAAGTAATTTCTACGTTGGAAACGGAGTGCGGAGCGTCAACGACCGCGTTACCGATAAAAACCCTTGCACAAAGTGGAGGTAAAAATTGAGCTATTTGTTCATCAAGCTCCTGCACTCATCAAATACGCAGGCGTCCATTTCCACAGCGGCTAAATGACCCCTATACACACTCTTATGCTGCACTCAATAACTGTAACGACACCCATTTTTCACATTTCTTTCACGAATATTTCATTAGTCCGTTAATGGGTAGTGGCTTCCTGTTCACATTAATCATCATTTTGTTAATATTAATGTTGCACATTAACGAATGTTTTAGAAAGCAATGAGCTTTTTTCAAGTATCAGGCTGATTACCAAGGGTTTAAATTATTTCATTACATTTCATTAAGCGCCATATTAAATCCAGCCTAATCAGATTAATAAACGCTTTTGAAATTAGACGAAAAAACCCCTTTTACGGTCGAAACGAATCTCGCAGCAACTGTTAAAGTCATGTTTGGGTTACGTAAAGTTTATTATTTTAATCCCTAGATTATGTTACAGGGAGAGACCCTAATAAATTCATCATATTATTTTCTATACAATGTCTGTAATAGGCATTCAAAAGGGGTCAGAGCCCATTCGTCCCCTAAGATTCGCACCCTGTGCCCACTCGTCCCCTGGAACTTTTGAGGGGCCCATTCGTCCCCTGAAGAATATTTATTTTTATTCATTCTTTTATTATAAGTACATGTGTATACTGCAGCTTGGTAGTCCTGGTACAGTCGCGCAGAAAAGGCTAAAATAAAAAATATAGTAATTCGGTAGATATCATGTTTATTTCAAATAAGATTAACACATACAAAATCACAATGTCCTAGAAACTAACAAAATACAACTCTTTTACAAAAATCAGCCTTGATTGACCATCATATTATAAATCAACATTCAATATAAAATATGCAAAAAAATAGAACACTTAACAACAGTAAATAATCACTTCTTATTTTTTGTATATTTACCAACTACATACATGCAAAATCGTAATAACTTAAATCTAATAAATTTTAACTAGAAGTACCTACATAAAAATTGGCTAAAATCACCGTATTTTTTGTATATTTACCAACTACATACATGCAAAATCATAATAACTTAAATCTAACAAACTATCAGTGTTGCCAACTCAACTACTTCAAAATATGCTAGATTGGTGTAAAAAATATGCCAAAAATATGCTTACCTTCTCTAAAAAAATGCCAACATAATTACGTATAAGTATTTATTGAGAAATTAAATCAAGGGAATAGAATATCAAGGTCTTCATCTTCATCAACATCAGCTGATGTGGAAGGCTGAGAGCCGGAGTCGTAACACTCTTTGGTTCCGATACTGCGTAGTACATTGTCTGGAACAGTGTAAGAGTAACAGCACTTTCCTGCTCTTTTTAGGCCGAACCTAACGTACAAAATGGCATTCAGGGTTCTCGCCGCCAAACGGTTTCGGAGTTTGGTTTTTACCAGACTCATTTGGCTGAATACACGTTCAATGTCCGCATTTGAATGCGGCAATGTTATAAGAGACATTGCAAACTCACATAACTCTGCAAAGGGGTTATTATCAGCAGCATCTTTATATTGCATGACTTCATTCCAGAACTTTACTGTGGAAGTCAAGCCATTTAATGTGAACTATATTAATTTCTCCATTGAGATACCAGTTTTTTTAACAAGCCATTCGTAGTGGGACAATTTTACATCGTAAGTCTATCGACAGGTTATATTATTATCATGACGGATTATCATTCATCATAGCTCTTTTTTCAATGATCTGTTATGATTTATTAAATTAATTCCGTTAATAAACTGTTCACAAGTGTACTATGTTAACCGTTTCTTATGTAAAATATAGCTAATTTTATCTCAGGGGACCAGTAGGCACCTGAATAGGTGCCGAATCTTTAACTTATATTGTATATATATTAGAGGGGACGAATGGGTACCTTAAAAATAATATTTTTGATTAAAATATTAATTGGTCCCCTACCAGGAGACCAATGGGCACCTATATAGGGGCCGAATCTACAACTTTTATGCTGGGGGGCGAATTTTAGGGGACGAATGGGCTCTGACCCTTCAAAAGGCGACGCTCTCTAGTCGGGTTTCACCATAATCAACCCCTATTGGACCTCAGACTGGGCTTTGTATGTAATCCACTATGCGGGTCCATTGTGAGTAACACCTGGCGAAGTCAAAAACCGACCAAGTGCGAGTCGAACTCATCTTACATCATTGAATCGAACACCTTTAATTTGAATTTATTTGTATTATTTTGGTTATAGCGGCAACAGAAATACACATTATGTGAATATTTAGTCTCGGGTTATGAGATACCTACAGCGTGCTGACAGACAGACGGACGGACAGATGTAAAGCGGAGGTTTAGTAATAGGAGACTGTTTGGTTACACTTCGTGTGCAAAACCCTAAAAAATCAAAATTAAGTGATATCACAAGATTGTCTCAGATTTTTGTTCCTATACCTGTTTCCTCGCATTGTTTAGGACAGTGATCATGAAATCCAATAAACGACCTCCAAACCTCCTACAAAGTAATCCGCTTACTTGAATTCGAACTCATAGTGTAACACTCGTAAGTAGCGGTCATTATCACCGAGCCACCACTGCTCGCTAGTAGTTGTTGTTAATCTATTTATTTCCATCAATTGCTGCTCCATAAAATGCTTCAGCAACCACAGCTAAGCAAGTTGTATTAGTGTAACAAAACAACCATCTTTACCATAAAACATTCCACTATAATTAGCTAACAGTTACCGGTGATTAATGATTACGACTTCTAACTCTGAAGTGTATAGAGACATGTTGCTTTTGATTGTTACTTAATTTGTAGGAGGGGTAGACTTAAACGTGCTATCCGAGGCACGGAGTAAAGTATGTAATGAGTGGTCACTTATCCACGGACCAACCCAGGCTTAACCTGAAGATCGACCTGAACCGCTGCTATAATTTAGCCACGAGTCCCTCCTCAAGAAATGCACATTTTTTTATACAGCCCACGCTTTCCCACAGCTGGGCTAAAGCCTCCCCACGGCTTACCAAGTTTGTTTGCTAATTGCCTTCTTCGTCCAATCTGAATGAATCCAGATCGTCAGGTCGTCAAAAAATCCACATAATTGAAGATATTCTTTCTACTTACACAGCACAAGTAAAAAAGGGAATAATGTACCACTTTGTTCTCATACGATAAAAAGTTGAGTTCAGACGAATGTTACAACGTTCTCGTTCGAAACTGTTGGAGTGATAATTCTACTTATTTTAATGGCTGGAGCGACGCTATAAAATAAACTTTCCATTCAACTTGATCTGAAACAGATAAAATAAAAATGTAATGACTGTTTACGGAGAATTTGTAGAGATAAGCCAACTTAGTTTGTAGGACCGTCATTAACCCGGTTTTTATGAGAACTATCAAAGTTAGTCAATGTTTTAGATTAATCTGTTTTATTAGTTATGTTAAAAATACGATTAGTTAGAAGCCTGAAAGTCTGACAACCTTACTTACCAAGGGACATCATATTACCCAGAAACTTAATTGTAGAGGTCAGATAGGCAGTCGCTTCCTATAACATACTGGTATTCTGCTGCATCCCGTAAGACTGGAAGCTGACCTAGCATAGATTGGTAATGTCTGGGCAGATGTTGATGGTGAAGAAGTACTGTAAAAATTATGAAGAAGAAAGAAACAACTACTATACGCTTCTAGTAAAAAATAGAAGACGAAGGACAGGCTTATTAAGCCGGTAACAACCGTCGTTGGTTTAGTAATCGCAGCTTATACCGGCCTGCCAACATGCGGTACAACTGCTATTATATTCTTCCCACAATCTAGATGTGTCCCCGATTATTGGTAAAAATTAATAAGACGGGCGATCTTAGTTATGCGCATGTAATAGCCTGGAAAATCAAATAACGCTTTGAATCGTGTTTTGACGATACGGTTGGCGCAGTGGTTGAGCGATTGGACTGCTGCGCTGTGTGTCGCGGGTTCGATTCCCGCACGGAACAAATATTTGTACACACGGCTACACATCAAGCTATACAAAACCAGTTAATCTTGGCCTCACTTTACTAGATCTTTTCGCACAATGAACGATCAGATTATACTGGTTTTGTATAGCTTGATGTGTAGCCGTGTGTACGACCTACAGGTAGTTGTTTCGGGTCTGGGTATTTGTGTATGTGAATTTAAATGTTTGTAAACGCACCCACGATACAGGAGAAATTCCTAGTGTGGGGCAACGTTTTAAAAAAAACAAAAATTACCCGAAAGACGAACCCAGAACCTCATGTAATAATAATAATAATAATAATATTCCACAACTATCACACAACGCCATCTAGTCCCAAGCTAAGCAGAGCTTGTGTTATGGGTACTAGACAACTGATAAACATACTTATATATTTCTAAGTAGTCGTTTTATATTTGTAAGTAGTCGCTTTTACGATTATTTATTAGACCAGCTCGTTAGTCTAATAATATCTAACTTTTCCATCAGGAATTTATCGGTAGCAGCCACAGAGTCTGAATCTGTGCCCGGTAACTGGCGAAATGTGCTTTGGGATTACAGGCGTGATTTTATGTAATTAATACTATGGACAAAACGATCACGAACACAAATAACTAAAGCCCATTTATACAGCAGTAAGCCAACCCCAACATAGTTGGGACAAGGCTAAGCAAATCATGATACCCACCAGTAAGCTTAGAACAAACAACAGAACTTGAACAAGGGGCCCAAGCAGTTATCAAAATGTGCAACCGCTTCAAGAACAATAGCACTGAAACCAGTCGCTCAACTGGTTTCAGTTCCATTGTTACAGTCCACAACCCGAAACCGCTCGCAAAACTAGTTTAGGCTATTTACTAAAATTATTATTTAATACTATCAACTTAAAATCACGCGGCACTTCCACTCATTGTCTTAGGGCCGTCGCCCACGGTGACTTTTTGTAGCGATGCTGTCGCCCAAAAAGACGTCGTGGGCGGAGGGGCCTTTATTTTTTGGTGGATGGAAAATCATCGAATAACCCCCCCCCCCCCCCCCGCTCTTGGGCAGAGCGAAGGGGAGTGTCATACTTCTACTGACTAAAAGCCAAACCCATGTTCCTTCTTCGCCCTTGTGCCGAGGCCGCGTATGCCTTTCGATAATCCGCAGCCCCGACGGGCGTCGGCCCTTGCGGGGCCCTTCCATGTTGCTGACATCTCTTTCGTGGAACACGAACGCGCCGTCGACACGGTCTGTTGCCGTCATGACGACGGCCGGACGGCGAGCTAGCCCGTTACTCACCGTCCACAGGCCCGCGTCTACGGTGGCCGGAAGCCATCACGTGGCCCCCGACGTCCGGAGCGTCTCCCGCGGCGACTGGGACGAGAGGTTCTTTCCCTCTCACGTTCCGCCACCTCCTTCGCTAGCATCACTGCTTCGCAGAAGGAGGTGACGGCGTCCCATTCCTCTTCGCCCCGGACCATGGATGCGCCAGGGCCGGACGCGAGAGGTCGCCGCCGCCGATCGGCGCCGCTACGAGAACACAGCGGGGCTCTGCCCAAGCAGGGAATACCTCCACAGTGTGCTCCACCGTGTCCTCCGGTCGATCCTCGCAGTGGAAGCATCCGGGCGTTTCCTCCCACCTGATTCGGTACAGGTACCTCCCGAAACATCCATGTCCGGTGAGGACCTGCGTCAGACGGAAGGTGACGGCACCGAGGCTCCTCTCTAGCCACTCCTCAAAGAGGGGACTTACCGCCACTAACGTGGCGTGCCCTGCACTGGGTTGCGACAGTCGCTGTCTCCATGCCGATGGCATGCCATGGCAATCCGGCAAGGAGGTTCGCCGCCTCGCGGGAGATCGTGCGGTACCCACGGACTAGCCTTACGGCCGTAGTGGGCGGCCCGCTTCGACAAAGCACGTGCCCACACTGGGGCCCCGTAAAGGGCCACGGACCGCACGATCCCGGCATAGAACCTCCGGCAGGAGTTGTTTGGCACCCCCAGATTGGGCAAGAACCACCTAAAGGCAGCCGCGGCCCGCTCCAGTCAGGGAGCCAAACGTCGGAAATGCTCCACGAAGTTCCACCGGCTGTCGAGGACGAGTCCTAGGTACTTCAAAGTACACTCGACGCCGATGGGAACCCCTCCCATCATTAGCTGGGATCCCGACGGTAGCACATTCCCACGTCCATGGAAGCCCATGGCCTCCGACTTGTGAAGTGCCACCTCGATCCTCTCAACGACTATGGGCGGAGGGGCCTTACACTCTATAGATACATTTTGAACGGGAATGCAGTTCCTACCTATTTTATTTAAAATCTTTATTAAGCAGCTGTGTTGAAGGAACTGTACCATAAATATCAAAAATACCTTCAAAGTAGTACAAAATAAATAATAAAAACAAATTTAATAATGCCAGAAAGACCTCAGCTCAGCCTAAAGCCAAAAGACAACGTTCAGTTGGGTTCTGCAATTGTTAAACTTTGAGCATTTATATAAAATACTAATATTTTATTTTCAAGAAGACCAATATGGTAGAATAAAGTTCAATCTAAAATGTCAAGTTATGAAAGAACTGTAATACTGAGCAAGGGCAAGAAAATTAATTTCTATTACCGGAGGTAAGTCTGATACGGTCAGAGGCGGGCGGTCCGATTCGTTTTAATAAAGTAATATAATACTATCAAAGAATCTATGGAGGTCCTTTTTTAGACCATGATCCGATTAGATAAGATAATTTTATTCCAGGATGTCTGGCTTTATTTCATTGTAGGTATTTCTAAACGCAGAAATGGCTCAATATAAATTTATTACGCAAACATTCGTCGTGTTTTTGCTTAGCCCAATACTTGATCGGTTGCCAGCAGACAGACACTGGGATGAGGCATTTTATACGACATTTGACTTGTGCAATAAAATGTGAATAAATAAAACAGACCCATCCTTGGCATATATTTTTTCTAGAAGTAAATATTTCATTCGGAAATTATCTCTCGACAAATTATTTGAGTACCAGTAATGTAATAAAGTTACTTTATTCGAGATAGTTATCTGTGCTTTATACCTTTTTTTACAACAATATACTGCAACCACAATGATACAATTTTAGGACCGGTGTACAGTCACTATCAATGGTATGAAAACACAAGGTTTAAACGCAAATTTCTCGTGAAATAGCAATAGAACATTGAGAAAAGGACCTACTTTTGATAATAGGTTCCAAAATTTTAGTGTCGTTACGTCACATGAAAATGAAATCAATACAGTGGGCGAAAATTACTTCTCAACGTTGATAAGTGTAAAGATTGGTGTTCGTGACTATACTACGGTTGTACTCGTAGTACCTACCTGTATCTTGTTACTGATAAGATCTTCAAACCATGCCCTTTCCTCGGGAGTGTAAAAATATCATAGGTTGGTGTTTTTAAAACACACATTGTGGGAAGTCTTTCTGATTAAAGTTTAGCCATTTCCAGGCCGATTACATCGATATAACGAGCCCTAACCCATTTATCGTGCACAAATCCAATATCGGGCTAATAACATGGAATTTTGCAACACATTACACTTTTTACCCGACTACGGCGAAACCAAAAGGAAGGGTAATGATTTTTTGCTCCACGGAACCTCAAAGCCCGCAGCCCTGCTTGCTACCGTTTCTCTTTTTCTTTTTGTTGGTCCTAAGTATTGGAAAAACTAAAAGGTAATTTAATTCAATGATGGGGGTCCAATAAAAGTGCTGAAACTTTTCTGCTGTTGATCGTTTCATTCATTTCCTGTCGGGAATTGTGGGGCTATCGTTAATAATAAGCAAATTGCATCGAAGTAAGGGTTTATGTTTTATTAGCTGTTGCCCGCTCACACTTCGTTCGTGTTAATTAGTTCATGATAATTTTGATGTGTACTATACCTATGTGAGAAAATAAAATAGCCTAACTTCTATTCCAGACTCCGTTCAGCCATTCTGGAATTAAGTAACAAATATCTATCCATCCAAACTTTCGCATTTATAATAGTAGAAAGACTGCAGTCGATATTGCAAATAATTTCTTTTGAATTTTAAATATATATTACCGTAGAACTTTATTAAACTTACTTTTTTATTATTAGGTACTTATGCCTAAATCTCGTACAACTAATCTGCTACTGCCTAAAATTCTGTGCATACATTTTATATAACGTATCCGAAAATTGAATTATATTCATAGTTACAGCCCCGTGAAATTCATCCGAAACATCGCAATATTACTCGTATTTTAATCTACTGTAACGTCTGAAGGTTGCCTAGGTACTCGAATATGATATTTGTACCTACATAATATAAAACACTACTAGCTTTTGCCCGCGGCTTCGCCCTTGTGGTGTTCGCTAAGTTCGGAAAGTATGGAATCGTACTAAGTATGTGTATTGTATATATCTATGTATGTGTAAAACTGCCGGTGTGCCAAATTTAATTTAAATCCGGTCAGTAGTTTTTGCATGAAAGAGTAACATCCATCCATTCATTCTCACAATGGCCTCCTTATATCATTACATAAAGCACATTCAATTCAAACGACCGACTTAGTCTGAACATTTTACTACTGAGATACTAACACGCATAATAATCACGAAGAAAGCAAAATTTGTCTCTTTATGGCATAAAACTTTGGCGACCAATTTAAGGTCGCTACCGCAAATATAGATAGACCTAGATATCGCAAGTATCACGATCTGTATGAAAACCAAGCGTGGCATTTTTGGTACCTATTATGACGTCACAAGCACTTTATATCGGAAAATCAAATCGATTCAAAGACGCCACCGCGTACGGCGCCTTCTTCGCCCCAACCCCTGCCTATTGTGTCAGCACCGACGTCCGACTAGCGCTATTACCGATGCTGACTGAGCGCGAAAGTGGCCACATACGATTTTTGTACGTAAGCTAGGCACGAAAAGAAGCTCGCGAAGTAGTTGCTCTTGCGTTATCTAGGTCTATGTATATCTGTGGTCGCAACGTTTTCAAATCTACGCACATAGTTACCACTAAGTGTTGCCTTCACAATACTGCATACGAATTTACATATAGTGTAGTTGGATGCTGACTAACTCCTCTTTCATAATATCTCTGAGACCGACGCCGACAGACACAACCGTGCTCTGCATTTTGATTGTCAAAAAAAAAACTTGATTAGGTAATCCACCTAGTTTGGAGACCTGCTCTTCGTTTAATATAGACAGTCCGCTATTTGGCAAATATAATGCTTGTATGTGTGGACAATGCTATTTATTTATTTGAGAAAAACATAATGAACATAACATAACATCAGCAACCTGTTATCCCTGAAAAGTTAGGCAAGTACGCCTACTTTATAGTAAACCTACGTTTAGCCAGTTATGTTGAAATCCCATGGTGAGCCCATTGCCATCAACCTAGCACAAATCCGTGGTTACTACGGAGAAAAACCCAGTTGCCATTTGTCCGACTTGGGAATCGAACCCAGGAGCTCATGCGCAGCAGTCACACTTGCAACCACTACA
Organism: Diarsia dahlii; assembly: GCA_949775195.1. Lineage (NCBI taxonomy): Eukaryota > Metazoa > Arthropoda > Insecta > Lepidoptera > Noctuidae > Diarsia > Diarsia dahlii. The sequence goes on from OX459189.1 coordinate 13,131,218, forward strand.
CCGACGACAGTCCATTTTTTAATTACAATATAGATTGAATTTCATCCATTTATATAACATAAAAATTTAATAAAAAGTTATTATACAGACAAAACACAGATTAAATGAAACATACTCGTATTTACATTATAGAACGATAAAGATATTAAATAAATTACTTAAAATTATGCACAAAAACAAGACATTTACATCTTTCGTTATGTGAAGCGTAGCAACCCAGTAAGTTGTGCAGGTCGGCTATGCAACGGCCCCATGTAAAATTATGGTCTTCAGGTGCATCCGTTTAGACTGAAAGCTCCAAACTCAAACTCAAAAACTCAAACTCAAACTCAAATATTTTATTTCAATTAAGCCATTACAGGCACTTTTGAATGTCAGAAGGACGGAAGAAGAACGAAACTACGAGTGCAATACGTCATTCCGAAAGCCACCACGCCGAACCACACGCCACCGAATGCCCGCAACAACGAACACTGCGAGCACGAAAGCACGCAGCGACGCAAACCGCAACAACGAATGCTCGAGACCTATAGAGGCTCCTACTATAGAGGCAGATGATAGGTAATGGAATTTAAACGTTATAATAATATAATGTGAGCAGAGAATGATAATGAGAGCAGTCTGTGGTGGCCCAGTGGTTGCGGCCCCGACTTACGAACAGTAAGTCGTGGGTACGCACCCAGGCAGGTGCATTTCTTTGCGTATTTTATTTCATCACCACTGCTCTCAAAACGGTGAAGGAAAACATCATGGGGAAACCGGTATGTTTTAAAAGAAAAGAAATCGAAGACATGTGACATCTTTTTTTTTTTTTTTTTTTTTTTTTTGTTCTCGGGGGGAAACCTTCAAAAGGCTACCGGTCTTTGGGGATAAGACCGGGGTGTGTGGGATTTTTACCGCACTAAAACCACCCCGGTGGCCACCATCCGCACATGAGAGAAGGCACCGTTTCCTCTTAAAAGACTTGTCCGGAGCCCCCTCTGTGCATCGCCTGTTATGGCACATCCCTGGGGAGATTGTAAAGTGATCTCCCCTGAGCCTCGCTTTCCAGTGTACGGCAGCCCGTGACCACTGTGCCACCGACTTCTCTGAGGTCACTCGGTGGGCAGACAGAGTCCCCACTCTGAACGCCCACGACCCCATTTTCCCACCAGCTTTAGATTATGCGGGTGGGGTTTCGGCATGTTAGGCATCGAGGCGGTTGCCTGCCTGACGCCTTCTTCTCCGAGCGGGATCGGCCCTCTCACGATCGCGCTCCGCAACCTCCTTCTGAACCATCACTGTCTCACAGAAAGAAGCCACCTCCCTCCAGTTCTCAGACTCCGCTAGCATAGCTCGAACTACTGCGGGCAGAGACAGATCTTGGCCGATCCTGGCTATCAGGACTCGTCGTTCAGAGGCCCACGCAGGGCACTCTTCAAGCGTGTGCTGTGCTGAGTCCAGGCCGACTCCGCAATGATGGCAATTCGCCGTGGCCTCTCGCCCAATCCTATTCAGGTACTCGCCAAAGCAACCGTGCCCAGTCAGTACCTGAGTGAGCCTGTAGGAGATACGATCCTCTCTTTGCAGCCAGGCTTCCAAGTGTGGCAGGATGGCTTCGACAACGCGCTTACGTGAATATTGCGGCTGTTGCAGCCGCTCACGCCACTGTTCGAGCGCGTGTCGCCGTTCCTGCCGCCTCAGCCTGACAACAGCGATTTCTGGCACGCCAGTACCACTTTGGCGGATGGCTCGGATTCGGTTATAAACCCTTGCGTCCATATCTGCCAGGATGTCAAGCGGGGGAAAACGTGCCAGGAGTGTAGCCGCCTCAAAAGACACAGTACGGTATCCTCGTGCAATACGAATAGCCATTTTACGCTGCAAGCTGTTGACTTTAGTCCTGCAACGTCTGACTCCAGACAGCCTATTTGACCAAACTGGCGCCCCATAAAGAACCATTGATCGCACTACCCCAGCGTAAAGGCGGCGAACTTCTTCTCAAGGCCCCCCGAGATTTGGCAACAGTCTATGCAGCGCACCCACTGCCTTTCCGACTCGGGGAACTAGACGGTCGAAGTGCTCTTCGAATCCCCACCGACCGTCCAGGGTTAAGCCGAGATACTTAATGTTTCGACCCACCGGGACTTGCGCATCTCCAACCCTGACTAGCGCACTAGGTGGGTCTCTGGTTTTCGGCAGTTTATGGAACCATAGTGCCTCAGTTTTATGAGGCGCTATCTCTAAACCTAGCTCACGGATTGACGCCACAACCTTGTCCAATCCGAGCTCGGCAAGTTGGATGGTCTCTTCAAAGGTGTCCCCGCAGGCTAACACCAAGGTGTCGTCTGCATAGCAAATGACATGAACACCAGCGGGAAGGTCAACACGGAGGACCACATCGTAAGCGAGGTTCCATAAAGGAGGCCCTAAAACTGACCCCTGCGGCACCCCACACGTTATCTCCCTACGGTGAACGGTACCGTCACGATCTACGTAGCGAATGAATCGATCGCGGAAGTAGGCGCCGACGATACATTGCAGATAATGTGGCACTCTGTCTCTGTGATATACAAGTGCCGCTCTGATCGCTTCCCAAGGCACGGAATTAAAGGCGTTGACGATATCCAAACTCACCGCCAACGCCACCCCACCCCGAGATATTACCTGTTCCGACAGTGAGCGGACGCGTAGGATCGCATCTACAGTAGAACGCTGCTGCCGGAAGCCATACTGGCAAATACTGGCAATCGGCAAGGTCGGGGCCAACATGTAATAAATGTCCAGCGAGTCTTTCGGCAAGTATTCTCTCGAATAGTTTCGAAACTTCGTCGAGCAGGCAAATTGGACGGTATGCAGAGGGAGAATCTGCGTCCCTGCCTTCTTTCCTCAACAAGACCAAACTAGCCTCCTTCCAGTCCGAGGGGAATACGCCTGTACGGAGGCAGTTGTTAAACAGCCGTCTTAGGCGATCCCCGAGAGCAGGTAAAGCCAGAACCCAAGCCCGACCAGGGATACCATCTGGGCCTGGCGCAGTGTTACGAGCCCCTAAACGTCTAACGGCTCTATCCAGCTCGCCTTCAGTCACCCCCAACTCATCAGACCAGTCTGCAGGTGACAATAATGGTGAGGGACTATCCCTATCGATTGGAAAGAGAGTGTTAAGGACTCTTTCCAGCAGACTTGGATTCATAGTTCCTGTAATAGGGTGGACCCATGGACGTAATTTAGCCATAACTAACTTATAAGGTCTTCCCCATGGGTCCCTATCCAACCCTTCGAGGAGTTCCCTCCAGGACCTTGATCTCGCATCCGTGATGGCGTGTTGGAGCTCCATTGTCGCCTCCCGGTATGCTCTATAATCTCTGGCTATTGCTTCCTCCGTGGCTCTCGGTTGTCGTCTGCGCCGAGTGCGCTGATACTGGCGTCGTGATCTTAAGCACAAAACACGCAATTGCGCGATATCTTCCGACCACCAGTAAACCGCACCAAGTCGTTGGCCGCTCCTGACTCGGGGCATAGAAGTGTCGCAAATTGATGACATTGTTTCCCGAAACCAAGCCGCCTCTTCCTCTGGATCCGCCTGGGAACGAGTATCTTCCGGCCAAGCTGTAATGTTAGCGGCTGCGACAAGCATGTCTCGATTGAGCCGTTTGAGGGCCCATCGTCGCACTGGTAGGTAAGAATTAGAACGGCTGGCGTTGCCGGAAGGGTCGAGAGTCACCTTGAAGACAATGTGGCGGTGGTCGGATAGTGTGACCATTTCGTCCGCTACTCTCCATTCCGACACCATGCGAGCAACGGAAGCAGTTGCCCACGAGAGATCTACAATGGGTCTGACAAACGTTTTTTACTTTACACACCAAATCAATCTACAAAAAATTACAAGAAGAACTGTGTTTTTACTTTTTTCATATCTTAAAAAATTACTGAGATATTTACGATCAAAGTGCGTATTTCCGCCCCAAGGTTTTTAAAAACGCGGGCGGGCGCTCACTACCCGATGACGTCACAACTCCCACAACCACGCTCTCGTTTGCACGCCCGTGCGCAGTAAAAATCAAAATTGTAAAGTTCTCTGTGGTAAAAATGGAAAAAAAATACTGTATTGTGCCTCGGTGCTTCAATCACCTTCAATTCAACAGTTTAAACACCTGATAAACTCTTTTTTTATGTGCTTGAGGACCCAAAAAATGAAGAAAAAGTGGATGACACCCGTAAAAAGAGTTGATTCAATAGGTCCTAAAACTAAAGCGCACTGCTGTGAAGACCATTTCGATTTTATTTATTATTTATTTATTTAACAATTTATGTACACACAGAAGACATCACAGGAAATTAACATAAAATAATAATTGAGTACAAAGGTACTGCTTATTTCTTTAGAAATTTCTGCCAGCAGACCTGCTAAAGGAGAAATGATGAAGAAATGTAGACGATAGTGTGATTTTATTTTCTTTTCATTTAAAAATAAAATTAAACAAAAATATCTGGTTTACCTACCTAGTTATAACACTATAATAATGGTAGGTATTTGCCTACTTACAAAACTGGTAACTACGTAAATACCTACTAAGACTTACTACATTCGCATTCTGTGGGTAAATAGTGACTTTTTCTTTTAGTATATACCTACTAATAAAACACATAAAATAATCATCGACAACCTCGAGATTCGAGATGTTGATTGCGAGTACCTACCTATAGGTACTAACTACATGAAAGACACATTTTCAGTTAGGTTTAAGTTTGAACAAATACCTACCCAGGAGTAGGTAATGCTTACTTAGAACATTCCTTTATACCTTTTCATCGTTATTCCACGATTTTCAGCAGCCATAAAATCCTGATTTTTCATGACAATCATATTGTGTCACCAAGTCACCATCAAACTATCCACTCTTGGCAGATTGTTCGACTGACATATTAGAAAACTTTCCATTCTAAACAATACACGTTTCACTTTAGTGTAATCGGATATAAATGATAATATTATTATTACATTGAAATACAAGGACACTATAAGTACGACGACAACGACGAGGCAAAAGGAGTACCTATGTATTAAGGATCGAAGCAAGTGGTGATCTGTGGTTTCTGCCTATCCCCATGGGAAAAGGGCGTGAGTTTATGTATGTAAAAGTACATAATAGGAAAACGAAGACGATCGAAACAAAATAAAACGAGACGCGCCTCATTTATTATGGTCAACGCACCGGACTAAGTGCCGCGCAGTGACGCGGTCGCGGGCTGAACAGGGTTGTGACGTATTAGTACGAGCGCGCGTAATCTCGGAAATTCAAAAAATTACTTAAACTTCTCGGCGTTATAACTTCGGAAATACTGCATGTATCGAAGTAAAACAAAAACTAATGTAATGTACACGTTCTACGCTTCGATTTTAGGTGTATTTGATACGAATATTCTGACCCTTTTGTGTTCCCCATTGACTCCCCCTGCCAGCGAACACATGTTGCAACTGACCCCTGATTTAAAAGACGAAGGTCTAGTGACGCCGCCCAGTCTTGTAATGCTCGTCCTCTGGGCCTGTCCCGGGAGTTTCCCCAAACTCTAGAGTGAGCATTGAAATCACCCAGGACGAGCACCGGACGTGGTGCGCATTTACGCCGGATGCTGTTACCAACCCTGTCTAGATATTCTTGGAATTCCACGAGAGTAATGTTCGGAGATACATAACAGCCTACTACTGCTAGAGGTCCCCATTCCACAGCAACATATCCTCCTCCTTTATCTATAATAGAGCAGTGAGGCGCACCACTCCCAGCAGTCCAATAAACGGCAACAGAGTCTATAGTGTCCCGAAACCACCGTGGGTGATCCCGAAGGCCGTAGGGCTCAGCTACCACCGCCAAAGCAACCGAACACTCCGCAACAGTCTGCATAAAAAGGTTTTGTGCGTTGCGGCAGTGGTTCAGGTTGCATTGAAGAACTTTTAAGGCTGGGAAGGCGAGGCGTCCATTTCCTCCACAGGGTCTACCCCCTGTGGTGCTTGCACCCCTTTCCTAGAGAGGAGGCCTGAAGCCCTACAGTGGGAACAGTATAGGCTGATGATAATGATGATGATGAATGTGATTGGGCACTAGAGTTATTAATAAAGAAAATTAAAGTTTGTGTGTTTGTATATTTGTTAAATTGTAAGGGGTAATCTCGGGATCTACTGAACCGATTTAAAAAAATCTTTCACCAATAGAAAGCCACATTATTGCTGAGTGTCATAGGCTACTTTTTATCCCTGTATTCCCACGGGAACGGGATCTACGCGGGTGAAACCGCGGGACGTCCGCTAGTATGATATAAAGATAGACTGCGTGACTTTTACTTATGGCCTCAAAGAGACTGACCACTAACAAACTTACGGCTAAATAAAAAAGGAAAAAGTAGACAAGAGGTGACGACTCCACCCGTCGGGGCTGTGGGTTGTTCACAAGAGGAACCGCGGCCTCGACTTAAAGGGCTAAGAAGGAACATGGGTGGTTTTTAATCAGTAGAAGTCTGACACTCCCTTTCGTTCTGCCCAAGAGCGGGAGGGGTTACTTAATGATTTTCCAACCGACAAGAAAAAAAAAACAATTTGACTTCTCCAGATAAATACCGACTGCGTATACATGTCGATGAGGAACGCAGTTCTCAGAACGCGTGAACGCAAGCCGATCGCATAATATTATACAATAGTGGTTAAGTAATTGTAACCTATATCCGATAAAGTAATACATTCAAATCAGCATTCATTTATGGCGATTCTACACAGAGTGAAGTTATCCTGTTAGTCAAACATTATATTATATAATCGCCACTTAAACGTATCGATGAGAGTAATCGGTATGTAGTGTCTGTCTGTAGCGAACAAGTTTCGTAACTTTCATCAGGACAACAAAGTGGCGAGCCGTGATCAATTTATCTTAACGCTAATCTGCGCGCACGCTTACAGAAGCACGCATTAAGGTGCCGTCAGTTCAAACTGTTTCAATGGCTAATGCGTTTGAAATTGTTATTTCATTTGACCTTTTGTTGCTCCACGTTTATAGAATATTGATCATGTGGTTTGTTTAAAGTTATGATCTTGGCATTAATTGGAAGAGAACCACTGTATGAACGACCTTGAAGAAATTTATGAAAAGATATCCTATGATTTATCAAACAAAGTCTTATTACATAGAATATTATTACTCTTACAACATATTATAAAACTAAGGCTGGGCAGCAGACGCGAACTCAAAAATACCATCAGGTAGCAAATCCACTTTCGCTCTCTGTTGAACCTGCCGGGGCCGGCTACTTGCAGTGTTTTGACTACGTTTCACTTAACACGGAACGTGAGGCACATACTCACAAACTGCGTGAAAACAAGCCAGCAATTACACGCCACCGCGTACCTCTAACTAATGAGTGCCATACGCGAAATAAAGAAACCAAAATAAAGAATACAAACGCTCTCGAAACAGCTAATTGTTTATATAACGATGTGGTGGACGCCGCGGATGCTCACTCGTAGTCGACCTCATTCCTACATGACGCGTCATTACATCTCTTTTCAAGAATTTTCAAAGCGTTGCGAGACCTTGTTTTCAATAGATGACCTTGGAAGGTCACCTCCCACTTGCACGGTGTTTTTCGTTGCGTGATCTGGCTCTCACTGTAATCAGCCAAGCATAGTCCGCGGTACAAATCCTTAAATTGGTCCATCACTATCCCTAACCAGTTGTTACACCATAAGTGCTTCTTATGAATGATCGCAGCCGACGGACGTTCACTCGGTGACGTCACCGGTGAGTGGTCGACATACCACACTCTGGTTACATCCGACCACACACTGCGATCATTTCAAGATACTTATCCAAATTTTACTTTTGTCGATAATGACATTAATAAACGTTGCTGTAGAACAGAGTTTCTTGTAACAAGAGCCCCGCTTAGATTTAATGATTTTCTGCTTTACTACTCTGGCTCAGCAGATTTTCTTGAAACAAATCTATAACACTCTCGATTAAGACCTTGCAAACGGAAAAAATAAACAAAAGTCGGGTCATCCGTTCAGTAGCTATGATACACACACAGAAACAGAGATACAAACTTCAAACTTGTTACACCCCTCTTTTTTGATCCGGATTTAAAAAGGCGTTTTACGATGGGTGCTGTAATACAGTCGAAAATGTAAAGGTTGGGTAACAGACAATCAAATGCCATCGTAACCAACCACAAAGCAGTGTGATACGAATGACAAATTTTAAAGAAAGCCAACGCAAACAATTTTATGGATAGCATGTGGTTTACAAAAGATGCACGACCATCGAAAATGTCAAAATGTGTGCGTCATCATTAGAATTATTTCGCAATCTTTTCGATTTGGACAATAGTATTGAGACAATCACTGTGAATAAATGTAGCGGGTATTTTTTTAGAGGCGAAGAACTTTGTTTTTAAATAAAATACAGAAAAATGAGTTGAATATCCAATTTAATTTGCAGCCACGGAGTCTGGATTTGTACCCGATTTATTGGAATTGACTCGCCCCCTTTTATATAGAACTTAAACATAATTGGCAAAATATGAGTGTATTATTAGGTACACCTCTACCAAACCCTTCGGGGATTATAGGCGTGATGTTATATGTACGAGAGGTGCAAAAAATTGCTAAATGACATAAAATCATCAATCATACTATGTAAATTTTATAATTGATATTTATTTTAAATAGGTATGCGTTAAATAAAGCCAATCTCATTAATATTAAACCCTCTTCAAAAAACACCCTAATATTGTAGCACGTGCGGAAAAATAACAAACATTAGGGTACATTTTTATAGATCCTATAATAGGCGTTTCTCTATAATAGCTAAACAAAATATTTGTTGATAGTTTCCACCACTCCCTAAACATAAACTGACCTGACACCTTTAATTACTCAGGTGTTATAACTTCATATAAATCTTGGCAAAAAGGTCGCCACCCTTTTACCATTATTTTTATAATTAAAGGCTACGGGACAAATTAAAACAGCTTTGAACCCAACATATAAAATATAATTTTCGTTGTACCCCACAATATTCCTTCAAGCTTCAGTGCTGCCGTAGCAAATGGCGACGTTTTTAAAATGGGTTGATTAATGACTCAGAATCAAGAGTGTTACAGTAAACCTGAATAACACATAAAATAAAAATGCTATTTTTAAAATCGCTCTACGACCCCTTGAAGGCTTTCGGTAAAAAGCGTAATATTCATATCTTTCGAAGGTAACGCCATTAACATGGAAGGTATCGACGCGTCACGACTCTCGCTAAACACTTCACAAATGACAGTGTTCCGAGCGAGTGATAAATGGAATCCTTTGTGTACTCGTCATCGGCTTTCACACGTTTATGTAACGGACACGCGTCTCCCTTGCACCCTGATCAGAGAATTAAGAGGAACAGGGACGGAAAAATCTACGAAGGGTTTGTTGGTGTTGAATAATTTATTTAACGTGCACGATAACCCACGTAGACGGCGGCGATTCTGCTGGACCGGCCATCGGGCGTCACACCGTTACTGCCTTTGATCACAGGAATAAAAGCAACCTAAAAAAAGAATCCTAACACTTGGATATAGCCAGTTACTCCGTCTGCCTCCGAAGGAGAGATTGTATAGATTGATCCACAGATATACCCTTATGGAACTGAGTGAAACAAGACGATGGTTGGATCTGTACCAAAAGCTGAACAGAGAAATGGTTTCCGTGAAGCTACATTACTCTGATACAAGTACACAATATTATCGTGAATTCTGAGCAATTCGATCGCGCTGTAATAAATTATCTTCTGAATTTATTGTCTGTCTTGTTTGGTAAACTTATGTTTAGGCTTTGTTTCTTCTGGAAATTCGCCTCATTTGCTCTTTAAGTTTCTTATTTGTACACAAAAAATAATTGCGAGACGTATACTTTATACGTATTATGTGGTCGCGGTAAAATATCTTTTGTTCTGCTCGAAAAGTTCGGTCACCGATCCATCTTAACTTGAGCTAGTGAATACGTCAGGATTTATCGACACTGTCATGTTAAAAGTTAAGATTGAAACGTAATTGAGTTTTAGACCTTTACCCGGTTCAGATTGACGATTATGGTAAGATCGTGCGTTAAATGGTCTGACTCTTAGAGAAGATAGACTTATTGTTTAACTCAAGCCTTACTTAGTCTAGACTGAACTAGACATGATACAAAATTTGCAGTAATAGGTTGCATGTATGTAACTACTACCAACTACATAGAAAAACACTGCAAAAAAACATACATATGTAATTTAAAGTATTTTTCTGTGTCAAAACGTCGCCAATCCTGCTAAATGTCATATAGAATATTATACATAAACGCTCAAATCTGCAAAATACAATAATATAAACCTTGATTAACACCATCAGCGTAAACAAAGTCAGTGGAGCAGCATTAGTCATTTGAGAAGGAGCTGTTATTTTGGACGATTAAACCGCAATCCGCCGCCAAGTAACCCATCCTTGATTGCGACTGGACGCCTAAATAATTAAACTCCTGAATTACTGAGGCGTATTACCGGGATCTAGACGATTAAATACCTCGATGGATGTACACGGAACCAGTTTAGAACTCACTGACTTTTTAGACGATAAGTCGTTTAAAGTCGAACTCAAACCAATTATTTAGTTAAACCATTAGAAGGCGCTTCTGAACGTCAAACCTTAGAACAAAAGAGTGGTATACCTATTCTACAGGGTGTAAAGGAACCCACCACGGAGCCGTCAACCAAGCATTATAGCATTATGCACCTACATCAACCTAAGTACACACGGCTACACATCAAGCTATACAAAACCAGTATAATCTGATCGTTCATTGTGCGAAAAGATCTAGTAAAGTGAGGCCAAGATTAACTGGTTTTGTATAGCTTGATGTGTAGCCGTGTGTACCACTGCGATTTTTTTTTGATGGGATACTACTTTTTTTTGGGGTGAGAAATCCCATTTTACGGTAAAACTCAATGAAGCAGATTGGAACTTTGACCCCCAATATCTCCGTACCTAACCCCCTAGTTTCTAGCTAGACCACAGTCTAGAAGAAAAAGTGATTGCAGTGACAGGGAGAAAAAGTACCCTTTGGCTTCGTTAAGGGTACTTTACACCGTTTATATTCAAATATTTGTTTTCAATTCTTGATAACACGTCGTGTGTGTAGTTAATTTCAGAATGACTAGTACTGTTGATTTCATGAAAACATTTTGCGTGGTATCGCACACTGATGTTTTTTTTTTCCAATAACATATTCCAATTTTGGATGAAAACTTTATTGCGTCTGTAAAATTTTCATTAGGATGATGTTTGTTAACAAAAAAAAAACGAGAAAAACAACTAAAGACTGGTGGCAGGTGAGCTGAACTATCTCAGTACTTTCCTATCGCTATGATCTATAATTACTTCGAAATATTATTGAAACCAGTCAACTCAGTTCAAAGAAGAGCACTAAGGGAAAGATTCCGAGATCACCCTTTGACTTCACCTTGCAATCTGATGTAAGTGCTTCATACGAATGTGTTATCTCGTTCCTATGCGTATAATGTCTATATTCCTATAAACAACTGTGAGATGAATGTGAGCCAGAGTGTCATTCGAATATCAACATTCATATATTCGAATAATGTTCGTATTCGCTTGGGACGCTTGCGTCTGTAAATCCTACTGTAAGGCTTTCATGCAGTATCTTGGGGCCATATATTGTTTAAAAGTCTAGATCAAAAATTAAGACATAAGTAGTGGACCTGTTATTCAGATCCAAGATGTATTATTGAACACTTGGGCCATAAGTAAATGCAATTTAGCAGTCAGCAGACTGAATCGTTGGTCTATTTGCTCGTGAGAACTACTCCTGAATATGATGGTCCTGGGCTCGACACCCAGGTTAAAAAAAGTGTTAAAAAGGTTTTTCCTTCACATATTATTGAGTAACAGTCACTGAGTTTTGATTTGTGCTGGGTTAATCGCAATAGGCTACGCCCTATTACATGGGACTTATACATAAAGCTTCTGGGATTACATTTCTGTATGGTGGTTATGTTTTGTTTAATAATGCAGTGCCGTGTAAAACTAATACACAGCTGCTCAGTGAAAACGAGCGAGAGGCGTGAAGGCCTTAATACATGCTTCATACTATCTCATTTATAATTCAAGGCAGAGTTGAGAACACTCACTGAGTGATGATTCAGTTGAGAATGTTCTTCAGATCTCGTTTTACAGGCAACGACGTCATCAGTTACTATGTTACAACAGATTGCCTCACAATTCCTAATACCTAGAACCTATTTACTATTTTGAAACATATCAAGATTTTGCAATCTACTGAATGCAATAAGCGAACTTTGTATTGTAAATACAATTGAAATTGAAAGCTTGATCGCGATGTATACGACTTATCTCAATCACTTTACATTGTTCGTTCTTGCGGTCTGGAATAAAAAAATATTTATTATTGTGAACGTTTTGCCGAGACAGTATTTCTTAATGCTGTATTACAGCAATTTAACAGACCAATAAAACGTAAGGCTTTAAGACAACGGAACGTTTTATATCGCTAAGAGCGTATACCGCGACAGTACTGTAACGACCACACCAAGATGCGCCGTCTCCTTTCACTCCATATCAATAAGCGATAATAAATAGCAATTTAGTACAAGTACCCAATACTTAATAAATATTTTTACTAAGATGTGTATGTATGAGTTATTTAAAAACAAGTGTTTCAACAGAGACATGTTGGTCATTGTTATAAACAGAGCGGCAAGATTGTATTACAGTGGCATAATGCCATTTGCATCTTCCATTCACTTCCCTGCACATCGCCGCTCTGTGGATTTTAACAAATTATCACTTAATTATCCGCTTTAATTAATTGGTAGTACAGGCTGAGGCTCCATAGATGTTACGTAACAGTGTTCTCATGGGTCTCGATCCGTAGCAGCGATACTGAGATAATTACGGGTTCAACAACATGGGTTCATCTTTTTTTATTGAAGTGAATTGAACCAGTTTGATAGTTAAATGTACGGCGTCTTAATACCATGCTTTACGTCCGGTTAAGTTAGTGTAAAACATGTGGACGTCACTGCGGTAGTAAAGCGGCAATCGAGCAGCGTTACACCGTGTGATAGCAATTCAAGCACTCTTATAACGATTGCATAAGAATTCTTGAGAGCACCACATAGCAACCCACATCGAAGTGAGGAAGTGAAGCAATTCTTTTGTTTATACGGTCACTTTATAACATTATGAATCCTCAAAATTGGTGCAATAGTGCAATATGGTTTGCCAATTGCCGTTACGTTACAATTTGCCGGATACAATGGATGTTGACTGGTTTCATGTTGCTTATTGTCTAGTATCAATATAGCAGCTTCATGTACAGCGTTACTAAGTGATGAAAAAGCAATTAGTAAAGTAGGTTTAAGTTGAGACGTTGTGGATGGTAGAGGATGCAACTTAATGAATGCCGGTCAGTGACAGGCTGGTAGACACCTACTGGTGATAAAGTGCTCATTATACTTGCACGATGACATAAATCTTTTTGGTAGCAATAACAGAGTGGTAAGCGAATATATTTCTTTAGACTTTACGCTTTCCAACACAATTTTTAATGAAAATATAGTTTGTGTTGAAATTAATAACTTCGCGCGTCGCTTCGTTGGTCTAGTGGTCGCAAGCACGACGCGACCGCTGAGCGTGAGGTCCTGTGTTCGATTCCCAGGTCGGGAGAAGTGTTGCTGTGTTCTTTAAAAATCATCCATCAGGAATTTCTCAGTAACAACAACGGAGTTTGACCTTGTGCCCGGTTGATAGCAATAGGGTCGCCCCCGATTACTTATATGGGTTATATGATTGGTTATGACCACTGTTTGTTGTATCTTTCTTGTTGCTTGTAGAGCCTTTCATCTAATGTATTATGATAGTCGGTCAACGTAAGGATTTAATATAAATTTATGACCATTATGCATAGGTATATGAGCAACGTACCAAATACGAAGGCGAAAATATCAAATTTTATATCTCTTTTGGTCCAGGGGTCCTGACGCTTACGATACAACAGATAATTTTAATGATTAACCATTTATAAAACAATATCGTTTACACCTACCTAATTATTTTTAAAAGTCACTTTAGCGTAGGCGACCATCAATAGCTTTTTAAGAATTTTCCAGAAAACAATTAATCCTTATAAATGGGAACGCTTAAAAAACTTTCTCTTCAAAGCTATTCATGACAGCCAAGAAAGAAAATTATAAAGTTTTTTCGATACTTAGGTTTTTGGATTTACTTCACATAAAAATTTAAATATAAGTAATACTTATCTCTTTTGAAGTCTTCAAATAGACTCAAAATATGCTAAATAAAAGGAATTTTGTAGTAACACAATACTAATTAATTTTACAACAATAAATAATCATTTGTAAAAATACATGCATTGCCGTTATTACATCTAAATGTGCTTTAAAAATAAAAAGCATTTTTTTCAAGTAGGCTTGTTACGGGCACTTATAAATAGTCGAAACAAATTCAAATAAAAAGAAGCCACAGTCCCAAATCACAAGGCATAATAACTGAGAATGTACCGTAGTTGCCCAGTAGGTACTTGTAGTAGTTTTTCGACTTTCAGCAAAACAATAGCGGCACTATATCGACACACCTTCGCAGAAAAAGTTTAAAAGCAATCGATGCGAGATATCTACTTAGAAAGTAAAAACCTAGAATTTCGACACACTTACTTAATTTTTTTACTTTCATTTGCTATTTGTTTTTGAAAATGGTGGAATCAGTAAATCGAGATTCGTTCATAACCAAACAATACAGAGGTACTTGGGTACAGGTGGCCTACCATGACCGTCTTAAAGCCAGGATTGTTTTAATTAACCGAATTCGAAAAAAAAATTAAGTTCAAAAATCTAAAACCCGACTACTAACTAGTCGCATGCCACTGATACCTGATGCTCCTTCATGGCGTTCTCACTGATACAGAAGTCAGCTGCTAATTGCCATTAGCAAGGTGGCATGCTGCGACTACGAAGAATATCAGACAAGAATTATTTTCATGTTTTCTACTTTTAAGACCGCGATTTTGTTAGTAGTCGGGTTTTAGATTTTTGAACTTATTTGAATAATTTTTTTATTTGAATTTTATTTTTGTGTGTACTTAAACTATAATATAATACATATTTGTAATGTGCTCGCCAAGACCTTTCATTTGATATTAAACTTGCTATGATTATCTCAATTTAATATTTTTTGAGGTAAGTTTTTGACATTTAAATTCCGTCATAAAAGAATTTATAAAATTTATATAGCCTATGACACCCGGGCTATTCTTACGAATCTATTGACACTTATTTATTAAAGTCCGTTCAGTAGTTTAGGCACTACGGTGGAACATACATACATTCATACATACATACATAGACTGTTAAAATCATTACCCTTCCTTTTGGCTTCGCCGTAGTCGGGTAAAAAAGGAGGAGGTTCTCTATTGGTGTGTATGTATTTTTTTATGTATGTCCACCGATATCTCCGTCAATTGTGGACCGATATTCAATTATTTTTTCCAGTGTGGAAAAGAAATAGCGCTCGACATCCTCGTTTGTGGGGGCTTGTGACGTCACATTCTGGGTAATAAACGTACTAATCTGTGACGTCACACGACTTGACACGACTTTTCGAAGCAATGTATCGTCTTAATCTTTTGTTTACGTGAAAAAATAAAAAAATTGTGTCCATAATTTTTTGGAAATCTATCTGACGGACTAATTAGATTTTTTGGTGAAATACCCTATTGTCACAAGTGTTGACGATCTTAGCTCATTCTCTACCAGTGTTTCTAAACTAAAAAAATATAATGTAAAAACTTGTTTGAACATCACTGAAACTTGTTCAGTCTTTTCCGAGTGCTTACTTCTTACTTACTCTTGCACGTCTACTGTTTCTTTGTGCTACCTAAGGGTATTGTCAGTGAAAACTTTTAATTGGCCTTCTTTCACTAACCTTCAATAAACTGTATACTACGAGTAGATGTAAGTTTTCTTTAGAAATAATTATAATATACTAGAGGGATTAACATTGCAGTTTTTGTTCAGAACAACGAATGATGTATAAGACATACAAAACTTAGTCAGGGTGTTCCACTTCTCAGCCCTTTCATTGATGACATGTTGCTTTACCATTTTGCTTTCGTTTATATTGACTTGACTGCCTCGAGTTGGTCTAGAGGTCGCAAGTGCGACTCCGGGCATGAGGAAAAAAGGAAGGTTTGGCACTTTTCCCATACTCACGAGAGTTACTTGTTTACGAATCTGTCAAAATATACCCACCTCCCCATCCACCATCTGGGAGAACAATTCTGTCAGTGAGTCAGTGAGTCAGTGAGTCAGTGGTAATTTAGCTTTATATAGTTTAGCTAGTATTTGGTTTTGATTACCTGGTCGGGCAAAGTGCTTCTTTACTTATATAATCTATGTATATAAAAGAAAGTCGTGTTAGTTACACCATTTATGACTCAAGAACGGCTGGACGGATTTAGATGAAAATTGGTAGGGAGGTAGCTAAGAACCAGGAGAAGGACATAGGATACTTTTTTTTAGTTAGGGTAGTAGGTAGGTAGGTAGGGTAGTAGGTAGGGTAGTAGGTAGGGTAGTAGATAGGTAGGTAGGAAAAACGCATTGCAACACATGCGCGGGTTCAGCTAGTATGTAATAATAATTCTTTATTTCAATACAGTGACAATATTTTACAGATATCTATAATACAACATACAGTAACATGTTATAGAGTTAGATCCCCTGTCTCCCAAACTAGGTTTCCACCTGTGACTTGGGAGACAGTGTTTCGTCGTTACAAAAAGACATAATGTATGTCATAGACTCATAGTTATCAAAAAAAATATACCGAAAAGAAAACAGTAAGATAAGCTGACAAAAAGCAGTGCATGAATAGTAAGTAGTACAGTCAGCATAAGAAGTAACTGAACATTTTGGAATTTTAATTCTTTAATGACTGGACTCTAGCTATTATTTTTATTTTTTCAGAAGATTATTCGTTAAAATAGTCCTTATACTCCAATAACATTTAGTAACGAGTAATATCTAACAAGTTTTTATTAAAAAAAACATCTTCGAAACTTTGAGTAATGTTAATATACTTCTGATGCTGACTGTACTACTTACTATTCATGCACTGCTTTTTGTCAGCTTATCTTACTGTTTTCTTTTCGGTATATTTTTTTTGATAACTATGAGTCTATGACATACATAAAAATTAACCAATGTAATAAATTAAAATCAAAATAAAATTTCTCAGTAGCAGTCACGCAGTGTGGATTTGTGCCCGGTTGATGTCAATAAGCTCACCCCCTATTACATGGTATTAAACATAACTGGTAAATTGTGGGTACTAGCCTCTGCCTAGCCGTATTAAATGTTATGTTTATATTGACTTCCCACACGCCCCTCAAAACCGGTGGGGTTACTCTACTACTCTTGACACATACATTGCCAACTGTGACTCACTTCACTAAGCTAGGATCTAGAATAGCCAGCAATAAACCGGGCTATTGCGCAACGTAACTCCCGGTGACTTGATTTAACGGTTTCAGGGCACGTAACATTATTGCCCTAATGTGGGAATACTTAATGAGAACCAGAGTTTAAGCGTTTATAAAGTCAACCTTGCGAAATGGCGGACACGGTTATATTTTTCTACGTCTTCTCTTTAAAATAGTTGGTGGCTAATAATAACAGCGTCTCGGGAAGGGCTAAGCCATGCTTGCTTAGGTTGGCTCGTGGATCGGCGACCACCCATTACATACCGAGTTTCCTCCGTGCCTCAAAAACACGGTAAGCCGTGGGTCCCGGCTGTCATTACATATATATACCGAGTTTCCTCCGTGCCTCAAAAACACGGTAAGCCCGGCTGTCATCGTATAGATGACAGCCGGGCTATATTCTATAAATACTAATATAAAGAAGTAAAGTTTGTGTGTTTGTATATTTGTTAAATTGTAAGGGGTAATCTCGGGATCTACTGAACCGATTTTAAAAATTCTTTCACCAATAGAAAGCCACATTATTGCTGAGTGTCATAGGCTTTTTATCCCTGTATTCCCACGGGAACGGGATCTACGCAGGTGAAACCGCGGGACGTCCGCTAGTTACATATATATACCGAGTTTCCTCCGTGCCTCAAAAACACGGTAAGCCATGGGTCCCGGCTATCATTACATATTATATATACCGAGTTTCCTCCGTGCCTCAAAAACACGGTAAGCCGTGGGTCCCGGCTGTCATTACATATATATACCGAGTTTCCTCCGTGCCTCAAAAACACGGTAAGCCATGGATCCCGGCTGTCATTACATATATATACCGAGTTTCCTCCGTGCCTCAAAAACACGGTAAGCCATGGATCCCGGCTGTCATTACATATATATACCGAGTTTCCTCCGTGCCTCAAAAACACGGTAAGCCGTGGGTCCCGGCCCCGGCTGTCATTACATATATATATTATACCGAGTTTCCTCCGTGCCTCAAAAACACGATAAGCCATGGGTCCCGGCTGTCATTACATATATATACCGAATTTCGGTCAGGAGGACTATAAAAAATATTGTTTGTACTCATCATTCAAGTAGGTAATTTCATTAATGTTGGGATATTGTCTTCATTATCAAACTTATACAAATAACAACTGTAAACTTTGATAATTTTCATCAAATAGAATATTAACGAGGATTTGATTTCAGTCTACCCCCGTCCTACCGAAGTCTATACCCACAATGAAGGTCGAGACAAGGTTAAATTGTAACCCGAAATGCTATTTATAACAACTATCCCTTTACTGCAATAACATACCAATAGTGCTTCGCACCTTTTTTAAGCGGGTTCGCTCGTGACCATAATCCTACATATTCCGTGAAAAAGGAAAATGGAACGACTATCTGCTACCTTTTCCGGGCTTGCGGTGGCTCTGTCTTATTATTGCAAAAACAAATGTCGTGTTTTAACTTTATAAATATTAAGTTGAAACGCTCCGACTTCATAAATATGTAGTTTACCTAGTACGTACCTCGGAATATTTTCTCAGTTTGTAACAT
Source organism: Diarsia dahlii (assembly GCA_949775195.1). NCBI lineage: Eukaryota > Metazoa > Arthropoda > Insecta > Lepidoptera > Noctuidae > Diarsia > Diarsia dahlii. The sequence continues at coordinate 13,150,341 of OX459189.1, forward strand.
TATACAAGAATAGTAAAAATATAATATTTTGCATAACTATTTACATAATGACTTCATTTTGTAACACGTAAGTATGTGTTTCAGCTTATTTTCAGTTTTACCTAGAGACGTTAAAAATATCGTCGTTATTATAAGTAGGTATAGATATTTTTATAAAGCAAAAATTGGCACATGCATCCTGATTTCACAACGATATCGTAAATACAAACAGGGAGGCCCCGATGTGATGTAAGCATGGCCTTCCATTCACTTCATCTCTGCTATTTAAATTTAAAAAATTAGGCGTATCGTTGTAATAGGACGATACCGTTTTAATATGCTCTAAATTTTGTTAAAAGTAATAAAATGATCTAAGTTTGGTGTCGTTTAAGAAATGTTGAAAGGAGTATGGAAGAATGTATTAGGCGGAGCTCCTGAAAGGTAATTTCATCAGCCGCCAGCTGCTCTTTATTAGATACGAACAACCACCTTGACTTCTGCGGTAATGGTTATTGATTATTTCAAACTTTAGACAGAAGATGTGCACATCGACAGATGAGGTCCATCCTTACATAATGAGGTCTTTTACAGTTATTGGTGGAAATTTTAATAAAACCATCACCAATTTGGTTAGTTGTTCATAAGACGATGCATTGTTTAAAGAAGACATACGTATCTGTGCTTAGTACTTATTAGTTCCATGTAACTAGTAAAGCACAGCAGTGCCAACCTCTAAAACAAAACACAGTTAAACTAGTGTTGCACCAACTAAACAATACACACATTAATCACAAAGTTAAGACGTTACTTTCGATTGTGTTTGCTTGTGTGGCCATGTCATCTCAGCATTTATATTAAAATGTACAGAATGAGATCTCATATCATGTAAATGAACAGTACATACTGTGTTATTATGCTAATAACTGTTATTATACAAAATTGCACTTCTAACACATGCCTAAACGTTATTTTATGCTTGAAATATTATTAACAATGAATAGAAAAGTAGACGGTATACCGACCATGAAAAATTAACATATTTAAGTGAACATTGATCGATGCAACTTTATAGGGAAAAAATGTCGTTATCGAGTTTTAAAATTTGGCTTCAAACAATTCTGCCATAGCTTCTACTGGGAATTGTTGTAAAACCCTTTTGTTTTTTCAATTACCTTCAACTCACATAATGTTAATGTCAAAAACATAATTGAGCGGAAATAATTAATATTATAATTGGGGCTCAAGTGCCTTGGAAAGATATTTTATATTTAGGCTCAATTCTGACATTGTTCTCATTTCATAATAAATAATGAGCTACAGATTGTTTACCTTCAATATCCATTATATATATATATATATAACTAGCTGATGCCCGCGGCTTCGCCCGCGTGGATACTGTCAAAACAATCCTTGATGCGGATTATATATCATTCTAAAATTTCAGCTCGATCGGTGCAGAAGTTTTTGAGTTTTTGAAGCGTACACAAACCAACATAACATTTTTATATAGATAGAAGAAGATAGATAGATTAAATGTAAAGATAATTAAATGTATATTCTCATTTAAATTTCTAATCGTTTGGATTAGAATGTATTGGAATCCCACAATATTTCATAAGCGTGACTCATGTTATGTCATTAGTGATATAACTTGAATCAACGATTTAATTATGGGGCTAGCAAATTCGATCGACAAGGTTAACGGACGACGCGACGTATCATGTATACTCCCTTACGGTTTAATTATCCATTATGCTCCTTACATTAAACCAAATGGCGTGTAAATTCGATCCTAATAATTAAGACCATTAGATATAATTTAATGTGTAGTGCGCTTTCTAAGGACATTACGCGAATAATTGCCCTCGAAAATAGAGATACACAGAGCCATTTATGTCTCAAATGGTATAGACGTACTTGGACATAAATCTCTATACAGGAAACAGCGACATGGTGTTGGCCCGAACTCCTTAAACCAAGGTTAGAAGATCCGGAGTCTGAAGTTTTATTCGGCATAAGATTTAAAAGATTTAGGCGCATTACTTTGTGTAATTTATTTCATCACCGCTGCTCTCAAAACGGTGAAGGAAAACATCGTGAGGAAACCGGCATGTCTTATAACCAAAAAAAATGAAGACATGTGACATTTACCAACCCGCACTGGGCCCGCGTGGTGGATTAAAGCCCATTATCTCTCCTAGAGTGGAGGCCTGAGACCCTGCAGTGGGAACATTATAGGCTGATGATGAAGATTTAAAAACACAGCGTTACCAAGAACTTCATATATTCTAAATACTCAAGAAATTCACAAATTGTCTTATTTTCAAAATCATGTTGCTTAATAGAGATCTGTCGTTGTAGAATATGTTCTAAACTAGCAATTGATCAATGTCGCCAGACATCCGAATGTCTACCATAAGTAATATGTTAATGTCGTTGGAAACGGTAAACTGAACTGATAAGCTGATACTAACTCGTGTGTCGGCTTGAAACGCCCGTCTCTCCTTCAGTTTACTTTTGTAATGCACATTCCTGATAAAAAGTAGATATATATAATGATGATAGTGATCCGTAAAAGTAATCACGAAATACAATTACTTTTATTTATGTACTCCAACAATAGCTTCAGTCATACATGAGCCGATACGCTTTGTTTTTATTCGTTTATATTGTTACGAGCATTGTTATTTCGATTTTGTCATGGATAAATTTAACTGGTGATTTCATCCGTTCATTGCTTTTTCAAATTCATTCCCATTCCTTGAACTAAGATAGTCATAAGATCATAAATCAGAACACATTACATAATAAGACGCCTTTAATCCCCGAAGGAACAAGCAGAGGTGTTCCTAATAGTTCACCCTCATTTCGCCTGTTATGTTTTAGTCTCATTTAATTGGGAGTAAGCCTATTTCCATCAACCCGGCACAAATTTAAACTCCGTGTCGGTTACTGAGAAATTCCTGATGGATTAACACAATAATACTTTGCCCGACCCGGGAATCGAACCTAGGAATGGTCCTAGGTTCGATTCCCGACTGCTGAGCATGGGCTCAGCAGTCGCTCTTGCGACCACTGAATTAACAAGGCAGTCGCACTAAGACAGTCACCTGATTAAAATCAGATATTATCGAAGGATTTTTATATAACGGTTACGTGAGTGTTTAACAATAAATAAATTGCATCATGAAAACTTAATTTATGTATTTAAAACCCCGCTATTATTTCTCTAATTAAAATAACAAAACCGATGACCCTGACATGTGGTAACGTAACATATATGTTAAGCATCTTAAACTGCTCTTTCAATGTACCGTGCTGTACTTTAGGCACATAATACGACTTGATACAAAGTCATTATTGCGTTATTTCGAATATTTATGAGTTCATCTGTATTTAGTTTGTACAATTTAGGCCGCATTTTAATTAATTAATATATTTCAAAATAATTGTTCATTAGAACTCAGTTTGTTAGTGGAATATCAATCAATTCATTATAGAGGATGCCGCGTTGGGCTAATGGTTGCAAGCGCGACTGTAGAGCAAGAGATCCTGGTTTCAATTCCCGGTTTGGGCAAAGTGTTATTGGGTTTTTCCATCAATAATTGTTCAGTAGCAGAAACGTCAATAAGCTCGCCCGCTATTACAAACGGGACTTGCATGTAAGTGGCGAAGCGATATGTTGGTGAACTATTAGATACACCTCTGACTAACCCTTCGAGGATTACAGGCGTGACGATATGTTATGTTGTTTTTAAATGATGATTTGATTGATGATGATGATGATGAATTAGTTAATGCCTCTGTGTCAGTGTTAACAAGGAGAACTTGATTGTGTTGACGATCCACATGTCACGGCAGTTAAGTCATGTTATGTCACTATATTATAGTAACATATTTATATGATCAGCTTAGATTATGGCCCAAGAGAAGTGGTGCATGCGAGGAAGAAAAGCCGGGTTTAGTATTTTTACACGACTACCGAGAAATAAAGAGTGTAATGATTTTAATCAAAGTGTTTTTTCTCCTCTACTCTTTGCTCGTCACCACTTTGGCAGAAACTAGGCCTTAGATTGAATAATAAAAATAATAATAAAAAAATATATTTATATACACACATGAATTTCAGTGAATTAAAGGTCATACAGATAGAGTAGGTAACCCTTTTTTTCGGGTCGGTGGAAAATCATAAGACCCCATCCGATCTTGGGCAGAGCGAAAGGGAGTGTCAGACTTCTACTGACTTAAACCACCCGTGTTCCTTATTAGCCCTCTAGGTCGAGGCCGCGGTAACTTGTGAACAACCCGCAGCCTCGACGGGGCAGAAACCAGACCTTAGATTGAATAATAAAAATCTTTATTTATACCAAAACCTTCAACATTGCTCAGGACATATAGGTCACATGAATTTCAGTGAATTAAAGGTCATACAGATTGAGTAACCCTGACTCCAAAACAGTGTCAGAGTCAGTATTCTGCTGACACTATGATACAAAAACCTTTTATTAACCTTTACCTTGATCTAAGCAGCATTCTGTACTTAATAGCGTGCCCACTTATGAAGCAATGCTCTCACGAAAATCAACTTAACTCGACAGAATGCTATTACGGTAAAATAGGCACCAGCTACTCTAGCATTCATGTTGAACGTTGCTATTATCACTTTCAGTCAGATTTATAGTAAGTGCATGTTACGAAAGAAAAAGTAGTAAAAAACACTCCTTTTTTGCCGTCCTGTAATTATACCGTGAAAATGCGTGAGAACGAAAAATAAAAAACCGGCCAAGAGCGTGTCGGGCCACGCTCAGTGTAGGGTTCCGTTGTAATAATTCTTTTTTTGTTTGAAAAAAGATACGTTCAGGATACTAAAATATGTAACCGAAGTTATAAAAATGCTTGCTTATACGATTATACTACAAACTTAGTCCAGAAATTATTATGTACAACTTTTTGTCTTTTTTGTACAAAAACTGTTTCCATCCAAGTTCAAAATGATTTTCCTAGGAAGTCCTTATAAAGTTCTACTTTTCAGATTTTTTTCATATTATTTAAACATAATATTAAGTTTCAAAAGTTAGAGGGACACATTGTTTTTTACTTTTGGAGCGATTATTTCCGAAATTATTGACATTATCAAAAAATTATATCAGTAAACCCCTATTCATTTTTAAATACCTTTCCAACAATATATCACACGTTAGGGTTGAAATTTAAAAAAAAAAACCACTTTACACTTTACATATTATAGGGGCTACCCTAATAAAACATTTTTTTCTAATTTTTATTTTACCCCTTTGTTGACGTGATTGATACACATATTGGTACTAAATTTCAGCTTTCTAGTGCTAACGGTCACAGAGATTAAGCGAGGACGGACAGACGGACAGACGGACAGACAGACATGGCGAAACTATAAGGGTTCCTAGTTGACTACGGAACCCTAAAAAAAGAACTACCTCAAGCCGAGCGCAAGTAATGGGACACGGGTAGAAGATCGATGATGAATTTTATACTATAAAAAGGTATACACTACAAAATCACCTCAGGTTAACGCGACCTTAAAAAGTTACCGAATCATTATTTCAAAAGAGTGGACAACAGTGACTTATTGATAGCTAACATAATAACAGTTCTGTCTGACTATATAAAAACTCTAATAACCAAATAAATAAAAGTCAAAGTTTGCGCCACAGCCTGGCTAGACCACTTTATAACACTAGATTGCATTACATTAAAAAGCGGCTATTAACTAATCCGTGTCATTATATTATGAATCATAAAGAGTTAAAAGCACATTCTATAGAAGCCCACACGAACCCACTAAAACATAAGCTCAAAGCTTTTATTTCAATTGCACCATTACAGTCACTTTTGTATCTGTCAAAACTAAAAGTTGAAGCTAAACTCCCAGTCACAAGGCATAATAACTGTGAAAGTCCTGTAACGTCTCTCTCTCTCTATGGAGAAGAAACTCTATGGACACTCTTTTAAATTAAAATATTGTAACGTTGAGACAATGACACAATGACATAATTATGTATTTTATGCGAGACGTGCACGTTAAACATAACATAAATACCAATAAATACGAAATATTTTTCAACAGAAAATACATAAGCATCTTGTCAATTATTAAATTTGCCAAAAAAATACACATTGACTCTCACGATCACATAGATATGAATAAATGCTTAAAATTCACTAAAATAATATACCTATTATAAAGTGAAAAGAGCTTGTATATTTTTTAATTTCATTCTTAATTACACCGCTCGCTCGTATTAGTTCCTCTGTGGAGCGAAATCTCTCAATAATATCCGAGATTATCGCCACAGCGCGCTACTATAATTTTTAATCCTCAGTTCAAAGAGTTAAAGGGTGCGGTAAACCAAGATGACAGCTTACCTGCCGTTTTGCAATAAAACGTCCTAATCCGAGGGATGAAACGTCATTTTTGACTTGAAATGGTGTTCAAGAGATATTATATAGCGAAATGACATGTATTTAACTTTGTTATTCTTAGTAAAACTGTGTTTTGGTACTGGTTGTTAGAAGATACAACTGCCGAAAATTAAGCGACGTAATTTAGGCCTAATAATTTGTAGATAATATTCTGTCTTTTGTAAATCTTTGTCAGTACAAAGAGACAGAAACCTGAAAAACCAAGGAGTGACGCTTGTTTTGCATTTTTATTTTTAGAGTGCTTGTAGTGGTCTGATTGAATGAAATAAATTCTTTGAGTTTGAGTGTAGAGGACAGATAGACAGTCGCTCCATGTAAAATTCTAATATTTCAGCACTATCCGATGTTCCTATACAGATGATGATTTTCTACAAAAAGCATTGCAGGCGTAGCACGCGGAGATATCGTCTCAAACCCGTTGATGGGTCGCTAGGCTAAAGGATCAGGATTTTGGTGTTGTACAACAACAGCCAAATTAAAATCCGATTTTCTCATGAAACAACAGTTTCTACTTTAAAATAAGACCTATTTCGTAATAACAGATATGTTTGAAAATTATATTATTACTAGTATTTGCGTGGCTGCGCGAGCTGCGCGCAGCTCGCGGGGCGTGAAGGGGGGAGAGGGGGAGCTTTGAAAAATGATTTCACCCACTTTGAAAAATGATTTCACCCACAGCTTCACCCACTCAACCTTCGTTACGCTAAGGAGGTCGCCGGCTCGCTTCGCTCGCCACCTCCCCCCTTCGCTTCACTCGGTCTCGCAGGTTCGCTCCACTCAGGACCTACCTACCACCGGAAAGCTATCATGACATTATCCCTACGCTACGGGGGTCGCCGGCTCGCTTCGCTCGCCCGCTCCCCCCTTCGCTTTACCGGTACCACCACAGGATAGGCTCCTTTCCCCCCGAGGGGGGAGAAGAGTGGAAAGGGGGTCGATTTTGAAAAATGGTTTTCACTTTCCTGAGCCTCCTCTATACGAATCCGTAAACAAAACTGAAAAAAGGGGTAAAGGTGGGGGGGGGTGAAGGGGGGAAGAGGGGGGGGGAGCTTTTAAAAATGATTTCGACTAATTCTATGCCCCTTTTAAATGAATCTGAAAAAAAAAAATTTCCAAGTATCTTAACTACCGAGATCCGAAAGGGGGGGTGAAGGGGGGCAAGGGGGTCAAATTTGAATAATGGTTTTTACTTGCCCTAGCCTCCTCTATACGAATCCCTAAAAAAAAACACGTAAAATCTCTTTATTTTCGATATCCGCCTAAAGGGGGGCTGAAGGGGGGCAAGGGGGTCAAATTCAAAAAATGGTTTTTACTTCCCCGATCCTCCTCTATACGAATCCCTAAAAAAAAAAAAATACGGGTCTCTTACTTTCCGAGATACGATAGGGAGGGGGGAAAAGGGGGGGTTTGGGACTTTTCCCATAGTCATGAGAGTTGATTGTTTACGAATCTGTCAAAATATACCCACCTCCCCATCCACCATCTGGGAGAACAATTCTGTCAGTCAGTCAGTCAGTCAGTGAGTGGTAATTTAGCTTTATATAGTATAACTAGTATTTGCGTGGCTGCGCGAGCTGCGCGCAGCTCGCGGGGCGTGAAGTGGGGGAGAGGGGGAGCTTTGAAAAATGATTTCGACTAACGCATTGCACCTTTCAATGAAACTGAAAAAAAAAATGTTCCAATGCAGCTCGCGGTACACCTACCTACTACCTACACCTACCTACTACCTACCTACTACCTACCTACACCTACCTACACCTACCTACACCTACCTACTACCTACCTACACCTACCTACCTACACCTACCTACCTACACCTACCTACTACCTACCTACACCTACCTACTACCTACCACCTACCTACTACCTACCTACACCTACCTACTACCTACCTACTACCTACCTACTACCTACCTACCACCTACCTACTACCTACCTACCACCTACCTACTACCTACCTACACCTACCTACTACCTACCTACACCTACCTACACATACCTACTACCTACCACCTATCTACTACCTACCTACTACCTCCTACTACCACTAAAAAAACATTACCCTAAAGTTTGCTTGTCGTCGCCCCTGAGTTACGCTTCACCCACTCAACCTTCGTTACGCTAAGGAGGTCGCCGGCTCGCTTCGCTCGCCACCTCCCCCCTTCGCTCCACTCGGTCTCGCAGGTTCGCTCCACTCAGGACCTACCTACCACCGGAAAGCTATCATGACATTATCCCTACGCTACGGGGGTCGCCGGCTCGCTTCGCTCGCCCGCTCCCCCCTTCGCTTTACCGCTGTACCACCACCGGACAGGTTTCGACGCCTACTATAATATTTGTTCAAACACCTAATGGCTATCTCTAACCGTTATGAAGTTACAGCCCTTTTAATTTTAGGGGAGGTTGGGGAGGGGAGGGTATACAAATTTCAACGCTCAAATAGATTTAGGTAAGAATAAAAAAAAAATTCAGGAGTAAAAAAAGAGGGGAAGAGGGGGGTGAAGGGGGGGAGAGGGGGGAGTTTCTGAAAATGATTTCGACTAACGCAATGCCCCTCTATATGAATCTGAAAAAAAAATCGTTCCAAGTCTCTTAACTTTCGAGATCCGCCTAAAAGGGGGGAGAAGGGGGGCAAGGGGAGCCACTTTGAAAAATGATTTTCCTACTAAAATACATTACCCTAAAGTTTGCTTGTCGTCGACCTACCTACCACCGGAAAGCTTACATGACATTATCCCTACGCTACGGGGGTCGCCGGCTCGCTTCGCTCGCCCGCTCCCCCCTTCGCTTTACCGGTACCACCACATTATAGACTCCTTTCAATGAATCTGAAAAAAAAATGTTTAACTTCCGAGATCTGCCTAAAGGGGGGGAGAAGAGGGGAAAGGGGGTCAATTTTGAAAAATGGTTTTTACTTTCCCGAGCCTCCTCTATACGAATCCGTAAACAAAACAGAAAAAAAGGGGTGAAGATGGGGGGGGTAAAGGGGGGGGGGGAGAGGGGAGCTTTGAATAATGATTTCGACTAACTCATTGCCCCTTTCAATGAATCTGAAAAAAAAATGTTCCAAGTCTCTAAACTTCCTAGATCCGAAAGGGGGGGGGTGAAGGGGGGCAAGGGTGTCAAATTTGAAACATGGTTTAAACTTCCCCAAGCCTCTTCTATACGAATCCCTAAAAAAAAACACGTAAAATCTCTTTATTTCCGAGATCCGCCTAAAGGGGGGGAGAAGGGGGAAAAGGGGGGCCACTTTGAAAAGTGATTTTTACTTTACCGAGCCCCCTCTATACGAATCCCTAAAAAAAAACACGTAAAGTCTCTTTGTTTCCGAGATACGATAGGGAGGGGCGAGAAGGGGGGGGGAAAGGGGGGGTTTCGGACTTTTCCCATACTCACGAGAGTTACTTGTTTACGAATCTGTCAAAATATACCCACCTCCCCATCCACCATCTGGGAGAACAATTCTGTCAGTGAGTGAGTGAGTCAGTCAGTGGTAATTTAGCTTTATATAGTATAACTAGTATTTGCGTGGCTGCGCGAGCTGCGCGCAGCTCGCGGGGCGTGAAGGGGGGAGAGGGGGCGCTTTGAAAAATGATTTCGACTAACGCATTGCCCCTTTCAATGAATCTGATATACCTACCTATATACACCTACCTACTACCAACCTACTACCTACCTACACCTACCTACTACCTACCTACACCTACCTACTACCAACCTACTACCTACCTACTACCTACCTACACTACCTACCTACACCTACCTACTACCTACCTACACCTACCTACTACCTACCTACACTACCTACCTACTACCTACCTACCAACTACCGCCTACTACCACTAAAAAAACATTAACATAAAGTTTGCTTGTCGTCGCCCCTGAGTTACGCTTCACCCACTCAACCTTCGTTACGCTAAGAAGGTCGCCGGCTCGCTTCGCTCACCACCTCCCCCCTTCGCTCCACTCGGTCTCGCAGGTTCGCTCCACTCAGTACCTACCTACCACCGGAAAGCTATCATGACATTATCCCTACGCTACGGGGGTCGCCGGCTCGCTTCGTTCTACCGCTCCCCCCTTCGCTTTGCCGCTGTACCACCCCCGGACAAGTTTCGACGTTGACGTGAAGTTACAGCCCTTTTAATTTTAGGGGAGGTTGGGGAGGGAGGGTATACAAATTTCAACGCCCCTCAAATAGATTTAGGTAAGAATCAAAAATTTTTTCAGGAGTAAAAAAGAAGTGAAAAGTGGGGAGGTGAAGGGGGGGGAGAGGGGGGAGTTTCTAAAAATGATTTCGACTAACGCAATGCCCCTCTACATGAATCTGAAAAAAAATTCGTTCCAAGTCTCTTAACTTTCGAGATCCGCCTAAAAGGGGGGGGAAGGGGGGCAAGGGGGTCAAATTTGAAAAATGGTTTTTACTTCCCCGAGCCTCCTCTATACAAATCCCTAAAAAAACACACGTAATGTCTCTTTATTTCCGAGATCCGCCTAAAGGGGGGGTGAAGGGGGGCAAGGGGGTCAAATTTGAAAAATGGTTTTTACTTCCCCGAGCATCCTCTATACGAATCCCTAAAAAAAAACACGTAATGTCTCTTTATTTCCGAGATCCGTCTAATGGAGGGGTGAAGGGGGGCAAGGGGGTCAAATTTGAAAAATGGTTTTTACTTCCCCGAGCCTCCTCTATATGAATCTGAAAAAAAATTCGTTCCAAGTCTCTTAACTTTTGAGATCCGCCTAAAAGGGGGGAGAAGGGGGGCAAGGGGGGTCACTTTGAAATATGATTTTTACTTTACCGAGCCCCCTCTATACGAATCCCTAAAAAAAAACACGTAAAGTCTCTTTGTTTCCGAGATACAATAGGGGGAAGAAGGGGGGGGAAAAGGGGGGGTTTGGGACTTTTCCCATACTCACGAGAGTTACCTGTTTACGAATCTGTCAAAATATACCCAACCTCCCCATCCACCATCTGGGAGAACAATTCTGTCAATAAGTCAGTCAGTCAGTCAGTCAGTGGTAATTTAGCTTTATATAGTATAACTAGTATTTGCGTGGCTGCGCGAGCTGCGCGCAGCTCGCGGGGCGTGAAGGTGGGGAGAGGGGGAGGTTTGAAAAATGATTTCAACTAACGCATTGCACCTCTCAATGAATCTGAAAAAAAAAATGTTCCAATGCAGCTCGCGGTACTACCTACCTACACCTACCTACTACCTACCCACACCTACCTACTACCTACCTACACCTACCTACTACCTACCTACTACCTACCTACTACCTACCTACTACCTACCTACTACCTACCTACTACCTACCTACTACCTACCTACTACCTACCTACTACCTACCTACTACCTACCTACTACCTACCTACTACCTACCTACACCTACCTACTACCTACCTACCTACACCTACCTACTACCTACCTACTACCTATCACCTACCTACTACCTACCTACACCTACCTGCTACCTACCTACACCTACCTACTACCTACCTACACCTACCTACCTACACATACCTACTACCTACCTACTACCTCCTACTACCACTAAAAAAACATAACTCTAAAGTTTGCTTGTCGTCGCCTCTGAGTTACGCTTCACCCACTCAACCTTCGTTACGCTAAGGAGGTCGCCGGCTCGCTTCGCTGGCCACCTCCCCCCTTCGCTCCACTCGGTCTCGCAGGTTCGCTCCACGCAGGACCTACCTACCACCGGAAAGCTATCATGACATTATCCCTACGCTACGGGGGTCGCCGGCTCGCTTCGCTCGCCCGCTCCCCCCTTCGCTTTACCGCTGTACCACCACCGGACAGGTTTCGACGCCTACTATAATATTTGTTCAAACACCTAGTGGCTATCTCTAACCGTTATGAAGTTACAGCCCTTTTAATTTTAGGGGAGGTTGGGGAGGGGAGGGTATGCAAATTTCAACGCCCCTCAAATAGATTAGGGTAAGAATCAAAAAAAAATTCAGGAGTAAAAAAAGAGGTGAAGAGGGGGGGGGGGGGTGAAGGGGGGGAGAGGGTGGAGTTTCTAAAAATGATTTCGACTAACGCTATGCCCCTCTATATGAATCTGAAAAAAAATACGTTCCAAGTCTCTTAACTTTCGAGATCCGCCTAAAAGGGGGGAGAAGGGGGGCAAGGGGGTCAAATTTAAAAAAAAGGGGTGAAGAGGGGGGGGGGGCGTTAATGGGGGGAGAGGGGGGAACTTTGAAAAACGATTTCGACTCACGCATTGCCCCTTTTAATGAATCTGAAAAAAAAATGTGCCAAGTCTCTTAACTTCCGAGATCCGCCTAAAGGGGGGGTGAAGGGGGGCAAGGGGGTCAATTTTGAAAAATGTTTTTTACTTCACCGAGCCTTTTCTATACGAATCCCTAAAAAAAACACGTAAAATCTCTTAACTTCCGAGATCCGCCTAAAGGGGGGGTGAAGGGGGGCAAGGGGGTCAAATTTGAAAAGTGGTTTTTACTGCCCCGAGCCTCCTCTATACGAATCCCTAAAAAAAACACGTATAGTCTCTTTATTTCCGAGATCCGCCGAAAGGAGGGGAAAAGGGGGGCAAGAGGGGCCACTTTGAAAAAAGATTTTTACTTTACCGAGCCTCCTCTATACGATTCCCTAAAAAAAAACACGTAAAGTCTCTTTGTTTCCGAGATACGATAGGGAGGGGGGAAAAGGGGGGGTTTGGGACTTTTCCCATACTCACGAGAGTTGGTTGTTTACGAATCTGTCAAAATATACCCACCTCCCCATCCACCATCTGGGAGAACAATTCTGTCAATCAGTGAGTCAGTGAGTGAGTGAGTGGTAATTTAGCTTTATATAGTATAACTAGTATTTGCGTGGCTGCGCGAGCTGCGCGCAGCTCGCGGGGCGTGAAGTAGGGGAGAGGGGGAGCTTTGAAAAATGATTTCGACTAACGCATTGCACCTCTCAATGAATCTGAAAAAAAAAATGTTCCAATGCAGCTCGCGGTACTACCTACCTTCACCTACCTACTACCTACCTACATCTACCTACCTACACCTACCTACCTACACCTACCTACCTACACCTACCTACTACCTACCTACACCTACCTACTACCTACCTACCACCTACCTACACCTACCTACTACCTACCACCTACCTACACCTACCTACTACCTACCTACACCTACCTACTACCTACCTTTCACCTATCACCTACCTACCTACTACCTCCTACTACCACTAAAAAAAAATTACCCTAAAATTTGCTTGTCGTCGCCCCTGAGTAACGCTTCACCCACTCAACCTTCGTTACGCTAAGGAGGTCGCCGGCTCGCTTCGCTCGCCACCTCCCCCCTTCGCTCCACTCGGTCTCGCAGGTTCGCTCCACTCAGGACCTACCTACCACCGGAAAGCTATCATGACATTATCCCTAAGCTACGGGGGTCGCCGGCTCGCTTCGCTCGCCCGCTCCCCCCTTCGCTTTACCGCTGTACCCCCACCGGACAGGTTTCGACGCCTACTGTAATATTTGTTCAAACACCTAATGGCTATCTCTAACCGTTATGAAGTTACAGCCCTTTTAATTTTAGGGGAGGTTAGGGAGGGGAGGGTATACAAATTTCAACGCCCCTCAAATAGATTTAGGTAAGAATCAAAAATTTTTTAAGGAGTAAAAAAAGAGGTGAAGAGGGGGGGGGGGTGAAGGGGGGGGGAGGGGGAGTTTCTAAAAATGATTTCGACTAACGCAATGCCCCTCTATTTGAATCTGAAAAAAAATTCGTTCCAAGTCTCTTAACTTTCGAGATCCGCCTAAAGGGGGGGTGAAGGGGGGCAAGGGGGTCAAATTTGAAAAATGGTTTTTACCTCCCTGAGCCTACTCTATACGAATCCTTAAAAAAAAACACGTAAAATCTCTTAATTTCCGAGATCCGCCTAAAGGGGGGGAGAAGGGGGAAAAGGGGGGCCACTTTGAAAAATGATTTCTACTTTACCGAGTCCCCTCTATACGAATCCCTAAAAAAAAACACGTAAAGTCTCTTTGTTTCCGAGATACGATAGGGAGGGGGGAGAAGGGGGGGGAAAAGGGGAGGTTTGGGACTTTTCCCATACTCACGAGAGTTGGTTGTTTACGAATCTGTCAAAATATACCCACCTCCCCATCCACCATCTGGGAGAACAATTCTGTCAATAAGTCAGTCAGTCAGTCAGTGAGTGGTAATTTAGCTTTATATAGTATAACTAGTATTTGCGTGGCTGCGCGAGCTGCGCGCAGCTCGCGGGGCGTGAAGTGGGGGGGAGGGGGAGCTTTGAAAAATGATTTCGACTAACGCATTGCACCTCTCAATGAATCTGAAAAGAAAAATGTTCCAATGCAGCTCGCGGTACTACCTACCTACACCTACCTACTACCTACCTACACCTACCTACTACCTACCTACACCTACCTACACCTACCTACTACCTACCTACACCTACCTACCTACACCTACCTACCTACACCTACCTACCTACACCTACCTACCTACACCTACCTACCTACACCTACCTACCTACACCTACCTACCTACACCTACCTACCTACACCTACCTACCTACACCTACCTACCTACACCTACCTACCTACACCTACCAACCTACACCTACCTACCTACACCTACCTACCTACACCTACCTACCTACACCTACCTACCTACACCTACCTACTACCTACCTACTACCTACCTACACCTACCTACTACCTACCACCTACCTACTACCTACCTACTACCTCCTACTACCACTAAAAAAACATTACCCTAAAGTTTGCTTGTCGTCGCCCCTGAGTTACGCTTCATCCACTCAACCTTCGTTATAAGGAGGTCGCCGGCTCGCTCCGCTCGCCACCTCCCTCCTTCGCTCCACTCAGTCTCGCAGGTTCGCTCCACTCAGGACCTACCTACCACCGGAAAGCTATCATGACTTTATCTCTACGCTACGGGGGTCGCCGGCTCGCTTCGCTCGCCCGCTCCCCCCTTCGCTTTACCGCTGTACCACCACCGGACAGGTTTCGACGCCTACTATAATATTTGTTCAAACACCTAATGGCTGTCTCTAACCGTTATGAAGTTACAGTCCTTTTAATTTTAGGGGAGGTTGGGGAGGGGAGGGTATACAAATTTCAACGCCCCTCAAATAGATTTAGGTAAGAATCAAAAATTTTTTCAGGAGTAAAAAAAGAGATGAAGAGGGGGGAGGGTGAAGGGGGGGAGAGGGGGGAGTTTCTAAAAATGATTTCGACTAACGCAATGCCCCTCTATATGAATCTGAAAAAAAATTCGTTCCAAGTCTCTTAACTTCCGAGATCCGCCTAAAGGGGGGGTGAAGGGGGGCAAGGGGGTCAAATTTAAAAAATGGTTTTTACTTCCCCGAGCCTCCTCTATATGAATCTGAAAAAAAAAAGTTCCAAGTCTCTTAACTTCCGAGATCCGCCTAAAGGGGGGGTGAAGGGGGGCATGGGGGTCAAATTTGAAAAATGGTTTTTACTTCCCCGAGCCTCCTCTATACGAATCCCTAAAAAAAACACGTAAAGTTTCTTTGTTTCCGAGATACGATAGGGAGGGGGGAGAAGGGGGGGGAAAAGGGGGGGTTTGGGACTTTTCCCATTGTCAGGAGAGTTGATTGTTTACGAATCTGTCAAAATGTACCCACCTCCCCATCCACCATCTGGGAGAACAATTCTGTCAGTGAGTGAGTGAGTGGTAATTTAGCTTTATATAATATAACTAGTATTTGCGTGGCTGCGCGAGCTGCGCGCAGCTCGCGGGGCGTGAAGGGGGGGAGAGGGGAAGCTTTGAAAAATGATTTCGACTAACGCATTGTCCCTTTCAATGAATCTGAAAAAAAATTGTTCCAAGTCTCTTAACTTCCGAGATCCGCCTAAAGGGGGGGTGAAGGGGGGCAAGGGGTTCAAATTTGAAAAACGGATTTTACTTCCCCGAGCCTCCTCTATATGAATCTCACGTATGACACCACCAACCTACACTTACTTACCACCTACCTACACCTACCTACCACCTACCTACACACTACCTACCTACACCTACCTACCTACCACCTACCTACACCTACCTACTACCTACCTACCACCTACCTACCACCTACCTACTACCTACATACTACCTCCTGCTACCACTAAAAAACATTACCCTAAAGTTTACTTGTCGTCGCCCCTGAGTTACGCTTCACCCACTCAACCTTCGTTACGCTAAGGAGGTCGCCGGCTCGCTTCGCTCGCCACCTCCCCCCTTCGCTTCACTCGGTCTCGCAGGTTCGCTCCACTCAGGACCTACCTACCACCGGAAAGCTATCTTGACATTATCCCTACGCTGCGGGGATCGCCGGCTCGCTTCGCTCGCCCGCTCCCCCCTTCGCTTTGCCGGTAGCACCATTTTAGTCCCCCGAGCCTCCTCTATACGAATCCGTAAACAAAACAGAAAAAAGGGGTGACGAGGGGGGGGGGTGGTGAAAGGGGTGAAGGGAGGGAGAGAGGGGAGCTTTGAAAAATGATTTTGACTAACGCATTGCCCCTTTTAATGAATCTGAAAAAAAAAATGTTCCAAGTCTCTTAATTCCGAGATCCGAAAGGGCCCCGGGGGGTGAAGGGGGGCAAGGGGGTCAAATTTGAAAAAAATTTTACACTTCCCCAAGCCTCCTCTATACGAATCCCTAAAAAAAACCACGTAAATTCTCTTTATTTTCGAGATCCGCCTAAAGGGGGGGTGAAGGAGGGCAAGGGGGTCAAATTTGAAAAATGGTTTTTACTTCCCCGAGCCTACTCTATACGAATCCCTAAAAAAAAACACGTAAAATTTATTTATTTCCGAGATCCGCCTAAAGGGGGGGAGAAGGGGGAAAAGGGGGGCCACTTTGAAAAATGATTTTTACTTTACCGAGCCCCCTCTATACGAATCCCTAAAAAAAAACACGTAAAGTCTCTTTGTTTCCGAGATACTATAGGGAGGGGGGAGAAGGGGGGGGAAAAGGGGAGGTTTGGGACTTTTCCCATACTCACGAGAGTTTGTTGTTTACGAATCTGTCAAAATATACCCACCTCCCCATCCACCATCTGGGAGAACAATTCTGTCAGTGAGTGAGTCAGTGGTAATTTAGCTTTATATAATATAACTAGTATTTGCGTGGCTGCGCGAGCTGCGCGCAGCTCGCGGGGCGTGAAGAGGGGGAGAGGGGGAGCTTTGAAAAATGATTTCGACTAACGCATTGCCCCTTTCAATGACTCTGAAAAAAAAAATGTTCCAAGTCTCTTAACTTCCGAGATCCGCCTAAAGGGGGGGTGAAGGGGGGCAAGGGGGTCAAATTTGAAAAATGGATTTCACTTCCCCGAGCCTCCTCTATACGAATCCGTAAACAAAACAGAACACGAGTTTAAAAAAAAGGGGTGAAGAGGGAGGGGGGGGCAGTGAAGGGGGGGAGAGGGGTAGCTTTGAAAAATGATTTCGACTAACGCATTACCCCTTTCAATGAATCTGAAAAAAAAAAATGTTCCAAGTCTCTTAACTTCCGAGATCCGCCTAAAGGGGGGGGGGGGGGGTGAAGGGGGGCAAGGGGTTCAAATTTGAAAAACGGATTTTACTTCCCCGAGCCTCCTCTATATGAATCTCACGTATGACACCACCTACCTACCCCTACCTACCACCTACCTACCACCTACCTACACCTACCTACTACTTACCTACTACCTACCTATCACCTACCTACTACCTACCTACTACCTCCTACTACCACTAAAAAAACATTACCCTAAAGTTTGCTTGGAGTTACGCTTCACCCACTCAACCTTCGTTACGCTAAGGAGGTCGCCGGCTCGCTTCGCTCGCCACCTCCCCCCTTCGCTCCACTCGGTCTCGCAGGTTCGCTCCACTCAGGACCTGCCTACCACCGCAAAGCTATCATGACATTATCCCTACGCTACGGGGGTCGCCGGCTCGCTTCGCTCGCCCGCTCCCCCCTTCGCTTTACCGCTGTTCCACCACCAGACAGGTTTCGACGCCTACTATAATATTTGTTCAAACACCTAATGGCTATCTCTTACCGTTATGAAGTTACAGTCCTTTTAATTTTAGGGGAGGTTGGGGAGGGGAGGGTATACAAATTTCAACGCCCCCTCAAATAGATTTAGGTAAGAATAAAAAAATTTTTCAGGAGTAAAAAAAGAGATGAAGAGGGGGGGGTGAAGGGGGGGAGAGGGGGGAGTTTCTAAAAATGATTTCGACTAACGCAATGCCCCTCTATATGAATCTGAAAAAAAAATCGTTCCAAGTCTCTTAACTTCCGAGATCCGCCTAAAGGGGGGGTGAAGGGGGGCAAAGGGGTCAAATTTAAAAAATGGTTTTTACTTCCCCGAGCCTCCTCTATATGAATCTGAAAAAAAAATCGTTCCAAGTCTCTTAACTTTCGAGATCCGCCTAAAGGGGGGGAGAAGGGGGAAAAGGGGGGCCACTTTGAAAAATGATTTTTACTTTACCGAGCCTCCCCTATACGAATCCGTAAAAAAAAAAAAATACGGGTCTCTTTGTTTCCGAGATACGATAGGGAGGGGGAGGAGGGGGGGCAAAAAAGGGGGGTTTGGCACTTTTCCCATACTCACAAGAGTTACTTGTTTACGAATCTGTCAAAATATACCCACCTCCCCATCCACCATCTGGGAGAACAATTCTGTCAGTGAGTCAGTGAGTCAGTCAGTGGTAATTTAGCTTTATATAGTATAACTAGTATTCGCGTGGCTGCGCGAGCTGCACGCAGCTCGCGGGGCGTGAAGTGGGGGAGAGGGGGAGCTTTAAAAAATGATTTCGACTAACGCATTGCCCCTTTCAATGAATCTGAAAAAAAATGGTCCAAGTCTCTTAACTTCCGAGATCTGCCTAAAGGGGGGGGGGGTAAAGGGGGGCAAGGGGGTCAAATTTAAAAAATGGTTTTTACTTCCCCGAGCCTCCTCTATACGAATCCCTAAAAAAAACACGTAAAAGCTCTTTATTTCCAAGATCTGCCTAAAGGGGGGGTGAAGGGGGGCAAGGGGGTCAAATATGAAAAATGGTTTTTACTTCCCCGAGCCTACTCTATACGAATCCCTAAAAAAAAACACGTAAAATCTCTTTATTTCCGAGATCCGCCTAAAAGGGGGGAGAAGGGGGAAAAGGGGGGCCACTTTGAAAAATGATTTTTACTTTACCGAGCCCCCTCTATACGAATCCCAAAAAAAAAACACGTAAAGTCTCTTTGTTTCCGAGATACGATAGGGAGGGGGGAGAAGGGGGGGGGAAAGGGGGGGTTTGGGACTTTTCCCATACTCACGAGAGTTAGTTGTTTACGAATCTGTCAAAATATACCCACCTCCCCATCCACCATCTGGGAGAACAATTCTGTCAATAAGTCAGTCAGTGGTAATTTAGCTTTATATAGTATAACTAGTATTTGCGTGGCTGCGCGAGCTGCGCGCAGCTCGCGGGGCGTGAAGAGGGGGAGAGGGGGCGCTTTGAAAAATGATTTCGACTAACGCATTGCCCCTTTCAATGACTCTTAAAAAAAAAATGTTCCAAGTCTCTTAACTTCCGAGATCCGCCTAAAGGAAGGGGGGGTGAAGGGGGGCAAGGGGGTCAAATTTAAAAAATGGATTTTACTTCCCCGAGCCTCCTCTATACGAATCCGTAAACAAAACAGAACACGAGTTTAAAAAAAAGGGGTGAAGAGGGAGGGGGGGCAGTGAAGGGGGGGAGAGGGGTAGCTTTGAAAAATGATTTCGACTAACGCATTGCCCTTTTCAATGAATCTGAAAAAAAAAATGTTCCAAGTCTCTTAACTTCCGAGATCCGCCTAAAGGGGGGGGGGGTGAAGGGAGGCAAGGGGTTCAAATTTGAAAAACGGATTTTACTTCCCCGAGCCTCCTCTATATGAATCTCACGTATGACACCACCTACCTACACCTACCTACCACCTACCTACCTACTACCTACCTACTACCTACCTATCACCTACCTACTACCTCCTACTACCACTAAAAAAACATTACCCTAAAGTTTGCTTGGAGTTACGCTTCACCCACTCAACCTTCGTTTCGCTAAGGAGGTCGCCGGCTCGCTTCGCTCGCCACCTCCCCCCTTCGCTCCACTCGGTCTCGCAGGTTCGCTCCACTCAGGACCTACCTACCACCGCCTACCACCGCAAAGCTATCATGATATTATCCCTACGCTACGCGGGTCGCCGGCTCGCTTCGCTCGCCCGCTCCCCCCTTCGCTTTACCGCTGTACCACCACCGGACAGGTTTCGACGCCTACTATAATATTTGTTCAAACACCTAATGGCTATCTCTAACCGTTATGAAGTTACAGCCCTTTTAATTTTAGGGGAGGTTGGGGAGGGGAGGGGAGGGTATACAAATTTCAACGCCCCTCAATAGTTTTAGGTAAGAATCAAAAATTTCTTCAATAGAAAAAAAAGAGGTAAAGAGGGGGAGGGGGGGGTTGAAGGGGGGAGAGGGGGAGTTTCGAAAAATGATTTCAACCAACGCAATGCCCCTACAAATTAATCTGAAAAAAAAATCGTTCCAAGTCTCTTAACTTTCGAGATCCGCCTAAAGGGGGGATGAAGGGGGGCAAGGGGGTCAAATTTGAAAAATGTTTTTTACTTCCCCAAGCCTCTTCTATACGAATCTCTAAAAAAACACACGTAAAATTTCTTTATTTCCGAGATCCGCCTAAAGGGGGGGAGAAGGGGGAAAAGGGGGGCCACTTTGAAAAATGATTTTTACTTTACCAAGCCCCCTCTATACGAATCCCTAAAAAAAAACACGTAAAGTCTCTTTGTTTCCGAGATACGATAGGGAGGGGGGAGAAGGGGGGGGGAAAGGGGGGGTTTGGGACTTTTCCCATACTCACGAGAGTTTGTTGTTTACGAATCTGTCAAAATATACCCACCTCCCCATCCACCATCTGGGAGAACAATTCTGTCAGTGAGTGAGTCAGTGGTAATTTAGCTTTATATAATATAACTAGTATTTGCGTGGCTGCGCGAGCTGCGCGCAGCTCGCGGGGCGTGAAGAGGGGGAGAGGGGGAGCTTTAAAAAATGATTTCGACTAACGCATAGCACCTCTCAATGAATCTGAAAAAAAAAAGTTCCAATGCAGCTCGCGGTACTACCTACCTACACCTACCTACACCTACCTACACCTACCTACACCTACCTACACCTACCTACACCTACCTACACCTACCTACACCTACCTACACCTACCTACACCTACCTACACCTACCTACACCTACCTACACCTACCTACACCTACCTACACCTACCTACACCTACCTACACCTACCTACACCTACCTACACCTACCTACACCTACCTACACCTACCTACACCTACCTACACCTACCTACACCTACCTACACCTACCTACACCTACCTACACCTACCTACACCTACCTACACCTACCTACACCTACCTACACCTACCTACACCTACCTACACCTACCTACACCTACCTACACCTACCTACACCTACCTACACCTACCTACACCTACCTACACCTACCTACACCTACCTACACCTACCTACACCTACCTACACCTACCTACACCTACCTACACCTACCTACACCTACCTACACCTACCTACACCTACCTACACCTACCTACACCTACCTACACCTACCTACACCTACCTACACCTACCTACACCTACCTACACCTACCTACACCTACCTACACCTACCTACACCTACCTACACCTACCTACACCTACCTACACCTACCTACACCTACCTACACCTACCTACACCTACCTACACCTACCTACACCTACCTACACCTACCTACACCTACCTACACCTACCTACACCTACCTACACCTACCTACACCTACCTACACCTACCTACACCTACCTACACCTACCTACACCTACCTACACCTACCTACACCTACCTACACCTACCTACACCTACCTACACCTACCTACACCTACCTACACCTACCTACACCTACCTACACCTACCTACACCTACCTACACCTACCTACACCTACCTACACCTACCTACACCTACCTACACCTACCTACACCTACCTACACCTACCTACACCTACCTACACCTACCTACACCTACCTACACCTACCTACACCTACCTACACCTACCTACACCTACCTACACCTACCTACACCTACCTACACCTACCTACACCTACCTACACCTACCTACACCTACCTACACCTACCTACACCTACCTACACCTACCTACACCTACCTACACCTACCTACACCTACCTACACCTACCTACACCTACCTACACCTACCTACACCTACCTACACCTACCTACACCTACCTACACCTACCTACACCTACCTACACCTACCTACACCTACCTACCTACCACTACTTACTACCTACCTACACCTATCTACTACCTACCTACACCTACCTACTACCTACCTACCAACTACCTACCTACTACCTCCTACTACCACTAAAAAAACATTACCCTAAAGTTTGCTTGTCGTCGCCCCTGAGTTACGCTTCACCCACTCAACCTTCGTTACGCTAAGGAGGTCGCCGGCTCGCTTCGCTCGCCACCTCCCCCCTTCGCTCCACTCGGTCTCGCAGGTTCGCTCCACTCAGTACCTACCTACCACCGGAAAGCTATCATGACATTATCCCTACGCTACGGGGGTCGCCGGCTCGCTTCGCTCGCCCGCTCCCCCCTTCGCTTTACCACTGTACCACCACCGGACAGGTTTAGACGCCTACTATAATATTTGTTCAAACACCTAATGGCTATCTCTAACCGTTATGAAGTTACAGCTTTTTTAATTTTAGGGGAGGTTGGGGAGGGGAGGGTATACAAATTTCAACGCCCCTCGAATAGATTTAGCTAAGAATCGAAAAATTTTTCAGGAGTAAAAAAAGAGGTGGAAAGGGGGGGGGGTGAAGGGGGGGAGAGGGGGAGTTTCTAAAAGTGATTTCGACTAACGCAATGCCCTTCTATATGAATCAGAAAAAAAATTCGTTCCAAGTCTCTTAACTTTCGAGATCCGCCTAAAAGGGGGGTGAAGGGGGGGGAGAGGGGGGAGTTCCTCAAAATGATTTCGACTAACGCAATGCCCTTCTATATGAATCTGAAAAAAATTTCGTTCCAAGTCTCTTAACTTTTGAGATCCGCCTAAAGGGGGGGAGAAGGGGGAAAAGGGGGGCCACTTTGAAAAATGGTTTTTACTTTACCAAGCCCCCTCTATACGAATCCCAAAAAAAAAACACGTAAAGTCTCTTTGTTTCCGAGATACGATAGGGAGGGGGGAGAAGAGGGGGGAAAAGGGGGGGTTTGGGACTTTTTCCATACTCACGAGAGTTGATTGTTTACGAATCTGTCAAAATATACCCACCTCCCCATCCACCATCTGGGAGAACAATTCTGTCAATAAGTCAGTGAGTCAGTGGTAATTTAGCTTTATATAGTATAATGTCCTTAACGACATAAGATAACAAATACAGAGGAGAAAAACATTTTTAAACATTGCTGCGTTTATACATATTAGGTTTAAAGATATTTTTAATTCTCAAAAAAAGACACAAAGTCACTACATGACAACAGATGTCCATAGGCTTAGTATTAACAATAAAAAGTTCGTCACTGTATTATACATTATTCAGTAGTTAGGTACACCCATTCAGTGCATTCAGTTTTGAGATTTTGCGGTAAGGTATTCAGATAGTTGAGTCTTGAATGCACTGAATGAGTGCAAACCCTTTATACAAGCTGGTAGTTTGTTGTTTATACATATTAGTGTTCGTGACTGTATGGATAAGTTGCGGATTTGCTGCGGACACCGGACAGGTACATACTACAGTGATAGCTTTTATTACGTGTCCATCGCGTCCGCAATTTGTTGCACTGAAACAACATGCGACAATTACACTGGTATCGGTAAAGTAGATTGCAACTATGGGTTTGACAAAGATGGCTGATGTAGGAGGCAATGTACATATACCTACGGAGGAAGTACCTTTTTCGAAGTTCCACCAATAGGGTAGTTGACTGACTAAAAAAAATATGATTCTGTTTAGTCCGTCTTTTAGATTATCGAAAAGTATTGAATAAGTGTTTTTTTTTGTTTTATCAAAATAAAAAATAATAAAAAATTACGAAAATGAAACGTGTCAAAGATCGTGAGTGGGGGCTGGTGACGTCACTTTCTGGTAAAAATGTACCAAACTGTGACGTCGCGTGACTTCATTTATTGTTTACGTGAAAAAAGAAAAAAATACGTGTCCATTATTTTTTGGAAATCTATCTGACGGACTAATTCGTTTTGTTTTGTCGACTTATTGCGGCCAAGAAATTCTACGATTGATTTGGTATGCGAAACTATTGCCATGACAACGACTGTTGACCAAAGTTCAAAAATGGACTTGAGTCGGCAATAATAAGGGTGATAATCCATCGTAATCAACAACACTGTAATGATCGAAGCAACAGTTTTAGGAATATAACTTATTAATATAATTTATTGCTCAACCAACTTCACATAAAGCTCGTTAAATGACGAGCAGCGGAGCAACGGCTGTGACCTGATTCCTATTATAATCTCAGCTTACACCTAGACGTGAAACTGCACTTTAATACGTAATAAAATGTTTAATAATGTCTTTCCGTTCAGGGTACATCAAAGTGAAAGTGTCTACCGCAAAACTGCTGCAAGATTCTAGGCGTTTTTTTCTTCCACGTTGGTTAAGCTTTAAGGTATAAAGGCAGGATTTATTAAAAATGCATAAAAACCAATTTCATTCCTTTTTACTGCAGTTGTTATACTGGTCGCAACCGTTAAGAATTTCTCAGTAATAGCCACGGTCTCAATTTGTGCCCGATTGAGGCTCGCCCCCATCTCACCCCCTATTCCATGGGGCTTAAACATCACTAGCGAAATGTGGCTGAACTTGTATTTGGTGTTATGTAGTTTCCATTTAAAGAAAAAAAGCCTTACCGCAATAACCCGGCAATCCAATATTTTACTGCAAGAATTTCTCGCGCTGTAAACTATGTCCAGGCTAGTTTGTGAAGTCAAAGTCAAAGTCAAAGCATTTATTTCAAGTAGGCCGTTACAGGCACTTTTGAATAGTCGAATTAAACTAACTGCAGCACTCAGAGATATCCAACGATTACTCAAGCCGCCACCCAGCAAAGGCCTGACATACTTTTGTATGACAAAACTGCCAAAAACCTTTACCAAGCGACATCCCAAGCAACCACTGAAGCTCTCCGAGTGCGGCAGTAAACTACTGAAGCTAAATAAACTAAGCTACAGTCCCAGTCACAAGGCATAATAACTCGTGATTGTACTGTAGTTGCCCATTCCAAAGCGTTGGTCTCATGAGAAGAATGGCAAGAAACTTCATGGACACTCTTTTATTAAGAAGTATATTCACCATTAATTCTTGTACGTGTTAGAGCGTTGTTCAGCGATGAATTTCAGGTATCCATTTTCAGTGGTGCGGCATTAAACTTCTTCACAATTTTAAACTTCTAGCCAAGTTCGTGAGTCAAGAATTTTATAAAGTTCTTCTTGCACAAGTTTGGCTTCGTGTTTTCGCCTCTCCCAATAATGCCTGGTTTCACTAAGACTAGAAAACACCTGAGTAAAAGGGTTTTTTTTTTGCAAAATAAGCCTGCTCTTACACCGGTATCTATAAACAAGTCATACCTAGTGATTACTTGAGTAAAAGTCATTGTTTAAGATACGATTTTTTCTTAATAGTTTAGTAATTCCTTGACGTTAGAGCTATCAAAAGTTAGAATTCTTAGGTTTGCTTTCATTGACGGTTCTAACTTCGCTTAAACTCTTGTCCATTGCATAAAAATGTATGCTTATGTACTTAAGTTCAAGTAATTGCTTTAACGTGACTAAACTCGATCACTCCTGGTGGAAAGTGATGGTTGGGGTTTATGATGGAACGAGCGTGCCCAGAAAATGCCTGTTCACTCTTTCTTTTAAAGCAGACGAGTTAAATATGGGGGGAACACAGACGAGAGGAATTTATAATTACAACGCTAACGAGTTTCAACAGTGCATTAATGATATTTATTTAAGCACTTTTCTTTAATAAAAACGAAAGTTCCTCTTATTCATTTTGTTATCTAAGTCCAGATTCTAAATGAGAAGTGTACTGCACACTAGAAGGTGTTATTATATTTATTGACGCAGTGTGTCAGAACTGTCAGATTTCAATTTGCAAGAGAGACTCTACCTAGAAAGTTGGAGATAAATATGCACGATGTTTGCAATGTTCCAGCATATTTTGTAGACCAGCTCCGGAGCTGCTTATAATTTAATTAAGTTTGTGTTGTTACGTTTTGCACTATAAGGTCCGATGGGACTGGCATGTATGCGAAGTCCAGTAGATAAATCTCTAAAAATAACTAAAGAGCAAAAAACGTCCAACCTGACACCATAATAGTTTATCAGCCATGTTTAATTATGGTCGCCCCTTTTAAAACGTATTTATATATTGTATCTTCTTCATATAGTATAAACAAAGTCGCTCCCGCTGTTTGTACGCTTAGCTCTTTTAAACTACGCAACGTATTTTATTTGCAGTTTACAGCACTACATAGCTACTCAAGCAGAAGGTTCGCTAATTTATAATATTATTACATTTGTATTTAGTTTTGTTTGTTATTATATTATATTTCAGACAGATAATTACCAAATTGCCTAAAAATAAAAAACCAATTTGAACTGAGACTGAGTCAAAAGCCTTGGATTTAGCGCTCGTGTTAAAGTCGAAAATTGAATGAAACGAGAAATAGACATGCAAAATTACAGAGGTCGCTAGTCGCTACTCAGAGCAGGTAAAGTTGCCAGTCGTTAGGTACACTTTGGGTGCAATAGGGGATCGGACAAAAAAAAACTAATTAGTCCGTCAGATAGATTTCCAAAAATTATTGGACACGTATTTTTTCTTTTTT
Source organism: Diarsia dahlii (assembly GCA_949775195.1). Classification (NCBI taxonomy): domain Eukaryota; kingdom Metazoa; phylum Arthropoda; class Insecta; order Lepidoptera; family Noctuidae; genus Diarsia; species Diarsia dahlii. The sequence goes on from OX459189.1 coordinate 13,177,771, forward strand.
CACGTAAACTTAAAATGAAGACGATACAGCGCTTCGAAAACTCGTGTGACGTCATAATATGATAGTACATTTTGACGACACAAGTGACGTTTCAAGCCCCACTCCAAGATCTTTGACACGTTTTATCTTCGTCATTTTTTATTGATTTGATAAAACAAAAAACACGTATTCAATATTTTTCGATAATCTAACTTACGGACTAAACAGAATCATATTATTTTGACCCTGTCCGATCCCCTATTCAAACGAGCCAATAACTTAACTTTGTCCGGCACATTCGGCCAACTGCTCTCAGACTGATCTCCAGAGCTTCATGCTATTTTCATGATGGGTGCTGAAATACACATCACAAAAATATTCGTACTCTGTTTCTGTTCATCTAAGGTAGTGATGAGATAATGATTTTTTTTATTTGCCAAGATTAAGTGGTGCGTGAAAATAGAACCTAGAAAGAGATCATTGACAACAAAAAAATCTTCATTTGTTAGAATAATCTGGTTTCTGAGAATCTTTTTCTATTATAATTAATTATTCTGAAAAATGATTGTAGAGTCCTTATCACAATTGATTCGATATTTTTCTTAAAATATAATGTCATCAATAATTTTATAACATTCTAGCCTACTTAATAGTTATTGGTATCCATACGTGACCCTACTTCAATCTTAGGTTAACTGGTGTAAACATCTATAACATTTTCTAACACATCTATCAATTATTTCCATTAATTGAACTCCATCAAAACCTCAGTCACAGGTCATACATTTTCGTTATTCTCTTCCTGAAACAAAATAAATCAATAAATTTAGCTATATAATCCATCACACATACATTCATCTATCAGTCAATTAATACAGCCACCCAGGACTTGGGGTCCTGTGACCTGGCTTACTTAATGTCCATTTCCACCTACACAACACATCAATCAATTATAAAGTTACTCATGTATAATAGTGCTCAAATATGTCAAACTTCGATATATAAACTGAAATTATGACGAAACTTCATCTGTCACAATGAACGCGGAATGCAACTGCGACTCAAGACAGAGAAAGACATTAAAAAGTTGTAATCCTACTCTTAGTACCGGAATATCCACTATCAAAGATATCAATCATTCTGTATAAAACTTTGAAACAAGCGCACAAAGCATATAATCCCATTTCAGTGTTGATAACTTCTTAGTTTCCATTTAATAATGGAGAAAGGGCTCAAACGCTTCTAGTCCATTAAACCTACGTATTTTCATGGAAATGAATTCCAAACCGTCTCCTCATCCCCTTTTGCTTTCAAATATGCTTGAGACTGCGGTGTCTCCTTTAGGGAAACCTGATAGAATGGAAAGAGAAAAGTAATATTGCAAATAGATGAGATTCAATTGTTTAAACTATACGATTACTGTGTTTAATAAATTAGCCTGCTGCGATAATTTTATGGTGAATGAAAATTTTGTGGTATAATCTAACATTATAAATAGAGGTGAAACGGGCTACATAATTATATCCTACTTCCTACTAATATTAAAAACGCGAAAGTTTGTATGTATGTATGGATAGATGTTTGTTACTCTTTCGCGCAAAAACTAGGTACTAAACGGATTTGGATAAAATTTGGCACAAAGATAGTTTTTTTTTTTTTTTTACTCAAAACGGCTCAAGGACTGGCGTACACTCCCTAGACCTCAACATTAACTTTCACCTACCACTAGGCGAACACAGCTCTATATTCCAATGCGAGTGTGTCGCCCTAACACAAGCTGCAACAGCCGTAAAGCGTCTGAGGATTTACAGCCACGCAATCAGATTTGTAACTGATAGCCTGTCTGTGCTTAAAGCCCTAGAAAACAAACAAACTAACAGTAAATTAATATTTGAATGTCACCTCGCCCTGGAGAGTATATCGCTGTCCAACAGTATTACCCTCCAGTGGATTAAGGGGCACAGTGGATCCCTGGGAAATGACGCCGCAGACGAACTTGCTAAGAGAGGGTCCGAGATGGCAGTGCTTGGCCCGTACCCACTCCTTCCCTTACCTTTCTCACAGTTCCGTACATAGGTTCGCCAGAGATCAACTGAACTCCATAACAGCAAATGGTCACGGTCTACAGACTGTAGACAGTCAAAAATGGCGATGCCAAGTCTACATCCGCGGATAACAAAACGACTGCTTAGTCTAAGTAAAAATAACCTTAGAATAATAATAGGGACAATAACGGGCCATTGCCCCCTAAATAAACATAATTTTACCATAGGCGCCACGGACAGCCCACTCTGCAGGGGCTGCTCTGATGCTGAAGAATCAGCCGCCCACGTCATCCTGGAATGCGAGGTCGTGGCTACTCAACGCAGACAAATCCTCGGAACGGTGAGGTCGCTCCGCGAAGCCTGTGAAGCTCCCAGGAAACTTCTGTGCTTCTGGGCGGAGCTAGGCTGTCTATCTTAGCCAGGACACCTACGCACAACGGACCGATCAAGAGTCTAAGTGCGGAAAACGGAGTCCCTACTCTACTCTACTCTACTAGTTTTTTTTTTATCCCGATTTTTATTTTCCCGTGGGATAATTTTCGACTTGTAGCGGGTGAAGCCGCTGGCAACACCTAGTCCTTTATAAAACGGTTGAATGTAGCTGACAATGTGGGCGTTGATAGTATATAATAGAAGCAGTGCGGCACTGCACTGGACATTCAAGATAAGAAAGTAATTGTCAGTCGGATAATGATATTCAAAACAGCGTTGGAATTTTATTATCTACCGCCTGCAGCACAGTTCCACAGCAACTTAGATAAAAGGCTGTCGAAGAATTCAGATTTAACGACACCAATTTAAATAGTCAAAGTTTCAAATAATTCAATTTGCTTGTTCTACCGTAATGAAGTACAAACGCTATAGGATCTGACTTTTACTGCCAAAGTCTTTTATAGCCGAGAATTTTCTCCGTGGATAATAAAAAATTGACAAATAAGGAGAAAAAAAATTGTACTAAAATTGGATTCGCGAAGTAATTTTGACACTTTGTCACTTCGACATCTGTGATTCGTCATTTCTTTATTATTCAACTTGTATTACGTAGTTGTTTTCAGGCGTTTTGGAGGTACTTGTTATTTCGTTTTGGCACGAGTTGTACATTTACAACTACCTCGCTAGCTTATGTCATCATAAGAGACAAAGCCAGCTATTCCTGGCTGCCCGGGATTATGTCAAGCATAATACTGTCGTTCTTAGAGGCCCTAGATGATGGATTGGAAGACGATGTAGATTTACTGATCTAGTACCTACTTACTCTTGTGATAAAGCAAAAGCCTGGGTCTGCAGGCTTCAGTTCTCATAATGAGGATTGGCTAGGTATAACTCCTCTGCCTATCCCTCGGGAAACACAGGTGTGTTATCATATAACTTGTGTATCATGTATCTACAGGCTGTATCTATTTACCCCATTTTATAATAATCCTAACACAGTAGCCGTGTCTTCTCGACATAACTGTATATGAGCATGAGCATTATTAGCATTAGCATTTTTTTTTATATGATCATTTTATTTATATCCAAGAACAAGCTTGTAAACAAAATAAATAGATACAAAAAGTATAACAGCAGAGCGGGTTGTCAATTATTTTCTTAGCAACGGCTTTTTCCTTAGCTGATTTTCTATCAGCGTAAATTTACGTGCCCCGGGAAGCAGCAATAATTTTGTTTGTCTTCAGACATTTTACAGGATCGTTGCAAACAAGTTTTCAAGAATATCATGTCGAACTCGAATGTAGCTGAAAATGCAAGCTTATTTAACTTAAATTTAAAGCGTAGGTATTGATATTCTTACTACATTAAAATATAACTTAAGATCATGCCTGTAATCCTCGAATGGTTAGCCAGTTAGCCAGAAGTGTACCTAATATTATAATACCCACATTTAACCAAACATGTTTAAGTCCCTAGTAATTGGAGTCAAGCCTATTGCCATCAATTCGACACAAATCCGTACACTCCCTGGCTGCTACTGAGAAATTCCTGAATGAAAAACCTAATAACACTTTGCCCGACACAGGAATTGAACCTGAACCTCATGTTCATCAGTCGTGCTTGTATTCAATAAATGTTTATAGCTACCATATATCTATCTAATCACTCGACCCCTAAAACAGATTCTTCTCCATAAAAAAATTGTAGACAAAGTTCTTTTCAAATGAAATCTTTCCACGACTACGATGTTCATTTTTCTCTTAACTTATATCGCCAAAGCGAAATCACGTCGCTTTACAGCACGTAAGGCGACATCGCGTCTAGAATACGTAATCTATTCGTCTGCGCCATCTATACAAATTGTCTCGAAGTTATTAATTATATCATCAGACAGTTTCGAACCACGGTACGAGTTATATTTACGAAGTTACGAACACCTACATAAAACCGTATTCGTTTTCCCAACAGGTGGCTCTGAGCTCCGACACAATTATATAAAAGAAGAAGAATTATATAAAAATTGCAAAGTACATTCTGTCAGACAGCTATACAGTCCTACTACAACACAAATATACCCCATAAGTCACCATCACTAAAAGACGCTTTGATATTGTTTGTCAGCACTATAGATGTAAGACCTCATTTACGAAGCAGTTTCTTTGTTTCCAAGGGCCACAATTATATAATAAACTCAATAAGAGATTGAGAATTTACTCTCTTTCGACCTCGGCCGTCAAGGAATCTGTGACAAACTTCCTTCTTACAAATAACTATTTGGATACAGAACGGTTGCTATTATCTGATAACAACCCATCCTAAACCCTCTCATCGAGAACATACCACACATTCTGCTCTGACATAACACAACACACACTGTCATTATTACACACACACACACACACACAAACACTTACTCACACACACACATACACACCCACGAATTATCCAAATGTCAAGAAAATCAAATAAATAAATAATAAACAAATTCTTCAGCTTTATAAATATTCAATTATATTTTCTATATTTTCTAAATTCTGCAAATAAATTTCAATTTCAATGTTTATCTTTAAGTTAATTTTATGTTAACTTTGGTTTTAAACACTTGTTCTGTCTGCAATTCTTATGTGATACCTACTGTATACGTATGGGCTGTACCACTGCCCTTAATACAAGTTATTTTATAACTTAGTAAGGGTGCTGCACAACACCTATTACCTGTTTTGTTAACTAGCATTAAGTCAAGTGCATTTATAGAAATTACTATTTGATGTTAACATTGTTATTTTGGTAAAATAAATTATTATTATTATTACAACATGGACACAACCCAATAGAGAATGCAAGTTAAATGAAAGCCGGTTTTTCAAACCACGAGAAGCATAACTAGAACGTAGCACATGATACATAACAATGCATCAAAGTAGCCATGGTTGGCATAAAAATTGATATATCACCCCGAACAGTAAGCATTGGAGAGGCAATATATTGTCCGATATTGTGAGCGAACCATGCCCTTGGATGAGGATTCTTTTCATCATGATGACTATAATACTAAAGTCTTAGACGAACAATAAAGCGCTACTCACACCGAGAGCGTGCGCGGGTCGGGCGTGCGACGGGCGCGTGACTTCAGCGGGTGTAATTTCATGTTCTTATATGAACAACACCCGTTGCTGTTCTTTGTAATTTAATTTCCATTATGTAGAAATAATAATTCTTCGTCTGTGTCCGTACTACGATATCTCACTACGTTTTGATATCAGCTGTAGTCGCTTTCTAGTCGAAAACCCGACCCCGCCGACCCGCGCCCGCTTTCTGCGAGATTTGGGCTTAAGCTCGCAGAACAAATGATCAACATAAACAGTTACGACATGAATGTGACCCTTGTCGAACCATTTTCGTGTTTTTCCTGAAATATTTGATGTTGAGTCATAAAAATGCGATTGTTCACGCGGTGGAGAAATTCATATAAAAAAACTGCGTTTGAGCCTCAACTTGAATTTAAAAGACTTGCTGGAATTGTAACTGAATCTATAACTGACGTCGTTACAAACTAG